>BSBN01000506.1:0-620833 GCA_027924645.1 Cunninghamia lanceolata
AAAAGGCGGGGAGTGGTTTAATACTAAGCACCTCTCCTCTCTCTCTCTCTCTCTCTCCTCCCTCTCTCTCTCTTCTCTCTCTCTCCTCTCTCTCTCCTCTCTCTCCTCTCTCTCTCTCCTCTCTCTCTCTCTCTCTCTCTCTCTCTCTCTCTCTCTCTCTCTCTCTCTCTCTCTCTCTCTCTCCCCCCCCCCCCCCCTCCTTTCTTCCTATATCTTTCCTCTCTCTCTATATTCCTTTCTATTTTTCTCTTTCTTCCACCCTCTCTCATAATTATGTCTCTATTTTATATGGGAAGATCTCTCTCTCTTTTCTTGCTCCCCCTCTTCTTGCCTCTCCCTCTCACTCTCCTACTTCCTCCTTCCATCCCTTTGTCCATCTCCTACTCCCACTTCCTCTCCCTCGCATAATCATATAACTATTCTATATACAAAATTTTCTATTGTAACTATATTTATTAGGTATATTATATTTGATATGATGTAAATTATATGTATATTCCATTTTATATATATTTAAATATTAATATTAATATTAATATTCATAATAATATATTAATATTATGATTTATTAAAATATGTTATATTAATACTAATATTATTTTGGACAATAGAATTAAAAATATATTTCAATATTCAATATATAATATTTAACATAAACAACTAATTTTTTATATTAAATTAGTTGACTCACACATAAATTAGGTGGGCAATGTCTATTTCTACACACTTTATTAAAATATATTAATCAATTAATAATCTAACCTATGGTTGAAAATATATATCTCCAATGTATTGGAGGAAACTTTTAATATATAAAGGAGAAATAAAAAAAATTAGCTTGAGTTATTATTTAAATATTAATATTTAAAACACTAATATGAAAGAGTATTATAAAACACTAAAATTTAGGAAATTATAAGTATTGTAAACATAAAATCATCAATTCAAAGAAAGAGTAATATTGTACTTAGGAAAATAAAATTTGTAAACTCGTGGACTATTCTCATGCTGGAAAAAAATCGTGTGAGAAGAAGTCTCATATTGTTTAAATGTCCACTCCCTGAGAGATTTCTATTTTATTTTTTTTCAAAGGAAAACGAAAGGCAAAATGGTTGAAAGCAAATAATGTGAGCATATCAAATTGCAAGATCTGAGGTGAGCTTATCAAATCCATATATTTTTTAATCCTTCGCCAAATTTAAATGTATATATTTATCTATAACAAAATTTTAATATGATATTTTTTTATATAGGTAAATGTTAAATCCCAAACCTAAATATGTCTCATATATAGTATAATATTATATTTATTGTTATATAGTATATAGTTATATGTCTTTACCTTCCTTTTTGTGCTATTAAAAAAATATAGTGCCATCATCTTAAAAATTTTACATACAGTTTTTTGTATCAATGCCTACCATTTGTATAATTTTTTTGTGAGAGACATTAAGTGCTTTTACCAATATTCCTACTTTCTCCCTCCATCCCTTTGTCCATCTCCAACTCCCATTTCCTCTCCCTCACATAATCATATAACTATTCTATATACAAAATTTCTATTGTAACTATATTTATTAGGTATATTATATTTGACATGATGTAAATTATATGTATATTCCATTTTATATATACTTAAACAATAATATTAATATTAATATTCATAATAATATATTAATATTATGATTTATTAAAATATGAAAGTTGGTCCCCTACAAGCAACTAGTGGATGCCTACAAACCACATTTTTCTACCATCACATTTGAGCAAATTCCAAGAGAGCATAATAAAGCTGCGGATTCTATGGCTTCTGTAGGGTCACTGATTGATATGCCTGCAAATACACAGAAGTATGAATTCTTGATCGAGCAATTGTTGATACCAGCCGTCGATGTTCCTGTTATTGAAATCATCTGTGAACTTGTTGGTCCAATTCCCCCATGGTACGAAGATGTCTATGAATACCTCAAACACCAAACCTTTCCCCCTGACCTATCATCCACCCAGCGCAAAACCTTTATCCGTCGATCCTCTCGTTATACCATTCTGGGTGATACACTATATCACCGGAGTCTCGATGGTATCCTCTTACGATGTCTTAGCGCGGAAGAAGCCGAAGCTACCTTACGAGACATACACGAAGGTGTCTGTGGCGCACATTCTACCAGTCCTAATCTGGCTAAGAAGATACTCAGAAACAGGTTATTACTGGCCCTACAATAGAGCAAGATTGCTACACAGTTTGCTAAGAAGTGTCTACAATGTCAGCAGCATGGAGATCTGATTCACGCACCAGGCTCATGAGTTACAACCTGTGACTGCTCCATGGCCTTTTTCTCAATGGGGTCTCGACCTCGTAGGACAAATCCACCCTTCCTTCTCCAATGGCCACAAGTTTATCATTACCCGCCACTGAGTATTTCACGAAGTGGGTGGAAGCATTCCTATGACCTATATCACCGGTAAACAAATAGCCAAGTTTATCCTAAACTACCTCATATGCCGGTATGGTATTCCCCAAGCCATTGTCACTGATAATGGGAGACCATTCAAGAACCAAGATGTTCATGCCTTATGCATACAATACAATATCCAACATCGCTTTTCAACTCCCTACTATCCGTAGAGTAATGGCCAAGCTGAGGCTTCCAATAAAACCATTCTCAAGATCCTAAAGAAAATGGTCAATGAAGCTGGTCATGATTGGCACTTGCAACTCAATCCCGCCCTATGGGCCTACGCACTAGTATCAGAACACCAACTAGTGCCACACCATATGCCTTGGTCTTTGGCTCTGAAGCCATCCTACCTATAGAGGTCGAAATCCCATCCCTCAGAGTATCCATGCAAGACCTGATCGGCGGAGATGAGTATCACACTTCCAGATTAGCTGAGCTTGAACTACTAGATGAGAGGCGCCTTACCGCACTTAATCATCTCCATGTCTATCAAAACTACCTCCGGCGTAATTACAACAAAAAGATCAAAGAAAGACGGTTTCAAGTTGGTGATCTTGTACTTAAGGAGAATCAGAGAAATCAAGCAGATTGAGAGAAGAAGGGCAAGTTTGAGCCTAACTGGTTAGGTCCCTTTATTGTGACAGCAGCATATGGATCAGGAGCTTATACTTTTAGCTACACCTGACGGCATTCCTCTGGATGAGCCACTTAACAGTGTCCATCTCAAGAAGTTTTATGCCTGATCCTCAGAGTATTCTAAAAAAAACAAAAAAAAAACAAAAAAATCCAAAAAAATCTGTCCTCTGGTGAAAACCTAGCAAACAGGCGCCTTGGATAAGTACCATAGTGAAAACCTGGCAAACAGGCGCTATGCGTAGAGTCAGCATCCATCGTCTATCGAGTCCTGTCCACTCCTTGTCCAGTTCGCAACGTGCCTCATCCATCCATCCATAATAAAACCATTGACTTTGTTTGCATTTCCATCTCCCTATCTAGTATAGCTTGGAAATTTGTCAGTGTCCATCGTCGTCTTCCCATGTCTTGATCTGTGTCTACAGTTAACACTGTCTTGTCCTAGGTCAAGTCTTTCTGTGTCTTCTTCGACAGTCACCCCTACAGTTTCCTCTACCAGAATGGGGGCAACTCTTTCCTTAACTTAGGTCTAGGATTGGTTCCTTGTTCGTGGTTCGCAGCACATACTTCGATCTTTTCTCATTTCCACAGGTAACACCCTTTAACGGACACAGAGTTCCTACGATAAGGCTGTTATCTTCTCAACACTTTTTCTACATCATCACCCTCACCAGAACTACATATCATCTCTTTTCAATCTTAAGGTACCTTGATCCCATGGATATGGGTATGTAGGTAGTCTAGAATATGAAGGAAGTATCCAGTACTCAGGTACATAAGATCCCCTCCTTTCACCTTGACCCATTCATCACTCTATCCAGAACTACATATTTATCATTCTCATCATCCTATCGTAAGTGTGCCTTGATCCCGTGGATACAGGGTATGTAGGCAGTCTGGCATAAGAAGGATGTATCTAGTACTCAGGCACACACGATCCATCATTCTCCACCCCTCCCAATCCATTAGCATTCCATCCTTCTAGTCTTCCATTGTCAAAATCCATTCGCCTCGACTTGACTAACTCAAGCAGCAAGCTAGCACATCCTTTCAAAGCAAAAGTCCTTAACAAACTTGAAGCAAAGAGGCCTACTTCGAGAGTCATCTACTGTCCTGCATACCGATTGCCAACATCAGCTAAGTACCACTTAACCAAGCCCTAGATCCACAAGCTTGTCTTCTGCGAAGTGTTCCATTGTCGAGACCAACACACGCGTCTCCTACGACATGTGGCATTTCCTGCAGCAAGATATTGTCTTTTTAGGTAGATAGCACCCTTTAACGGACACAGATTTCCTACGATAAGGCTGTTATCTTTCCTATCCAATCTATCCTGAGCAACCTCTTTGGCAAGAGAATATGTTGGCTGTATGTTTACTTTATAAGTCAGTCAATTTGCTTTTTGGTTTATCTTTTGTTCCTTTTCCATTACCTATTCAAGGCTACCTTGATTTATCTATAATCTTGGTATGTTGCGATGCAGTACGGATTGGGGGCATAGTCATTGCTTGTGTGTGCCGTGTTTGAGGAATGATCTTTAGCATCTTTCTTAGCATTATATTTATCTTGTGTGTGTTATGACCTGGCATCTTACATATTAATAATTCTTCTTGCATTTACATGTATTGAAGTTTATTTTATGTTCAAGACTATGGCTTATTCACATGTACCAACAAGGTCATAGTATGTCTAAGGGGATCTAAGTTCAAACCGCTTGCTTGCAGAGTCAACGTACACGCACTCAGATATTACAGCACCTTGGTCTTTTATACCTTGGTGGCAAACTATCCACGTGCTATATCAAAAATAAGGATTGCTCTTTATAAACAAATGTGAAACCATTGCAACAAGCTCATCCATTTACCCCATCTATTCATCCATGGCCTTATATAGTTTTTCAAGCAAAGATCAATCACCTGTCTTTCTCTCATCTTCTCTCGTTTCTTCTATCTATTGTCTTTTCAACCTCGCCTATCTCTAACAAATCTTCTAGTCGAGCGTCAACACAGTTCTTTTGTCACTTCCCTGTCTTTCCTCTCGAGGGGGCACCCTATGCCAACTACGCTAGGGCAACTACCTACACTGGGGCATCAAAAATTGTATTACATCTTCAACAATCGTTTTCTTTGACGCAACGCTACATGCTGCATTGCATCAAAGAGGGGCAAAATGTAGACACCCTAAAATGACCGTGTCGTCAAATCACTTGCATTCCGTTATCTGTCTAATCACTTGCATTGCAAACGTTAATTAAATAATCTAATTATTTAATTAATTATCATCAAATTCTTCTAAATCTCCTAAATTCAACATTAATTAAATTCCTCTATATTCTTCCACAATTAAATAATTTTAATTATTTAATTTGATCATTATCCTCTTTCCAAAAATTAAGTCTACATTAATTAAATAAATTCCATTATTTAATTAATTCAACAAATTCTATATTATCTACAATTAAATAATTCTTAAATTATTTAATTAAATCAAATTTATTCTTCCAAAATCATGCACAACAATTAAATAAATTTATTTATTTAATTTGCTTTCAAATCTTCTAAATTAAATAATTCCAATTATTTAATTACTTCTTCCAAAATATCTTCTCTAAATTTAAATAAATCAATTATTTATTTAAATTGCTTTTTTCTTCTAATTTGAGTTATCTCTAATATAACTCAAGCTTTCTTGCTCATCAATTAAATATTTCTATATTTAATAAAGCAAAATATCTTCTTATTCTCATGCAAATCCCTTCTTCTTGTTTTAAATCACTTAACTGATCATTACATTCTGTTAATTGCTTTAACTCATTCTTCTATTCTTGATAACTCCTCTCATGCAAAAGCAAGCAAGACACATGTCTTCTTCTTATTCGTTGCACGTTCCTCAACTGTTCTCCTCCATTGATTCTTCTGAATTATCTGGACCGTTGATCGATCTTTGATGAAACCTATATAAACCCCCCTCATCTCCTTCATTGAGCCTCTCTCTTCGATCGTATTCTCAGGGACACTTAACAAAGCTTTGAGCATACAAAACGCGTCGATTGAGCACTCTCACGATCTCTTGACATTGATCTTTGAGCATATTGAGCACACTACTTGCTTGTTGCAGCTATGGCTTTGCAACTCCATTGAACAATCCACATTCAATCCAAAGGAAACAACACAGATTTCGGTAAAAGTCTTTATTTCATTGATTATTTGTCATGGCTTTTATTTAAATTCGTTTTCTTTATGTTATTGGGTTCTTTGATTTTATTTAGTTTAGATTTAATCGATTTTTCTTCCACCACACATCCAATCAATCTATACAATGACAATATTCTACTATTGTTATTCTTCTAGGTGTGTTGACATGAGTGATTTGTTGGTTCTTTTCCCTTAGCCCATTTGTTGCTTTCTGATGTATTAGAAATCCTAGTTAATTCATTGGTAGTCACACTTCTTTGTATCCCTAGATATTAAGAATTGATTTTTTCTTGTGGGTTGGGACATTTCCTATTTTGTCTTGAAGTTTGTTGTTAGTTGTGAAGAATTACCTTGATAAATAGTTTCTTCTACGAAAACAGAGAGTGGAATAGAAGAGAATTTAATCTACAAATGACAACCTATGTATCTAGTTCCTCCATTTATACCTGGCTGGCCATAGATTTTCCTTTCTTTTAGTGGAAAGCTATATTTCTTAGAAGTGTTTTTTTCCATGATAATGAGTAGTTAGGAAAACAATATAGAATATATTAGATTTTAATAGTTTTAGCATAATAATTATTCTAAACTTGAGTATTTAAATTATATTTATATATCTATATATATATTTGGAATTATGCATGCCACATTTAAATTGAGAGTAAACATATTTCTAATATAATATATAATATATTAACTTTACTCTCTCTATTCAATCCTTGCAAAATGAAACTAGGGTTAGAATGAATATATGTCCATATCTCTATCTCTCTCTATCTTTTTCTATTCAATTCTTTTTTTCTTCCCCTATGTCTCTTCTTTCTCTCTTGCTCCCTCTTGATTCTTGATTAATTTGTATCAATCTCTCTCTATTATTCTCTCTTCCTCTACCATTCTCTCTCTATCATGAATCTAGATTTGTCCTTCATATTGCATGTATCGGTTGTTCATCCACTTACAATAACTTTATAAATTAGTGAATGTTCTAGCTGTTCATATTTCCATTTTTTTAGATACGGTACAATTTAGTGGTATACCCAAATGATGCAAAGTAACTTTTGCACCCCCATTTCTAGAGAACACAAAAGGATATTGATCCCCTTTAGATAAATAGGCTTCAAAACAAAAAGATGGTATACTCTCTCATTTTCTCCATCTCTCTCCCTCTTTTCCCTCTCTAGCTCTCTATTTCTCTTTATCTCCCTTCCCCCTCTCTCTCACTCTCTCTCTCTCTCTCATATATATATATATATATATTTGTGCCTCTCTCTTTCTATATTTTTGCCCCTCTCTATCTCCCTATTTTGGTTGAGTGGAGTTTATGAATCTAGATCATGTCCTTTATATTGCATGTATTGGTTGTTCATCCAGTTAAAATAACTTTATACATTAGTGAATGTTCTAGCTCTTCCTATCTCCATTTTTTGTAGATACAACATAATAATTGAGTGGTATACCCAAATGATGAAAAGTAACTTTTTTACCCCCATTTCTAGAGAACAAATAAAGGATATTGATCCCTTTAGATAAATAGGCTTCAAAACAAAAATATGGTATCCTATGATGAATAATTTTATATCTATGGAAGCCAGGTTCAAAGTGTTTGGTTACAAAGTCTCCTTCATGAATCTTTAAAGAATACAAATTTCTTTTTAAAAATAACTTATTTATAAGACGTTTAGTTTGATATAATGTAATATTTTTTTTCATAAACTCGTAGCAATGTTTTGAACTAAAACATTATTTAAGCATGAATTAGAAAGACAACCTAATACTAGATCTATCTCTTCTATCTAACTTGTCCCATTCATCTTGATCCATTGTTCACCTTTCTCTCTCTCTCTCTGTGTCTTCCTCAAGATTTCTCTTTCTCTCTTCCTCTCTATTTTAAATTAGCCTCTAATTCTCTCTTTATTCACCCCTCTATTTGTCTCTATATATATTTGCTTGTCTCCCTCCCTAACTCTCTATTTCTCTTAGTTTATTTCTCTCTGTCTCTATAGCTCTTTTCCTCTCAAACTCCCTATCTCTCTTATATCTCTTATCTCTATCTTTCTTTCCAACTCTATCTCTATATATCTCCCCTTTATATCTCTATCTCTCTATGTCTATTTCTCTCTCTTGCTTGCCTATGTCTCTCTCTCTCTCTCTATATATATATATATATCTCTCTTTCTCTCCTTTATCTCTCTATCTCTCTCTATCTAACCATTTCTCTTTATCTCTCTTCACTTCTATCTTCATCTCTCTATCCCTCTTCTTTCTTACCATTTTTTTAACTGTTTTCTCTCCCTGTCTCTCTCTATCTCTCTCACCACCTCTCTTTCTCTTTCTCTCCCTCTTTATCTGTCTATATCTCTATGTCTCTCTCTTCATCTTCATCTCTATATCTCTGTGTCTCCTTCTCTATCTATCCATTTATCTTTATCTCTCTCTAACTATCTACCTCTCTTTCTCTATCTCATTGTTCGGTGCTATATCATGCCTATCTCTTTTGTTGTATTTGTCTTTATCTCTTTGTCTCTCTATTAATTTTTATTTTTCCAAATAAAAAAATGTTTATAAGCATGCTATATTTTAAAAAGGCGGGGAGTGGTTTAATACTAAGCACCCATCTCTCTCTCTCTCTCTCTCTCTCTCTCCTTCTTTCTTCCTATATCTTTCCTCTCTCTCACTCTCTTCTTTCTTACCATCTCTATATTCCTTTCTATTTTTCTCTGTCTTCCACCCTCTCTCATAATTATGTCTCTATTTTATATAGGAAGATCTCTCTCTCTTTTCTTGCTCCCCCTCTTCTTGCCTCTCCCTCTCACTCTCCTACTTCCTCCTTCCATCCCTTTGTCCATCTCCAACTCCCACTTCCTCTCCCTCGCATAATCATATAACTATTCTATATACAAAATTTCTATTGTAACTATATTTATTAGGTATATTATATTTAATATGATGTAAATTATATGTATATTCTATTTTATATATACTTAAATAATAATATTAATATTAATATTCATAATAATATATTAATATTATGATTTATTAAAATATGTTATATTAATACTAATATTATTTTGGACAATAGAATTAAAAATATATTTCAATATTCAATATATAATATTTAATATAAACAACTAATTTTTATATTAAATTAGTTGACTCACACATAAATTAGGTGGGCAATGTCTATTTCTACACACTTTATTAAAATATATTAATCAATTAATAATCTAACCTATGGTTGAAAATATATATCTCCAATGTATTGGAGGAAACTTTTAATATATAAAGGAGAAATAAAAAAAATTAGCTTGAGTTATTATTTAAATATTAATATTTAAAACACTAATATGAAAGAGTATTATAAAACACTAAAATTTAGAAATTAGAAGTATTATAAACATGAAATCATCAATTCAAAGAAAGAGTAATATTGTACTTAGGAAAATAAAATTTGTAAACTCGTGGATTGTTCTCATGTCGGAAAAAAATCGTGTGAGAAGAAGTCTCATATTGTTTAAATGTCCGCTCCCCGAGAGATTTCTATTTTATTTTTTTTCAAAGGAAAACGAAAGGCAAAATGGTTGAAAGCAAATAATGTGAGCATATCAAATTGCAAGATCTGAGGTGAGCTTACCAAATCCATATATTTTTTAATCCTTCGCCAAATTTAAATGTATATATTTATCTATAACAAAATTTTAATATGATATTTTTTATATAGGTAAATGTTAAATCCCAAACCTAAATCTGTTCTCATATAATGTATAATATTATATTTCTTGTTATATAGTATATAGTTATATGTCTTTACCTTCCTTTTTGTGCTATTAAAAAATATAGTGCCATCATCTTAAAATTTTTACATACAGTTTTTTGTATCAATGCCTACCATTTGTATAATTTTTTTGTGAGAGACATTAAGTGCTTTTACCAATATTCCTACTTTCTCCCTCCATCCCTTTGTCCATCTCCAACTCCCATTTCCTCTCCCTCACATAATCATATAACTATTCTATATACAAAATTTCTATTGTAACTATATTTATTAGGTATATTATATTTGACATGATGTAAATTATATGTATATTCCATTTTATATATACTTAAACAATAATATTAATATTAATATTCATAATAATATATTAATATTATGATTTATTAAAATATATTATATTAATACCAATATTATTTTGGACAATAGAATTAAAAATATATTTCAATATTCAATATAAACAACTAATTTTTATATTAAATTAGTTGACTCACACATATATTAGGTGGGCAGTGTCTATTTCTGCACACTTTATTAAAGTATATTAATCAATTAATAATCTAACCTATGGTTGAAAATATATATGGAGGAAACTTTTAATATATAAAGGAGAAATAAAAATTTTTAGGTTGAGTTATTATTTAAATATTAATATTTAAAACACTAATATGAAAGAGTATTATAAAACACTAAAATTTAGAAATTATAAGTATTATAAACAAGAAATCATTAATTCAAAGAAAGAGTAATATTGTACTTAGGAGGGGGGATGACCCTTTGGTGAAATGGTGGGGCTTCTTGCCTGTAGTGCCAACAACCAAGGCTCAAACCCCACGGGGTCACCCTCTACCATGTAAAAAATTGAGGTTGCTTACCCTCCAAGAGAGGAGACTCCATGGTGAAATGGTGGGGCTTCGACCTGTAGAGCCAACAACCCAGATTCAAACCTCCTGGTAAAAGTTTGCCGGGCGGTTGGGTGGGCACCCTTCCCACAGAAATGGAAGGGTCATGTCGTCACCAGCTAACAGGCTGGCAATTTCATCGTTTTCCTTGTGTTTCACTCTCATTATTACAAAGTATGCACACTATAGGTTCGAAGGGTTAAGAGACATCATTTCTTAACTCTTCGCTCGAGTTCGTTTCTGAATGATGGTGTCTGTAGCTCGTGTCAGTGTTTCTTCTAGTTTTAAGATGGGTTTGTTTCTATTTTTGCCATCAAATAATAATGCATAAGTCGTAATTTGCATCTTTCTTCTCCTCTGGTTTCTCATGGCAGGCGGTTTAGGGTTTTTTGCAAGGATTTCTATAGAAGGAATGGTCAACTTAGGAATTGATACGCCGATCTAGTTGGATAGTTCAGTGAGACAAATGGCGTTTAAAGGTCCTGTAACCAACCAACGGTTGAAGCGGATTCTGCGAATCCATGATTATCTTTTGTTGGCGGCGGTTAAGATTATTCTCGGAAAAAACTTTCTGGATGTAGGCGAGTTTTTTAGGGTTGACACTAGTGTCTCTTCTCGCTTTCTAGCAGTGATCTTGGATGCAGGTTTGGCCAAAAGGGAGGCAAAGGACCTAATGATTAAGATGTTTAAGCCCGAGTTTATTGTTGGACTAGAGAATAGTCTCGGTGCAGTGGCTGCTGGTATCGGGTCCCCTTGCCCCAAGGACATCCCTCTAATGAATGACCTAAACGTGGTGGGCAAGATTTTTCCCTTCCTATTAGATCTGAAGGGATTTACTCTGTTGCAACATAGGGAATCGGCTGCAAAAGCAACCCTAATCCTGAGGAAGCTGTTGGGAATGGTGGAGGCTTCAGGCAATTTTGGCTGGGTAAGGGAGTTGCAAGACATGGCTTCTGGCTTGGGTTTTATGTGATCTCTGTCTCTTGGTTTCTTTGTCTAGACTGGTAGTGTCAAGATCAGCAGGATTTCCTCGATAAGTATATATGGCTTTAATCTCTCTCAGTTTATAATAGACATATAATGTAGTGTTTTTGAGGTT
The DNA here is from genome assembly GCA_027924645.1 of Cunninghamia lanceolata. Lineage (NCBI taxonomy): Eukaryota > Viridiplantae > Streptophyta > Pinopsida > Cupressales > Cupressaceae > Cunninghamia > Cunninghamia lanceolata. The sequence goes on from BSBN01000506.1 coordinate 12,054, forward strand.
GGATCTTGCCTTTTGGATCCATTTTGCAACACTGCCCATTAGGGCCTTTGTATAAAGAAATAGAAAATATCCCTACAATATATGCAGGAAACTAGGTAAGGACACCTACCTTATTCTCAGAATTTTCAATATATAATATAAACTATTTTACGGACCAAAAAAAAAAAAATTGTACTTAGGAAAATATGTTTCCTCTAACATAAATTGAGGCTAATTAAATAAATACACAAAATTAAAGCATAAATGAACCTATATTAATTTGTAAGAAATTACAAATGGATAATAGTAAAAAAATAGATGTTTAGAAAATAAATGCAATGGATTAGGGCACTTAGCTATGGGAACTACGAATAAAACATGAAATTCAACTTGCTATGTCTTAGTACTATATAAAAATCACCATAGGAGTAAAATAGTGGAATGGGTAGAATAATATGTTGGAGTAAATGTGGATAAGGATAATGTAAGGTCAAATGTGTAAATAATACGTAATCAATTAGGAAATGAACCCAACTTTACACAAAAATGCACCACAATAATGTAGAGATCATTGGGCTAAAAAGTCAAAAGTCCATGAGTATAGATCAATTTTTCAATTTATTTTTTCTCTTAAAATTGAATAGTTTCCACCTTAGTGTTCTAAAGAATCAATGTTTTTAAAACTTCAAACTAAAGGGTCTAAAAGGAGGAAGTCAATTAAAGAAACATCTTAAAGGTCCTTATAGCTCAATAGGAAATGCAAGAATCATTGAGATAAAGGGACTCGAACAATAAGGTTGCAGTCTAGATACCCAGAAAATTTAACAATCAATCCAACTCATTAAATGATATCAAATTTATTACTTTAAATCTTTATGGAATCCCAATGGTGATTAGGATATTTTTATGACCTAGAGATATTTAACTTATTTAAACTACATGATAAATTATTCATAATATGTTTTAGGTTAAATATTTTTCCCTAATCGCCATAATGGATTAAATTTAAATGCTTCATCGATTACTTCATTCAAAATTTGACCTTGACCTAGAGTCATTGAATTTTAATTATGAAAGGATTGGGGAAATTTAACTCACTAATTTTGTAGATCGTGAACGAAGCTTCCCATTCCGCACATCTCCCGTAAATCTCTTACACGTATAACGAGGGAGTGGGAAATAAAAAAACTAATATAAATGAAATACACTAACACATTACAATGAACTCATAGCCAGTAATTTGCGATGAAACTAACACGTGAAACGAGGTATATAATTGCTAATAGGCATACACGAAGTCGAAATCAGAGTCAAATCTCCCTGCGATATTTTATTTTGTCTGCATCCTCCGATGAATGAATTCGAAAAAACCGGTGAAAAACCTGCGGAAGAAGACGGAAAATGGGATCGGCGAAATCTAACGGTGCGAGACACTGCAATCGTCTTGCACGCCTCTGCACAAATGGAGATCGTTGATCCTCAAAGTCAGCCACTCTGTTCACAAAAGGAACCCTTTGGCGTAATAAACTAAGATCTACCTCCTTAAAAAAGAAGGTATCAAAATGATTTACCTAGTAGTAAACTTTTAAGTATCAAAATCATTACATAATAATAAATTAATAGATAAATTAAGATCTATCTCCTAAAGAGAGGTATCAAAATCATTTACCTAATTGTAAACCTTTAGAACTAATTTACTTGATTGTTTATATGTCATGCTTTCGTTTGCAGCAATAATTTAATTTATTAAAAAAAAAAAACTAAGAACTATATTTAAAGACCTAATCCACCTTAAAAGCGAGATTAATAGTAAAATTAGTTAGTGTAAAATCATTAAAAAAGTCATGCCGAAAGTGGAATATAAGCACTAAAAGGCTGTCTAGAAACCCTAAAGCCGTACAAACCCAAACCCTAAAAGAAAAAGCACCGTCCATTTGATTTGATTTGATTTTGAATGCGAGAGAAACGTTTCGAATTAAATTACAAATTTTAAGCACGGGGGCTGTCGTAAAAAGGAACTACTTCCCCGTGATAGTCGGTCTGAAAGCGACTGAATTTCGATGTTTCAGGTATATAAACCCGCACAACACGAAAGTCGTTATGATGACGTATTTAACAGAAAGACTAAATGGATTTCTTCGTTATCACATTTTCGACGGAATTGTTGTGATAAAAAGGAGAGATTGTCTCGTTGTTAAACACGTCTTCTTCATTGGATTCATCTTTATCTCAAATTCCAATAATGGCGTGGACCGCATGTCCAACTCTAACACTTTACTAGATTGTTCTAGAAGCATTATGCCTGCCACGCGTCCACGATAAGCTTAAACTGTTCTTCAACCTTGAAAATAACTAAAACATGGCCGTTGTTTACCATTAGGCGGCGCCCACACATTCCACATTGCTTTCTCTTCATTGACACGATTCAATTCATTCATTCATTCATTGACACGATTCAATTCATTAAGACAAGTTCTGATTTATTGTGGAATTTTAAAGACCCGTTTCTTCTTTTCCCGGATAGATTATCTTACAATGGAAATGGAGGGTGATGATGGAAGTTCAATTAAATTCTTATCAACCAGAGTGGAATTCTGTAGAATCCATAAATGTTGTGAGTGTGGATGTTTTATGCATGAAGAAAATCTTGAGGACTTGGTGATGGAGGAAACTTGCGATTCAGAATCTGTAATGGATTCAACTGGAACTGCTTCTTCTAATTCACATTTTGCAATAGGATTCAATGAATTGGATCGGTTGTTTATTGCAGATGATGAACAGTCCACAACAAGCAGTACAGAAGATTTGAGTGAAGAAGCATATTGGTGCAGGGATGTGGGAGAGCCCATTGCTGAGAGTTGCCTTGAATATCTGCAAAAGGCTTCAGATGAAGAGTTGGGGCTTCCTTCCAATCCTCATCAGCTTGGAGATGATGTACTTCAGCCAATTGTCTTCGACTTGGACTTTGATGTGGATGGTAATAAACGAAAAATGGCAGAAGAAGTTCAGTCGTATAATTTCTGGCTATCTTGTTTACGAAGTTAGTTTTTTTCTTCCCAAATGAACTCAAATTTGCAATGTACAGTGTTCTTTTTTTCATTCTAAAAAAGAACTCAAATTTGCAATATATTTCATTTCAAAAAGAACTCAAATTTGCAACATCGTTTCTTTTTCTCTTTCCAAAAAAGAATTCAAATTTGCAATGAATAGTGTTTCTTTTTCTCATTCCAAAAGAACTCAAATTTGCAATGTACAATGTTTCTTTTTCTCTTTCCAAAAAAGAAATTTGCAATAGACGGTGTTTCTTTTATGTAGAGTGTTTCTTTTTCTCTTTCCAAAAATGAACTCAAATTTGCAATGTAAAGTGTTTCTTCAACGTTAACACCATGAAAGTGGATGACATCTACTAATCTTTCCATGGTTAGAGATGCATGGCTACGTTTATAGGGAAATGTTCTAACTTAAATGAAGAATATTTCAGTATAGATTTTGTGATATTCCTTGGTGAGGTGGGTTATTTCCTGCATGTTAAATAATTTTTGTTTTGTAATTGGACAATATTTATTTTTGGGGAGGTTGTATTTGATACATTGGAGGGCCATGATTTAGTGAGCACAAGGTCAATTAGGTTCATTGGATAGTTAATTGTAAAATGTATTCAATATCATAAAAGTCTTAAATGTTTGTGGCACATGCTGCAAGTTGTAAGGATTCTAGGCATACATGTGTCTTATATTGTAGTTTGATTATGACTTGATATCAATACTATATTTATTGATGATGTTTTGTATTTTCATCAACATTTTTAATGGTGTATTTTCGATGTATATGTTAAATTCTAATAGTGTCTTTGATATCTAGATCATGCTAGTTGTAGATGATTTTCACCTTATGGATATATTATGTTGGTTGTTTTTATGTTATACTTGTATTGTGTAGATACCCTTATGTTTTAATTATGGAAATACCATTATGTTTTAATTGAGTGTGTAGGCATATGTTTTTCCAATGGTGATTAATCTTTTTAATTGAGTGTGTAGGAATATGTTTCTCCAATAGTGATTAATCTAGAGACATTGATTAATCTAGAGACTTGGATAAATATGTTATATTTGAATTTCCCCTTCCTTGAGTTATGAAATTTGTCCTATGAAATCTTCTGAATATTGAACCAAGTTAGTGTCCAAGTCTTGTGAAAACTCATAAAAGATGTATGAGTGTTTTATGTAGGTGACTTAACTCTTAATTTTTTTGCATTTAATTATATTTGTAATTCTTGTTAATGATTGCAAAATAATTAATATGATGGAGTTAAAATCTACCTTAGTGAATAAAGGTGCTATGCAATTTAAAGATTGTATGGTAAAAGAAAAGAGATTTTATTTGTTGAAACGCCTTAGTGAAAATTAGTATTATGCAAATAGATTTTATTACATTATTGAGATAAAAATTGAAAGGTTGAAAAAAAATTAAAATTAAAATGCATTAGTCATTTGAAAAGAAAATGTATGCTATAAAAAATATCTATTTTTGAGAAAAGAACAAAAAGGCCATTTAAGGTTTTTGGGATTTTTATGAAAAGAAAAAAGAGTTTATTTTAAATACTTTGTTCATTTTTCTCCATTTGGTGTGTGAGCTCTTGTTTTTAAAAAGGAAAGGAAATTTTCTCTTCAAACCCTTACAAGTGTGTTTTGGGAAGAAAAACTTGGATCCTAGAAAGGAATTGGAAAGAACTTGTTTGGAATTATTTAGAAGAAGAATGTTTGCTTGTGATTGTTTAAAAGAGCATACATGTATATACATATATACATATATGTATGTATGTTCGTATGTGTACACACACACACACATACATACATATTTTTTATTTAAAGTAATTTTTTGTTTTGCCATGCTTCATAATAGATGGATTACATATGGTTTTCCTTTGTGTATGATAGATTTGAAATAGAATCTATAAATTGCCTATTGGGTAATTTAATTGCTATAGGTTTTAATTTTTGGAGAATTGCATTTTATGTTGGAAATGTGGTGAAATTTTGTCAAAAACATTGTCTGAAGTGAATGTGTGTTTTCCTCATTGATATTATCTAAAGGGTATTCTAGAAATTTTAAAATTTTACTTTTAATTTTTGAGGAAATTTAGGAGTTTATCAATGGAGGAAATGAGAATTTGCACGGTTCTTGAAATTTCTTGAAAATATTATTTTCAAAATTTAGACCTTGTTTGTGCATTGTGTTTTGTAGGATGAAATATCCTCTCATGGAAATGAGATTGCCCATGGATTGGTGATGTGTAGTTTTTTATGCCTCATTTTTGTGCTAGGATTGTATTGTGTAAATTGGTCCTTTTGGCTTTTGTTTAGGAATGGGAACTAGGGTAGGAGTGGAGTGGAATCTCACCACCCACCTAGTTGAAATAAAACCAAAGGATAAGGATCATGGAAGGATTAAAACTTAAAATAATAAAACTGATTGGGGTTTAAACATGCATAAATTTAATGAGGGCTTAATCCACCTCTAGTACCAAACATCTCATTGCGATTTCATGGAATGGAAATGTAGAGCATTATCACAATCCAATGGTGATCATGGAATTCCATTGGAAATATCCTATTGTAGATGGGAGAACACTCCTCACCATCCACATGGTCATAGTATTGAGTAGTAACACTCCATTGTCCTAACCCTAGTATTCTTTTCCTTGTTTCATTTGATCATTTGTATCTAGTAAATATTAGTGATATCACATGAGTATGCACTGATTGAAATTGGTAGAACCCTCATGTATGCTTGTTTGGCATTCTATGTATTCATTGTGATTGTGTATCCTTCATGTATGATTTTCTTGGAAATGTTGTATGAGATGTGATGGGCATGTGTGAATGTTCAACTACTTTGTTTTGTGTGTTGTTAGACTACCTAGTTAATGGCCTCCTAGTTTACAGGGGTGGGCCTCAAGGTCCCACATGGTTAGATGGTTTTGATCATTGTTGGGGCTGATGGATTCTTGGAGATGCACATTGGATGGTGTGAAGGACTCTTGTTTTCGCTTTTTTGGAAAAAAATGTAAAGTGTGATCTTATGATCCTTGATTAAAGTGCTAATTTATATAATTGAATTTAATTGCATTACCATTGAGCTATCCATATTTGGGATGAGATTCATTACATTGTATTATGTATATGTTGTATTAGAGATTGATTTTGTACCTCATCTTGTGAGGGATTCATCATGGTGTGAATAGTCCTAATTTAGGATGTGTAGGCATACATGCGCTAGAAGTTAAAAGTTGACTTTTTGCTTATGTTATTATTTGTATTTGATATAATGAATGAGTTAGATTCATTAGTATGATGTTGTATACTCAGTTTTATAGCTAGGAGTTGGGATCATGCAATGTTAAAAGGCATGTTTGCTCATGAATAGTAATAGAGTGATTTTGGTTAAAAAATAATGGTTCCATAGTTTTTACACAGTAAATTTAAGCCTAAGAGTTAAAATAATGACTGGTTCAAACCATTCTTAAGAAACACTTAAATTGAGGTGTTTATGTCATATCTAGTGTAAGGGTGTGTAAGACTAGCATTGGCCTATCCATGCTCTTGTTCTTTTGGTTTTGAACTAGGTTCATGTCCTCAGAGATTGAACCCTTATTTTTAGAGTTAATTAAGTTAGTAGTATTGTTGAGGAGTCATTTTCCACCTTTGGAATTAATTTTAGAGCCTTTGAGAACACCGTGATGCATTTTGGTCTTGTGCACTCTCTAAAATCACTCATTATGGAGAGGGATGGTTTGCACTAGTAAAAGAGGTGATCCATGATACGTAGGGTGACCTAGGATATCTAGGGAAATTTCTACTAGCAAGAGGGGTGATTTGGACGTAAAATTGGTGATCCTAAAAGAGTGGGTAGTTGTCAACCATTTGTGGAAAGATTTCCTAAATGAAAGTTGTTCCTTAGGGCTTGCCTTCAATGCCTATCATCCTAGTTTGGTGATATTTTATGTCCCTTGTAATTTATTTCTTATTTTGTTTTGGAGTTCATGCCTCAAGAGGAAATGAGTAGTCTCTTGCAATGCTAGGTTGATATGGTGACTTACCTTATCATTTGACCTCCCAATTTTATATTCCTTATGTTTGGATGTCATTTCTACATTATTTAGGATGTGTGAGAATGTGTTGGATTGTATCTTGGGATGGGGTGATCCCACAATAGTGTGTCCCACTTTTTGGCCAAAGCGGGACATTGAAAGCAATATTTTAAACCAAATTTTTACTTTCTATCACCTATATAGCAACTAAACTCTTAAGAATTTGAAGAGGATGTGAACTAGTGATTTTTGAGATTTCATATGTAAATTCTATATATATATATTTTAAAATTTTAAAAAATAATTTGTGATTTTTTAATGAAATTTTTAGTATTTTTAAGAAGTGACATTTATTCCATAATTTACATAACTTTTTTTTACAAAAATAATAAAATTATAATTTTTTAAACATAGATTTGTAATACCAATATCTAGTGCACACATATTTTTTCATATTTTATTTATTATTAATTTTTGATGTGAGATTAATTATAATTTAGACATAGTTTTATTCCAAAAAGTTATCCAAATTAATTAATTTATTTTGTTAAAAAAGGACATCAATATGTAGTGCATAGATATTTTTAGAAAATTTTTCTCTATTTTTCTATTTTTCTACTTAAGTGGAACAAAGACATTGATGTTTGGTGAAAAACCTATGTTCACTATAAAATATAAAATAAATATAATGATTAAATTGAAGATATTCAAAATTATACTTTTTGGAAAGCTTATTTTGAGGGCTATGATCCTACAAAATCTTAGGTCCCAATAACTCAATTTCTTTGAAATAGAGATTTTTGTAGAGAAACAAGTGAGAAAAAAATGACATCTCAAGCACCTTCATGCCTTCGAACAAAAGTTTTGAATGTGGAACATTAAAAAAATATGACCTTCAAATGATGGTCATCACCTTCATTTGAAGGTAGACATTCGTTCGAAGGTGTTTTTCATTTTTTGATGCCTTGGGCTCATTTTCTGCCCCGTCCCACAAGTTGGATGTCCACACTATTATGGGTTCACCCATGGGATGATATTCAAGTTTCCTTGGACTAGGAAAAATTTGTCATTGTCATCCTTTCCTTATCCATTTGTGAGAGATGGAGATTGTAGTCTAGTACTTTGTCACCATCTTTAAAATAAAATCTATATTATTTTATGTTTTCAATGTTGAGGTAGTCATGCAATAGCGTATAAGTCTTCCACTTGTGTTTTCATGCTTTGTTCATTGATGCTATGCACTTTGTGTTGTGTCGTGACATCTCTATAGTGTATATGTGTGCATTGTGGCACATTCATGCCACAGTTGTATCACAAAAATATGTTCATACATTTGTTTATTGTTAATTTCTTGGGTGAAATCTTGAGGCATTACATTTGGTATCAATGCCCTAGGTTGCAACATTGAAAGCTCTGAGTCATATATATATATTTGTGTGTGGGGTCCTACCTTGGCTATGTATGTTTGGGTACATGTGGTTAATTCCCTAGTATGTTTTCCATGCATATGTAGGTTAGAGGAATATGTCATTATGGGAAATGCTAGACCCAAGTACTTTGCTAAGTAGTCATCTCATCATAATATGATGTACCTTCTTGATTCTTGAGTGGTTGAAAGGAATGCTTGATATGTGTGAATGATTGATTGAAATTTATGGGGATTAGGTTTTCCTTATTATAACCACTTCTATAAGTATTGTTAAGGAAACCTTATATTGAAAGGAAATGCCAATGTTTAAGGAATTTAAATTAGACATTGTATACTCTCTTAGTTGGTGATGCATTTGATTGTGGAAGATATGTAGTGCCCCCTCGTTGTTAGCCTGTGATGGTGGTAGTTCTGCATTGCCCTCTGTCAGTCAGAGACAGTTGTTAATCGTTCATTTCATTGATTCAGTTTGAGACAGTTGATTAGTGGGTTATGATCTATGTTTATCTAATGAATGATCTTTGACTACTATATTTAGACATCTGTTATGAGTTATGATGACATTATGAGTACTTTAGTTATGATGTGTTGAATAAGTTTAGTAATGGATTATTATTTACATGTTTCGTAGATATCTATTTTCGAATGTTATGATTTTAATCTTATCTAAGAGCAGGGACAGTGTAGCATTACTCGTTTCGAGTACCCTATTGCGCCGTGATTCTCTAACTCTCTATGTGTTGACATATACGTACTTGATCATATTTAATCAGTGGTTTGGGTGCAAGCTGCAGGTACCGAACCTCGACTCCACCTGATATAGCAGGTTTGAGTAGGTTCTTTCACCAATGGATATTAGTGATGGGAGATAACACAAGGTCTAATCCACTAGGTTGGTCCTTGTCTTCTGTTGTGGTCTCGAGTCATGTTGGGACACTTGGTCTGTGCCTTGTTATGTTTGGTTATCCCATGTTTTCCTTTTGCTTTCTTTATCCGTCTATGAGAAGTTAGATAAGGTAGTTTTATGGCTGCATTACTTCTTTCCTTTTTGGGTAAATACTAAATAAATCACAAGTTATATGAGAGAGTCTTATTGTGTAGATTAGAAGTAAAATCAATGGAGCAGCATAAGTTTAAAGTAACCCCATCCCTAACTATGTAGTTGTTGTACCCTTGTTTGGTGTGATGTGGGTATTGTGGAACTAGACTGCTTACACAAGTTGATGAAAGCACTTTGCTACTGTAAACTAGATTTATTATAAGAGATTGATGATAATAAATTTTACTTATGAAATGTTACTCTGCATAAATACATACTGCAGCCTCATAATAATATTTGGCCACCAAGGGGTTGTACATGGTGTAGAACAGAGTTTTATATCTAGCAATTCATCACCACTATATGTGAGTAACAGTCAGCAAAGAGAACTTTAATAGGATCGATAATCCAATCCGCTCTAATGTTCCAACTCCCAAGAGCTATCTTGAACTAACGATCAAATACATTCAAAAGAAATGGTACAATGTTAAACACCCCTTTCGTGCACATTCTATCATTCTAACATAAAATTCTTGTACCAGATATTCATAATCTCTTTTTAGCTTAAGGTGAATAAAATGGTCAAAAGCAAAAGTGCCTTTTAGACTACTTTTGTTGCACCTATAGCTATTTACTTTAGCTAACTATGGCTATAATGAACCCAAAACATTTCACAGGCAAATACTGCTTGTGAATAAAGCACGAGTATTATCCATGCAGATAAGAACAAAGGATATTAGTGATAATATCTGCATGCACATCAATGTGCATCTAGTTTGCATGTTACTGAAATTAGATTTGTTTTGGCTAAGTAAGGTGCATTTCACAAAAGATCGGATGCTCTTATCTTTTCCAAATTAAGAGATAAGGTTCAGTTTAATTGAGAACAATTTAGGACAGTACAATAAAATAAATTAGAAATATGATAGCACACAAAGGCTAGCTTAGGGGAAGTATTATTTGAAGGAGCTTTATCATTAGGAGTGTGTCAAGTCTACGAGATGACTTTCGTCTCTCTCTATTATGAAGACATTGTAAAAGGGAAACATTTGGAAAATCTATAAGTTAGTCAAGTATATCAAATTGCAATATTGGAGGTTGGGGCACCGGAAGGCTCTTTGCCAAACGGGCCACATGCCTCATCAATGTTACCAGACAATGCATGGAGGGGCATTCTTTTAGAGGAGGTTTTTTGGGGGGGGGCTGGGACTCTCACTCTCGGACTTGCGATGTGGGAAGCTCTCTCTCTCTCTGTTTGGCCGCCATGGCTAGGGTTTGAAGATTTTGTTGTGAAGATTTGGGATTTGAGTGGGCGGGAAGCATGCTGAGCGTGCTCCGGCTGCACCTTCCGTCTGAGATTCCGATTGTGGGCTGCGAGCTGTTACCCTACGTTCTCTCCCGTCGTCCCGATAATAACATCACCAACGATGATTTTCCTGAATCCAGCCCCGTTGATGGCTACTACTTGAGATTTTGATGGTGAGTAACTTGAAATATTTGATCCATTGTGTTCTTTCGAAACCCATTTGATAATTATGCGTGCCATGGAATTTGTTTATGCTGTTGCCACAAATTTTTAGGTAAACCTTGCAGGGAGGAAGTTAAAACTGTAATCCATTGTCTTCTTTGGAAACCCCTTTTGAGGTTATGATTAACCATGTAATTTGTTTTTTTGAAATTTTTGATGGGCAACAAGTCAAACTTTAATCCACTATTTTTTTTTTCTTGGAAACCCTTTTTGAAATTATGCGTGCCCATGAAGTTTGTGTTTGGTGTTGCCACAATTTTTTTTATGTGCTCATGTAATTTGGTTTTGCTGTTGCCACAAAATTTTGATGCAGCAGGAAGTTAAACATTAATCCATTGTGTGTTACGTAAACCCTTTGTTGAAATTATGCAAGCTTATGTAATTTGTTTTTGCTTGTAGTAAATTCCCTAGAGAAGGTTTGGTTTTTTTGTTTTTTTGGTAGATTATTAGATTCTATTCCACTAAATTTTGATGTTTAGGGAGTCAAACTGGAATCCATTGCTTTCTGTGGAAAACCTTATTAAAATTACGTGTACCCACGTAATCAGTCTGTGCTGTTGGAGTAAACATGTAGGAAATTTTGTAAAGAGAAGGTTTAACTCTAATCCATTATTTCTTTTGGAAACCTTTTTGAGATCATGTATTCCTAGTAATTTGTTTCTTTTGCTCTTGCCTCGTATTGTGATGAGAACAGTACCATAAACTTTAATCTATGCCTTTTCTTTTGGGAAACCCTTTTGAATTTGTACATGTTCATGTAATTTGTTTGGAAACCCTTTTTGGAATTATGTGTGCATACGTAATCTATTTTTTGGGACCTATTTTCTTTTACTCTGCTTTCTTAATGAGAGTTTTGTATGCAACCAAATCAACATGTAAATCCTTTGCCAATCTATCTGGCTGATAGCTTTCTTATGGGCAGCTCTGAAAGCATTCTAAACAACCATCATCTACGGCATTCCCTTGATTGTCTGGTACAGATGCTTTTCCTTGATAGCAAATATCCTCTCTGACACATACTCCTACATTGCATATTTCATTAGTTGTATCTTCAGTGCCCTGCCCTTGCTCGTTGATTTCAGGGTTGCATCGTCAGGCCAGAATGATCATTTCCTAGTTTTCCAATCAACAATATGTAATTTCTGCTTATCTTCTACCGACAAGATTTTATACTCAAGGGAAAATTGAGAAGTAACACACACAGTCCTCTTGTTAGATTTGAAATTTAAGAACTCAATAGTTTTATCATTTATGTTTTGCTCCTCCCCTACTAGACACCATTATGGTGAGGAAAGTCTTATGTCTGAAAAATAATCAGAGGGGCGCACCTGTTGTTGTTGAAGCCATTGGAGCCAGGGTTTAAATTCGACAGTTGTACAGCTGTATTTAGGCATTGCTATAAAATGCCATCAAAAATTTTAAAATGCCGTATCATATGATAGGAGTCGTATGCCTTATTTATACTCACATTTTGCACCTCCTTGAAGCCATTGCAATTTTTAAATTCAGACCAAATCACTGTTATGGCGTCGACCCAGCTTCCACACCATTTCACCGGCCATACCTCACCCTCTGTCTTTATCTGAAGTTTATTGACCCAATTCATCAATGCAATTTCTTAAAGCTAGATTCTTAGACGCCATAATACTATTGTTATAGGTGTAACCTTTGTGACCAAACTAGTGACATGAAATCCTTATGATTCAGAAATTTCTGCTAATAATTAATTCTATAGATCAGATTATTCTAGGTTTTGGACAGTGAACACATGTATGCCTATTGCTCAAATAAACATGTCATTCATCAACCCATGTGTAGATAACATCGACTATGATTTCTACCACATGATTTTACCATTCAAATGCAAACCAAACGACTTATAGTTCTAATTTCTGAATCTTTATAACTGCAGTGTCTGTCAATCTTCTTAAATAAAAAAAAAAGTTTCTTTATTGGAATTTCATTATTAGAAAGATTCCTTATTAGTCCGTTTGCTTTAGTAATCTATAGAAATCTATTTTATTTGGAAAGAATATTTGCTCTATGTCAAATGAGGGTTTTGATAATGTGATCAACTAGTAAAGCTTGTTTCGAGTTGATCTTTAACTTTAGTTAATTTATTGCAATGATTTTAGGGACAAAGTTAATAATTGTTTAATTAGGAAAGGTTCATAATATATTTTCTATGTGAAATTATCTATACTAGAAATAGAATTAAGGATGATATTGAGCAACTTTGCGTTATTCAAGATATAGACATTAGTGTATAATTAAGTATTGGTTATGCTCCTTTCACCCTGTTCAGTAAATTTGTTAAGTTATGATTTTGTAAGAAGTAAATAATAAGTGGGAATTTTAGAGTGTAGTTTTACTTAACAATAATATTCTTCTTGATAGATGAACATTTTGTGATAACTTTACCTGTTCTTAATACTTCCTGTCGAGCTTGAAAATTCAGTTAAATAAATGGATTCACCTTGTGATAGATCATCCTAGGTAGTGGATTAAATAGTTATTTATTCTTGTTAATTAAGAATCACCTCTGGAAATGTAGTAGTTAGGTATATTTTTTTTATACATATACCACTAGGTATAAGATGTATTTCACTTGCCTTGTGTCTTGTTTGGAAGTAAAAACTTATGATGTGTAGGGTAAGTATACACTTTGATTGTATTAGTAAATAGATTGTTTGATCTAAGATATGGCCTAAAGGCCGTGACACAAGTATTTGGTTAATAGCTAGCATACTCAAGTTATTGTATTATCTATACTTGGTTAATTTGTCCAAAATGGTTGTGAGGAAGCTTCGTTGTACAATTTACAGTTTGTCCTAGGATATATTTGTTTGGCAAGCTTAGATAGAAATCCTCGTAACTGTTATAGTAGAGTAGGATTGCTTAGCATTATGTAGGGAAACCTTATAATATAGATATTATTTTAACAGTTGGTAGTTATTAGAAATTGAGATAGTTAGATGACCACCGGAAGTTTATGTACTTATTGCGGTTGTTTGATTTGATTGTACTTGGCTAACGTTAAAGGTAGACCTGGCTTATGGTATATAGATGTTTTAATTAGAAATGGTAAGTGGCAAATTCTGAATGTAAGTTACACCATTTAGTGTTATAATGATTTGATTCTGGAATTACTTCTTGAGCTTTCCTTGACTTTCGTGAAGAAGGAACATTTGGTTTATGATCCTCCTTCCTTGCCTTATTAATTCCTTGAGTTATGAAGTTTTGCCTTTTGTGATAACTTGGTGTAAGTTGTTTTCTTGACTGGATAGAAGTTCATTGAATCTCTTATGCTTGATTGTCGCCTCGTCGCTGGTGTTGGATCTTTGTGTCTATTTTGGGGGTGAGTTGTGTTTATGTGTGTTTTCTTGTGAAGAGGATACATTGTCGGATATGAATTTTAGTCATGTGGTCAAGTTGTATTTCCAAGGCCGACCTCCTCGTCTTCATGAGAGGACCTATAGGCACCGCATGTGTCACCCTATGGCGCCGGTGCCTATAGAGAGGTTGCCAGGGTAACCATAGATGGGGGCCGGCTTCTGGGGATAGGTAGCCTGGGTAACCCATGTAGGACCATGCGATGACACTCTCCTTATGCAGTTCAGTTGTTCCTTTTATTGTGCCTCTGGTGTGGTATCTTGGCTTGTGTAGTGTTGTTGGTATGGTCGGTTGTTTCATGTCTGTTGTCATTCTGTTATTGTTTGTTTCTTTGGCTTAGTGGAATCCTCATCATTATCTCCTAGCTCGGAGGGGTGGACCTCAGGGTTCCACATGGTTGGGTGGTAAGAGCTATCCATTGGTCCTTTTTGGAGATACGACTCAAGTTCTGCGCAGAGGTGTTCTAGATCCAGTTCACTTTCCTCCTTCAGAGTTGTATGCTTTCTTATGTATTCTATTGTAAACCGACATGATCGGTCTTATAATCTTGTAATCATGTAAGCCTGTACTAAGACTCTGTAATTAATCTATCCTGTTACAGTAAAAGTTATTTGTATCTATTTTAGCAGTGTAATTGTTATTGCTTCTGTAGTTTTATTTTCTGTCATTAATGTAGTTATGTTGTCCTAGAGTTGTTAGAAGAGTAATTTCGTTTATACGGTGTAATATGATATGTTTGGTTACTACTTTGCACTATCTTGCTTTAAAAAAAAAAATTATTTCTGTAACTTTTGCACTTTTAGTCTAGCACTCTAGGGTTGTATGACGGGGCATTACAAGATATGTCCTTCTTATACATGGTTCTTGGAAAGAAAGTGATGATTTGTGTGATTGATAATTTGAAATAACTGTAAGAACCTAATAAGATACCACAATTACTCTAAATTCCTACTCAAATTCAATTCACCAATGAAATTAAGAAAAATACAGAAAACATGAATTATACCTTGCAAACTAATTTATCCTTTGCATTCCAGTGTCTCCTATCTTCTCAATGATCTTATTGATAATGATATTGCTCTCAAAATTATAATTCTTTGCTTTTCAAGATGACAATGAGATGAATGGAATTGTGAATTCTAATGCAATGTAAACAACACTACAATGCAACTAAGATAATGATGTGAAGCTAATGATAAAAGCCATGATATTGATAATGATTGATATGAAGATAGTGATTATGCAACTAAATGATACTATGAAGCTAGATAATAATGGAACAATGGAGATTATGATATTGATATGCAAATGGGGGGCCAAAGGCACGCTTGGATACTTGATGGAATTTTTGCAGCATGTAAGTACTATAGCTCTTGTGATGCAAAATAAAGGTGAGGAGGTTCCTTTTAGAGGCCAAGGAGGGGTCCAATCCAAGTGTCAAAAGATCCACAGTGAAGAATAAGTCTTGTCACATGTACGGTTAAGATCAAATTGGTTGGGATGAGGGAGATAAAAGTGGAAGATGTTTCTACTGCGATGACAAGGTGGAGGGATAGGAGGGACATGGAGCCACATGTCATTATGCTCACAAGGACCAATGAGATAAAGGTGGAATACCATGAGAAGAACATGGAGGAAGGAGTCCTTGTTTGTTGGAATGTGGGAGGGAATATAGGATTTAGAAGACAAGTGTCTTTGACCATGTTTGATGGTTGAGAGGAAATAGGGCACATGTTTGAGAGGATAAATGACTAATTAAATATTAAGAATATTTAATTGTTGGAGCAACATGATGAGGTGTCCAATGATGTGGATTTTAGATATAGGACTTTGTCTTAGAGGAATTAATTAAATAATGATGATTATTTAATTAGGGATGACTTTAGAGGAATTTAGGAGTGTAATTGTTAGAAGAATATGATAAAAGTGAACCAAATAAATAAATTAAGATATTTATTTATTGATAGAGGAATACAAATAAAATAAAATTAAAATATTTATTTAATTTGACTTGAGCCATTTTTATGTGTATACATTTTGCCCCTCTTTGAGACAATATGTTTTATCACATTATTTCAAAGAATAAAAATTTTATGAGTATGATACATGCCCCAGTTTGCCCCTAGTACAGGTTTGATGATGACAAGATGCCCCCTCGGGAGATTGGTCAGGATGAATTTTGCAAAAGGATAACGGATGATCTCATGATGAAAAAGAATGAATGACACGACCCATAGTTGAAAAATTCAGGTGATGGAGAATTGAAAAATGATGAAAAACATAGCATGCATGTGCAAGGTCAAAACACCTCCAGTTAGGGTTCATTTGGCTATAAATAAGGATGTGGGGTCACTTTTCTATTCATTTGCACACTTGTCATTTGAAGAGAGATTATAGGGAGCCCTAGAGCATAGCAGAGCAGAGTAGTCAGCAAAGATACAATAGATTCTGATAGAGAACCACAGGTTCGAGAGGATCTGGCAATTCAAGCGGCCAACAGAGTATGAACCCCCAGTACGTATGCATTTAACTTCACACAAAGTGCATTTATTATGGTCAAAATGTAGGGTCAAAGTCCTCAGTTTTGAATGCGCAGTAGAGTTGTTTTTGTGCATTTGAAAATTATTTCTGTGCATGTATTTCAAAATTGAACATTTGAATGCAAAATCTATGCATCTGTGTGATTTTCACATTTGAGAAGCAGTCTTGTGCATTTGTTTCAATCTGGTGCATACAATTGGGGATGTTGTGCATGCATTATAATGTTGCACATTTGGTAGAAATCTGCGCATTTGAAGCCAGTTTTTGCGCATATGCTTGAAATTGCACAAATGATAGGGGCTTTTGCGCATACAACACAAAGCTATGCTTTTGATAAACAAAGCTATGTAGCTGAGTTAATTGGTCAAATTACTTTGCTGATAGACTGAGTCGACATCATGATTGATGTTGGCCAACTGATAGCTCATCTTTGAGATTGATAGAATCTTAGAAGAGACATTAGGGTATGTTATGGATAGGATAGATGAGTCACTACTTTGATAGATGTGGTAGATATATAGCTTAGTTGGTTTCTTAACACACTTGTGTTATTGATTGTAGGAGGAGCTAGATGTTTTGATGTCGTGGGAGAGATTTCCCGTTACACAGCTGTTACGACCTTATTTGACTGAGACAGATCACTTGGTTCTGGGATTCTGTGGACTATGGTACATTTGCTTTATACTTGAGATTCAAGTGAACCTTGGGATGTTGATTGTTTTAGTTGAGAGATGGCATAGTGAGCATTGTACATTTCACTTTCCGACTGGAGAGATTATGGTGACATTGGAGGATGTGCACCGGATTATGCAGATTCTGATACATGGAGAGCTAGTGGAGTATGAGCCACACTTAGGAGCTGGTCTGGAGGAGTGCCGATGAGTGTTTCATGATGAGGACATTGAGGGCACAAAGATCAACTGGGTTGATATGGTTGATTACTATGAGCCCCTACCATCGATACTAGCAGGGTTGATAGGAGGTGTGGTCTACCCGGACAAGAGATCACATGGATTTCCTGTTGGATGGGGGAGGACCTTGGAGAGGATAGTGATTGAGGGTACATGGTTTGCCTAGGGTGTTTTCTTTCTTGCACATTTATACCATGATCTTCATCAGTTTGTTTACAATAGAGCTTCTAGTCTGTCTACTGGAGTTTCCTTGTTACAGATTTGGGCATGGGTCCATATAGCTATTACACAGCCTATAGGTATGGGAATGAGAGGTAGGGATCACCCTTATTCATACATGTATTAGGAGAGTCTTTCCTAGCCCAAGCTAGGAAAGCTTGAGCACTGACGACATGTGTTTGACAACATAGATGCAGTTGAGTGGCAAACTTACCTGGGCTGTGAGGCATGGGATGAGGATGCAATAGAGCTACCATTTTTCTTTCATACATGGTGGCTAATAGGGAGGACTCCCTACATTCTGGAGCAACATATCATTTCTCGTGTGTACCGACAGTTCGACAGGGTCCAGGGGATGCCCCAGGGTATTGGGATGAATGCAAAGAGATGGGGGACCAAAAAATCACCACCATGGGACTTTTTGGTCCAAAAGTTAAAAAATGCAAGCACGTTATAACACGCACGTGTTTTGGTTTGCTTAAAAGCAAAAAAAAGCCATTCAACACTACAACCGCGACCATTGAGAGAAACAATAGAAAAAAACTCAGTTCAAAGCATGATCACATTGAAGGGAAGCCTCTCCAAGCAAGTGTAAGAGAAAACAACAAATTCATGATGCCACCTCACCGCCAAAGACATCATCGAGCAAATTTGGAGGGTCTAGCACATGAAGAAGGTAGGGTTTGACTAATTTTTGTTAGTTTGAGAAGAATTTTTGAGTTTTGCAATGTTTGATTTGTTTTTATATTGCATTTACAGTTATTGGGGCAAGAGAAAACCCAAATCTAGCCGAGGAGGGTGAAAACAACCCCCAAAACCCTCCAAACCCTCAAAACCCGCCTTCATGTCCTCACAATGTAATGGATAGTTAAGAAAACTACCTACAGATAATAGAAGAAAACAAGAAACATCTTCAAACTATTATTCAAATGCTAAACAATCCAAGTGGAACCACCAATTGTAGGAGGGAGCTTGCAAAGTCACTAGAGGATATTGTTTCCCACACTGATTCGGTGACAAAACAAATCACCAAATTCCAAGACTATAGGGAGAGGTGTCGGCAATATTATGTTGACAAGTTGTCATATGAACAAGTCAGGAATGAAAAAAATACAAAATCTTAATTATGTGAACACTTTATTAATCCCAAAACCAGCCAAAGATTAGAAGAAAGTTGCAAACGGTTTCCTATTCATTGGTGTAGGAATGAAGAAATATCCTAAATTTTTTGGGATAGATGGTACATGGTTTACGATGAGCGCCCATGCAACAATGATGAGGTACCACAATATTTCTTGAGGAAACTCCTGTTGACTTTTTCCCAGACTGGATGCTTATTCCCAGATTTCCCTACAAGGTAGCCATCAGTGATCAACAGGATCTCTGGGCCAGGGGGCCAACAGTGTAGGAGATAGACTCTATATTTTATCTCCTCTTCTTCTTCAGGCTCTGCAAGACCTAGGGGGGTATTCCCTATTCAACATCCATGAGGATATGCATACAAGGCTGGGATGCTGACAGAAAGCAGATAGTCCTCTTGTAAGTAGACCAAAACTGAAAGATAAGGGCAAAGGGGCTAGCTTTGGGCCTATTTGCAATTGTAGACAGAGGACTGAGGTTCCTAAAACTAACTCTAATATCCTAATGTTGTTTTAGATTTTGATTTGAAGTTTAAATGTGGATGCAAAGCTGGACATGGTTATAACACAAAACAAAGCATGATTGGTGCCTATCCAGGGCCTGGAGTCAGTAGACATACACCTGTGGATGATCAGCATGAACAACTGAAACTGGATTTCAAGGGGATATGTGTGATACCTGCCTTACAGGCATCTCCCAATACAAAGTGTTAGGTTATCTCTACTTATGGTATCCCTACTGCAGTATATCCCTCCCAATGTTCAACCTGAAAACAGTTTAATCTACCCCTTGAGTAGAAGTTAAAAGGTCAGACAGTCAACATAGGAATTCTATGCTCTAGAATCTAAACATTACCAAACATCCAGATTCAGAAGAAGAATACATGCAATACTGGAGACAGAATTAACACAACACATGCCAAACAACATTTCTCATATAAGTTTAATCATGAAATCAGTGGGTTCATGCCAAAAACAAACAACAGGAGATACATAAACTCACAGGTAAGCTGTACAGAGCAACCAGATCAGCTTGTTATGCATTACAGAGCCAAAATCATCAACTTTCAACAACCACAAATGAACAACACAACCTGCTTATAACAGCCAGGTAGGTGCTCAGCAATTAATTACATTGTTGACCAAAATTTCGCCAGATACACAGTATCATGAAAATGGCGCTCAAACACAACCGGATTGGCGCCCAAACTTGAATGCAGCAGGTAGGGGAGGAGACAGGAAGATTTCTCGAGCCCTGCGCCATCATCCGCTGATTGACACCTTCAGTCGGGTACCAGATCGACCCACGCCATCGCCCATACCTCTGCAACCTTCGCCATTAATGGCGCACCAACCCGCGGCCTCGGGAAGAACATCATACAGACTATCGCAAGCATTTCCCGCCGAGATTCATCATCATGATATTTGAAAATGCAGGATAACAATATCCCACATGCACCCCGCGATGACCTCAATAACACTTTATATACTAGGTCATGAGCATATATCACGTCGGTGCTTTTGCTCCTGACGACACTAGTATAAGACCTCATCATCATCATCCCTCAGCAGCATGATATCCTGTTGTTCGAAATATCACCCTGACGTCATCATGATATTTGAAATATAACCTGCATGATAATCGGCACAACCTGATCCATCGGAGGAACATCCTCCTGCTGAGCCTATACCAAAAGTCTGGCCGATGATCATCCTGATGACGTCATCATCATATCCTGCTGACGTCATCATCATATCTGCCTACTGCACACCTCCTCATATCCGGATGACGTCATCATCATGTTTGCAAATATCAGGAAGTCTCTTCAAGATGATCAGTGTTAGAAATATGACCCCCGCGGACCTTGATGACGTCATCATCATATTCATATCATCATCATGATATTCGGAAGACAACCGGATATTTGGAAATATCCTCCTGATGTTCAAATATCAGGTTGCACTGTAGCTCCTCTATAAGATCGGGGCGATAACTGAATATGATGATGCTGCTTGAAAAGATCACCCCCAGTAGATAATGCGCGAAGCTAGCAGGCGGATATCTCCTTAATATTAGCATCATCATGATGCTCGAACAAACAAACATATATCCGGGTGATATGAAAATATCACCCCCTCCTTCGGAATATCATGATGCAGATAGGCAGAGAAACAAATATCACCCTGATATATAAGGATGACGTCAGCCTCATCAGGATGAGAAACAAAGAATAAGAAGTGATACAACATCATCAGGATGATATTGACCAAGATCATCCTGACGTTCAAAATATAATGACCCTAGTGAATATCGGGTCGCACTTAGAACTCTTCAACAACATCATCAGGATGATCATAACCAAGATCACCCGATGATAAAAATATCACCCCGGCGAAATATCATGAAGGCAGAAAATATGATGACCTCCGCAAGCAGCAGGATGAAAACTGGAAATATCATGATGATGACGACCCTTAAAAAAAACAAGTTGCGTCGAGCACTTAGAGAATAACCCCTTCAGGATACCGGGGCAACATCATCATGTTTGAGCAAGGTGATAAATGAAAGATCACCGGATACTTTGAAAGATCACCCTCGCAAGTAGATGAGGGCGCACTGTAGCTCATCAGTATCATCAGGATAATAAGCAAACATCACCCGACAGTTGAAATATGATGATGACGTTGAAAAACAAGTCGACGAGGAACATGATGATGCAGATCATCATCGAAGACAAGATGATGATGATGACCTCCTCCTCAGGAAAATATGATGCTGCAGTTGAAAAATGCTGAGGAGGTCCAACACTTAGAAAAAATGGGCAAGAGGATAAAGGCTTCAAATGAAGAAACCTCCTGATCATGACAAATCAACCCCTGGTCAAAATGAGTGTCAACAGTGGCTCCGAATGGGGACGTGCAGGTGAAAACCTGCAGCGAGAACCAGATCTCCGGGCAGACCTGACAAAAAGCCAAAAAACGCGAGCTGTACAAGGCATTTACACTACATACATATTTTACAAATGTGCACAGCAACCAGTCATTATGCAAAATAGAACTTAAGGAATTGGCCATGCACAGGCAATTCCAGAATTTCACCATCTAGGGCCTGGAGGAAATAAGAATCCTCCCCATGAGTATTGCAAACCTGATATGGGCCCATCCATAAGGGTTGAAACTTACCATGTTTACCCTTTTCCTGATCTTTAGCATTCCAAATGAGCACCAGATCATTTACTTGAAACTTCCTTTTTGTAGCTCTCCTGTCAAACTGATATTTCACCCCTTGTTGTCTTTTGAGATTGATCTGGTGGGCTCTCCTTCTGTCTTCATCCAATGCAACCAGCTGATTCACTCTTTCTGTCATGGGATCTTCAATCTCCTCATCATACTCTTGAATGAATCTGTAAACTGGTAGGAGATTGTTTATGGGCAGTCTAGCTGATGCACCATATACTAGCTCAAAAGGTGACTTCCCAATAGCCCTTTTCACAGTCACTCTGTCAGCCCATACTACTAAATTCAACTTTGAGTCCCAAGCTCTCCTGTTCTTGTCCAGTATCCTCTTGACAATTTTCATGATGCTCCTATTGCTTGATTCTGCTTGACCATTTCCTTGTGGGTGATATGGTGATGTATATGACAGGCTTATCCCATACCTGTTGCAAAAATCAACAAACTCACCTGATCTGAAGCACATAGCATTATCAGTGATTATTTTAGATGGTACTCCAAACCTGATGATGATGTTCTCCAGTATGAAATCTGTCACCACCTTACTTGTAGCTCTTTTAGTTGGAATGGCCTCAATCCATTTGGTAAAGTAGTCAGTTGCCACCAAAATCCAACTGTGTCCCCCACTTGATTTGTCTGCAATTTCCCCTATAAAATCAATTCCCCATTGCTGGAATGGAGCATCCACAGGTGCAGTTCTGAGGGGTAAAGCACCATGATATTTCAGCTTTCCTGAGAATCTCTGGCAAGGGTCACACTTCCTTACTAACTTTTGTGCATCTGAAAAGAGAGTGGGCCACCAATATCCTGCCCTGAGAATTTTATGAGCTGTTGTTTGGGCAGTATAATGGCCACCACATAATCCTTTATGCATGTCAATCAAAATATTGTTAGCCATGTTCTTATCCACACATCTCAGCAGCACACCATCAGGATTTTTCCAGTACAGCTCACCTTGAACAATGACATACCTGATTGCATGTAGCTTTAGAGTCCTCTTTTGACAGTCACTGAAATGGGAAGGACAATTCAGATTTTGCAAATAATAGACAATATCCTTGTACCATTCAGATCCTGATACACTTACATTCTCATCTTGGACTGCATTAACTTGGCATGCTTCCAAGTTTGACTGTGCCATCATCTTGGCTAATCCTTGTCCCCTTATCAACTTAGTAACTTGTATGTCTATGTTGAATTCCTGCAGTTTGTTTATCCATCTGCACCTTCTTCCAGTCACCTCCTGCTGAGTGAATATGTCTTTGACTGCAGCATGAGGTACATATGCAATTATATGTGACCCTACCAAGTATGGTCTGAAACTTTTAATGGCTCTAACAAGTGCATATGCCTGCTTTTCCATGATATCATACTTCAATTCAGAGGCCTGCAGGGACATACTGAAGAAGGCGATGGGCTGTTCAAAACCATCTTCATTTTTCTGTAACAAACATGCAGCTACAGTATGAAAGGAAGCAAATGAGAACACCTGGAATGGCCTAGAAAAATCAGGAGATTTAAGAACAGGGGCCATCTTTATTGCCTCTTTGATATTCTGAAATGATTCTGTTGCTTCCCTTTCCCAGTTTACAGTTGCATCCTTCTTCATCATCTTGGAAATGTTCCTTGTGATCTCTGCAAAGTTGGGAACAAATCTTCTGACAAAGTTTACCTGTCCAAAGAAGGACTGAACTCCTTTCACAGTTTTTGGCATTTGGATCCTGTCAATGGCTGCCACTCTCTCTGGATCTATCCTGACTCCATCCTTGGAAACAATATGTCCCAGAAGCTTTCCTTCAACTACTCCAAAGGCACACTTCTTTGGGTTTAGAGAAATACCATATTCTAGTGCTCTTATAAAAATCTGCTCCAGATGCAAACAGTGCTGCTCTTCCTTCTTTGAGTAGGCAGTCAAGTCATCCTGATATACTGCCAGGATTGAATCAATTAGCCCTGCAAAAGCAACATCCATTGCTCTTTGAAACGTAGCACCTGCATTTGTTAGTCCAAATGGCATTCTAACATACACATACGTTCCCCATGGAGTGGTAAAGGCAGTCTTATATTGTTCTGATTCCTTTACCTTTACCTGATTATATCCTGAAAATCCATCCATCATAGATAGGAGTTCACAACCAGTCACTTTCTGCAACATAGCCTCCATATTAGGCAGTGGATAGTTATCCTTCAAAGAGGATACATTCAAGTTCCTGAAATCAACACACAACCTAATATCACCATTCTTTTTCCTGACTGGGACGAGGTTAGACACCCAAGTTGAATGTCTGATGGGCACAATTATTCCAGCATCCCTGAGCCTTTTGAGTTCTTCCTGCATCTTGGGAGCTAAGGTAGGATTTATAGGCCTTTGCCTCTGTCTAAATGGCTTAGCTTCAGGCTTCAGTGGGATCTCATGCTGGAATAAGTCTTCTCTATAAGCTTTTAGGTCCTCATATGACCAAGCAAAAACATGTTTATACCTTTTTAGCAATGCAATCAGCATACTTCTTATGTGTGGTTTGAGCTGTTTGCCAATATATACCTTCTGAGGGGCCTGAGATGTCCCCAAATTTATTTCTTCTAAATCCTCCTTATTTGTGGGGGATGTCCTTGTGACCATTTTGTCTCTACTGTCAAAGGCTCTTTCCAAAGCCACTAACCCTCTAGGGATCTTGTTAGTCTTCAACTGGATGATCTCTTTTCCCACAAGGGTCTCTTTTCCATTTACAGTCTCTACAAAAGCTTGGAAATCAATCTGTTGATTCTCATACTCATCTATGCAGTGCAAAAATTTCAGCAAATCCCTATCATCATTAAAAACTTGCCAACTGCATATGTTTTCTGGTATGGCAGGCCTAATTTTAACTTCTATATCTGTGACACCTGACAGAGTGATGTCATCTGGCCTTATTGCAATATTAGCTAAGAAATCAGCCATAACATTTTTTGACCTTTCTACCCAGCCAATTGAAAATGCATCAAAAAGTTCAATAGTATCCCAAACAGCATGCTTGTATTGCTTCAGTCTTTTATTCTTTGCAGCATACTTATTTCTGATTTGGGATACAATCAGCTCAGAGTCTCCAAATACTCTTAACATTTTAATTCCATGTTTGAGAGCAATATTCAGGCCTAAAAGTAAAGCCTCATATTCTGCAATATTGTTTGTGCAATCAAACCTCAGCAAGAAAGAGGATTTGAGGAGCTTACCAGTTGGAGACAGGAAAACAACTCCAGCTCCAGAGCCTTCTTTTGCACAAGCTCCATCAAAAAACATGGTCCATAACCCTTGCTGATCTAGCTCTCCAACACAGGCATTTTTCTTTTTGTCTTCTGCATCATCTGAGACAACCTTGAAGTTATCACAGTCAGTGTCTACAAAGCACACCTGTTCATTTGCTTCTTGGTCTTCCACTGTCTCTGATGATCTTTGCTCTCTAATTAGCTTGACATCCCTGCCATTCATTGGAATCATGGCATATGATAGGTCCAACTGCATACTTGCACCAATTAGTGCTGCCCATCTTCTTGACAGCAGCATACCATACTGTGGCTTGATGTCAACCACTGTTATATTCATTTTGTATCTTTTTTCAGGAAATGCTGCCAGCTTGAAATCTACATCCTTCATGATTCCAATAACTGGTACCTCTCTGGCATCCATAGCATAACATTTCCCACATGCCTTGTCAATCTTTAATCCAGTCTGTTGCATGATAGCCAAAGGCATGACATTTGTAGATGCTCCAGAGTCAAGCATACAATTTCTAATTATTTTACCATTTATAACCAGGGAAACATAAAATGGTTCCACCTGTGAAGGACACTTTGTCATGGTCATTCCTAAATATACTTCAGGAGTCTCATCTTCTTCATTACACATGACCTGTTTCTCACCCTGGGTCTGATCATTTTGCTTAGCTTGAAAAGGTACCCCTGAGATTAGGGATATTGTTCTATTCTTGATCTCTTCCACTTTCATGAGTTCCATAAGTGGAACAGAGACCTTTACCTGAGTGAGGATCTGGGCTATATCAAATGGAGCACAGTTTTGTACAGCAGTTGTAGCTTGCTCTACAATCTTGCTTTTATCCTGAGCTGACTTAGCTTTCATTCTCATAGTTCCCTGATCATCATTCCTGTCTTGGGAACCTCTACTTTGATCTTCAGCCTGAGGGGTTTTGTTTTCTGGTCCTTGAAATTCAGGACCTGCTCTGTATCTAAAGTTCTGTTTATTACTTACCCACTGCCTTTTTTGTGGTTCAGTTCCTTTATGACCATGCACCAGCTGACCTGCAGAAATATCCTCTGGCTGATGTGAGCTGCCAACGTGATTTCTACCTCTGAGACTGTAGTTGCTCTTAACCTGAGCAACTGCTGCAGCTGTGAAGGCTCTGATTTCCTCATCAGAAGGTCGGTGTAAGCTACTCAGAAAATTGTGTGAGTTCTGAGCATACACATAATTATCCTCATGATCTTCATCATATGGGGACTGTTGGCAGGCCTGAACCTGATCATCTGTCTTCTCATCAGCACCATAAAGAGTATATCCATTACCTATGGACATCATGTTAACATCATCATCCTGCACATGATGTGGCTCATTGCACTCATTACAAGATGTAGCATTATCATACAAAGATTGGGCAATCATGCACTGTGACTGTGAATGTGGCATCTGACAGATTATACACCACGGAGCATCATCAGCAATATTTATAGTTTTCTTCAGGGGATCAGGAGTTTCCTTGGCATGTTGAGCCCTCTGACTTGTGTTGTTACGTGGATATACAGGCTTACCATCATGCCAATTGGTGTTATAAGGCATATCATGTAATGATGGCCTCTTTTCCTGTCTTTGATAGACTTGTCTATCAGGACCCATCCCTTTTTCACTTCTAGCTAATCTATAGCTCAGGTCCTTAACAACATTTGCCAGTTTGTCTATCTTATCTTTAGGAGCAGATGTACTACCTTGAGTGTTCTGAGGCTTGTTTGGATTTTGCAGAATTTTTACATCATCCCTTCTATTGGTCTTGCCTGATGCTTTTCTATTGTTTTCAATATTTACTGCAATCCTGAAAGCATCCCTGAGGGTGGCAGGACCTTTATCTCTTAGTCCATATGCAGTCTTTGCATCAAAGGCATTGATGTACAAAATTATGCACATAGGTTCATTTGGCCTCATATGATGTGGCAATTTGTTCAACACTTTAGTAAATCTTGCATTAAAGTCTGCAACCTGCTCATTTGACCCTTTGGTGATGCTGGTGAACTCATTTACAAAGAAGCTAGGGTCAGTTTTATCACCATATTGCTCCTTGAATATCCTCTTAAAATCATCCCATGATGAAATACTCCGGTCAGGGAGATTCCTGTACCATTCTCTTGCCTCATCTATTAAGGATTGCATGAATGACTTCATGAAAACATCCTCATGCTCAACCTCAAAATTATCCATGACATTTTGAAAGGCCTTTAGATGATCTTCTCCTGACACTGTGTTGTTTCCTGAAAACTTAGGCACTTGCAGCCTCAGATGCTTATCAATAGGGTTAGGATACCCAGGAATACCATCAAACACCAGCTGTCTGAATCTGTCCAACTGCATGGGCTGCCTGTTTGGCTGATTAACATTAACATTTCTATTTGCATTTTGGTTTCTTGCATTGTTCAGTGGTATCCTAGCATCATTCACATATTGTCTGTCATCATGATGCTGATGTTGCATTTCATATCTTTGCTGATGTCTTTGCATATTTGCATTCTCTAGAGTAGGAACTGAATTATTTTGGGCAGTTCTCAAGGCCTGCACTTTCTGCTGTATATCATCTCTGATTTTCATGGCTTGTAGGTATTCTAGTTCTGCTCTTAGGCTTTTGATTTCTTCAGCCAGCTGTTCATCCTTAGGTCTGGAGGTAGATGGTCTCATACCATTTGGGTCATCATCTTCATCATCCCTTAGAGACTCTGCCTCTTCAAACCTTTCACTTGGGTCTAGAAAAGGGCGTTCTTGGAACACCTCTGACCTCATTCTGATACTACCACCCTGTTGCCTCTCATATGCACCTTGGATATCTGCTTCTGCACTTGAAAAATAAGGAGCATGCTGTCCTGATGGCCTAGGGTTATCTTGTACCTCATCACTTTTTCTGCGGGAGCTCTCATGACTAGCTGAGACAGTTCCCTTTCTTCTATACATCATTCTTTTTGTTAATGGTAACTCTTCAAATAAAGGAGTTTGTTGGGATCTTCTCCCCTGCATATAATTTTACTTTGACCGGTTGGGAGATTACTTCGGAGTCGCCACCTATTTCTAGGAATTGTTTTCTTCTGAAAACCAGGGTTCTTTCACAAGGTTCCCCAGGGTGTTTTCTTCTGTTGCTGACTCAGATGGGTCACATATATATCACTGGAGATGATTAGATAGCACTTTTACTTCTCACTCCCCAGCGGAGTCGCCAATTTCTGTTGACTTTTTCCCAGACTGGATGCTTATTCCCAGATTTCCCTACAAGGTAGCCATCAGTGATCAACAGGATCTCTGGGCCAGGGGGCCAACAGTGTAGGAGATAGACTCTATATTTTATCTCCTCTTCTTCTTCAGGCTCTGCAAGACCTAGGGGGGTATTCCCTATTCAACATCCATGAGGATATGCATACAAGGCTGGGATGCTGACAGAAAGCAGATAGTCCTCTTGTAAGTAGACCAAAACTGAAAGATAAGGGCAAAGGGGCTAGCTTTGGGCCTATTTGCAATTGTAGACAGAGGACTGAGGTTCCTAAAACTAACTCTAATATCCTAATGTTGTTTTAGATTTTGATTTGAAGTTTAAATGTGGATGCAAAGCTGGACATGGTTATAACACAAAACAAAGCATGATTGGTGCCTATCCAGGGCCTGGAGTCAGTAGACATACACCTGTGGATGATCAGCATGAACAGCTGAAACTAGATTTCAAGGGGATATGTGTGATACCTGCCTTACAGGCATCTCCCAATACAAAGTGTTAGGTTATCTCTACTTATGGTATCCCTACTGCAGTATATCCCTCCCAATGTTCAACCTGAAAACAGTTTAATCTACCCCTTGAGTAGAAGTTAAAAGGTCAGACAGTCAACATAGGAATTCTATGCTCTAGAATCTAAACATTACCAAACATCCAGATTCAGAAGAAGAATACATGCAATACTGGAGACAGAATTAACACAACACATGCCAAACAGCATTTCTCATATAAGTTTAATCATGAAATCAGTGGGTTCATGCCAAAAACAAACAACAGGAGATACATAAACTCACAGGTAAGCTGTACAGAGCAACCAGATCAGCTTGTTATGCATTACAGAGCCAAAATCATCAACTTTCAACAACCACAAATGAACAACACAACCTGCTTATAACAGCCAGGTAGGTGCTCAGCAATTAATTACATTGTTGACCAAAATTTTGCCAGATACACAGTATCATGAAAATGGCGCTCAAACACAACCGGATTGGCGCCCAAACTTGAATGCAGCAGGTAGGGGAGGAGACAGGAAGATTTCTCAAGCCCTGCGCCATCATCCGCTGATTGACACCTTCAGTCGGGTACCAGATCGACCCACGCCATCGCCCATACCTCTGCAACCTTCGCCATTAATGGCGCACCAACCCGCGGCCTCGGGAAGAACATCATACAGACTATCGCAAGCATTTCCCGCCGAGATTCATCATCATGATATTTGAAAATGCAGGATAACAATATCCCACATGCACCCCGCGATGACCTCAATAACACTTTATATACTAGGTCATGAGCATATATCACGTCGGTGCTTTTGCTCCTGACGACACTAGTATAAGACCTCATCATCATCATCCCTCAGCAGCATGATATCCTGTTGTTCGAAATATCACCCTGACGTCATCATGATATTTGAAATATAACCTGCATGATAATCGGCACAACCTGATCCATCGGAGGAACATCCTCCTGCTGAGCCTATACCAAAAGTCTGGCCGATGATCATCCTGATGACGTCATCATCATATCCTGCTGACGTCATCATCATATCTGCCTACTGCACACCTCCTCATATCCGGATGACGTCATCATCATGTTTGCAAATATCAGGAAGTCTCTTCAAGATGATCAGTGTTAGAAATATGACCCCCGCGGACCTTGATGACGTCATCATCATATTCATATCATCATCATGATATTCGGAAGACAACCGGATATTTGGAAATATCCTCCTGATGTTCAAATATCAGGTTGCACTGTAGCTCCTCTATAAGATCAGGGCGATAACTGAATATGATGATGCTGCTTGAAAAGATCACCCCCAGTAGATAAGGCGCGAAGCTAGCAGACGGATATCTCCTTAATATTAGCATCATCATGATGCTCGAACAAACAAACATATATCCGGGTGATATGAAAATATCACCCCCTCCTTCGGAATATCATGATGCAGATAGGCAGAGAAACAAATATCACCCTGATATATAAGGATGACGTCAGCCTCATCAGGATGAGAAACAAAGAATAAGAAGTGATACAACATCATCAGGATGATATTGACCAAGATCATCCTGACGTTCAAAATATAATGACCCTAGTGAATATCGGGTCGCACTTAGAACTCTTCAACAACATCATCAGGATGATCATAACCAAGATCACCCGATGATAAAAATATCACCCCGGCGAAATATCATGAAGGCAGAAAATATGATGACCTCCGCAAGCAGCAGGATGAAAACTGGAAATATCATGATGATGACGACCCTTAAAAAAAACAAGTTGCGTCGAGCACTTAGAGAATAACCCCTTCAGGATACCGGGGCAACATCATCATGTTTGAGCAAGGTGATAAATGAAAGATCACCGGATACTTTGAAAGATCACCCTCGCAAGCAGATGAGGGCGCACTGTAGCTCATTAGTATCATCAGGATAATAAGCAAACATCACCCGACAGTTGAAATATGATGATGACGTTGAAAAACAAGTCGACGAGGAACATGATGATGCAGATCATCATCGAAGACAAGATGATGATGATGACCTCCTCCTCAGGAAAATATGATGCTGCAGTTGAAAAATGCTGAGGAGGTCCAACACTTAGAAAAAATGGGCAAGAAGATAAAGGCTTCAAATGAAGAAACCTCCTGATCATGACAAATCAACCCCTGGTCAAAATGAGTGTCAACAACTCCATTGCAAGTTCGTCCTCAAGAAGATTCCCAATTATTTTGACATTCGTGAATTCTAGGGTAGAGGTGGTGGCTCTACCCAAGATAGACCTGGGGATCAATGAGATGAAAACCGTGTGCCTCTACCCCTATTGAGGTCAGAATGTAGGTCACTCCCTTCAACTTTGAAGGAGAGTGTTGAGGTGGAGACATTACATTCATTGACTACTCTCACCCAAACTCTATCACAGTATGCCGATGATCTTACCCAAGCTGATGAGGGTGAGAGTAGTAGGTGTCATGTGTCCCCGCATTTGTGTAGTTCATGTGGGAACCTATGTGATTATGGGATGCAGGATGCACGGTAGGACTCTCAGCAGGATGCTACGACGCAGGATGTACAACAGGATGCTGCAACGTAGGAGCAACATCCAATGTTGGAGACATCCATATTGGATGAGATTGTTCTCATTGATGATATCTGACAGAATACATTTGGTATTGACTCTCAGGTAATTTGTTACAAGTTTCATCTTGATTTAATATATTGTTATTTGAAATTTGTAATGAATTTTATATGATTATCTATATTATAAGTAAAAAATAACATGTATGTAATTGTCTGTGCAATGAAATTCTAGGGTTAGAGTCTTCATCCTGCATTCATTAGTCGTCCATTGGTGGGTTATGAGAGGAGGTCAAGTCAACGGGTATGTAATTTATCACATGATCATAATTATTGTCGATATGTCAATGATAATATTATTTTGTGACAATTTGATGATTTCAATAGTCATTAACACCTCCATGGTTTCCTTGGTCCCCTGGACACAAATCCACCACTTTTACGAGGGTAAATTTAACCATTTCTAATCATTATGCATTTTTAAAATAATGTTATGTATTTATTTTGGTCGAATAATCTTGAACTTGATTTTCAGATGCTGAATGTAGAGACTCCTCCTCATCTTCTTGAGTCAACGCAGATAGGCATTACTGCAGCCATGATGTCTTCAAATCCTTTGACCGAGGTATGAGCCAATAACATGAAAACGTCATAATTTTGTATTTCTTGTTTTATCTCATGTCATTTGATGTACATAAATGATATTTATGTTTAGTCAATTTTTCTTCTTGATGCTTCTCACAGGAGGTCACAACTCCAGCCCGTCCAACTATAAACAAAGAAGCTAGAGATAAGATGATGGAGAGTGATCATCAGATGGCGGTAAGTGATCGATTACATATGTGATATATATTTCATGTACATTTTCTATAGTAATGTGCATATTGTTTGATTGTATTAATAGGTGGGGCTGCATGAACTTGAACTGTCGAAGAGGTCTACTCGACGACAGAGAGAGGATGAGTCACGTATTGGCTCTCCATCTTCATGGTCAGGCAAAGGCTACTGATTATTTCATAAAAGTCCATAGGAAACTAGTTTTTGGGACATTTTTTGTATGCCTAGATAGCTTTGTATGTAGATACTTTTGTATGTTATCGATGTATATTTTTGTATATATGCCTGTATGGCTTTATTTGGACATGCTTATATGGCTTTGTATGTAAACTAGATGTTATGTTCATGATATTATGTATATGACCATTTATATTAAATATTTAATATGATGATCAATTATCGTTACATGAATTTGGTTTTACATGTGCTAATTGGATTTGCTTGAAAGTAACTTATAAATCATTGTCAAATAATCAATTTTGTGCATATCTTGCAATCATTGCATTCTGTGGGACTGTGCATTTCTTTGAAGCATCATTTCAAACAGTTCACATGCCTTGTCTATGCTTCCACACTTTCCATACATGTCTACAAGGGCAGTTACAAATACAATACATGTGACAAAATTCCTATATCATTTATACTTTGATGGTTGTCCACACCATGTTCCCCAGATCCCATTCTGGAATAGGCAAGGAGGAAGTTGGATAAGGTTGTGAAATTTGGTTTTAGACATGCCAAAATTTGTGTTTGGTTGAAATTTACTTTTGTGCATTTGCTTGAGAGTTTTTAAAGCCTTATGAAAAATCCATTTCATGCATATCTTGCAATCGTTGCATTCCATGAGACAACATTTCTTTGAGGCATCGTGTCAAACAGTTCACATTCATTGTATATGCTTCCACACTTTGCATACATGTCTTGCAGGGTACTTACAACTACAACATTTGATAAAATTCCTATATCCTTTATGCTTTGATGGATGTCTATACCATGTTCCAAAGATACTACTTCTAAGGTTTTTGGAATTTGGCTTTACGTGCTCGCCAATTGCATTTTCTTGAAACTTTCTAAAGAATTATCAAAGAATCCATTAAATTTTCATATCTTGCAATCATTGCATTCCATGAGGTGACATTTCTTTGAGACATCATACCAAACAGTTCATGTGCGTTGTCTATGCTTCCACACTTTGCATAATTGTCTCTGAGGGCAATTACAACTACAACATCTAACAAAATTCCCATATGTTTTATCCTTTGATGGATGTCCATTTTGGCATAGACAGGGAGGATACTGGCTAAGGTTGTGGAATTTTTCTTTACACATGCCAATCGCATTTTTCTTGAAAGTTTCTAAAGCCTTATCAAAAAATCCATTTTGTTCATATCTTGCAATCATTGCATTCAATGAGGTGACATTTCTATGGGGTATCATGCCAAATAGTTCACGTGCCTTGTCTATGCTTCCACACTTTGCATACATGTCTACAAGGGTAGCTGCAAAATTACAGCATGTGACAAATTTCCTATATCCTTTATGCTTTGATGGCTGTCCATACACTGTTCCAAACAATCTATTTTGATGGATGTCCATACCCTATTCCAAAGATCCCATTTTGGCATTTACACCTGTCAATTGCTTTTTCTTGTATGTTTCTAAATCCTTATTAAAAAATCCATTTTATGCATATCCTGCAATCATGGCATTCCAGGAGACCACATTTATTTGAGGCATCATGTCAAACAATTCACTTGTCTTATCTATTCTTTGACATTTTACATATATGTCTTCTAGGGCAGTTGCAACTACAACATCTATCAAATTTCCCATATCCTTAATGCTTTGATGGATGTCCATGTACCATGTTCCAAAGATCTTAGTTTGGCATAGGCGAAGAGGATACAGTCAAAGGTGGTGGAATTTGGATTTACACCTGCCTATTGCTTTTGCTTGAAAGTTTCTAAAGCCATATCAACAAATCCATTTTGTGCATATCCTACAATAATGGCATATTCCATAAGACCACATTTCTTTGAGTCATCATTCCATGCAAGTACAATATTTGATAAAATTCCCATGTGCTTCCACATTTTGCATACATAGTTGTTGTACTAGACTCTTTTTGTATCCTATCAAATAGTACACTTGCCTTGTCTATGCTTCCACATTTTGCATACATGTCTTCTAGGGAAATTGTAACTACAACAACTATCGAAATTCCCATATCCTATATGCTTTGATGGATGTCCATGTACCATGTTCCAAAGATCCCACTTTCGTATAGGTAGAGAGGATGCATTGTGGAATTTGGCTTTACACCCATAGATTTCTTTTTCTTGAAAGTTTCTAAAGCCTTATCAACAAAACCATTTTGTGCATATCCTACAATCATGGCATTCCATGAGATTCCATTTCTTTAAGGCATCATGTCAAACAATCCACTTGCCTTTTTCTATGCTTCCACATTTTGCATACATGTCTCCTACGACAGTTGCAACTACAACATCTTACAAAATTCCCATATCCTTTACGATTTGATGGATGTCCATGTACTGTGTTCCAAAGATCTTAGTTTGGCACTAGCAAAGAGGATGTAGTCAAAGGTTGGAGATTTTAGCTTTACACCCACTAATTGGTTTTGCTTGAAAGTTTCTAAAGCCTTATCGACAAATCCATTATTTACATATCCTGCAACCATACCATTCCATGAGACCACATTTCTTTGAGGCATCATGTCAAATAGTTCACTCACCTTCTCTATGCTTCTGCATTTTGCATACATGTCTTCTAGGACAGTTGCAACTACAATATTTTTCAAAATTTGAATAGACCACATTTTTTTGAGGCATCATTCAATGCAACTACGACATTTGATAAAATTCCCATATGCATTTTGTAATAATACATGAGATACTATATATTTCTATATGATTAACCTAATTAGTAAGAATTAATAAGAAAGAAGCATAATGGCAATAATTAGCATTCAAGGATTTCTAATGAAGACCTAGGGTTTGGGTGCTAATGGCAACTCATCAAACCCTTAGATCAATCTTTATAAATGAAGAAATTTTATGATTTAGACTAATACAGATGCTTGGGTATCTCATGATTATATTGAGATCTAATCATGTTGCTTTGTTTCTTGTAGGGTTTGTTTCCATGCTTCTAATCATAATAATCAAGGTTATGGGACAACAAGGTTATGGAAATGCTCTTCCATTATTTCCATATTCTACAACCATACCATTCCATGAGACCACATTTCTTTGAGGCATCATGTCAAACAGTTCACTCGCCTTCTCTATGCTTCCGCATTTTGCATACATGTCTTCTAGGGTAGTTGCAACTACAACATTTTTCAAAATTCCAATAGACCACATTTTTTTGAGGCGTCATTCAATAAAACTACAATATTTGATAAAATTCCCATATGTATTTTGTAAGAATACATGAGATACTATATATTTCTGTATGATTAAACTAATTAGTAAGAATTAATAAGAAAGAAGCATAATGGCAATGTTGTCTCTCAAAATTGCACTCTTGCTAATTTACAGAACCTAGCATTATGGAGAAACATGGGATCTTTCCAGGCTTGTGGGTCACTTATGATGGAAAGAACCTCCATAGAAGGTTGACTTCCTCTTGGTACTCACCTAAAACTATCCTAATGCTTTGCAGAGGAAAGGGTAAGAAAGAAACATGAAAAGTAAAACTAACTCCTAAGGTGATGCACCAAAATAGTTATCAGAGACTACACAAATGACTAACACACTATAGAACCAGTAATAATAAGGCTCTCATACACAACCCAGTAAATCATAATCTTTGCATCATCAATTTATAAGAAGGCTAAATAACAACAGTTATGTAAAAGAGAAAGATGTTTTCTCACCACTCAAGACTGATTCTTATTCCTAGCACATCTCACAACCTGCAAAAATGTATGTATTCCTACATAAAGGAACCAACATGAAATACAGTTCCAAAAATAAAGAACATCACAAGGATCTCTACTAACACTAAGGAAACACATTATCGAAAGAACTGGGAAGGTATAAACTGCTTATTACTGCTAAAAAGGTGTTATAATGTTGTGTTACTCTGAAAATGGGTTACAAAACTGTTCACTTCTGCAAAAGAACTCATAAAATTATAATATACAGTGCAATGAATAGCCAGAACTCTCTAATAATGAACAAAGAAGAAGACTATATACTTCTCCAAGCAACTACAAAGAGATAAGGACTAGAAACTTCTTGGTCGTGTAGAACATAAAAGCCCTCAAAATATCTATCAAAAATCCTCCAAAATGAGTTTCCAATGAGCAAAAAAGTCAAGGCATGTCATCACCCACCATAAAAGCTCTAGAAAATGCCCTTAAATGCTCTTTAAGGCCATAAAAATAAGTCAAATATTTCAATAACTCCACCTGTTTGCCAACCTCTCCTGCAACATCATAAATATCTAATATTTGCATAATAAATGCTCAACCACATCTCTTTGACCACATCTACAAGCATCCTCAACTTGCCCTTTGCACAATAAATGTCATAAATACAATTATTTCTGCATTTAATTAACATTAACTAAGTGGTTTATAATTACACCACCTTAGCTTAATGTTTTACATTTCAAATTTATTACAAACCTATGCAGAAAATAATGGCACTAGGACATTAATATTCAATCACCTGATTCTGCATAGTTTGGAGATAAATTAAATATTGTGAAAAAATAACAAAGTAATCGACGAGACTTACTTTGTCATGTGTTATAGATTTGCCTATTATTGCCTTTTGCATTTTTATGACAAGTGATAAAGTAATTTATAATCCATTACTTTATCATTCGTTTACAATGTTTAATCTATTTCTAGATTATGCAAAATCAAAATGAAACACTTATAACTCCTAGGCACAAACACGACTCTCCTTTCAACACACCTACCACTTGCATAAATTTCACGCATTTCATTGCTAGATCAAAAACACCTTATAACCCCTAGCGATTTATGCATTTTACAACGTACATCATCATGCCTTGAAGGTCTAATGTAATACATTATAAATGACCCTTATGACTCCCTATGTGCATTACATACCATACACACCAATTCATACCTAGCAAAATAAACATAAGGCACTCGGCCTTAACTTTTCATTATGTTTTTTTACTTTAGAAAAAAATCAAAGAAGACAAAAGTCGTGCATGCCCTCACGGGCCCTGTGATCTCATAAAAATGATTACTAGGTCAAAAGACTTGAAGTCTTTCCCATGGCCTAGAATGGATAACAATGATTTATTTTTAAAACAAGTCAAAAAATGGAGGAAATGCAAATTAGGTTGTTCGACCTAAAAGGAGGAAAAAAAACCTAAAATGCCATTTGCATTTTGTTCTTTTCTACTCCATTCAACCGCCACCAGACTTGTAGGGTTTGGGAGCTCAAACTGCACCATTTGTGTCAATTCTGAAGGTGATTTTGGGGATTTTCTATGCAAAATGCGTGGTAAGTTACTTTTGCCATCAAAAATTGAGATTTTGACCTCCATTTTGTCGATTTGAAGGTGAATTTGGGCCTCTAAGGCTGCAATTCTGACTAGTTTTTGATGCATTTTTTTTGTTTTTTTCCTTGGCTGACCACTTTGCATCTGTCTTCACTGTGTTGAGGCCGGTATGAAGGTCGTTTTGAGGAAAATTTTTGTGGTTTCCACACAACATCGGTAGAAAAAGAGAGGTAAGTCGTTCAGCTGTTGATCTCTCTTCATTTCCCTGAGTTCTCACTATGGAATCCGCTGACAGAGGTGTGATTTGATAGCATTTTTGAGCATTTTTGTTTGAAATGAGCTTGAAAAACTTTCGAATTTCCTCTATATCTACAAAAATGGAATGAACGAAGGAATACATACATGTTTCTCTATGTATGCTATTTGAAAAAAGATAAATGGAACTGATTTGGACAGATCGCGGCCTCTTCACTTGTGTCTGCAAAAATACTTGATATTTCACTATAAAGAAAGAAAAGACATAAAAACTAAGGGTTCGAACATTTTTCTTTCCTTGTCTTCTTGCTTAACATATGAAGACCATGTATTTTTCTGTGTCGACATGAGAACCTCAAGCTCAGATATGTAACATCAAAATACTTAAAATGTATGTATTTACATCTACGTTTTTCACAAAACTTTTAAAAACGAGACTGTCTCCCTTCAGGCCGAGGCTCCATATACACATCTCTTTATTCATTTGTGTTCAAAAGGTCACTGCTGGATGTATATATTTATCCTGTTCATATACATGTAAACTCTATCTTCTTTTGTCTCTATATCACCATGGGGTCGCGGCCAGTGTACTATCACATATTTGCATTTAAAAGAAACTTTGTTTTGTTTGAGATCTGTAACTTTTCAAAAAAAACCCTAGCTAGGCATGATCAAAATGACTCTTTCATGTAGCTCTTGATACAACACCTCCTTTATCTTCAGCTCACAACACCAGTATGCAATTGATATCATCTCTTTAAAAGCATGGTTGTTCCTATCATGCATCTTTATGCATTTGATATCAAATTTCCATTGCAAACAAAATGTATGCACTTTAAGATCCTTTCTATGAAAGAGGTTAATGCTTGAGGTTTGAAGCACCATTGATAAGCATGTATGGTCACTCATTTGCTTTTGTCTCAGATGCATAACACATTGTTAGAAGAGTCTTATTCTTCCTGAATGAATGGAAATGATAAAACATCTGCACACATCTTGACTGTGACTGTCGTCTTTGTATTGTTCAGTTCCTTGGCATTTTGCTTTAGATGCTCATATTTATCTTTCTGATATGTTGTCCCATGAATGACTATCTCTGGCTTTGTGACTGCCCTTCATTTTGTCTACTCACTATTTTTTTATAAGTTGCATGTTGCCGTTCTGTGATAAGGACAACAAACTTGTAAGATTTCATCCATTTTGAAGATCTTTGCTCTGATACAAAATAGTCATTAAACAATGACCTAACTTTCATGACCTTTGCTTGTTGCTATTTACATGACTGGTGAGTACACTTCAGCCTGCTTCATCAGATTATTGACAATATTCATGTAATCATTAAGTGGTCTCTAACATGATGTGATTTATCTCTTCTTAGACAGTGTTGTGAGTAGCATCTCCTTGATTAAAAAGTATTGCAACATCTCTTTATTTAGTTGGAATCACCTTGTTTGTTGTTTCACCTATGTATCTCTACTTGATTTATCAAAGAAGACAAGAAAAGGCTATTCTTCTTGACTGTGTATCTTATGGCTGACTTGTATGATATAGGGCTGTTCACTTTGATAATATGATCAATAATGTGATACTTCATAATAGCAAAAGGAAAATACTTGATTCATTGTGCACTGTTGTCCTCTTTTCCTTTATGATTTTGTATGATCATGTTGACTGCACTTATATATGCTATTCTACTATGACTAAAACCTCTTTTTCTTTGATAGCACCATGGGCTCTTAATGACAGTAACACATGACATTTGACTTGGCTGTCCCACATGGCATTTGTTTCAACTTGACTGTACCTTGTCTCTTGTAATCGATACATCTGATTTAGTAGAAACATGCATGTCATGTAAACATCATGATGCTTGGTCTATTGAATATCTCTACATTGATGTCATTATTCCGAGCATGCTGGGCTCGACCCTCATGGGAGCCCATTTTCTCCACATGCCATTTTATAAAGGATGAATCGGCAAACTGATTTCTCATACACCTGCACAAGAAGCAAACATGTTAACATATGAAACATACCTTTGATTCATGATGTGGGGTTACTTGTATGGAACTATCTCTTTCTGATATAGCACTTGTGTTTTCTCGTTCTGACCTTTCTTATGCTGATATGATTACCGATATACTGCTGCTACATAACAGTGAATGGTACTTTTGAAGTTCTGATTGTGTATGAAAAGACTTGGTACCCTAAGCATTAACAAAAACTATCTTCCAGGTACATTGGAGCTCACACGAATGGAGGAAGATAGCAGCTGGCTCAACCACGTGATTCGTCATTCGCAGGCAATGACGGGTCCCCTTTCTTTTCCTATGCATTTCTTTTCTTTCAAAAGTAAAATTTACTTTTATGTTGCCTATTTCAGTTATTCCTATGGCTTGTGTGGGAGCATTTCATTTGACATTCATGAATAAGGAAAAAACCTTTTTAAAATATGCAATGTTGTATGGTTCTTCTTGATTGTAAACAATTGCATTTAATTGAAGTTCTTTTATGGCATTTTTTTCTTGGCAAAACACTCATTAATAACAGACATGCACCCCTTAACTATTGCAAGTATGGGCCTAACTAGTGTTGTCATTGATGTCAACATACTCCTATTGCGTTAATGATAAGGATTGGATGAACAGTTTGCTGAGGATATTGAGAAAATTAGTTATATCAGTAACAGAGAAGAACAGTGAAGACAGTAAGGTAAAGATCCAAGATAAGATGAAGATCAGATGATGTGCTTCAAAAGGTTTGTAGATATGTGTCTTGAGATGATCCAGAAAATATTTCAGAGGTCCGCATGAAGAGCTGAAGAAGTTATGGCCACTTAAGTAAAACTAGTTCTCGCAGGTGTTTAGAGGTGATAGAGTGATACAGATAGGTCCGGTGAGATCCAGAAATGTAATATCCTATTCTGTGGATTTGATGGAGTGTTTAAGAAGTCCATGTGAAGTGACAACTCAATTGGTTCATGATCTGGAGGTCCGCAAGCATCTATTCCATTGTGACAATGATGACAGACTATGTTCTTGAGGTTCCAGATGAAGGAGATAAGGATTTCAGTAAGCAGATGTAGTGTGAATGTTCTTGGTGATTCAGGCAAACTTGTGGAGGTCTTTGGATCATGTCTAGTTCGTGTTGGTGGTCTGCATTGGAGTTTGAGCTTGCAATTGAAGAACAACTTCCAGATGATGATGTTCTTCCTAACTCTGGCCGACCGGATGAGTTACACATCCTGCAGATGATCTTGAAGATGTTATGTGAGGATTGGCATGTTCCTAAATGAAGATTGAAGTCTCAGATTTGTGTGGCAGACAATGTGTTGATCCACGTGATGTCTTTTTGTAATTAGTCATGATGTATTTATGTATTTGCTCTGTAATGTATGCTGACTTGGATGATTATCCCTAAGTTGATGTCTTGTATAAATAAGGAGTTGCAAAGTCATTTCAAATGTATCATCTGGAGATGAGAGTGTGGTAACAAGGAGGAGAGC
Organism: Cunninghamia lanceolata; assembly: GCA_027924645.1. Lineage (NCBI taxonomy): Eukaryota > Viridiplantae > Streptophyta > Pinopsida > Cupressales > Cupressaceae > Cunninghamia > Cunninghamia lanceolata. Next base: position 54,256 of record BSBN01000506.1, read on the forward strand.
GAAAGGTAGAGCAGAAGTATTGGGCTTAAATGGAACTGACTCAAGCATGGTGAAGATGCTATTCTTCAGTTCAAGTATGTAATACTTATTATTCTGTAGACAATGTGTCTCCTGTAGGCAGTGAGCCTCTTGTGAGCAGTGTGCTCAGGCAGTGAGCCCTAATTGGCATGTGCCATTTTGTTCTTTCTATTCTTCTAACAGAGAATACAATCTTGGGTTAATCACCCCATGGTTTTTCCCTTAATCGGGTTTTCCACGTCAAAATCTTAGTGTCTTGTGTGCTAATGTTTTTCTGCTTTTGATTTAATGCATTATGTTTCATGATTGATTTATTATTAAGCTGTTGAATTAACAAGTGGATTTAAGTGTTTAATGGGAAGAAAGTTTTGAACAACTGATTCACCCCCCCTCTCAGTTGTCTATCCTGAATCTAACAATTGGTATCAGAGCTAAGTTCCCCTAAAAGAGCTTAACCACTTGAGGAGATCTAGGATGTCATCCTACAAGAAGGATAGTCCGAGGTTTGATGGAACCAATTTTACTCTTTGGAAAAGTCACATGCAATGTCACTTGCAATGTATGGGAATGCAGTATTGGAACATGGCTTCAAAGAAGTATACTCCTCCACAGAATGGTCTGAAAACCATAGATGAAATCACAGATGTTGAAAACAATCTGTAGACTAAAGAAGCTCTTCTAAGTGCCTTGTCTGATTTAGAGCTGACAAATGTTGTTGACCTACAAACTACTTTTGAGATTTTGGAAAAACTAGAACTTTTGCATGAAGGAGACAAGTATGTTAAATGTGCCAAGCTACAAAGTCTGAAGGGAAAATTCAAAAATCTGAAGATGAGAGAAGATGAAAATATCACTACTTTTATGCCAAGAGTAAATAAGCTTGTTTGTGGCATTAGATGTGCTGGTGGAGTCTTGGATGAAGATGAGATCATTGGCAAAGTTCTCAAATCCCTTCCTGATTCTTACAAATACAAGGTTGCTGCTATTGAAGAATTCAGATCTTTTTCAGGTATCACAAGAGATCAATTGGTTGGTAAATTGGCTACATTTGAATTGACTGAGTTTGGAGATGCCCCCCCAAGACTAAATCTGCATTCAAAGCTAATGCCTCTGTAAAGTAGCTTCTACTTCATCTTCAAGTCTTTTCTTGCTTTTTCATACCATGATAGTTTCCTTGAAGCCCTTATTGCAAAAAGACTACCAAGAGGATCCGGTAAGTATGAGGGAAAATTGCCTTTTAAGTGTTTTAACTATAATAAGATTGGTCATTTTGCCTCAAGATGTCCGGAAGGATTTTCAAGGCCAAAACCTAATAGATCAAGGTTCCAAAAGAATTGTTACTATTTCATGAAGATGATGATAATGAAGGAGTAACAGATGATGAATTAGAGGCAGGAAACAAATCCAGAAGTGCTTGGGTGTTCATTGCCATCAAGGAAGAAGATCCAATGCTCTCTGAATATGTTAATCATAAAATTGTGGAAAGAGCTCTGGCTACCCAAGTTGAAGAAAAGGATGATTAGGTCATTGACAGTGGATGCTCTCACCATATGACAGGTGACAAAAATAAGTTCATAGACTTGGAAAGGTATGAATAGTGGTGAAGTTTGGAGATAATTCTGCTGGCAGAATCAGAGGAAGAGGAACCATTTCCTTTGATTGAAAGAACAAAACAAGTAATGTACTATATGTTGAAGGTTTGAAGCACAATCTTCTCAGTGTTGGATAGTTGGTGGACAAAGGCTATGATCTCCGATTCAAGAATGGAAAATGCAAGATCTTTGAAAGTTCTGGAATAGAGATTGCATCCGGTACTCAAACAAAAGGTAATATCTTCCATTTAGTTGGTACTGGTAAAAGTTGTCTATTTGTTCAAGTTGATTAGAGTTGGTTATAGCATAGGAGAATGTGTCATGTGAATTTTGATAATATCATCAAGATAAGCAATACTCAGGCTGTAAGAGATCTTCCAAAATTGGTGAAACCTACAAATAGTTTGTGCAAAGAATGTTAGTTGGGTAAACAAAGCAGAGTCTCATTCAAAAGCAAGGAACAATCTTCTATCAGATTATTGGACTTAGTTCATATTGATCTATTTGCTCCGACAAGAATCAGGTGTGTGCAAGGTGATAGATACTTCATGTTATTAATTGATGACTATTTCCGGATGATGTGGGTGACTTTTCTGAAAGAGAAATCAGAAGCTCTTGAGAAATTCAAAATATTCAAGGCTATGGTAGAGAATGAAACTGGATTAAAATTAAAATGTCTGAGGTCTGATAGAGGTGGAGAATTCACATTCGGTGAGTTCATAGAATTTTCTGAGAAACATGGAATAAAAAGATAGTTGTCTGCTCCTAGGACTCCACAACAGAATGGAGTAGTGGAGAGAAAGAACTAGACCATCCAGGAAGCATCTAGAACCATGATGATGGAAGCAAATGTTCCTCAGATCTATTGGAGAGAAGCTGTAAGCACTGCAGTCTATACTCTCAATCGAGTACAAATTAGAAGTAATACCGGTAAGACTCCTTATGAACTTTGGTTTGGCATCACTCCTATTGTGAGGTATTTCAAAGTCTTTGGTAGAAAATGTTACATTAAAAGAGATGAAGATCTAGGAAAATTTGATGCTAGAAGTGATGAAGGAATATTCTTGGGTTATTCTACTCAAAGCAAAGCATACCAGTGTTATAACAAGAGACTAAGGAAGATTGTGGAAAGTACAAATGTGAAGGTTGATGAAGGTATTGAAAAACCCTCAAGTTTTTATGAATATGATGAAGATGATCAAAATGATGTTTTTATTCAAGAAGTCTAAGCTCCCTCTGAAATTCAGATTCAAACTGATTCGGTAAATCAGGAAGAAGAGATAAGTTTGAATGAACCTGTTCAAGAATCAGAACTACAAGAAACTCCCAAAGTTCCCAGGTATGTAAGACTAAATCACTATGAAGATCAGATCATAGGTGATAAAAGCAAAGCTGTACAAATAAGAAGAAGGATTGCTCAAAATTCAGAAGAGTATTGTCTGATTTCAAAGATTGAACCTAAGACAGTGAATGAAGCTTGCAATGATGAAAACTGGACTAAAGCAATGGAGGAAGAGCTAATGCAAATTGAGAAAAATCACACTTGGGATCTTGTTCCCAGACCTAAAAACAAGAATGTGATTGGAACCAAATGGGTCTTCTGGAACAAACTGAATGAAGATGGTGAAGTAGTCAGAAACAAAGCCAGATTGGTCTGCAAGGGTTACTCCCAAGTAGAAGGAGTTGATTTTGAAGAAACGTTTGCTCTGGTGGCAAGAATTGAAGCAGTCAGATTATTTCTTGCTTTTACTGCCTTCAAAGATTTCAATGTATATCAGATGGATGTCAAATCTGCTTTCCTGAATAGTGACTTGGAAGAAGTATACATTGAGCAACTAGATGGATTTCAATTGTCTGATCATGGTGATATGGTCTGCAAGTTGAAGAAAGCACTGTATGGATTGAAGCAAGACGCAAGAGCCTGGTATGAAAGATTAGATAAGCATCTTTTGAAGATTGGTTTCAACAAAGGTACTGCTGACAGTAATTTGTATTTCAAAATTGATCATGAAAATATTTTGATAGTTGAAGTGTTTGTTGATGATATCATTTTCGGAGGAAGTGATAGTATGTGCAAGACTTTTGCAAATCAAATGAAAAGTGAATTTGAGATGTCCATGTTTGGGGAAATGAATTTCTTTTTGGGTCTACAAATCACTCAAACAAAGAAAGGAATCTTCATTTCTCAGACCAAATATGTGAAATAATTGTTGAAGAAATTTGGGATGGAAGACTCAAAACCAATGAATACTCCCATGGCAACCGGATGTAAATTAAGCAAAGATGATGACTCTCCTAAGGCTGATCAGAAAAAGTACAGGTCAATGATTGGAGGATTATTGTATCTCACTCACACTAGACCTGACATTATGAATGCTGTTGGTCTTGTTGCTAGATTCCAAGCTGATCCTAGAGAATTTCATGTCATGGTAATCAAGAGGATTTTTAGATATCTTAAAGGGACAATTGAGTATGGTTTGTGGTATCCTAGAGATCATGATTTCTCTCTTCATGCATATATAGATGCAGATTGGGCAGGAGATGTGGATGATCGGAAGAGTACCAGTGGTGGAGCATTATTTTTGGGGAAGAGATTGGTTTCTTGGCTAAGCAAGAAACAAGAGGCAATATCTCTATCCATAGCTAAAGCAGAATACATTGCAGCAGTAGGTAGTTGCACTCAAGTTTTGTGGATGAAGCAAATGCTAAGAGATATCAGAGTAGAGTATGAAGAACCTATCACAATCTTCTATGATAATTCAAGTGCAATAAATATATCTAACAATCCAGTGCTGCATTCAAAGACTAAACATATATCCATCAAGCTTCACTTTTTGAGAGAGCAAGTGAACAAGAATGAAGTCAGATTGGAGTTTGTGCCTTCCAAGGATCAGATTGCAGATATTTTTACTAAACCTCTATCTAAGGACTCTTTTGAGTATCTCAGGGAGAAGTTAGGGGTTATTACCACTCCGGTTCTGCATTAAGGTGCACTAATGTGCATCAGTCTGGCAGATCTCACAGTCATATCTTGTGGTCCGGACTGATGATAGGAAGCTGCTACTCAAGGGGAGCAGCTAGCATGATTTTGAAGTAATGCAAGTATGTTCCCTTTGCCATTGATGTCAAAGGGGGAGAGAAGACATGTTAAAAACAAGTGGTTGTTGATCAAAGGGGGAGCAGGAAAGGAAGAGAAGACATGTGAATGGTTGTTGCTGATAGGGGGAGTTGTGACAGTGAGGAGAAGTTCTTGTTTTGATGGTTAAAATAGTTTTTCACATCATATGTTGCCATCAATGACAAAGGGGGAGATTGTTACAAGTATGGGCCTAACCGATGTTGTCATTGATGTCAACATACTCCTATTGCATTAATGATAAGGATTGGATGAACTGTTTGCTGAGGATATTGAGAAAATTAGTCATATCAGGAATATAGAAGAATAGTGAAGACAGTAAGGTAAAGATCCAAGATAAGATGAAGATCAGAGGATGCGCTTCAAAGGGTTTGTAGATATGTGTCTTGAGATGATCCAAAAAAGATTTCAGAGGTTTGTATGAAGATCTGAAGAAGTTATGGCCACTTAAGTAAAACTAGTTCTGGCAGCTGTTCAGAGGTGACAGAGTGATACAGATAGGTCCGGTGAGATCCGGAAATGCAATATCCTATTCTGTAGATTTGGTGGAGTGTTTAGGAAGTCCATGTGAAGTGACAACTCAATTGGTTTGTGATCTGGATGTCCGCAAGCATCTATTCCATTGTGACAGTGATGACAGACTCTGTTCTTGAGGTTCTAGATGAAGGAGATAAGGATTTCAGTAAGCAGATGTAGTGTGGATGTTCTTGGTGATTCAGGCAAGCTTGTGGAGGTCTTTGGATCGTGTCAAGTTCATGTTGGTGGTCTGCATTGGAGTTTGATCTCACAATTGAAGAATAACTTCTAGATGATGATGTTCTTCCTAACACTAGCCGACCAGATGAGTTACACATCCTACAGATGATCTTGAAGATGTTATGTGAGGATTGGTGTGTTCCTAAATGAAGATTGAAGTCTTAGATCTGTGTGGCTGATAGTGTGTTGATCCGTGTGATGTCTTTTTGTAATTAGTCATGATGTATTTATGTATTTTCTCTGTAATGTATGCCAACTTGGATGATTATCCCTAAGTTGATGTCTTGTATAAATACGGAGTTGCAAAGTCATTTCAAATGTATCATCTGGAGATGAGAGTGTGGTAGCGAGGAGGAGAGCGAAAGGTAGAGTAGAAGTATTGGGCTTAAATGGAACTGACTCAAGCATGGTGAAGATGCTATTCTTCAGTTCGAGTATGTAATACTTATTATTCTGTAGACAATGTGTCTCCTATAGGTAGTGAGCCTCTTGTGAGCAGTGTGCAAGGGCAGTGAGCCCTAATTGGCATGTGCCATTTTGTTCTTTCTATTCTTCTAATAGAGAATACAATCTTGGGTTAATCACCCCGTGGTTTTTCCCTTAACCGGGTTTTCCATGTCAAAATCTTGGTGTCTTGTGTGCTAATGTGTTTCTGCTCTTGATTTAATGCATTATGTTTCACGATTGATTTATTATTAAGCTGTTGAATTACCAAGTGGATTTAAGTGTTTAATGGGAAGAAAGTTTTGAACAACTGATTCACCCCCCCTGTCAGTTGTCTGTCCTGAATCTAACATTAACTATAAAACTTAACTAGCTCCACTTGATTGAGCTGGAAAATAAAAATGGGTAACATTTCTGGCGACATCTGCATGGTGCTTGCCTGCTAAGTACCCTGACCAGCTGCCTAAAACTATCTGTTGGGCATAGAGTCACTCATACTTGACAAAACTTCAAAAAACATTTCTTTCTACCGCTGCAACTCACTTCAACCTGCAACCTCTTCTAATCCATCAAGTGCATGTGTATGGTTGGTGACAGTGAACCATAAAAAATCACTATCATTAATGATATATATCTACTTGATGGGCTAGAAGGGGATAATCAACAAGAACACCTCCTTTGCAAACTTCTGCAATTTATTACAGTTCTATGAGGGAGATAGGTATGATGTGTGACAGTGACTACATGTAGTCACTGTTTCATGTGATGGCTGCCTACTTCATATAACTATAGTACATTACAATAGTTTCAATCTCCACACAACCAAATCTAGGAACAACTAACTAACTATGCATAAACGCACTTAGGGAAATGAAAAATGCATCTAATCTATTGTGCAACAACACTTATTTAACATCAAAAACTTTACGAAATATGTACAAACATGTAAGATCATACCTCAGAAGCAATGCTTGAGGTGAATCCCATTGGCTGGGATTGGCTCTATGTCACTATCCAGTCTAGACAACTAGAAGTCATTATGCTATTTACATTCTGAAACAATATAGGGCCCACTCCAAAAAGCATCAAACTTAGAGTGCTTTCCAGGTTTGCTTTTTAATACATCCCATTTTAGCACTATGTCACCCTCCTGGAATATTCTTGGAGATGCTCTTTTGTCAAATGACCTCTTCATTTGAGCTTAATGATGCTCTATATTTCTCATGGCATCATTCCTGGTCTCTTCAAGCTCAACTAGTTGAGCTAGCCTTACTGTCATACGACCTTCTTCTAACATGTCCAGCAGATTCACCAAATCAAGTGCGGGTAACTCAAGTGTGATAGGAAGCCTTGCTTCCTTGCCATACACCAACATGAAAAGTGAATGTCCTGTTGACCATTTTGGAGTAATTATGTCAGTCCACAATGCTGACTTTAACTATGTATGCTAGGCTCTCTAGTTACCCTCCATGGTCTTCTTGATAATTCTAATTAAGTTTTTATTGGTGGATTCTGCTTGGCCATTACCTTGCGGATAGTAATTGGAGGATGTATTCAGATAAATTCCATTTCTTACAGCCCAATCAGAGATCCTAGAACCAACAAAGGCAAGGTCATTGTCTGAAATAATAGACTCAGGGACTCCAAATCTGATAACCAACTCTTCATAAAAATTCAAAACAACAGACTCATTGGCCTCTTTAAGTGCGACTGCTTCAGTCAACTTAGTAAAATAATCAATGGCTGTAAGAACCCACTTATGACTAGCATTGGATGGAGGGTTATAACTCCAATAAAGTCTAAACCCCACCTTATAAAGGGTTGTTCAACTTGAATCGACTGCAAAGGTAAGGCTACCAACTTCTCCTTTCGAGCAAACAACACACATTCCTTGTACTTTCTGACCCACAAGTGTGCATCTTTAAACAAGTTGGGCCAATAATAGCCACCCTTCATCACCTTAAGAGCTATTTCTCTAGGTGAAAAATGGTCTCCAGTTGACCCCTCATGAAATTCAGGCAATACTCTTTCGACTTGGTTAAGTTCAATACATCTCAGCAATACTCCATTGAAATCTTTCCTAAGAAGCAAGCCGTTAATGAGTACATAAGGTATAGACTATAATCTGAAATACTTTCTTTTGACTCTATCCAAGCCTTGAGGACACTCACTAGTCTACAAGAAATGAACCATTTCTTGCACCCAACTAATAACAGGAATTGAAACAATTGTTTGCTCTTGATCTTGCAATGATAGAACAACTTCTTGTTCACGTTCTTCTTTGCTGATAACACCATCAGCAAGCTATTCACACAGCCCTTTGCCCCTGACCAACTTGGTAACTTTAATTTCCACATCATGTTCCATTACCTTAGTTACCTAGCTAGCTCTCTTATCAACGAGATCCTTACTCAACAGAAATTCCTTCACACTCAGATGAACAACCATTAGATTAATCTTATTATTTGACAACATGTGTTTAAATTTCTTTAAACTCCTTATAACAACAAGCACATTTTCTCTACAAAGGTATACCTTAGCTCATAATCCTTTAATGCTTGACTGAAAAAAGCTAAAGGCTGCTCCAAACCCAAATCATTCTTCTGTACCAACATAGCAAAAATAGAGTCAACATTACCATAAGCGTACAATGTGAAATCTCTAGAAAAATTAGGATTCAGAAGTGTAGGTGCAGCTACCAATGCCTCTTTAATAAGCTCAAAGCTCCATTTTCCTTCTCTAGTCTAGCTGAAAGACACATTCTTTCTCAACATAGCAGTTAGTGGACTTAACAAATCAACAATATCAGGGATAAATTTCCTGACGAAGTTGATTCTACCAATGAAACTTTGTAAACTTTTCTTGTGTGCTGGTAAGGGGAGAGCCAAAACCGTACTTATTCTTTCAGGGTCAATGGTGATACCCTATTTTGACACCACATAACCAAGCAATCTACCCTCATGGACAACAAATACACACTTTTTTGGATTAAGCGATATCCCAAACTCCCTACATTTCTCAAAAATCTGCCTTAAGTGGTTTAGATGATCCTTAGCTTCTTTGGAGAAAATAGTAATGTGATCAAGGTAGACTAAGACAATCTTGTACATTAACCCTTGAAAGGCCATATCCATAGCCTTTTGAAAGGTTGCTCCAGCATTGGACAAACCAAAAGGCATCTTCTTGTAGGCCATAGTTCCCCATTTTGTGGTGAAGGTTGTTTTGTACTGGTCTTCCTCTTTCACTAATATCTGATTGTAACCAGAATAACCATCTAGTAAGGAAAACCTCTTTGATCTTGAGACTACTTGAAGTATCTATTCCATGGAAGGGAAAGGATGGCGGTCTTTTAAGGAAGCTCTATTCAAGTCACGAAAGTCTACACACAGTCTTATCTCTCCATTTTTCTTCCTAACTGGCACAAGGTTGAAAACCCATGAGGTATGCTTAATAGGAAAGATTATGCTACTCTCAATCACTTTGTTCAGTTCCTTCTTCATAAGAGGCTCTAACTTAGGATTTAATGGTCTCTGTTTCTGCCTGACAAGCTTGGCATTAGGCTCAAGTTCAATAGTATGTTGAGCAAGTTGGGGATCAAAACCATTTAAATCACTATACTCCCATGCAAAAATGTCACTAAATTCTTGAAAAAGTTGAATAAATGCTTGCTTTTATTTTGTTGTATATTCCTTGCCTAGTTTAAGAAGCTTACCCTTGAAGATCTCAAACTCTTCATAGTGATCTTGTTGAACTTGTATGTTGGCCTTGGGTTTTGTAGCTTCATCATCAGTATTAAAAGTAGACTCTAAGGTGACCAAACCCTTTTGCATCTTGTTATTCTTGAGCTGAATGATTTGGTCACCGTACTGGCATTGTAGCTTCTCTTGGTTAGTATGAGAGAATTCAACGTCTTCTCTTAAGAAGTTCACAATCTGCTGGTCACTTTCAAACACAATGTATGTTGTTATCAGGTACAACAGGCCTAACAACAACCTTAACATGTTGATTAGTCTTACCACTAGTAATCTCTTTTGGAATGTCATATTCAACCCCTACAATAGCTAGCCTATCATCATGTTTATTCTGATTTCTAGGCATGGATATCAAATTAAATGCATCAAATCCCTCCAGGGGTCCCATACTCTATGCTTGTAAGATTTAAGCAAATCATTTTTTGTAACATTAAGGTTTCTCACCTGATTAACAACCAATTCGCTGTCCCCATAAACTTTCAGACAGCTAATACCCTTTTGTCTTGCCCATTCCAAGCCTTGAACAAGAGCTTTGTATTCAGCCACATTGTTAGTACAGCTGAAACATAATCTAAAAGCTGAATAGTATTTCTCACCCTTTGGGGAAACAAGCATGCATCCACCACCAGCACCCATTTTACTCCTTGAGCCATCAAAAAAATAGTTCCCAAACCTCATTATCTTGCTGCCCATCTTGTTGTTCTGCACTTTTTTCAATGTTAGGCATAAATGGATCAGGTTCATGCATCATATACACACCCAAACTAGCCTCTTCTAGGTGCTCACATGGACCAACCACATGAGTCAGATATGCCCACTCATCAAGAAGAACTTATGGTATACCTTCAATTTGTGTACTACCTTCTTGAATAGTGGGTTGCTCCTCATGTTCACTTGCAACCAAGTTGGCATTGATGGGATGTGGAGTGTAAGGCTCAATATGGTCTTTGGAAATGGGTTCTGATTTGTTAGTCACCTTAGTGCCATACCTGGTTCTAAACAACATATGAGACCAATCTGAGGACAAGTAACCTCCTATTTTTGTAGTAAAATCTCTTGACAAACAAATAGTGAAATAAGGAGGTAACTCAATGACATAGATGTCCTACGGGATTGACAAATTTGGACAGGCATGAAGAGTCAAACTCAGTCCTTTTATGAAACCTACTGTACTAACAACAGTCCCACCCAACTGAACAACTCCCTTCTCTAATGGCTCATATTCAATTCCCAACTTATCAACAATCTGTTTGGGCATGACTGAACTGCTAGCACCTGAGTTAATCATGTAGTTATGGACTAAATGATCCCCTATGATCAAAGACACATAAAATGGTGGGGGCTTAACCTTTGAAGCTTCCTGTTCTTTATCATTTCTGGTGGTATTTGTCAACACAGCCTTAGACTTATCCATACTAGACTCTTGAGACAAACTTAAATTTGATAAGACTGATTGAAGCAAGTCCTTTTGGCCAGGGATACTTAGGGAATCCCACATAGACATAAATACACTCACTTTTTTCATATGCTCAAGGATATTGAAAGTAGATGTACCTGACTTAACTTGGCCTTTGGGGGCAATCACATCACCTTGAGTAAAAGCTGGCTGAATTGGTGGATTAGGTTGCTCCTTGCCTACCAAAGGTTGACTTCTTGGTAAAACTTGAATCTTCTCAGCATTTGATGGGCCAGAAACACCTTGATCCATGTTTGGCACTCAATGCACATGAGTTTGAACTTTATCAAACTATTGCCCTTCATCTATGGCCCTCTTCTTGCTGTGTGTATTGGCTGCAATTGAAGAACCAACTTGGTTCATACCACAAAATTCTTCTTCTTGCCAGTTTAGGAGTGTGGTCTCATGTATCTATTCTTCTTGCTACTGCACAGGAGCTTCTATAGGCACATTATATTGCACTGTTGGACTATTTTGAACCATCAAAGCTTGGTTTATCACCCCATTGACACAGGTACTTTGGCTATGGGGCTGATTACAAGGAAAGCACAAGTCATAGTCCTGAGCCAAATTGTTTTGCGTGGATACAATTTCCTTTGAGGAACTAGCAGCGTTTGGGTTATAAGCTTGATAAGGCCTCGAGTTAAAGGCTTGTCTTGGACCTTGTTTACTTGGCTGATAAGGAGGCCTATTTGACTAGTTTTGCTAGTAATTAGATTGAAATGGGGGCTAATAAGGTCTAAAACTTTGACCTTGCTGCCTCTTAAGGTTCACTATCTCATTACCAAAAGATTGTAACAACCCTTTGATCTCTTATAACTCAAAAGATTGAGTTTGAACAACATTTTCCTAGTTATTGGGATGGATATTAGGTGCTGGTAACTCTGGTGTAGCAGGTATAATAGCTATAGGAGGCACATGCATTGGTATTGGTGGCTGAATAGAAGGGAATATTAGCAAAGGAGGTCTAGGGGCAATTTTACCAGCCTGAATGAGGCTGTTCTTAGCTCTTATAGCTATAGCATAGGCTTGAGGTAAGGAAGCTCCTCCCATAGATTGAACCATAACAAAAATATTACTGTTTAAAGCTCTCAAATAATATAAGAAAGCATGATCAGTAGTTGGCCTTACCATTGGTGGGATTCTATCCCATGTCTTCTGAAAACGGTGGTTGAAGTCTGACATAACCTAGTGGGGAGCCCTCTTAATTGTAGATAGCTACTCCATGAATGACAAATGGTCTGATTTGTCTTCGAAGAAACTGCACAGCTCCTCTCCCAAGTGATCCCATGAATCTATGGAGTTAACCGGTAGGCTTCTGAACCACTGCAAAGCCTTCCCTTTGAGGGAAGCTGCTAACAATCTGATTGCAACATTTTCTTGTGTCACATGATGGACAACACCCAGGTTTGCAACATATTTTATATGCTCAGCTGGAGTAGTTTGATCTTCACCATTAAAATATGGTAAACTTTTCAAAGCAGCTACAGGAATGTCATCATGCTGAGCTAAATTCAGTGGGCTGCCTTGGTTGAATGCAACTAATGGCTGATTTCTAGCTCCAGGAATCATTGTAACTATGATTCTTGGGGCAGTATGAGTTCTAACAGCAGGGGGAGTAGACTTGGCTCTCCTAGAATAAACATGATTTGTCTTGGGTTTCTCAGTTGTTATCCCTCTTCTCCTAGGTGGGGATAATTGCAAATACTCAAAGGGTAAAGGACTACTTCTAGTTTGTATCCTTTTCATAAGCTAAAATGCACTGATTTTACTAAACCAAAGCTCAGAGTCGCCAGATATGTAGATTTCAACCTCTTATAGGTCTAAAAATTACTGGTTGCATATCAAAACCAACAAAAAAAATGTAATATCTAAACTATTTAGATTCTAACTGTCCCACCGGGCATGCCAAAAACTGTTGTCTCTCAAAATTGCACACTTGCTAAATTGCAAAACTTAGCATTTTGGAGAAACATTGGATCTTTCTAGGCTTGTGGGTCACCTATGATGGAAAGAACCTCCAGAGAAGGCTGGATTCCTCTTGATACTCACCTAAAACTATCCTAATACTTTGTAGAGGAAAGGGTAAGAAAGAAACATGAAAAGTAAAACTAACTCCTAAGGTGATGCACCAAAATGGTTATTAGAGACTCCACAAATGACTAATACACTATAGAACCAGTAATAATAAGGCTCTCATACACAACCCAGTAAATCATAATCTTTGCATCATCAATTTATAAGAAGGCTAAATAACAATAGTTCTGTAAAGGAGAAAGATGTTTTCTCACCACTCAAGACTGATTCTTATTCCTAGCACATCTCACAACCTGCAAAAATGTATATATTCCTACATAAAGGCACCAACATGAAATACAATTCCAAGGAGACGAACATCACAAGGATTTGTACTAACACTAAGGACACACAATATCAGAAGAACTGGGAAGGTATAAACTGCTTATTACTGCTAAAAAGGTGTTACAATGCTGTGTTACTCTGAAAATGGGTTACAAAATTGTTCACTTCTACAAAAGAACTTAGAAAATTATAATATACAATGCAGTGAATAGCCAGAACTCTCTAATAATGAACAAAGAAGAAGACTATATACTTCTCCAAGCAGCTGCAAAGAGATAAGGACTAGAAACTTCCTGGTCGTGTAGAACATAAAAGCCCTCAAAATATCTATCAAAAATCCTCCAAAATGAGTTTCCAATGAGCAAAAAGTCAGGGCATGTCATCACCCACCATAAAAGCTCTAGAAAATGCCCTTAAATGCTCTTTAAGGCCATAAAAATCAAGTCAATATCTCAATAACTCCACCTGTTTGCCAACCTCTCCTGTAGCATCATAAATGTTTGATATTTGCATAATAAATGCTCAACCACATCTCTTTGACCACATCTACAAGCATCCTCAACTTGCCCTTTGCACAATAAATGTCATAAATATAATTATTTCTGCATTTAATTATCATTAACTAAGTGGTTTATAATTACACCACCTTAGCTTAATGTTTTACATTTCAAATTTATTACAAACCTATGTAGAAAATAATGGCACTAGGACATTAATATTCAATCTCCTAATTTTGCATAGTTTGGAGATAAATTAAATATTGTGAAAAAATGACAAAGTAATCGACAAGACTTACTTTGTCATGTGTTATAGATTTGCCTATTATTGCCTTTTGCATTTTTATGATGAGTGATAAAGTAATTTATAATCCATTACTTTATCATTCGTTTACAATGCTTAATCTCTTTCTAGATTATGCTAAATCAAAATGAAACACTTATAACTCCTAGGCACAAACACGACTCTCCTTTCAACACACCTACCACGTGCATAAATTTCATGCATTTCATTGCTACATCAAAAACACCTTATAACCCCTAGCGATTTATGCATTTTACAACGTACATCATCATGCCTTGAAGGTCTAATGTAATACATTATAAATGACCCTTATGACTCCCTATGTACATTACATACCATACACACCATCATACCCACCTTTTGATTTTAAACACCAATTCATACCTAGCAAAATAAACATAAAGCACTCGACATTAACTTTTCATTATGTTTTTTGACTTTATAAAAAAATCAAAGAAGGCAAAAGTCGTGCATGCTCTCACGAGCCTTGTGGTCTCATACAAATGATTACTAGGTCGAAAGACTTGAAGTCTTTCCCACAGCCTAGAATGGATAGCAATGATTTATTTTTAAAACAAGTCAAAAAATGGAGGAAATGTAAATTAGGTTGTTTGACCTAAAAGGCGGAAAACAAACCTAAAATGCCATTTGCATTTTGTTCTTTTCTGCTCCATTCGACTGCCGCCAGACCTGTAGGGTTTGGGAGCTTAAACTACACCATTTGTGTCGATTCTAAAGGTGATTTTGGGCATTTTCTATGCAAAATGCGTGGTAAGTTACTTTTACCATCAAAAACTAAGATTTTGACCTCCATTTTGTCGATTTTGGGCCTCTAAGGCTGCGATTCTGACTAGTTTTTGATGCATTTTTTTTGGTTTTTTCCTTGGCCGACCACTTTGCATCTGTCTTCACTATGTTGAGGCCGGTATGAAGGTCATTTTGAGGAAAATTGCTGTGGTTTCCACACAACATTGACATAAAAAGAGAGGAAAGTCATTCAACTGTTTATCTCTCTTCATTTCCCTGACTTCTCACTGTGGAATCCACTGCCAGCACAATTTGATAGCATTTATAAGCATTTTTGTTTGAAATGAGCTTTAAAAACTTGCAAATTTCCTCTGTATCTGCAAAAATGGAATGAATGAAGGAATACATACATGTTTCTCTTTGTATGCTATTTGAAAAAAGATAAATGAAACTGATTTGGACATGCCGTGGCCTCTTCACCCAAGTCTACATAAAAACTTGATATTTCACTGTAAAGAAAGAAAAGACATAAAAACTGAGGGTTTGAACATTTTTCTTTCCTTGTCTTCTTGCTTAACATATCAAGACCATGTATTTTTCTGTGTTGACATGAAAACCTCATGCTCATCTCTGTAACAACAAAATACTTAAAATGTATGTATTTACATATGGGTTTTTCACAAAACTTTTTAAAACGAGATTGTCTCCCTTCAGGTCGAGGCTCCATATACACATCTCTTTGTTCATTTGTGGTCAAAAGGTCACTACTGGCTATATATATTTATCCTGTTCATATCCATGTAAACTCTATCTTCTTTTGTCTCTGTATCACCATGGGGTCGCGACCAGTGTACTGTCACATATTTGCATTTAAAAGAAACTTTATTTTGTTTTAGATCTACAACTTTTCAATAAAAACTCTAGCTGGGTATGATCAAAATGAATCCTTCTTGTAGCTCTTGATACAACACCTCATTTATCTTCATCTCATGACATTAGTATGCAACTGATATCAGCTCTTTAAAAACATGGCTGTTCCTATCATGCATCTTTATGCATCTGATATCAAGTATATGACATCAAATTTCCATTTCAAACAAAATGTATGCACTTTAAGATCCTTTCTATGAAAGATGTTAATGCTTGAGGTTTGAAGTGATGGTGATTGATTGTCATTGATGTCAAAAAGGTGTTTGATCTTCATATGACAAGATGTCACATTTCAGGTGTTCATAATGATCTTCATATGGAAGAGGTGATGGAGTTTATTATTTTGCTAACATGGGTTGATCAAGTTAGGTTGTCCACATGGGTCCAACGCACAGATCATTTTGGGGTCATCAGGGCATTAAAACTATGGTTGATCATGATGGAAATGTTCACATGCATTCATGGGTTCAAGTTGATAGGTTCAAAGCCATATTGATTAGTGATGGTAATCATCAGGTGATGATGGGTTCACAGTCTTATGATTTTAGGATGCCTTCTCAATAGTCTTGTTCAAGATAAGAGGTTCAAGAAGTTACAATCTCAAAAATGGTGATGTTTCTTAAGAGTAGAAGGAGAAATGCAAAAGAATCATTAGATGGTCCATTGATGTCAAAGGCATATGATATAATTTGATCTTGCAAAGAAATATGTGGCAGAGTTATAAAATTTTGTGATGAGGCTCATAATGATTTTGGTCTTCATTGGAACATCTAATATCTATTCTCTGTCATAAATATGGGAAATCATGATATTTGATATTAGGATTTGGAAATTCCTAAAAATCTAGTTTTCTATCTCCTAAAATCATAAACTATTTCCCTAAGTCTAAGTCATATTTATGGCTTTTCTTTTAAATTTAAAAACTTCATGTTTATCTCCTAATTTTATGGCCCACCAAATAAAAATGGATTTTATATGGGGTGAGGAGGCAGATTTATTTTATTTAGTCTTTGTTTTTAAAGACTAATTTCAGATATTCTTAAAAGGGGGCAGATTTTTAGGAGTCAAAAAGATTTTTTTAAAAAAAAGAAAAAGAAGACTCTCACGTGGCAAGAGGGAGTTAATGGAATTTGCTTTAAGGGCAGATTTTTTGAGTTTCTAAAAGAGATTTTTTATGAAGATTTTTCTATATTTAAATGTGGGCCTCTTCTTCATGTAGTTTAAAGGTTTTTAAAAAAGGAAAGTTTCTTTTGGAAAGAAGATATATTTTTGAGAAGATTTTTTTTAAGACTATTTTCCTATATTCATGAAGATTTTTTTTTTTAAAGTGGGAAATGAAGATATTTTTTTATGAAAGAAGAAAATTGTAGAGAGATGAAAGTCTTTTATTTTTTTGAAGATATTTGACACATGAACAGTTTGAAGATGAAGGTGAATGATTTTTTTTTTGAAAGAAGAATATGAATTGAATCAGGAGTTGAAGATTTTCTTTTGGAAAGAAATTGGAAGATCAAGAGTTTTGGAAGGATCCAATGAAAGATTTTTTTTGGATTTGAAGTATTTCTTTGTGAAGTTTTTATTTGCAGATTGAGGAAGTGGTGTTTTTACAGCTTGGAGAAGATGAATGATATTTTTGAAGAATATCAATGATGCAGAGAAGAAAATATATTTGCATATATATTTTTTTAATTCTTGCAGGTTAAAGAATATTTTATGATGGGATTGGAAATGTATTTTCTTCAAAAGGAATATGACGGATCATGCAAAGTTTGAAGAAGAATTTGAAGAGATTATTGAAGAATTGATTAGGCATAGAGGAATATGAAAAGATTTTTCTTTGCAGGTGGAAGGACATTCAATTTGTATAAAATTGTTTTTTAGGTTTATTGAATAGAAGTTTTTTGGGAGACAGAGATGAAATACATAGATGATGAGTTTTAGATGTTGAATATACAGTGTGTGGTGATGTGGATCAATATGGTGTATTGAAGATATTTTACAGATGAATCATTTTATTGTATGTGAGATTATGTTTGTGCAGGAATGGATCAAATACAGTATAAGGACATCATGTAATAATCTTACAGATTGAACCATGAAAATAAAGATTGAATCATGAAGATAAAATGCAGGTGAATATGCATCAGGTGAATCAAATTTGCAGAGATAAGAGTGTTGTAAAGATTTGTAAAAGGAATTGTTTTGTATGGTCTTGATTTGAAAATCAAATAGGAGGTATAAGGGTGTATAATGAAACACAGGTTGCATAATGGTGCAAATCAGATTGAATAGCAATCAATTCTTGCACACAGAATTTTATGATGGAAAATTGTCTATGCCAGTGAGGCACAGTATGCCAGTGAGGCTTGTAGGTCAGTGAGACCTTAACATTTGTCAGTGAGACACATATTGTAGCCAATGAGGCTTCTTTGTAGCCAGTGAGGCATGTTTGATCAGTTAAGCTAGTGAGGCAGTTTAGAGTGGTTTTTCTACCCCTGGAGGGTTTTCCACTCATGCAATTCTTGTGTCATAATCTTCTCTGTGTGTGTATGATTTACTTATGAAGTTTTGTTCTCTTTCTGTATTCACAGTCATGTGCATATGTATTTAACAAATCAATGCTATCTTTCTCTCCTTGTGCTTTGAAAGTTAAAGTGTGTAAAAAGATTTGAAAATTCACACAACACTGATTCACCCCCCCTCTCAGTGTTGATTGTACTCCTACATGAAGCACCATTGATAAGCATGTATGGCCACTCTTTTGCTTTTGTCTCAGATGCATAACACATTGTCAGAAGAGTCTTATTCTTCCTGAATGCATGAAAATGAGAAAAAACATCTACACACATCTTGACTATGACTGTCATCTTTGTATTGTTCATCTCCTTGGCATTTTGCTTTAGATGCTCATATCTATCTTTCTGATATGTTGTCCCATGAATGACTGTCTCTAGATTTGTGACTACCCTTCATTTTGTCTACTCACTATTTTTTTTATAAGTTGCATGCTATTGTTCTATGATAAGGACAACATACTTGTAAGATTTCATCCATTTTGTAGATAGTTGCTTTGATACAAAATAGTCATTAAACAGTGACCTGACTTTCATGACCTCTGCTTACTGCTATTTACATGACTGGTGACTACACTTCAACCTACTTCATCAGATTATTGACAATATTCATGTAATCATTAAGTGGTCCCTGACATGATGTGATTTGTCTCTTCTTAGACAGTGTTGTGAGTAGCATCTCCTTGATAAAAAGTATTGCAACATCTCTTTATTTAGTTGGAATCACCTCATTTGTTGTTTCACCTATGTATCTCTACTTGATTTATCAAAGAAGACAAAAAAAGGCTATTCTTCTTGACTGTGTATCTTATGGCTGACTTGTATGATATAGGACTATTCACTTTGACAGTATGATCAATAATGTGATACTTTATAATAGCAAAAGGAAAATACTTGATTCATTGTGCACTGCTGTCCTCTTTTCCTTTATGACTATGTATGATCATGTTGACTGTACTTAGATATGCTATTCTGCTATGACTGAAACCTTTGTTTCTTTGATGGCATCATGGGCTCTTAATGACAGTAACACATGACATTTGACTTGGCTGTTCCACATGGCATTTGTTCCAACTTGATTGTACCTTCTCTCTTATACTTGATACATTTGATTTAGTAGCAACATGCATGTCCTATAAACATCATGATGCTTGGTCTATCGAATATCTCTGCATTGATGTCATTATTCCGAGCATGCTGGGCTTGACCCTCATGGGAGCCCATTTTCTCCACATGCCAGTTTATAAAGGATGAATCAGCAAACTAATTTCTCATATACCTGTACAAGAAACAAACATGTTAACATATGAAACATACCTTTGATTCATGATGTGGGGTTACTTGCATGGAACTATCTCTTTCTGATATAGCACTTGTGTCTGCTCATTCTAACCTTTCTTATGCTGATATACTACTGCTACATAACAGTGAATGATACTTTTGAAGTTCTAATTGTGTATGAAAAGACTTGGTACCCTGAGCATTAACAAAAACTATTTTCTAGGTATGTTGGAGCTCACACAGATGGAGGAAGATAGTAGCTGGCTCGACCACGGGATTCGTCATTCGCAGGCAATGATGGATCCCCTTTCTTTTCCTATGCATTTCTTTTCTTTCAAAAGTAAAATTTACTTTTATGTTGCCTATTTCAGTTACTCCTACGGCTTGTGTGGGAGCATTTCATTTGACATTCATGAATAAGGAAAAAAATATTTTTAAAATATGCAATGTTGTATGGTTCTTCTTGATTGTAAACAATTGCATTTAATTGAAGTTCTTTTATGGCATTTTTCTCTTGGAAAAACACTCATTAATAACAGACATGCACCCCTTAAGTATAAAACTTAACCAGCTCCACTTGATTGAGCTAGAAAATAAAAATGGGTAACAGGAAATAATTAACATTCAAGGATTTCTAATGAAGACCTAGGGTTTGGGTGCCAATGGCAACTCACCAAACCCTCAGATCAATCTTTATAAATGAAGAGATTTTATGATTTAGACTAATACAAATGGATGCTTGGGTATCTCATGATCATATTGAGATCTAATCATTGCTTTGTTTCTTGTAGGGTTTGTTTCCATGCTTCTAATCATAATAATCAAGGTTATGCGACATCAAGGTTATGGGACAACAAGGTTATGGAATAGCTCTTCTCATGTCATATGAGGAGATCATGGTCACAATACCATCAAGATGTTGTAAATCTCAACAAAAAATTTCCATCTTTCCAAACCCTACAATCGTACACAATCAAGAAGGCACAAAATAATCAAAAGCATGGACGGTCAAGGGACTAGATATCATGAAATCATAAGGTTGTTGTATACACCTAAAAATGGCTTGTGTTGAATTAAATAAATATTTTAATATTTATTTTATTCTTATTCATCTATCAATTGAATAAATATCCTAATTTATTTAATTGGTTCATTATTACAAATAATTAAATAAAAATCAATTTATTTAGTTAAGTATCCTAATTCTTATAATGTCATATCTAATTAAATAATCCCAAATTATTTAATTAATCATCATCTATCCTAAGTCCTAATTCTATAATTCCACATCATCTCATCCATGTCATTCTTCCACCTCACTTTACACCTCACCATGTTGCACACATAATTAAATATTTTGATATTTAATTAGCTAATTATCCTCACCCACATGTCCTATTTATCCTCTAGTCATCCCTATTTCTTCTCCACATGTGTCCTTTTATTTCTCAATCATCTCCATTGTCAAAGACACTTGTCTTTCAAATCCTAGTTTATCTCTCACATTCACACAGATCAAGAGTCCTTCTTCCACAATATGCTTAGTCTTCCACTTTTAACTCAAAGGTCTTTGTGAGCACAATGACATGTGGCTCATAGATCCACATATTCCTCTACCTTGTAAATGTAGTAGGAACATTTCCCATGAATATCTCCCTCATCCCAATCAACTCCATCTCAACTATACATGTCACAAATAACTCCTCCAATCGTGGATCTTATGACACTTGGAATTGGTCTATCCTTAGCCTATAAAAGCAAGGTTCTCACATTCATTTTCAATCACTCAAGCTTTAGTAATCTTATTCTAAAGAAATTCCACCATAGCTCCCAAGCGTTCCTTTGGCTCCACTCATTTGCATTGTAATCCCATTATTCTCATCTCATAATCATCAACCATGGCTACATATCATTATCTCCATCCTTCATCATAGTTATTGCATTGTAGTCTCATTGCATAATTTTCCACATAGCCATTCTATCCTTGTCATCTCAACAACAAGGAAGTACAACTTCTGAGAGCTCTATAAACACACAAGATCAAAGAGAGATTGGCAACAATGGAAGGCACGAGGTAAATCTGTTTGCAAAGGTATATCTTTTGTTTATTTGTATTTGTCTTATTTCCATTGAGGTATTGAATATTTTAGTAGTTTCTACAGTAGTTCACATTTTCAATAACATTTTGGCACCCACCGTGGGCCAGATCATTGCCAGATTTAATCTTTTGATAGTTTTGTGATAGATTTTATCACGTTTCTACTCCACAATTTCCTCACAGACTGCCATCTGCAGCACGTTGCCCTTTCACAATCTCTAAAGCCTTTTCAATTAATCCATTTTGTGCAGAACTTGCATTTTATTGGCAACATTTTTAAAGGCTTTTTCAACTAATCCATTTGTGTGTAGGATCTAATCTAATCTTCTTATGACAATTTGCATTTACTTGCATTTTTTGTTCTAATCTATGATTTCCAAGGAGTAGCAACGTTTATTCTTGTTCATAGAGCTTGCACAAACATTTGAACTTGGTGTCAAAAATGTGCAAATCTTCCACTCCAGACGTTTTGTAGGATATTTGTCAAATCTGTTTGTGATTTTCCTGAATGGTAGTTGTGATACATACCACATCATTCATCATTTTCTCGTTGCCAGTTGAAGTTGCCAGTTGCATCTGCCACTCCCAGTGACCCGATCTACCTCCCACTGCTGGTATGTCACATACTGACCTGTGCTTTATTTGCAGAAATCTTATCATATACGGGCCTGTGACAACTATTCTTAATGTTGCCATTCAAAAGTTTCCAAAGCCTTTTCAACAAATCCATTCGCTCCATACCCTGCGCCTCTCCAGTTTGAAACATTCTAAAGTCTTTTCAGCAAAATCCATTTTTTGTATATCCTTCTATGCGTCACTACTAGACGTTTTCTAACAAATCCATTTTGCGCATAGTCTGCGATCCTCTTCTTGCACATCCATTGTCTGTCTTGGTGCTTTTGATTCTTGTCAGAGATCAGTATTGATTTTGCAAAAAAAATTTCTACTAACTTGTGTTGCAGGTATTATTAATCATCAATGGGGGATATTAACAAAATGTTCTTGCAGATTTAAGAGTTGCTTTAGGCATTTATAGTTGCAAATTATATACAAATCTTCATCTAGTTTTAATTAGGAAGGAGTAAATCATTGTTCATGCAACTTGCATACAAATCTTCATCTAGTTTTAATTAGGAGGAATAAATCATTGTTCATGCAACTTGCATACAAATCTTCATCTAGTTCTTAATTAGGAGGAGTAAATCACATCATTGCTCATACAAATTGCATAAAAATTGAACAAATTTTCATTCCAATCTTCCACTTACAAATCCACATCTAGCATAAGTAGGGGAAAGCAACTTGATCAAATCTTCAACAACAATCTTCACATAGATTGTTTAGAAGGCTAGAATCAACTATCTTTTCATGTTTATGCTATCATGTCAATTTTGTGCTTCGTAGATTAATTCACATTTAGATTAACTCTAGAAGGTTAATGAACCAGTGTCTACTGTGTTTGTAAAATGGTGATAGGCCTATGCTCTCCCCATCTTGGGTGATCAAAATGCCAAACCATCGTTTCATTTGTTCAACCTTTAGAAGAGGTCTGCCCTTGGGATTGCATTTCTTCCAAGTTGTTACATCCCCTTTTTGGATTCAGTATTACTATTTACTTTTTCTTAAATAGTACAGTCATGTGGATATGTTTTAACATTATAGAAAATGATGATATGATTAGAAAAGATTAATTTTATGAAATTATGGATTTTTACTTGATTATGATCAATCTGATCTTATGAATTAAAATATCTTTTTGATATGAAAATGAAATGATTTGATGTAAATGTGTTTTGATCAGAACATTGGTACTCTGACCACAAATTGTATGTGAGATTTTTAATGACAGGAATAGATGGAACATGTTCGCCAAGAAGAAAGAAGAAGAGAAAGTATCTTCAAGAAAGAGAGAATAGACTCTAGAATAACCCATGGGTGCTTGCCACTGAAAACGAACATCAGGTAGATAAACCTAGTTGCTTAGAGATAAGTATTGATTTCAGGTAAAGTCAATTTTCGATGAGAATGTCAAGGTTTTTAAGAATGGGTGTTTCTTCCTTTCATAGTTGTCGTAATGAGTATGGGAAATCGACATCTATGTCGTAATACTCTGAATCATGTTGTCAAATATGGACAACTGTTATATTTTTTTATATATAAATGTATACACTTGAGAATGAGTTGTATGTTGTGTCTTGTTTAGTGGTTTGGCGTAAAAGTTGAAAGTTGTGCGTAAAGTTGACCCCAAACCTTGTATTGTGTTTACACTCAAATCGTCATCATCGTCATAAAGCTCTACAAGCGTATGATGTAAACGTTTACTTGCGAAATTCGACAGATGTAGAATTGTTTCTTTTATGGGCTATTATCGTATAATAAAAGGTTTAAATAATGTTTTAAATCTTTGAGACCGTCAAGTGTAATACCATTGGTGGTATTGTAATGGTAATATACAAAATTATATTTAGTTATATTTAAATAGTCGTTATGGGGTAATTCTTTTATTCTTTTATGATGTTAGTAATCAGGCAGTAGCTCGAAGGGTTCAGTCAAGTCATTATTATGATGTCTTTTATTCCAAAACATTCTATTTATTCTTGAGCTTCAAACTTTATTGATGGGTTGTCAGCTCAGCCATTATTTCAAGTTATACATTTGATTTAAACTCAAAATCTATTAAGAGTAGTGTGGCGTCATGTCCAAACTGAAAATCACCACCTCGCATATTGTTAAGCTCCACCTTACAGATCAGCTGCGAAGTTAGTGGAAACCAAAACATTTCTGTGTAGTGTTCGTGGAAAGGAGGCAGATGGTTAGCCATGCAGGGTAGTTACCAAGTTGATAGGACATGGTTCAGGGAGTAGAAAGTTAGTTTTTCTTCTTGAGAGAACGGGATATAGAGGAAGTAGGGAGATGGTTTTTGGATAGAGAATGGGGAAAAAGAAGCTGAGAGGAGGCCGAGCGTGAAGAGTATGTGAGCAGGTAAGATAAGAATGAGCTTTTGGACTAGTTTATAAGTAGTCACCAGAGATTTTCTTCAGGTTCCATTTCATCTCTCTTCTACACTGTCATGGTTAAACTGGAATGTCTTAATAGGAATGGCTCCACTTTGTAATACGAAGGAACTTAGTATTTTATTGATGATGTAATATGTGGACCAGTTACCAACTTTAAGACCTGTGTGTTTACACTTCTTTTAAAACAAAAACAATGCTATTTGTTCCTTGAACCACACTACAGTCTTAAACCTCACAGTTGTAACATACTTGTTCCTCAAAGAATCTTCGATGGTCAATTTAAACTATGTAGTTGTATTTGTTTAACTTTAGAAATATATGGATATGTGGAGAACACATGGTAGACTGAGTTTTGGTCGGTTGCTAGCTATAAAGATATCCTAAGCCGCAGTCGTCTAATCTTGGTCGACGTTGGAAGCGTCATCTGTTGGCCTACCGACTATTTACAGTTGGTCTTGTCATATCCAAAAACAATTAGTTTAATGAAAGAATTGAAGAATGTGTCATCCCGTCAGCAAATGGGGAACAATGGTGTTGAATGTATGTCATTGTATGTGTGACTACTTAGTCTTCCACAAGTTCTGAATCTATAATTGGTTGGCCGAACATAGAGTTATACTTTTCTTGCTGCGAAAGATATCTAGTTATAGACCATTGATTTATTGTATATAATTCTTTCTGCTTTAAAAACATTCAAACTGTTGTCTTCGAAAGAGGATATAGAATTATTATTGGTCTAAACTGTCAAACATGTTAGATAATGAAGTTTTAGAGCAGACACAATGAGTCTATAGTTAAGTGTTTAGTTTAAACTTGCAAGCATTCTTCTTGCAAATGGAAACAAGTTAGGATTGTTAAATGCTCAGTTTGATAAAAGATTTAAGCTATGTTGAAGTTTCGATAGGTCGAAGAAGACTTTTAAGAGTATTTAAACTTTAACTCTGGGTCTTCAATTACTTGAATTCTATAATTGGTTTATTGTTAAACCCCTTCTGAAATTACTTGTTAAGTTTAGTGTCCTCTCTTGACTGGATAATTTAAAGCAGTGGACGAACTTAAAGATCAACTGATAAACTTATAGCATTAAATGATTAACTGGTAAGATAGAATCCCATTCTTTTAACATATGGACAAAAATGTCTCCAAGAGCCAAAAAGAGAGAAGTAAACCTAACTGCCATTTGTTAATGCATGATGAGTTTGAAACACCAAGAGGTTATCGTGGTTGTTATATTATCTTATACATAGGTAACTGTAGGATTGCGATTAATTCAAGTTGAGTTGGGGTGGGTGAACTTACTACTTGCGTTGACACAACGCTAAATATATTCAAATCCTTTGGCCAAGGTAGTGCACCTGCCTCAAGTGCATTGATAGTTCACCATGACTAGATGGCGTAGCTTGTGGAGTGGTCATGCTTGACTAGAGGGTATCTAGGGGATTGCATGATAACAAGTTACGTAGGTCACAACACCAGTACTTAGATGGCTAACACCATTGGTTATCCTAAGTCTATCCTCTTTGAGTAGGGTAGGGCCATTTTCAGGTAGGAAGGAGTGCGGGAGACCGACGGTCTGTGGTTGGAGGTTAAGCTCCTTGAAGATACTTTCTCTTCTATAATCCAAGAGGCTTGCCGAGACTTGAATTTGGATGGTCGACAATCGAGATGCAGTGACTTTGGTAAGTTTCTATTTTGAAAATGTTCTAAGTAACTTTAATCATCATATTGTTTAATGTTGTAGATGGATAGACCCCTTTGTATGACTTATAATTTCATGATTATTATTTAGTCAATGATTGATCTTCTTGGTTTTAAAATGAAAAACAATTTATCTTTTTCTGCTTTTAAACTTTAACAAAAAAAATAAAATTATTACCTTTGGTTAAACTTAGTTTTTAGGGTGAAAACTAAACTGGGTGTTACATATGGTATCAGAGCTAACCAGGTTTAGCACTAGGGCTGATGAGTCCACTAAGCTAATTAAGAATCAACATTATATGGGTAGCTAATGATTTAATTTATTGTGCCAGGATGGTACGTCTCAGGAAAATTGCAAGGAAGTCCTTCGCTGGTAAGGAATGTTACCTGCAAGCTAAGCAGAGACGTCTTGCGATGATTAAGACTATTGAGAAAATGAATGATGAAAATGATATTTGGCTTGATGACATGGAAACTTTTGCCAATGCTCTGTCACAACTCAAACAAATGAAAAGAGAACTCCTAGAGACATCTAGGATGGCAACTCGAATTATGGTCAATTCTTGCCCTATTAGTGTACCAATGATCACTAGGGATTCCTGTATACCACCTAGAGCTGAAATCATTGTACTATCATCCGATAGCGAATCTGAGGGTTATACACCCCGTGAATATGTGTCAGACAATGAATCCGAAGGTTACACCCCTCTTGTAAATACTGAGTGAAACATGAAATGTGTCTATCCTTAAAGAATGTACATACTATTGTGCAAAATATAATAAAGACAAATTTTGCTTGAGAATAACTATGGTTATGAGCAATTGATATGTTTTGATAATATTCTAAATGATAAATCATAGAACTGATTAGTACTTGCTAAAACAGGTGAGAAAACAAATAAACATGGATCAATTAGAGTTTAATGAGAGAGAAGATCAGGAAGGTCACAACTCTCAGGCTAACTCCACCAATAAATTAGACAAAATTCTTAATATGTTTACCGAAACTAAGGAAAGGTTGGGTAAATTGGAAAAGAAAATGAATGAAACCAGGAATACGGAGGGTGAAAATGAGTATTCTAATAATGCAAGTAAAAGTAAGAAATGAGAGCATGGCACGTCAAGTGAGAATTAAGAGAATAGTGAATCTCAGAGGGAGACAAAAGACAAACTTGCACTGGAACTATCTAAGGATATGAAAAAGATTATTCCTCCCAAATTTGATGGAACAAAAACTGGTGATGCAACAGAAGCTTGGCTAACAGAAATGGAGAAGTACTTTGAAATCATAAATTATTCTGAGATTACAAAGGTAGTGTGGGGAGCATGTCAGCTATCTGGAGAAGCATCCACCTGGTGGATGAACAAAAATATGGAACTAGATTTAAGCCCCTTGAAGGTGACATGGAATAAATTTGTGGAACTTTTTGAAAAAGGTGGTTACCACAGCTCTACTTTGATCAAAAGCTAACAGATTTCCAAAATCTCAGGCAAGGTGATTTATCTGTGGTTGAATATGCAGAAAAAATTACTAGATTGTTGAAGTATGTTCCTCAGTATCAAAAGGATGAAATATTTCGGATAAGAAAATTTATTATGGGGCTTAATCCTCAGATTGGTAGAGAGGTGGAGGTGCATGGTCTGAACACAATGGACCAGGTGTATGAGAAAGCAATTAAGCTGGAACAGAAGATCATATCCATTTCTGCTTATCGTGAAAAGAAGTGTAAGAGATTTGATAAGAACTTCAATGATCAAACGTATAAAAGGAAGAATGATAAAGGATATGGAAACAGGAGGTATGATAAAGGAAATCATAAAAACAAAGGGGGATTTGGTAATGAACGAAGAAATGAAGACTTTAAGAAAAATGACAATTTTAAGAGGAATGATGAAGCGTTGAGTAGACCATCCGAAAAGAGAGGACCAATTGAAGGTTGTTTTTCATGTGGTGGAGATCATTATGCCAACCATTATCCTAATAAAAAGTAGAATGGACAGCATAGGAACACGGTACTTCCTTCGCAACAGGAAGCATTTCAACAAAGGATTCACACTGCCCTTGACAATCGACAAGCTGAGTATCAGATTACTCCCATTGAGATGATAGGTACTTTATTTGGAGTCCCTGTTTCTATTCTGATTGATACTGGTGCAACAGAAAATTTTGTGTCATCTAGAGTCTTAAGTAATTTTCCTAGAAGAGCTGGTTTTATGTCAAAACCATGGACAGTTGAATATGCAAATCACTCAAAGGCTTAGGTAGAGCAATGTTTGTTTGAAGCTAAGATTGATATTTCAAACTTTTCCACTGAGGTAAATTTATATATAGCACCTTTAGGGTCCTACGACGTCATTTTAGGAATGAATTGGTTGTGGAGACATAGGGCCAATGTGGATTGTTTTTATAAAACAATTGAGTGTTTGGATGATAAAGGAAACAAAGTTAATTTTTAGGGTATTCAAAGGGAAATAAGGATCAAGTCTATTTATTCAAAATAGTTAAAATGGGCTAGGCATAAAGGATATCAACTTTTTGCAGTCAAAATGGACCTAGTAGAGGAAGCTTTAGAGAAGCAAACTTTTGAGGAAAAATACCCTTATCTTCACAATTTTAGAGATGTATTTCTTGAGGAACTGCCAGGCTTGCCTCCAAAAAGAACCTTTGACTTTGCCATAGATATTAAACTAGGATATGAGCTAGTATCTAAAGCTCTGTACCGAATGACCACTACTGAACTTATGGAATTGAAGGCTCAATTGCAGGAGCTATTGACTAAGGGTCTAATTAGGCCAAGTGTATCACCATGGGGAGCTCCGGTTATTTTTGTCAAGAAGAAAGACGGAACCCTTAGACTGTGTATAGATTATCAGATGCTAAATAAGGCAACGATAAAGAATAAGTATCCACTGCCACGTATTGATGATTTATTCGACCAAATACATGGCACAACAATATTTTCTAAGATAGATTTGAGATCTGGATACCATCAGTTGAGGTTGAAAGATGAAGATATTCACAAGATTGCATTTAGAACAAGATATGGTCATTATGAGTTTGCTGTGTTACCATTTGGATTGACTAATGCACCAGCCGCTTTCATGAATATCATGAATAGTGTTTTCAGAGACTGCCTTGATAAATTTGTCCTAGTTTTCATAGATTATATTTTGATATATTGCAAAATGAGGAGGAGCATAGACAACATCTTCAAATTGTTTTGCAACATTTAAGAGAACACAAATTGTATGCGAAACGCTCGAAATGAACTTTCTTCCAGAAAGAAGTGTAGTATTTGGGACATACTATATTAGCAGAAGGGATATCAGTTGACGCAGCTAAAATAAAGGCTATTATGGAATGGCCTGTACCTTCCAATGTTTCAAAAGTATGAAGTTTTATGGGATTAGCTGGATATTATAGGAAATTTGTTCTGAATTTCTCAAGTATTGCTAGTCCAATCACTTCTTTGCAGAGAAAAGGAAAACAATTTGTTTGGTCAGGAGAATGTCAAAAGGCATTTGACTTATTAAAAGAAAAGTTAACAACACCAATTTTGAAAGTCCTTGATCCTGAAGGGCAATTTGAGGTTATTACTGATGCCTCTGGAGAAGGGTTAGGAGGCGTGCTTATGCAAAATGGGCGTGTAATAGCCTATGAATCAAGAAAGTTGAAAAACTATGAGCAGAATTATGCTCCTCATGATTTAGAACTGGCGGCAGTGATTCATGCCCTTCAGATGTGGCAACATTATTTGTTGGGAAAGACTTTTATACTAAAATAGATCATCAAAGTCTTCGTTACATATTTACACAACCTCATCTCAATGCAAGATAAAGAAGGTGGTTAGAACTAATATCAGATTACGACTTTGAGATTGCTTACATCAAAGGTAAAGAAAACTAAGTAGCTGATGCTTTAAGTAGAAGAAGACACATAGCTTCTATAATCTCTATTCATGCTAATTTTAAAGATCTAGTATTGTAAAGTTTACCTGGAGATGAATATTACGAGCAGGTGAAGCAAGCTCTACAAATAAACCCCAAAGATCGAAGATATGATGGATTCTGTTTTGAGTCAGATGGATTAATGAGATTTAAGGGAAGAATCTACGTTCCTAATTCTATAGAACTAAGAAACCTTGTTTGGAAGGAAGTTCATTGTGCACCTTATTCCAGACATCCAGGACTAACAAAACTTTTAGTTGATGTCAAACCGCTATACTTCTGGAAAGGAATGAAAAGCGATGCTGCAAGGTTTGTGGCGAGTTGCTTGGAATGTCAGAGAGTGAAGGCAGAACACCAACATCCTATCAGATTGTTATACCTGCATGATATTCTAGAATGGAAATGGCATGTTGTTAGTATGGATTTTGTTCAAGGGTTACCAATGTCTAAGAATAGACATGATGCAATTTTGGTTGTAGTAGATAAACTAACCAAAGTAGCACATTTCATTTCTAGAAATTTGACAGATGGAGCTCATATTTTGGCTCAGAAGTTTTTGTAAGAAATATTTAGATTACATGGGGTACCTGAAAA
Organism: Cunninghamia lanceolata; assembly: GCA_027924645.1. Taxonomy (NCBI): domain Eukaryota; kingdom Viridiplantae; phylum Streptophyta; class Pinopsida; order Cupressales; family Cupressaceae; genus Cunninghamia; species Cunninghamia lanceolata. Next base: position 85,458 of record BSBN01000506.1, read on the forward strand.
GATTATATCCGATAGAGATGCTTGAATAACCTTCTAGTTTTGGCAAACTTTATTTTTAGCATTAGGGACTAAACTCAATCTGAGCACCGCTTATCATCCTGAAACTGATGGATAAACAGAAAAGGTTAACCAGGTTTTAGAGGATCTTTTAAGAATGTATTGCATGGACCAGCAATATAGATGGGAGGAATATTTACCTCTTGTTGAATTTGCCTCTAATAATTCCTATCATTCTGCCATTAAGATGGCACTGTTTGAAGCATTATATGGAAGGAAATGCAGAGCTCCTATAAGTTGGGACAAGTTGGAAGATAGGATAAGTATTGGACTAGAAATGCTAGCAGATATGGAAGAAAAAGTGAAAATGATTAGGAAAAGGTTGGCAGAAGCCAATGACAGACAAAAAAGTTATGCAGACTGCAAATGGGTGCCTAGACAATTCTCTATTGGTGAGAAAGTTCTTTTGCGAGTGAAACCCCATAAAATCTCAATCAAGTTTGGTAAATCATCAAAGTTGGCTCCCCGATATGTTGGACCTTTTAAAGTCCTTGAGATTATCAATCCAGTGGCCTACAAAATTGCTCTACCTCCAGCCTTGTCCAAAATGCATAATGTTTTTCATGTTTCTTACCTAACAAAATATTTTGTAGGTAATGACCACATTCTTGAATGGAATTCTTTACAGATACAAGAGCCAGGAGTGGTTGTGATCGAGCCACTAAAGGTGCTCGAAATGCGTAAACTTCGTTTGTGTAATCAAGAGGCTTTAAAATGCAAAATTCAATGGGACCAATATGGCGAAGATAGTGCCACTTGGGAAGACTATAATGACATCCACCAAAGATTTCCTTATTTTTTCAAAAACATTAATGTTAAACTATAAAAGCTTGTTTTTATGTTAAAATTTTGCTTAATAAACTCAATCATCAAGGATGATGATTCTATAGGGGAAAGATATGTTACATCCCCTTTTTGGATTCAGTATTACTATTTACTTTTTCTTAAATAGTACAGTCATGTGGATATGTTTTAACATCATAGAAAATGATGATATGATTAGAAAAGATTAATTTTATGAAATTATGGATTTTTACTTGATTATGATCAATCTGATGTTATGAATTAAAATGTCTTTTCGATATGAAAAGGAAATGATTTGACGTAAATGTGTTTTGATCAGAACATTGGTACTCTGACCACAAATTGTATGTGAGATTGTTAATGATAGGAATAGATGGAACATGTTCGCCAAGAAGAAAGAAGAAGAGAAAGTATCTTCAAGAAAGAGAGAATAGACTCTAGAATAACCCATGGGTGCTTGCCACTAAAAACGAACATCAGGTAGATAAACCTAGTTGCCTAGAGATAAGTATTGATTTCGGGTAAAGTCAATTTTGGATGGGAATGTCAAGGTTTTTAAGAATGGGTCTTTCTTCCTTTCGTAGTTATCGTAATGAGTATGGGAAATCGACATCTGTGTCATCATACTCTGAATCATGTCATCAAATATGGACGATCGTTATATATATATATAAATGTATACACTTGAGAATGAGTTGTATGTCATGTCTTGTTTAGTGGTTTGGCGTAAAAGTTGACCCCAAACCTTGTATTGTGTTTACGCTCAAATCGTCGTCATTGTCATAAAGCTCTACGAGCGTATGATGTAAATGTTTACTTGCAAAATTTGACAGATGTAGAATTGTTTCTTTTATGGGCTATTATCATATAATAAAAGGTTTAAATAATGTTTTAAATCTTTGAGACCGTCGAGTGTAATACCATTGGTCATATTGTAATGGTAATACACAAAATTATATTTAGTTATATTTAAATAGTCATTATGGGGTAATTCTTTTATTCTTTTATGATGTTAGTAATCAAGCAATAGCTCAAAGGGTTCAGTCAAGTCGTTATTATGATGTCTTTCATTCCAAAACATTCTATTTATTCTTGAGCTTCAAACTTTATTGATGGGTTGTCAGCTCAACCATTATTTCAAGTTATGCATTTTATTTAAACTCAAAATCTGTCAAGAGTAGTGTGGCGTCATGTCCAAACTAAAAACTGCCACCTCGCATATTGTTAAGCTCCACCTTGTAGATTAGCTGCGAAGTTAGTGGAGACCAAACCATTTCTGTGTAGTGGTCGTGGAAAGGAGGCAAATGGTTAGCCATGCAGGGTAGTTACCAAGTTGATAGGGCGTGGTTCAGGGAGTAGAAAGTTAGTTTTTCTTCTTGAGAGAACGGGATATAAAGGAAGTAGGGAGACAGTTTTTGAATAGAGAACGGGGAAAAAGAAGCTGAGAGGAGGCCGAGCATGAAGAGTATGTGAGCGGGTAAGATAAGAACAAGCTTTTGGACCAATTTATAAGCAGTAATCAGAGATTTTCTTCATGTTCCATTTCATCTCTCTTCTACACTGTCATGGTTAAACTGGAATGTCTTAATAGGAATGGCTCCACTTTGTAATACGAAGGAACTTAGTATTTTATTGATGATGTAATATGTGGACTGGTTACTAACTTTAAGACCTATGTGTTTACACTTCTTTTAAAATGAAAACAATGCTATTTGTTCCTTGAACCACACCATAGTCTTAAACCTCACAGTTGTAACATACTTGTTCCTCGAAGCATTTTTGATGGTCGATTTAAACTGTGTAGTTGTATTCGTTTAACTTTACAAATATATGGATATGTGGAGAGCACATGGTAGACTGAGTTTTGGTCGGTTGCTAGCTATAAAGATATCCTAAGCCACAGTAGTCTAATCTTGGTCGACGTTGGAAGCGTCATCAGTTGGCCTGCCGACTATTTATAGTTGGTCTTGTCATATCCAAAAACAATTAGTTTAATGAAAGACTTGAAGAATGTGTCATCCCGTCGGCAAATGGGGAACAATGGTGTTGAATGTATGTCATTGTATGTGTGACTACTCAGTCTTCCACAAGTTCTAAATCTATAATTGGTTGGCCGAACATAGAGTTATACTTTTCTTGCTACAAAAGATATCTAGTTATAGTCCATTGATTTATTTTATATAATTCTTTCTGCTTTAAAAACATTCAAACTGTTGTGTATTCGAAAGAGGGTATAGAATTATTATTGGTCTAAACTGTCAAACATGTTAGATAATGAAGTTTTAGAGTAGACGTAATGAGTCTATAGTTAAGTGTTTAGTTTAAACTTGCATGCATTCTTCTTGTAAATGGAAACAACAAGTTAGGATTGTTAAATGCTCAGTTTGATAAAAGATTTAAGCTATGTTGAAGTTTTGATAGGTCGAAGAAGACTTTTAAGAGTATTTAAACTTTAACTCTGGGTCTTCGATTACTTGAATTCTATAATTGGTTTATTGTTAAACCCATTCCGAAATTACTTTGTTAAGTTTAGTGTCCTCTCTTGACTGGATAATTTAAACAGTGGACGAACTTAAAGATTAACTGATAAACTTAGAGCATTAACCGATTAACTGGTACGATAGAATCCCATTCTTTTAACATATGGACGAAAATGTCTCCAAGAGCCAAAAAGAGAGAAGTAAACCTAACTGCCATGCATTAATGCATGATGAGTTTGAAACACCAAGAGGTTAGCGTGGTTGTTATATTATACTTATACATAGGTAACTGTAGGATTGTGATTAATTCAAGTCGAGTTGGGGTGGGTGAACTTACTACTTGCGTTGACACAATGCTAAATATATTCAAATCCTTTAGCCATGGTAGTGCACCTGCCTCAAGTGGATTGATAGTTCACCGTGACTAGATGGCGTAGCTTGTGGAGTGGTCATGTTTGACTAGAGGGTATCTAAGGGATTGCATGATAACAAGTTACGTAGGTCACAACACCAGTACTTAGATGGCTAACACCATTGGTTATCCTAAGTCTATCCTCTTTGAGTAGGGTAGGGCCACTTCCGGATAGGAAGGAGTGTGGGAGACTGATGGTCTGTGGTTGTAGGTTAAGCTCCTTGAAGATACTTTCTCTTCTATATTCCAAGAGGCTATTGGAAACAATGCAGATAACTGAGAGGGGGGGTGAATCAGTTATCTTAAATTTCTTAACTTTCTTTTCTTCTTTAACAATAGTGCAATATCAAAACATATAAGCATAAATGAACATGAGAGTAGAAATGAAATCAACACACATAACACAAGGATTTTTACGTGGAAAACCCTGTTAAGGGAAAAACCACGGGGTGACTAACCCAAGATTGTATTATCTATTAAAAGAATAGAAGTATAAAATGGCACTTGCCAATTAGGGCTCACTGCCTGAGCACATTGCTCACAAGAGACTCACTGCCTACAAGAGACTCAATGTCTATAAGGTATATAGAAAGTAACCAGGCATTTGAACTGATCAGGGGCATCCACATATGCTGAGGTTCAGTTCTGGTTAGGCTCAATATACTGATCTGCTGCAGTTCATTCTTCCTTTGCTTAGTGTTGATATTCTGTCACATACCAGATTTGTATAGCTGCTTCCACACTGCTCTCTACATATATTTGCACACTTTATCACACCACACACACCTTCACATCAAAATCCATCTGGTATATATATCCGCACCAAGGATTTCAACATCTTTCTAGTAGGCATCCAGAATACTCAAGATTTTCCCAAACTCTGGTATGTTGGCTGAATCCATGCTTACTAAGTGATGCACATCAAAGAGATACTTATAGAAGTCATCAATCATGTCGGCTAACCATGAATGATCCCTCAAGAAGCTTGATCACCATCAATTTCTTATCCGGATTAAGGTCTGATGCTCTGTCGGTTAGTTCTTGCTTAGTTTGCTCTACCTGTCAGGAACCCAACACTTAGGTGCTCATATCTTTTCACTCTTTCATCACCGGAGGCTCAATCTTTGCAATGTGGTAGTCATGGTACTCCTCTTGACTTACCCAAGTCTGCACTTTGCTGAGATACATCCTCTGAGAGATCCGGACCTGTCTGTCGGACCTTGCTTAATGCTCTGTTCTTGCTCACCAGACCAAAATACTCTTCAATCTGACTTCCGGTATAGACATACCATGTGTTGCAGATGAGTGGGATGGACTTTGTTTCCATCAATGACAACAATCAAGAAGCCACACAGTGTCTCTTGCCAACAATCTCCCCCTTTGGCATTGATGGCAACACTTAGTGAAAAATGACTAAGTGTCATAGCACACTCCCCCTTGGCTGATGCCCTGTCTTATGTACACTTTTACTGGAGCTCCCCCTTAGCTAGATTCCACATTTTTCACTACTCCTCACTCCCCTTTTGACATCAATGGCAAAGGGTGAAATCTGAACACCAAAACTTTCAAAAATCAATCTATATATTGCTGCATAAGTATATATACATGTACTTACATATACTTCAGTATATCCACAAAGGTGGTCTTCAATTGGATAAATTTTGTTGCCCAACTCTGCTTCATCCAATCCAAAATTGAGATGTGACCACTTAACAAAAATGCAAAAGCTTCTGCCCTCTTTAAGTCTGCCAGATCACTAGTCCAGGTTGTAGTCTGAGCATCAGTTAGGGCTTCATGCATTGCCTCTAACTTAGGGATAATTATCGCTCTAATTTCACTCATTCTGCTTATTCTGTTCTTCTTCTCCTTCTCAAGCCTCTTTATTTCATTAATAGTAGCAATAGCCTGACACTCTTGATTTATTATGGATGAGGTGAGAGGATCAAAATTTTGAGATAAACTTGACAGTTTACTCTCTTGTTCTTCCACCTTTTTGGCAATGTCTGCTGTTACTGTGGACCAAGATAGACAAAATTTGTATAGATCTCTGCCATCTTTAAGAGCATTTTCTAGGCTCTTTATCCCAATATCCAGATTTCTCCTATCATTTGCTATAAGTCCCTATACTTCAGAGAATCTCTTTCCCAAAAACTCTTTCCAAACTTTCTCTTCTGCCGATTTCTCCAAAGAACCAAAATGTGTGCTAATAGAATTAACAAGAGATTTCAAGTTACTGGATGAAGAGGCCGAAGGATCCTTCTAGAAGGATGGGATGATCTTCTCCAACACACTAGATGCAATCTCTATCAGGTCATAGTCTTCCATGTGAGACTTTAGAAGCTTTTCTTTTGCTTTGGTTTGAGCAAAAGATGCTACCTTCATTGTCTGGACCGAAGAGAGATAGTCAAAATTGAGTGGTCCTTGGAATAGCTCCAGTTCATCTAATTCCATCATTTCTTTGGTCAAGAAGTCTTTAACTGCTTTTGTAGTGTCTCTTGCCGGACACAGAGTCTTCTTTCCTTCTACAGCCTCAAAACTGTCATCTGGGGTCTTCTTTGTTTGATCTTCTTCTCTTCCCTTTTTCTCCTATTCTTGACTTACTTTCCCCTCTTTTCTTGCTTCTCCTTCAGTTTTGGAGTTTGTTGGGGGATCCAGAAGAGAGATTTTTACTTCTTCATGGACTTCCTCTTCCGGAACAGAGGAATCCAAGTCCTTAGTCTTTTCCTCACCTATCTCCTTTGACTCTTCTGCAATTTTCTCAATAGAATCTTCCTTTGATGCACTTAATCCTTCTACATCCATGGCAGAAGGTTCATCACTTATGTCCTCTATAATAGGAAGATTGAATCTTTTATATGCATTCTAGAGGATGTCTTCAGTCTCTTTTGCCACCTGATCAGTCTCTCCGAGCATAAGCTTGTTCATTTTGGCTTTGCTCTGGAACTCATCCTTGCAATCCTTGAAGATCATGTTCATTAGTTTTGGAGTGATGGAAGGATAGAGCTAAATAGTTATCTGTTCCCGGATCTCTAGGTCCTTTGCCTTAGCATTCTCCTTTCTCATTTCAAGTTCTTTCTCTAAACTTTTGGGAATTAGAGAGATGATTTCAATGAATGCTTTATTATAAATGTTAAGATACTTGACTGTAGCATCTTCCAGGATTTTCTTGTTAGTATCACTAAACTCATCATAAAATTCTATTAATGGTTGTAGATTTCCATCCACTGTGTCTGCCTTGATAACATTATCAATAGAAGGAGTGGACCTTTCAACAAATTCTTCTACCTCTTCTTCTTTATTTGCACCGACATAGGATCCACCTAATGTTTTCTTCTTCTTCTTCATTTTCGTAACCTCCTCATCTATCTCTGTCTCTTCATCATCCTTTTGACTTATGTAGGATCTTGTAGCCTTGGTTTTTGTTCTCTTTTCTCCTTTTTCGGATGTCTTTGCTTCTGACTTTGAGGCTTTTTGGCTCTTTGAGGTGGTAGGTGCAGAGATCTTTGAGGATCTAGTCTGGGAGGGGGCTTGCATCGGGACACTTTCTTTTTCTACTTCTTGTCTTTCTTTCTCTGCTCTTTCTACCTTCTCTCTATTGGCATCAACTACCTCCTTTGATATGCCATATTTCTTGGCAATTTACTCCACTTCCCTTCTCACTTTCCTTTTCATCTCTGGCTGTCTCAATTCAACATGTATTTTCACACTTAATTCTTGAAAGGTTCCAAACCTTTCTGCCTCAGGGTCCTTTAGTTGACTTAGTAGGTGTTGAACATGTAGCTCTAGAATTTTCTCATCCACCTCATAGCCCATTGGCATAATCCAGACTATTCTGGGCTCTACTACCTCCATTAGGCATTGATCAGTATCTACCATAAAGCACACTGTATCTTTATATTTTTCAACTAATGTCTGAGGAATTCTTTCTCTGGCCTGCATCATACCTTGGAAATTCTTGAAATATCCCCAGAGAGCTATGCTTTGAGCCTTGGCATCACCAAGCCCATACATATAATCTCTAATTTGTATGGCAATAGGTCTGTCATTTTGCCATATCCAGCCACTAGTTCTAGGTAGCTAATTCATATAGTAGAAGAATAGACATAGTATCAAGCCACCGTACTTAAATGAATTCTTCTTATCCTTCTTTATTTTCTGTAAATTCTCTAACAGTTGGTTCAGGAGAAGCTCACAAAGATCATAATCAATATTTTCCCTTAGCATTTGATAGGCAGTGTATATTATTGTTCCGGATATAGAATTTGTTGCAAGCATGAGGTGAGCCAGTGTTGTCATTGATGTCAACATACTCATATTGCATTGACAAGAAGGATTTGATGAGCTGTGTGCCGAGGATATTGAGAAAATTAGCCTCAGTCAGGAACAGTGAAGAACAGTGATGAGAAGAAGGTAAATGTACTGTATAGGATGAGAACCAGAGGATGCGGATTAAAGGGTTAGTAGATATGAGTCTTGAGATGCTACAGTTAAGATTTTAGAGGTCCGCATGAAGATCTGAAGGAGTTGTGGCTGCCGGTATAGAACCGGGTCCAGCAAGTATCCAGAGGTGACAGAGGATCACAAAAAGGTCCGGTGAGGTCTGGAATTGTATCATCCTAATCTGCGGATTGGACGGAGTGTTTGGGATGTCCTTGTGATGTGTCATCCTGATTTGAGTATGATTTGGAGGTCCAGAAGTACCTCTTGCATTATGACAGTGGCGACAGACTGTGTTCTTGAAGTTCCGGATGAGGAAGACGAGAGATCCCAGTAAGTAGAGGAAGTGTGGATGTATCCGGACATTCATACAGGCTTGTGAAGGTTCTTGGATCATGTTTAGGTTGTGTTGTTGGTCCGCATTGATGGTAGAGCCCGGAATTGAAGTTATTCTTCCGGATGAAGTTCTTGCTCTGTTTAGCCGACCGGATGAGTTGTTCATCCTGCGAATGTTCTTGTGATGGCTGACCGGATGTGTTATTCATCTTGCAGATACTCCTATGGTTGTTTGCCGACTTAGATGTTTGTTCCTAAGTCGATGTCTTGTATAAATAACGGTTTGTGAGTTCATTTCAAGGAGTGGTGTGTGGATGAGTATGGCATAGCGAAGAAACGTGCGAAAGGCAGAGCAAAGATTGTTGGGCTTAATTGGAACTGATCCGGACATGATAGAGATGTCATTCTCTAGTTCAAGACTGTGATTTTTATCACTTTGTAGACAGTGTGTCTCCTTGTAGGCAGTGGGCCTCTTTGTGAGCAGTGTGCTCGGGCAGTGAGCCCTTATTGGCATGTGCCATTCATTTTTCTTTATTCTTCTAACAGAGAATAATTCTTGGGTTAATCACCCCGTGGTTTTTCCCTTAACCGGGTTTTCCACGTCAAAATCTTGGTGTTCAATGTGTTGATGCTTATCTGCTCTTGTGTTTATGTATTATGCTTCCATGGATGATTATTTGATATACTGCTAACTAACAATAAAGAATCAAGTGTTTGAAAGAAGAAGAAGTTTTATACAACTGATTCACCCCCCCTCTCAGTTGTATGCCCTAGATCCAACAATTGGTATCAGAGCTAAGTTCCTCTAATAGGAGCTTAACCGCTTGAGGAGATCCAGGATGTCGTCATACAAGAAGGATAGTCTGAAGTTCGATGGAACCAACTTCACTCTCTAGAAAGGTCGCATGAAGTGTCACTTGGAATGTATGGGAAAAGCATACTTGGCTATGATTTCAAAACCATATATACCTCCACAAGGTGGTCCGACAACTCTGAATGAAATCACAGAAGCTGAAAACAATCTGCGGACCAAGGAAGCTCTTCTAAGCGCATTGAATGACTTAGATCTCTCGAATGTCATTGACCTACCAACTGCATATGAGATCCTAACTAAACTGGAACTTCTGTATGAAGGAGATGAGTTTGTCAAAAGTGCAAGGTTGCAAAGTCTGAAAGGGAAATTTGAAAGATTGAAAATGAGAGATGATGAAAACATCACTACCTTTATGCCAAGAGTAAATGAGCTGGTATGTGGAATCAGAAATGCTGGTGGAACTTTAGATGAAAATGAGATTGTCTGCAAAATCCTAAGATCCCTTCCTGCTGCCTACAAAATCAAAGTTGCTGCCATTGATGAATTCAGAGCCCACACAACTGTCACAAGAGAACAACTGGCTGGCAAACTAGCTGCATTTGAAATGACCGAGTTTGGAGATGATCCTCCCAAGACTGAATCTACTTTCAAAGCCAGTGCCTATGTGAAAGGCAAACAGAGATTTGATCCGGGTGAAAACTCATCAAGGAAAATGTCATGGTATGATCAAGCAAGAAGAGACATGGAAGAAGAAGAAGCAGAAACAACTCAACTTGAAGCCCTCATTGCAAAGAGACTGCCAAGAGGATCCGGTAAGTATGAAGGAAAACTACCCTTTAAGTGTTTCAATTGCAATAAGATTAGTCATTTTGCCTCAAGATGTCCGGAGAGATCTGCAAGATCTAATACTCACAGACAAAGGTTTCAAAAGAATTGCTATTATGTTCATGAAGAAGATGACAATGAAGGAGTAACAGATGATGAATCAGAACTAGGAAGCAAATCCGGAAATGAGTGGGTGTTTATAGCCATCAAGGAAGAAGATTCAATACTCTCTGAATCTGTCAATCACAAAGTTGTTGAAAAAGCCTTGGCTGCTCAAGTGGAAGAAAAGGATGATTGGGTTATTGACAGTGGATGTTCTCACCATATGACTGGTGACAAGAATAAGTTCTTAGATTTGGAAAGATATGAAGGAGGAATGGTAAAGTTTGGTGACAATTCTGCTGGCAGAATCAGAGGTAGGGGAACTATTTCCTTTGATGGTAAGAGCAAAACAGGAAATGTACTGTATGTTGAAGGGTTGAAGCACAATCTTCTCAGTGTTGGTCAGTTAGTGGACAAAGGCTATGATCTCCGGTTCAAGAATGGAAAATGCAGAATCTTTACAAGCTCTGGAACTGAAATTGCATCCGGTACTCAGACAAAAGGTAATATCTTTCATCTGGTTGGTTCAAATAAAAGTTGTTTGTTTGTTCAAATTGATCAGAGTTGGTTATGGCATAGAAGAATGTGTCATGTAAATTTTGATAACATCATCAAGATAAGCAACACTCAGGTTGTGAGAGATCTTCCAAAATTGATGAAACCTACAAATAGTGTGTGTAAAGAATGTCAGTTAGGTAAACAAAGCAGAGTCTCCTTCAAAAGCAAAGATCAGTCTTCTACCAGATTGTTGGAATTAGTACATACTGATCTATGTGGTCCGACAAGAATCAAGAGTCTGCAGGGTGATAGATATTTCATGTTGTTAATTGATGATCATTCCTGGATGATGTGGGTTACCTTTCTAAAAGAAAAATCAGAAGCTTTTGAGAAGTTCAAAATCTTCAAAGCTATGGTGGAGAATCAAACCGGATTGAAACTAAAGTGTCTAAGGTCTGATAGAGGTGGTGAATTTACATTTGGTGAATTCATTGACTTTTGTGAGAAATAGGGTATAAGGAGACAGTTGTCTGCTCCTAAGACTCCACAGCAGAATGGAGTAGTTGAGAGAAAGAACCGGACCATCCAGGAAGCTGCTAGGACAATGATGTTGGAAGCAAATGTTCCTCAAATGTTTTGGAAAGAAGCTATCAGCACTGCAGTCTACACTCTCAATCGAGTTCAAATCAGAAACAACACCGGTAAGACCCCCTATGAACTCTGGTTTGGCATCACTCCTACTGTGAAATATTTCAGAGTATTTGGTAGCAAGTGTTATATTAAAAGAGATGAAGATCTAGGAAAGTTTGATGCTAGAAGTGATGAAGGAATTTTCTTGGGCTACTCCACTCAAAGCAAAGCATACCGGTGTTACAATAAGAGATTGAGGAAGATGATAGAAAGCACCAATGTAAAGGTTGATGAAGGAATTGAGAAGCCTTCAAGATTTTATGAGTTTGAAGAAGATGACCAAGACAGTATTCAAGGACCTCAATCCTCTCCGGTGAGACAGAGTCAGCCTGATCCGGTAAATCAGGAAGAAGAGATAGGTTTGAATGAGCCTGATCAAGAAACAACAGTGCTGGATACTCCCAAAATTCCAAGGTATGTAAGACTGAATCACTCTGAAGATCAGATCATAGGTGACAGAAGCAAAGGTGTACAAACTAGAAGGAATATTGCTCAAAATTAGAATGAATGTTGTCTGATTTCAAAGATTGAACCTAAAACAATAGATGAAGCCTGCAATGATGAAAACTGGACCAAAGCAATGGAAGATGAATTGATGCAAATTGAGAAAAATCATACTTGGGATCTTGTTCCCAGACCTAGAGACAGGAATGTAATTGGAACCAAGTGGGTCTTCCGGAACAAACTAAATGAAGCTGGTGAAGTAATCAGAAACAAAGCTAGATTGGTCTGCAAAGGCTACTCTCAAATAGAAGGAATTGACTTTGAAGAGACTTTTGCTCCGGTGGCAAGAATTGAAGCAGTCAGATTACTTCTTGCATTTGCTGCCTTCAAAGACTTCAAGGTATATCAGATGGATGTCAAGTCTGCCTTCCTAAATGGTGATCTGGAAGAAGAAGTCTACATTGAACAACCGGATGGATTTCAATTGTCTGATAATAATGATATGGTCTGCAAGTTGAAGAAAGCTTTGTATGGATTGAAGCAAGCCCCAAGAGCATGGTATGAAAGGTTGGATAAGCATCTTGTGCAGATTGGATTCAACAAAGGTACTGCTGACAGTAACTTATATTTCAAAATTGATCATGAAAACATTCTGATTGTTGAAGTGTTTGTGGATGATATCATTTTTTGAGGAAGAGATAGTATGTGCAAAACTTTTGCTAATCAGATGAAAAGTGAGTTTGAAATGTCTATGCTTGGTGAAATGAATTTCTTCTTGGGACTGCAAATTACTCAAACAAAAGAAGGGATCTTCATTTCTCAGACCAAATATGTGAAAGAATTGTTAAGGAAATTTGGTATGGAAGACTCAAAGCCAATGAACACTCCTATGGCAACCGGATGTAAGTTAAGCAAAGATGATGATTCTCCAAAAGCAGATCAAATAAAGTATAGATCAATGATTGGTGGATTGTTGTATCTCACTCAAACTAGACCAGATATAATGCAGGCTGTTGGTCTTGTGGCAAGATTCCAGGCTGATCCTAGAGAATCTCATGTTATGGCAATCAAAAGAATTTTTAGGTACTTGAAAGGAACAGCTGAGTATGGTCTATGGTACCCTAGAGATCCGGATTTCTCTCTTCATGCTTACACAGATGCAGATTGGGCAGGAGATATGGATAATCAGAAAAGCACTAGTGGTGGAGCATTCTTTTTGGGGAAGAGATTGGTTTCTTGGCTAAGCAAGAAACAAGATGCAATATCTCTGTCTACAACTGAAGCAGAATACATTGCAGCATCAGGTAAATGCACTCAAATCTTATGGATGAAGCAGATGCTAAGAGACATCAAAGTTGAATATGAGGAGCCTATCACAATTTTCTGTGATAATTCAAGTGCAATTAATATCTCCAAGAATCTGGTATTGCATTCTAAGACTAAGCACATATCTATTAAATTTCACTTTTTGAGAGAACAAGTAAACAAGGAAGAAGTCAGATTGGAGTATGTTCCCTCCAAGGATCAGATTGTAGATATCTTTACAAAACCTCTTCCCAAAGACTCTTTTGAATATCTCCGGGAGAAGTTAGGGGTCATGGCCCCTCCGGTGATGAACTAAGATGCACTGATGTGCATCAGTCCGGTGGCTATCACAGTCATATCTTGTGATCCGGACTAATGGGGAGCTGCAACTAAGGGGGAGCAGCTGGTATGATTCTGATGTATGAGAATTGCAAGTATGAGCCCTTTGCCATTGATGTCAAAGGGGGAGAGAAGACATGTGAAAAACAAGTGGTTGATGATCAAAGGGGGAGCAGTAAAGGAAGAGAAGACATATGAAAAGTTGAAGTTCTTGTCTTAATGGTTTTTCACATCATATGTTGCCATCAATGACAAAGGGGGAGATTGTTGCAAGCATGAGGTGAGCCAGTGTTGTCATTGATGTCAACATACTCATATTGCATTGACAAGAAGGATTTGATGAGCTGTGTGCTGAGGATATTGAGAAAATTAGCCTCAGTCAGGAACAGTGAAGAACAGTGATGAGAAGAAGGTAAATGTACTGTATAGGATGAGAACCGGAGGATGCGGATTAAAGGGTTAGTAGATATGAGTCTTGAGATGCTACAGTTAAGATTTCAGAGGTCCGCATGAAGATCTGAAGGAGTTGTGGCTGCCGGTATAGAACCGGGTCCGGCAAGTATCCAGAGGTGACAGAGGATCACAAAAAGGTCCGGTGAGGTCCAGAATTGTATCATCCTAATCTGCAGATTGGAGGAGTGTTTGGGATGTCCTTGTGATGTGTCATCCTGATTTGAGTATGATTTGGAGGTCCGGAAGTACCTCTTGCATTATGACAGTGGCGACAGACTGTGTTCTTGAAGTTCCGGATGAGGAAGACGAGAGATCCCAGTAAGTAGAGGAAGTGCGGATGTATCCGGACATTCATACAGGCTTGTGAAGGTTCTTGGATCATGTTTAGGTTGTGTTGTTGGTCCGCATTGATGGTAGAGCCCAGAATTGAAGTTATTCTTCCAGATGAAGTTCTTGCTCTGTTTAGCCGACCGGATGAGTTGTTCATCCTGCGAATATTCTTGTGATGGCCGACCGGATGTGTTATTCATCTTGCGGATACTCCTATGGTTGTTTGCCGACTTAGATGTTTGTTCCTAAGTCGATGTCTTGTATAAATAACGGTTTGTGAGTTCATTTCAAGGAGTGGTGTGTGGATGAGTATGGCATAGCGAAGAAACGTGTGAAAGGCAGAGCAGAGATTGTTGGGCTTAATTGGAACTGATCCGGACATGATAGAGATGTCATTCTCCAGTTCAAGACTGTGATTTTTATCACTTTGTAGACAGTGTGTCTCCTTGTAGGCAGTGGGCCTCTTTGTGAGCAGTGTGCTCGGGCAGTGAGCCCTTATTGGCATGTGCCATTCATTTTTCTTTATTCTTCTAACAGAGAATAATTCTTGGGTTAATCACCCCATGGTTTTTCCCTTAACCGGGTTTTCCACGTCAAAATCTTGGTGTTCAATGTGTTGATGCTTATCTGCTCTTGTGTTTATGTATTATGCTTCCATGGATGATTATTTGATATACTGCTAACTAACAATAAAGAATCAAGTGTTTGAAAGAAGAAGAAGTTTTATACAACTGATTCACCCCCCCCTCTCAGTTGTATGCCCTAGATCCAACAGAATTCTCCCCACTGGAGTGATATATTTTATAACCAATTATCATAGAGGCAAATTTGATATCCGGATCTATGATATCCTCAATTGTCATTGCTCTTTTATCAAATTTTGATATGGTAGCCTCACTTACAGTTTGGTTTTTGACTAATTTGAGAGTGGGCAACCCACCGGATGAGTGCAAACTGGTTACTGCCCTGATTTCATTCTTGGTTATCTTGAAGGGCTTCAACAACCACACGAAGTTCATGTATTCTACTAAGAACATACCGGACACATTCATCTTCTGCAAAACATGGGAAATGGATGCAATGTCCAAAATACTTATCCCGGATGGCTTTGTATTGGGGTTTAAGTTCAAATGTTTCATCTATTAATTCCTTGTGATAGATATCCATTAGCTTGGATTCCCCAAATTCCTCAATGTTGGTGTGAATGTATACCCTAACATCTTCTATGTGCAGAACCTTGTGCGGAATGCTAGAGAATGCACCTAGGGGATCAACTTCTAGGGATTCGTAAGGATGTTTCTTGAACTTAGGGCGTGGCCTATTAGTGATCTTAACAACATTTGGAGTAGCCATCTTGCAAAAGCTTCAGAGAGAGATATTCAAGAATGGAAATACCTTTTTACGCTTCTAGGGTTCACGATATGAGCCAAAGAGATTGCTGGTTGAGTTAGATTCTGTGATTGCTCTTTGAGAGGGTTGAAGAAAACTTGTTCACAGAGCCTTTTCTTTCTTCTTCTCGAGTGCAAATGTGCAAATGATGAGTAGAAGAACCCTTATATCTCTACGCAAACCCTAATTTCTTATTGCAATAAATGCACAACTTAAGTGATTCTGGTTGCCTTGTTCTCCTTATTCTGAGAGAGATCTTTCCAGATCACTGAGATGCACCTAGAATGATAACTTACAATGTATCTCCCTTTATCCAATCATTCCATCTCATCGTAGATCCAAATATTTCAATTTTGAATCATACCAGATCTAACTGTGAAAGTCCTGCTTTTGCCGGATGACTATCAAATCGGATTAATCTTGGATGATTAACCTTTTCAAACTCCTTGTGGACCTTTCATATTTTTACCAAGGGTTATTTAGATGTTTCTCTAAGAGCCCTTTTAATCTACAACTTTCCATGTGCCAATTTCAGGCACCAATTGACTGGCTGGGGGAAATTGTTTTCTTTTGTGACTCCCCTTGAGCCATAGCTCATCTATTTAGTTTCTGGAAGGAATATCAGCACCAGATTCTGGTGCGGATCCATCCCCAACATTTTCTGTACTTCTCTTCACCCAAATCTTGTTCATTTCCCTTTGAATTTCATCTGCAATCACTTTTCCTTTTCCTTTGTCTTGATTTTGGTTATGATGCACCGGACCCTTTTTGTCCTAATTCTTACTTATGCAGAATTTGGCAATATGACTGGATCTATTGCAATTGTAGCAAATAACATTTCTTTGCATATTTGACTAGTATCCTCTTAATCTGTATTGATTCGCCATATGTCCCATTCTATTGCATGCAAAGCATCTACCATTGAATGAATTGTTTATTTGCACATTTCTACATTCATGAGATTTGTGACCATACCTTTTGCAGTTAAAACACTGTTCAGAGAAGGATGAGTTAGTTTGATTCATTCTTCTTCTGCACTGATTTGCTTTATGACCAAAGTTATTGCAATTTTAGCAGTCTCCATTGAAGGATGTATATCTTTGAGCATTTGGTTGCCTTACTGGAGGTCTTCTAGGTCTATTCCTTGGATTTCCTGATCCAAAGTTCTTCTGACCAGATCCGGAGCTTTCACCTTTCCCATACCCCAAGCCATGCTTGTCATCTACCCTCTTTTGGCTTTCAAGAATAACTTCAAGTTGAGTAGAGCTTATCTTGAATTTCTCTTTATATTCATTTGCAGTTTGAAGATCCCTTTTAAGAGTGTCTATCTGATTCTCAAGTTGTTCTTCATTATCTCTAGCTTCTTCAAGATCAGATTCCAAATGCCTGATTATTCTATCCATTTTGTGGCAGTCTTCTGACTTCTCCTTGAGAGATTGCTTTAGATTATCTTCAATTTTTCGTTTCTCTTCAATTTCTTGGGTGAATTTCATAACCTCTGATTCCATTTCATGTCTTACTATAATGACCTCTTTTGATAGCTTCTCACATAACTTGTTTTTCTCATTTAGATCTTCATTAGTATCATTGGCTTCACTTTGACTTGCTAATTGTTGAAGTAGTTCCTTTCTTTTCTTCATTAAGATACTTAGTTTTTCTTTGAGTTCATTTATGAAATCATTCGCTTGTTTGAGTCTTTCCCTCAGGTTATTGACTTTAGAGTGAGATTGCTCAAGATCATCTAGGGCAAACTGAAGTTGTTCCCTCATACCATACATATCCATTGAGATTCCTAGATCTTCCTCAAGATGTTAGGCTCTGTTTAGAGGAACTTAGCTTTGATACCAATTGTTGGAAATAATGCA
This sequence comes from Cunninghamia lanceolata, assembly GCA_027924645.1. Taxonomy (NCBI): domain Eukaryota; kingdom Viridiplantae; phylum Streptophyta; class Pinopsida; order Cupressales; family Cupressaceae; genus Cunninghamia; species Cunninghamia lanceolata. The sequence goes on from BSBN01000506.1 coordinate 103,038, forward strand.
GATAACTGAGGGGGGGGTGAATCAGTTATCTTAAATTTCTTAACTTTCTTTTCTTCTTTAACAATAGTGTAGTATCAAAACATATAAGCATAAATGAACATGAGAGTAGAAATGAAATCAACACACATAACACAAGGATTTTTACGTGGAAAACCCTGTTAAGGGAAAAACCATGGGGTGACTAACCCAAGATTGTATTCTTTGCTAAAAGAATAGAAGTACAAAATGACACTTGCCAATTAGGGCTCACTGCTTGAGCACACTGCTCACAAGAGGCTCACTGCCTATAAGAGACTCATTATCTACAAGGTATATAGAAAGTAACCAAGTATTTGAAATAATCAGGGGCATCCACATATGCTGAGGTTCAGTTCTGGTTAGGCTCAATATACTGATCTGCTGCACTTCATTCTTCCTCTACTTAGTGCTGTTGTTCTGTCACATACTAGATTTGTATAGCTGCTTCGACATTGCTCTTTGCTTTTCTTCACACACTTTATCACACCACACACACCTTCACATCGAAATCCATCTGGTATATATATCCGCACCAAGGATTTCAACATCTTTCTAGTCGGCATCTGGAATACTCAAGATTTTCCCAAACTCTGGTCTGTCAGGTAAATCCATGCTTACTAAGTGATGCGCATCAAAGAGATACTTATAGAAGTCGTCAATCATGTCGGCCAACCATGAATGATCCCTCAAGAAGCTTGATCACCATCAATTTCTTATCCAGATTAAGGTCTGATGCTCTGTCGGTTAGTTCTTGCTTAGTCTGCTCTGCCTGTCTGGAACCCAACACTTAGGTTCTCATATCTTTTCACTCTTTCATCACGGAGGCTCAATCTCTAGAATGTGGTAGTCATGGTACTCCTCTTGACTTACCCAAGTCTACACTTTGTTGAGATACATCCTCTGAGAGATCCAGACCTGTCTGTCAGACCTTGCTGCATGCTCTGTCCTTGCTCACCAGACCAAAATACTCTTCAATCTGACTTCCGGTATAGTCATACCATGTGTTGCGGATGAGTGGGATGGAATTTTTTGCCATCAATGACAACAATCAAGAAGCCACACAGTGTCTCTTGCCAACAGAGGCTTGCCGAGACTTGAATTTGGATGGTCGACAATTGAGATGTAGTGACTTTGGTAAGTTTCTATTTTGAAAATGTTCTAAGTAACTTTAATCATCATATTGTTTAATGTTGTAGATGGATAGACCCCTTTGTATAAATTATAATTTCATGATTATTATTTAGTCGATGATTGATCTTCTTGGTTTTAAAATGAAAAACAATTTATCTTTTTCTGCTTTTAAACTTTAACAAAAAAAAAAATTATTACCTTTGGTTAAACTTAGTTTTTAGGGTAAAAACTAAACTGGGTGTTACACAAGTGGGATGACCTCGAGCTATAACGGGCTAAAGCCAAGCTAGTTTCAAGCCGCTATAAATAAATGTGTTTGTGAGGAAAGTCATAAATAATAGGTGCTGCTATGTTATACCGACAAATGTTTCCTAGAGTACCCTAGTGGTGCATTTAAACCTGTAGAGCCTAACCTCTATAGATTGGGAAGCCTCCAAAATGGAGTTAATCACCACACGTATAACCACCTAAATGAATGCCCTTATCAAGAAAAAACTATTTTTAGAAGCCCAAATCCTTCTATTTGTTGATGTAGGAGGTCAGACCTCTGAAGCCGCCCAATGTATTCACTAATCATGTGTAGAGACAAAAAATTCAACTCTTTGGAGGAATTGTAACTTGGTATGTCAGATAAGTGAGTGATGTGCAAGGGGAAGCTAGTGCTACCAAGTTGCTAACTGTGTACCTTGATTTAAGTGGATGGAGAAATCTAGGTTGGGACTCAATAAATATTGTCCTTTCCAACCATAGGAATTGTACTTGTTTGCAAAATGTTTATCAAAAATTTGTATAACACCATGAAATCTTCTTGTCTACTGTGTTTTCTTGCAACGAACTAAAACAAAATCAATTTCAGATGCCCATTTCTGCCTAGAATCAATTAGTGAAATCAATGAAACCATAAAAACTCATTCAATACCCGTTTCCAAAACATTTCATTTATCATATCATACTTAGCCATCCAAAATCAAACAAAAAAAACAACCAAGATTTCCACTAAGGTATCATTGAGATCCTCTAAATCAAACAACATAGTTAGTTTCCTATTAGGATTAATCATCCTCCACCTTAAAACTACACTAGAGCATCTTAATAAAGGTCTAGTCTACCTCAATAGGGGTTACCAATTATCCCTATTTGACTTCCTTTATATCAACACTTTGATTGCTAATACCATTTTAGCTCAAGACCATTTTGTTTGACCAAATAGATCAAGAGAAAACCTTAGAAAATCTTATCACAAAAAACTTCCAAATCCAATCAACCATACCTCAACGACATCTTACCAAAAACATTTCATTTACTTTCACAAGAATCTACATTCAACTCCAATCCACATCAAATCTTTTTATGGTTCAAACTAGATCCCAAACCAAGAAAAACAAAGAAATGGATACCTCAAACCATAGTGTGCACTCCTCTTCTTCTAGAGATGATGAGGAATAAATCCAACATGAAGAACTTGTTAGTGCTATGCAAGATCCAAAATTTCAAAGAATGATGGACAAGGTCATAAACATGGATCCCCAAAAATACTTCCTCATGCTAGCGCAACAAGGAGCTAAATTACCCCCTGATTTTGATGTCTCAAAATTGAGAGAAGCAACCCCATCTAATGACACCGATGCTCCCAAAAACAACAAGACTAAGGATCCATCAAACCCTTCGGACACATTAACGTAACAAATCCAAGTCTTACAACAACAACTTGCGGATATCCAAACTAGAACTCACACAAAGCACTACTCACTAGAGGATATCTCACTGTATCCCTTTGACAAAAATTTCGTCATGCTACCTTTTCCCTCAAGATTTGAAGTACCAAAATTTGATAAATATAGAGGAAAAGGTGACCTGCGTGACCACATAAGGGAATTTAGTGCTGCATGCCTAGAAGTTGCTCACAATGAAACATACCTTATGCAACTATTTCCACACAGTCTAGGAGGACAAGCAATGGAATGGTTCTCGTTTAACTCCTGACATCCAAACTTTTAATGAACTAGTGGAAAAATTTGTGGCCCATTTCTCCTACAACATTGAACATGAAATTTCAATGTTCGACCTTTGTAACAACAAACAAAAAGGTTGAGACTCTTTCACCTCCTTTTTATAAAGATGGAGACAGCTTGCTAGCAAGTATCCATACCATACCCTAAAGAAACAAATGATTGAGATGTTTGTCCACAACTTAAACTCTGACTTGAGCTATCAAATACAAATACAATGTCCTACTTCCTTTAGTAAGGTCATTGAAATGGGGTTACTCATTGAGAAAGCCTTGATAGCTAAGGGATAAATCAAACTCTACAAAGACACCCCTAGTTCAAGTAATAACATGAACAAGCCATTGTTTTGGACCAAAAACAAAAACATTGTAAACGATGGTGTTTTTGATGCTAAACATGTGGTACCAAAACAACCAATCTTTAATCTATCAAATCCACAAAATAACACACCATCAAAAAAACCTCAAAACAATGAACCACGATCCACAAACTTTCCTCCTCGTCTAAAGTTTACACCGTTAGGGGAATAAATTGAATCTGCCCTATGGAAGCTCATATCAAACAATCTCATAATGCTTCCAATGGTGTGAGATTATGAACCTAAATTTAAACCTTCTTGGTGGAAAGACTCAGACTTTTGCAAATATCAAAGAAGCAAAGGTCACAAAACCAATGACTGCCAAATACTAAAGAACACCATCCAAGACTTAATTGATCAAAAGGTGATATCAATTGATGGACACGTATCCAATGATGACCATTTGGCATTCAAGAATCCACTCCCCAACTATGAGAAGGGAGGCTCTTCCAAGCAAAACAACAATGGTGGTAACAATGCCAACTACACCAATGTGTCATATGATTTTGTTGCTAACCACATCTTCAAAAGTGACTCACATGTAAATGTGATCACTATAAATAAAAAGCCCAATTGTAATGTAACCACTCGTGGTGGAAAGATTACTCTCCAAGGGGATCCATCCAAGCCATCCTCCACGTCTAACCAATATAGCGTCCTTGACCAACTCCAAAGAACTCTTGCACATATATCCATTTTGGAGCTTTTGCATCTATCTCCATCTCACAAAGCCATCCTCGAGAAATCTCTCTTGGCTACTACGATCCCAACCAATCTAGCCAAAGAGCAATTTTAGCCTATGGTAGGTCATCTAACTATACCCCATTTCTTATCTTTCACAGAAAAAGATGATATGTCTATCACCCAACCACACAATGCATCCCTCCATATTGAAGCCTTCATCCATAAACATAAAATAAAATGAATCCTAATCGATGGAGGGTCAGGTTTAAATATTTGCACTTTAAAACTAATCCTTGCATTGGGGTTTTAAGAGAATGTCGTTGATCCTAAGAAGAAAATTGCAATCAAGGCATATGATGAAGAAGAAAGGACATCAAAAGGAACCATTGTTTTGCCAATAAGAGTGGGACCGGTAGTAAAAGATGTGGTATGCCAAGTGCTTGAGATGGAACTAGCCTACAATATTCTTCTTGGTCGACCTTGGATACATGCTATGAAGGCCGTGCCATCTACCTACCATTAGTGTATCAAGTTTCCTCATAATGGCCAAGAACTCACCATCCAAGGTGATCCTGATCCTTTCCAATATTACAATTCCATCCAATCCAAGCCCGAAGTTGTAATCCCCACCAACCGTGCATCTTCCTCATCTTCATCTCATGTTGACCTGGCCTCACTACCTTCTACATCCAAAACATCTGAACTCAAAGTCAAGCTCAAAGACAAGGGTGTAGGAGAGTACACAATCGCACAAACCTTCTGCCTAGCACAATTACCCATATCTCCCAAGTCCTATGGAAAACCATCCATGAACAAACCCAAGTCATTGGAGACTCCTAAAGGTCCTTTCGTTAAATGGGGAAGCCTATCAGATGAGAGTGATGAGAAGGATATTCTACAATGGCTATATACAGATGAAGATAGTGAATCCAAACCACAAGACCCTCCATCCCGATTACAAACCGAACAATATGGCCAAGGGTTCTCTATCTTACAAAGAATGGGATATGACGGTCATGGTCCCATAGGATTAAGGAAAGAAGGTATCACTAAACCTATCCAACGTTCTACTTTAACAGCCCGAGACACTACATGGTAGGTTACAACAACAAAGAAAAGATCAAAGGCAAAGAAAAACAAAAAGGAAAAGAAAGAGACACAACTACTACTAGCTTAGTAGAGCAGATTCATCGACTACAAGAATGGAGTGAGATAGACTCAAATGAATATTAATGGGATAGTCTTTCTGAACTATCTTGTGACAACAAAGATGTTGATGTGGTTCAACAATATAGCTTTACCCATGCCACTGATGAGGGACGAAGCTCTAGGTCTAGACCTCTAGAGTTCATTCCAAAAAATACCGAAAGAGAGTTTCACGAGGAAGTATGATGTCACACTTGACAGATCAACTTAAGGAGAGTACCATCATAGATTTTGTAAATACTTACACTAGCCTAAACAACTCTTCCATCTTAACCATCACTAGCCTCGAACTAGACCAACCCAATGACCCATTACCCTTAGTGCATCCTGAACTCATAGACTGGGATTTGCAAGACACCACCCCTGAGCTAGATACTTTCCAAAATGATGATGCTATCATTAATTATCTAGAACTTAGAGACCATCTACTCGTAGGGGATCACAAAACTAGCTATGCCATAAAACTCAATGACAAGGCTTATTTTGGAGAGAGTGGCAAGCCTTTCAGTAGTAAAAATGTGAAAATAAAAGACATATCTAATGGTGAAAACCGCTCTGCGGCAATGTTAGATCGTGAAAATAGTAAAAAAATAAAAGACGTATCTGACGGTGAAAACCTCTCTGAGGCGCTGAAGGATGAAAGGATTGATACTCTTCCCAATCTGACACATCAAGAGAGGTCCTCACTTTTGATAGAACCGATAGACCCTGTTAGCATTGGAACAGAAGACAATCCAAGGGTAACCCACATGGTAGAATCCTTATCTAAACATGAAAAACCAAAATTCATCAACTTCTTCAAGAAGAGATAGATTAAATTTGGTTGCTCATATGCAGATATGCCGGGGCTAGATCCAAATCTTATAATGCATCATTTGTCACTAGCTCCAGGAGCTAAGCCCGTCAAACAAAAACTTAGGAAGATATATCCACATATCACCCTCTTAGTGAAGGAAGAATTGAAGAAGTTGCTAGATGTTGGGTTTATAAGACCAATTGATTATCTGGAATGGATTTCAAATATAGTCCCTGTATCAAAAATGGATGGAAGAATCAAAATTTGCAACGACTTTTGAGATTTGAACAAGGCTTGTCCCAAGGATGACTTTCCTCTACCCAACATCAACATCATTGTAGATCTAACAATAGGGCATACTATGTTGTCACTAATGGATGGATTTTTCAACTATAATCAAATCAAAATAACGCTAGAACATCAACACAAGAACACATTCACATGTCCATGGGGTACCTATTGTTGGTGTGTCATGCCATTTGGACTGAAAAATGCAGGGGCAACATATCAAAGAGCCATGACTACAATCTTTCATGACATGATGCACACCATCATGGAAGGTTATGTAGATGACATTCTAGCCAAGTCAATTACTAGAGAAGGACACCTGTAGGTCTTAGACAAAATCTTTCAGAGATTAGAGCAATTCAACATATGCTTAAATCCAAAGAAGTGTGTTTTTAGAGTCACATCTGGCAAACTTCTAGGATATATAGTGTCAGCTAATGGAATTGAGGTGGACATGCCACCACCCAAGAATCTCAGTCAGCTATGGTCATTAGAGGGCAAGCTATAATCCATCAAGTAATTTATCTCTCAACTGGCAGACAAATGTCATCCATTTACACATCTCCTACACAAGAACATTCCTTTCAAATGGGATGACTCATGTGAACAAGCCTTTTAGCACCTCAAAGAGTATCTAATGAATCCACCAATCTTGATGCCACCAATCCAAGGCAAACCCCTTCTACTTTATATTTCAGCCACGCCAACTGCTCTAGGGGGTTTATTGGCACAACAGAACCATGAAGGAAAGAAGCAAGCTATTTACTACATTAGCCAGACATTGGTTGGTTATGAGTTGTAATACACACCCATAGAATAAACATGCCTTGCAATAGTTTTTGCATCACAGAAGCTAAGGCATTATATACTCACTCATTCCATCAAACTGGTAGCCAAGATTGATCCATTGAAGTACTTACTCAACAAGGCTTCTCTAATAGGTAGGTTATCCAAGTGGGTGATGATACTCAATGAGTTTGATATTGAGTATGTAGACAGATGAGCCATAAAAGGTCAAGTGATTGCAGATCAATTGGCAGATACACCATTGATAGATGACAATCCATTAAGCTTCACGTTTCCTGACGAATCCATCTTTAACATCACAACACAAGCATGGAAACTCTATTTTGATGGTTCATATACTCAGCATAGTTCCAGAGCAGGTATCTTATTGGTCACACCTAATGGAGAGACAATTCCAAAGTCATACAAACTACTCTTTCCATGTACCAATAATGTGGAAGAATATGAAGCACTGGTCATTGGCATCAAAATGATAGTAGAATGGAAAGTCAGAGAACTTCATGTGTATGGAGACTCACAACTCTTCATCAACCAGGTGAATGATGACTATCAAACCAAAGACGAGAAGTTAATACCGTACAAGCATATGGTAGATGACTTCAAAGAATACTTTGTTGTGATTTCTTTTGAGCAGATTCCCAGACTAGAGAACAAATAAATAGACGCCATGGCCACTATTACATCTCTCCTTGATATACCTGAAAACTAGTCACGTTATGAGTTCTTGGTAGAGCCAGTATCCCATCCTGCATACGACACCCCTGAAACCAACATCATATGCCATATTGTAGGATCTAATTCTCCCTTGTACGGAATAGTATATACCTATCTGAAAGAGAACGCCCTACAACCTGACCTATATAATAACCAAAAAAGAACCTTCATCCGCCAAGCATCCCATTATATGATAATCGCTAACACCCTGTATCGACGAGGACTAGATGGTACTCTCCTTAGGTGTCTCGATAGTGAGGAATATCAAACCTCCCTAGGTGAAGTTTACAAGGGTATATGTAGAACCCACTCTAGTGGTCCTAGTTTGGCTTAGAAACTCATACATATGGGATACTATTGGCCAACTATGGAAAAGGACTCCTATCATTTTGTGAAAAGGTGCAAGAAATGCCAAATCCACGAGAATTTAATACATGCACCAACACAAGAGTTGTAGTCGTTAATGACTCCTTGGCCTTCCTGTTAATGGGGAATCAACTTAGTGGGGAAGATACACCCTACATCATCCAACGGCCATAAATTCATAATCACCACCACTGAGTACTTTACGAAGTGGATCAGAGACATACCCCTAGCCAATGTCACGGGCAAACAAATCACCTCATTCATCCTGAATGACATCATTTGCCACTATGACATCCCTATATCCATTATCACTGATAATGGAAGACCATTTAAAAACTAGGATGTCAAAGAACTGTGTGACAAATTCCACATCCAACACTGCTTTTCCACCCCATATTACCCCCAAGTAAATGACCAGGTGGAGGCATCTAATAAAACCGTCTTGAAAATCCTAAAGAAGATTGTCGACGATGCTGGCTGTGATTGGCATATCCAACTAAATCTCACTCTGTGGGCCTACTGCATAAGTATCCGCACACCCATAGGTGCAACACCATATTCCCTAGTCTATGGCTCTGAAGCCATCTTGCCCACTGAAGTCAAGTTACCATCCTTGGGAGTATCGTTAAAAGGACTCATATTAGATGAAGAATACAGGGTTTCTAGACTTCAGGAGTTAGAGTTGCTAGAGGAAAGAAGACAACACGCCTTCAACCATATGAAAGCCTATCAACAATGGATGTCATGAAGTTACAACCATAGGGTCAAACCCCGTGTCAAACCCCGGGTCTTTCAAGTTGGTGACCTAGTTCTTAAAGAGAATCCCTAAAATCAGCAGGACAAAGAGAAGAAAGGCAAATTTGAACCCAACTAGCTTGGCCCATATGTAATCATTGCTACCTATGGATCAAAGGCTTATCAACTAGCAACATTAGAAGGTGAACTGTTTGATGATCCCATCAACAACATGCATCTTCGTAAGTTCTATACCTAAACCCTAATGCAAGGAAATCAAAAACATGTACAAAAAAATAATTAAAAAAATAAAAACACCAAGTAGTGAAAACCTAGAAACAGACTCTATTTGTGATTGTGCAAATAAATGCAAGTGGTGAAAACTTGGAAATAGGGGCTATTTTTGATAAACTACTTCCTCCATCTTCTAGGATTCAAGTCCTTTCATCCATCTTTTCTTCCGCATCCATTAAATCACATTGGGATACCTATCATGGCTTGTTGTTCTCTCACCCTTATCACCTTGTCTCCTCAGGCTATTAATCCACTCCTTCATCTATCTTGTTGTCCATATGACCCTATCATTAGTATCATTCTTGAACTATGTCACCTCTGAGCTATCATATAGGCAAGGCCATCTTTGATGAGCCCCCGAGGCTTCTCATCCATTCCATCCCTTGACACCCATCCTTTCATCCATCTGATTCCACCTAATTCCCCACCATCTAGGTCTTAGGTCCACATAGTCCACACCCCAAACTACGTTGCCTCTATGTCATCATTAGGCAAGGCCATCATCGACGAGCCCCCGAGACAGTAGGTCAATCCCTTAGGGCCCATTCCATTGAGTCTACCATCCGTTCAATCCACATTTCTCATCCATAATAAACTGATCCTTTATTTGACGGGGGGCAAAATCCTTGACCTAGTTGCAAATTGGATTCTTGAATGCCACAAAATCTCAGAGGATAACAAACCAGATTACGATTTTATCTCTAGACAACATGCAACATTACAAATGCACCTGTTCAACAAAATGCTTGACACAAGACATTGACCTATATCAGACAACAATGTGCCTAAACTATCATGATGATTATATCTATTTTCATTATAAGAAAACATATCTATGACAAGAAGATTTGATGCTTGTTATATGTTTGAGTCTCAGGGTCTTGATTTTTGTTATCATGTTTCCTATGCTACTTGAGGATGTCTAAAAACTAGAGCAGCTATGATAGGGTCATGATTATTTTCATTTGTTTGTTGTCTGTGGATTAATCTTTAGTAATGTGACGACTTTGTCTAATGACATGATCAACAAAAGATCATCGAGGACATTATGGGTCTTAGCATGAAAGAGTTGTATCCTTGTCTGTTGATACATGTAAGAAATACTCAGGTCATCTAGGTTCTATTTTAACTAGATGCTTGTATTAACTTGCTAAATCAAAATCCATGTAAGAGATACTCAGGTCATCATGGTTTAATTATATGTAGATGGTTGTATTTTCTTACAACATTTTAAAATCTCAATGATGAAAAAGTACTTCAAATACTTGTATACAAGATGACAAAGCCTCATTTGTGCATGTTAGGTTTGCACTTCATTTCATTTATAAGCATTTCATACGTATCATTTTCCAAGTGGCTTAAGATCCAAGTCCTTTCTTTATCTACATCTCTTTATCTACTCACCCTTTTCTCTCTTTTCATTTCAAGATCACACAAATTGTCCTCTCGAGGGGGAATCATCATCACCATTCATCTTATTTGTTAACTTACCATTATCTTTCCTTGTCACCCTCTCTCTTGAGTGACTGGGGCATCACCAATCATCAATCCAATTCATTCATCTGATGATCAAATCAATTCAATCAAATCAAGCAATGATCCAAATGCAAGTCATCCTTAATCCATTCCAATCGAGTACATCAATCTTGTCAAATTATCCAATCACAATCAATGGTCTTGATCCTAATCTTGTTCTAAACCAAATCAATCAATCATCATTATTAGTGGGATGTCTCTCCTATATCTTTGTGTTGATCTAGGGATATATCATTGCCCGCAATGACAACACCATCGTCATCAATCATTATCAATTAATCGTTGGTTTACAGCTTGACAGGGGCAATACCTCATTTTGTTCTTGTATCATTTGTGCATACTTGCTTGCTTGCTTGTGTGCGTTATCATTTTACCTTGTGTAGCATGCCATTCAACTCTTTCATCCATCCCTTATCTTGCATCCTCCGTTTTCTTAGAAATTGTTTATCATTCTTGTTCATCATGAGATTGTTCATCATCTTTTTGCCAAAACCATCCAACCTGACCAATCTCTTGAGGAGGCATCCTATCATCATTAAACCTGTACCAGGGGTAAACTAGAGCATGGATCATAATAAAAAAAAAATTATTCTTTGAAACAACGTGGTAAAACACATTGTCTCAAAGAGGGGCAAAATGTATACATCTAAAAATGGCTTGTGTCGAATTAAATAAATATTTTAATATTTATTTTATTCTTATTGATCTATCAATTGAACAAATATCCTAATTTATATAATTGGTTCATTATTCCAAATAATTAAATAAAAATCAATTTATTTAATTATCCTAATTCTTCTAATGTCATATCTAATTAAATAATCCCAAATTATTTAATTAATCATCATCTATCCTAAGTCCTAATTCTATAATTCCACATCATCTCATCCATGTCATTCTTCCACCTCACTTTACACCTCACCATGTTGCACACATAATTAAATATTTAATATTTAGTTAGCTAATTATCCTCACCCACATGTCCTATTTATCCTCTAGTCATCCCTATTTCTTCTCCACATGTGTCCTTTTATTTCTCAATCATCTCCATTGTCAAAGACACTTGTCTTTCAAATCCTAGTTTATCTCTCACATTCACACAGATCAAGAGTCCTTCTTCCACAATCTGCTCATAGTCTTCCACTTTTAACTCAAGGTCTTTGTGAGCACAATGACATGTGGCTCATAGATCCACATATTCCTCTACCTTGTAAACGTAGTAAGAAAATTTCTAATGAATATCTCCCTCATCCCAACCAACTCCATCTCAACTGTACATGTCATAGATAACTCCTCCAATCGTGGATCTTATGACACTTAGAATTGGTCTATCCTTAGCCTATAAAAGCAAGGTTCTCACAGTCATTTTCAATCACTCAAGCTTTAGTAATCTTATTCTACATAAATTCCACCATAGCTCCCAAGTGTGCCTTTGGCTCCACTCATTTGCATTGCAATCCCATTATCCTCATCTCATAATCATCAACCATGGCTGCATATCATTATCTCCATCCTTCATCTTAGTTATTGCATTGCAGTCTCATTGCATAGTCTTCCACATAGCCATTCTATCTTTGTCATCTCAACAACAAGGAAGTACAACTTCTGAGATCTCTATGAACACACAAGATCAAAGAGAGATAGGCAACAATGGAAGGCATGAGGTAAATCTATTTGCAAAGGTATATCTTTTGTTTATTTGTATTTGTCTTATTTCCATTGAGGTATTGAATATTTTAGTAGTTTCTATAGTAGTTCATATTTTCAATAACAGTTGTTATCCATAGGAGGATTGCCTTGAAAGATGTATGACCATGCTAAATTACTCCTTATCAAGGCCATGATGTGTCAAAAAGGTGAAGTTACTAGGTGAATATGAGAAGTCGGTTTTAAAGAAGGTTTCAAAAGAGTATCTGTTGCTGTCACAATCATGAAAGACTATCATTATGCCATCTTAGAGACCTTATGACTCAAGAAATCACCATGAAAATGAGGTTGAGGACACTTGGCACACGAAATGAGACCTTCCCTAACATTTACCTACCCACCCTGATGCGTTGGTGCAATTTTTTTGGTCTCATGATAAGCATATTAAAAAATAAGGCACTTGGCAAGGTTGTGTTGCATGAAACTAATTCATTTTGCAAGAATGCATTTGATTTTGGCACAGTCAAACGGATTGGATTTGACCAAAACCAAGAGAGGTTATTATGGATGGACCCCACATGCACCTGTAAGTCCAAATGAAACAATCCCAGCTGCCACGAATTCTGAGAACTACTCCGTCAAACTTTGGCAGTTTTTTCATCTTAGGGATCTTAAGGCACTTTGTCGGTAGCCTGCTGCCTTGAATGACTAGTGCGCTTGGCACACAAAATGAGACCTCCCCTAGCATTTACTTGCCCACCTTGATATGTTGGCGAAGTTCGTTGGGCCCCATGAGCTATGGAATGCAAAATGTCACTCCTAGCACCTTTCCACTGCATGATACTAAAGCATTTTGCAAGAATGCATTTGATTTTGACACGGTCAAACGGATTGGAGTTGACCAAAATTGAGATAGGTTATTATGGACATACGTGACATGTACCTATAGGTCCAAACAAAATTTTTGCAGCTGCCACAAATTCTGAGAACTGCTCCGTCAAAGTTTGGTAGTTTTTTGTCTTAGGGATCTTAAGTGACTTTATCGGTAGCCTGCTGCCCCAAACGACTGGGGCGCTTGGCACATGAAATGAGACCTCCCTTGGTATTTACCCACCCACCCCGATGCATTGGCAAAGTCCGTTCGGTCCCACGAACTATGGAATGCAAAATGTCACTCCTAGCACCTTTCCACTGCATGAAACTAAAGCATTTTGCAAGAATGCATTTGATTTCAACACGGTCAAACGGATTGGATTTGACCAAAACTGAGAGAGGTTATTGTGGATGGATCCCACATGCACTTGTAGGTCCAAACAAAATTTTCCCATTTGCCACAAATTTGAAGAACTGCTCCGTCAAAGTTTGGTAGTTTTTCATCTTAGGGATCTTAAGGGACTTTGCCGATAGCCTGCTGTCCCGAATGACTGGGGCACTTGGCACATGAAATGAGACCTCCCCTGGCATTTAACCACCCACCTTGATGCATTGGTGAAGTCTTTTTTGCCCCACAAGCTATGGAATACAAAATGTCACTCCTAGCACCTTTCCACTGCTGAATCTAAAACATTTTGCAAGAATGCATTTGATTTCGGCACAGTCAAATGGATTGAAGTTGAGAAAACTGGGAGAGGTTATTGTGGATGGACCCCACATGCACCTATAGGTCCAAACAAAACATTCCCAGCTGCCACGAATTCTGAGAACTTCTTCGTCAAAGTTTGGCAATTTTTTTGTCATAGGGATCTTAAGGGACCTTGCTGGTAGCCTGCTGCCTTGAACAACTAGGGTGCTTTGCACATGAAATGAGACCTCCCCTGGCATTTACCTACCCACCCCGATGCATTGGTGAAGTATGTTAGGCCCCATGAGTTATGGAATGCAAAATGTCACTCCTAGCACCTTTCCATTGCATGAAACTAAAGCATTTTGCAAGAATGCATTTGATTTCGGCATGGTCAAATGGATTGGAGTTGATGAAAATTGAGAGAGGTTATTGTGGATGGATCCCACATGCACCTGTGGGTCCAAACGAAATGTTCCTAGCTACCAGAAATTCTAAGAACTGCTCCATCAAATTTTTTTCAATTTTTTTGTCTTAGGGATCTTAAGTGACTTTGTCGGTAGCCTACTACCCCAAACGATTGGGGCACTTGGCACATGAAATGAGACCTCCCCTAGAATTTACCTGCCCACCCTGACACGTTGGCAAAGTCCGTTCATCCCCATGACCTATGGAATGTAAAATGTCACTCCTAGCACCTTTCCACTGTATGAAACTAAAGCATTTTGTAAGAATGCATTTGGTTTGATGGTCAAACAGATTGGAGTTGACCAAAATTGAGAGAGGTTATTGTGGATGGACCCCACATGCACCTGTAGGTCGAAACGAAATGTTTCCAGCTACCATGAATTCTGAGAACTACTCCGTCAAAGTTTGGTAGTTTTTCATCTTAGGGATCTTAAGGGACTTTGTCGGTAGCCTGTTGTCTCAAATGATTGGGGTGCTTGGCACATGAAATGAGATGTCCTACAATTGTAACATGATAAACTTGAATGTTATGAACTAACATCCAAACCTTGTGACATCAATCTTGATATGACATGATTAAGACCAATAAGGATCAACTTCATCCATCACTTAGATCTAACCCATGAAGCATAACATGATAGTGATGCAAACATCAAATGTATACCATAGAAAACAAAGAAAACCAATCATGAGGCCTTCACTGCTTAAGTTCATACCACTGCTTGAGTGAGATCTTCACTATTCAAGTTCATGCCTTGTCTTGAAGCACTACAACTTTGTGCATCACATCACATACTCTATGAAGAAGCAAGTGTATTTATATCACAAAACCCAACAACATATCCTGAAAGCATAATGGTATCATCAAACAATACACAACCAATAGAACTACACAATTATGCATTCCTTACTTTCAAGCAAATGCAATTGGCACGTGTAAAACCAAATTCATGTAAGGATAATTGATCATCATATTAAATATTTAATATAAACTATCATATACATAATGTCATGAACATAACATCTAGTTTACATACAAATCCATACAAGCATGTCCAAACAAATCCATACAGGCATATATACAAAAATATACATTGGTAACATACAAAAGTATGTACATACAAAACCATCTAGGCATACAAAAAATGTCCCAAAAACTAGTTTCCTATGGACTTTTATGAAATAATCAGTGGCTCTTGCTTGACCGTGAAGATGGAGAGCCAATCTGTGACTCATCCTCTCTCTGCTATCAAGTAGACCTCTTCAACAGTTCAAGTTCATGCAGCCCCACCTATTAATACAATCAAACAATATGCACATTACCATAAAAAATGCAAATGAAATATATAACATCACATATATAATCAATCACTTACCACCATCTGATGATCACTCTCCATCATCTTGTCTCTAGCTTCTTTGTCCGTAGTTGGATGGGCTAGAGTTGTGACCTCTTGTGAGAAGCATCAAGAAGCAAAATTGACTAAACATAAATATCATTTATGTACATCAAATGACATGAGATAAAACAAGAAATACAAAATTATGACGTTTCATGTTATTGGCTCATACCTTGGTCAAATGATAGGAATCCTTAGAAGAATGGAGTAGTTGAAAGAAAGAATAGGATTGTTCAAGAAGCTGCAAGGACAATGGTAAGAGAAGCAAACCTACCAGATGTATACTGGAGGGAAGCAATTCATACTATTGTTTATATACAAAACAAAGTACAAATAACCATCTAGGAAAGTTTTATGTGTACTTACAAATTAATCCAATGAACCATCTAGGTCTTCTCTACCTTTTATTGTGTCAAGTATTGCCTCATGGTCAGACTCACACACCTTCCACAAGGTCTTGTTAAAAGGTCTACCTCGATATTGTATCAAATGAATAGTGGTTGCCATGAAAAGGTTTGAGTAATGAAGAATCTTCTGATACGTGTCAAAGTCCTAAAACAACCAAACATTAAAACTCTTATGTGGGTACCTTTTAAGCCATATTCTAGTAACAACCACTGAGCCTATAGGGTATTCAATGTTTTCTCCATCTGTAACTTGGGCCTACAATTTCTTTTTTGCCTCAACATAATGACATGAATAATAATATGTTCCATCTTTGTTATTTTCATCTGCAAAAATTGCATAAACATGCCCTATAATGATATGTGCAACAAATTAGATGAAATCAGTCAATATTACAAAATACTACAAAGTAAGATAACATTAGGAATTTCAAAAAATATGCAAGTAGATATATTACCTAGTTGAACTAGATCTGATATTTGGTCAAAGTCAATTGATGATTCCATCTTTGTCAGTTCTAGTGCCGTTGGGGGTCGATATGTGTCAAGTGGGCTAAGATAACTTAATTGCCATTCGTCAACCCACTCCTTTGACTTGCACTCATTCCAGGCTTGAATTGTACATGAAGAACAAAAGCATGCCATCTTCTGTGTATGGATACATCGTGAACCTACAATTGAGCTTCTAAAAGAGTGTAGCTCACTTGATCCTGTCAGTGTACAATAGTCCTCATATGGTGCAATGTTAGTATCATCTATCTATCAAAAAAATTAATGAATTGAAGACTTACCTTCATTACCTAGACCCATCGAAGCATTACACCACTCAATGATTGATTTTGATCTGTCAACTTTGCAATATCTTTATACTTTAACTCTTCTCGTGTTATGGCTCTTTTGATACATGCTCCTGCAACATCATGCTCCCTCTTTCCATGCCTGGCCTCACAAAAGTTCCACATATGTTGAACACCTGTAATATTATGCCTCTGGCTTAGCCAATAGAAATTCAACGAGTTCTTGAATTGTGATGCACAGTTATTTGACCATATGATATGTTGACTGAATGATATGCCCCTTCTAGCCAAATCATTGTAGAACACCTGAAAGAAACCTTGCACAAACTCCGTGGAATGAGTGCGGTTATCACTTATATAAAAATGATACTCTCTATGATCTTTCTATCATCCTCTATACTATCATTTACATGAAAGAATGCGATGTGCACAAACATAGAAACCTGTGTCGAGTTGTAATAGTGGGATTGCACCTCATGTTGTGGCTGTAGATTGTAGATCTCTGCAAATTTGATGACTAAAACAATGCTACCAAGTGGAAATGTGTCCTTGCATAACTTGAATTTCAAGTCCAACCATCAATCTCTATGGGTATGCCCTACATACTCATACACTATACTGTCACAAAATGTAGACATAAAATGATGCACTGGAATCTTTAGAATAACCAATTCACACCTCTTTGCTTCTTTACCATCTTTTGTATTGGAGGCCACTATTTTATACTTGCCAAACTCTACTAGTTCATTTCCAACTACATGTGTGCTTTCCATATGTTCACATATTGGCATATATTGCAAGCCACCGCAATACTGACATGCGCCATCCAAACACAATTTCCTGTAGAATAGTTGACCTTCCTTTCTTTCACATAAAATTATTGATATGAAGTCTCTTGAAGTAGTTGGTGGGGCACGTATGCCACAATCCTAGAAAACATTATTAGTATGCAAATCTAAACATATAGACCGATAAACGTCAAAATGGTTAGAAAATTCAATATGTAATTTACAACAAGTAGTGCGTGTGTGATTTATTTTGACATAGAAAAGTTTTAACATTTCAAAATATCTTTGAGAAATTTTAATTTGAGGATAGATCTCTAGAAATTTACCAAAAAATTGTGTTTGAGTCATATCCAAAAAATGCTTTGGATGTGGCTCACGGTTTCGACTACCGATTCTCCTTCTTACTGTTGGCAAGAAACACTACTCCGATATGGACTTGTATGTTGTCATTAATGGAAACAAGGCTCAGAGATATTATCACCATGACAATAAGAGATAACTCTGGAAGGATATATTGGATTTTAGGTCCGGTTGATAGAAAATGGCTAAGTATGGGTATTTACAGAGTCAAGGAGAGTCGGTGGGTTAGTATGCTTTCGCAGATGATCATCTGGTAATGTGGTTCAGGAATGAGGTTAGTAATTGGTTGATGGTGCTATGCTCTAGAGATTAAGATGTGACTTCCTCTGGAAGTCATTTGGAAGAATTATCTAAGTCTAGATAAATAGAGGCATAGCAGAGACAGTGAACAGGGCACGTTGTAATGGTCCACATTCCTCCGCAGTTGAGTATTTTGTTATGTGATTTTAAGGTGTTGTAAAAATTTGTATAAAGTGTCTAAATCTAGAGTTGTGAGATCTGAGGTCCACTGGAAAGATAGTTGCAAGCTATTGAGTATTAGTATAGTGTTTGACAGAGACAGAGTCTGAGTTTTGATGGTCCGAATTTCTCCACAAGATGATATCATGCCTTGTGGTTCTGAGGGTCAGATTGGGGATGTGTCAAGAGTCCTTGATATGATTTTGGAGGTGTTTTGTGATCCGCGGTAAAAGTTGTAAGTCAACAGATGGACCTGTTAAGTGTTCTCTTAAGGAACATGCCACTTGGTATGATAAATCATTATGCAGAGAAGAGATAGTGTTTTAAGGATCTATGTAAGTGATTGAATGATTAAAGCTGACCTATATGAACACATTTGACTAAATATTTGGGTTTGCACAACATATAGTGCATTGTATTAAGCCAACAAGCTATATCTTTCTATGTACACGTTTCATTTCTTGGATGCCAACCTGATTGTGGACCAAATCATGATGCGGATATATAAAGGTGATGAGTTTCAGTTGTGAGTGGCAAGAGGTGTGTGTGATTGATGCAGGCATGCAAATAGTAGAGAAGAGTTAGAAGATCAACAGTGATGAAGACTTGGGATTCAAAATTTAGTTGCTAAATGACTGCACCCTAGCATAGTGATAAATGTTTTTTGCAGTATTCAGTTTTCATGTGTAATTTTCTTTGTACTTGACAGTGAGTTTCTTCATCAAGGTAGTGAGCCTCCATTAGGGTTTAACAACCCTTATTGTAATCTTGCTAGGTTTAAGGTTGAGGCAGTGAGCCTTCTAAACCTAGTACCTCATGGCAGTGAGCCAGCATGTTCTAGGCTCGTGGACTGACCAAGCCTGAACATCATTATTTGTAAAGATTGCAATATATATTTGAGAGCTAATCCTCTCTATGTTTTTTCTCGTTTTGTGTTTTCCATGTAAAAATCTTGGTGTCCATGTGTCATGTTTTTATGGCTATTGTTCATATGTATGTTGTGCCTTTATTTAATTAATTTTGGGAAATGATTGAAAGTTAAAGTGCATGAAAAGATTTTTAGAACACTAATTCACCCCCCTCTTAGTGTTCCTAATATTCAACAATTGGTAGTAGAGCCAAGTTCCTTGGAAGAAGTCTAACAGATTGAGGAAGATCTGGGATAGTGCAACCATGGCAGCAAGGAGACATGGGAATTATGAAAGCAACAGTGAACTAGAAGAAGCTCTTATGGATCTTGAAAATTTTGAGGTAGAAATCAAGGATCTAAAGGATAAATTGCAAGAATATGATGAATGCATCACAAGACTAAAGGGACAAGTCAAGAAATTCAAGGACAAATACAAAGTGGTTAGTGACCAATTAATATCAACAAATTAAACCCTAAATCTCTTGGAAGTAGAAAGAACAAAAATAGAAGATCTAAATTTAATTGTGAAAAACAAATTAGAAGATTGTGTCAAACTTGAAAAATAAATTGTGAGTCTAAAAGAAGATCTGGAAAAGGCCAAAAGCTTTGAAGAAAAGTTTAAAATAAGCTCTGCAAAACTTGAGAAGTTACTGGTCAGTCAAAAACTCTCTGATGACAAGAAAGGCTTGGGATTTGAAAACAGAGAAAGCTCAAATTCAGGTCAAGACAGATCTAGAGAAGGAAGAGGTAGAAACCATCTGGTCAGGAATCAAAGAAGAGGACCCAAAAGACCTTCAGTCAGGCAACCAAATGCTCAAAGGTACCCATCTTTTAATGGCTATTGTTTCAAATGCAATAAGTATGGTCATAAGGCTACTTAGTGTAGGACAGAATAAATCAAGAGGTTCCATCATTCTCTGGTCAATGTTTTAATTGCAAGAAAATTGGTCATAGAGAAAATGAATGTAGAAATCAGCTCAAGAAAAATTTCAACAACGGACTCTTCAAAGGTAAATGCTTCACTTGCAATAAAATTGGTCATAGAGTAGTTGTGTGTAGAAGTAAAGTGAGTCAGAATTCTATTAGGTGCAATACATGCTATAAAATGGGACACAGATCAAATGAATGCAGAAGTTTGGTAAGCAATATTTTTCAAAAATTTAGGAATAGTCAATCATTCAATGGAAAGTGTTTTGCATGCAATAGATTTGGACATATAGCTAACCAATGCAGATCAAATCCAATCAATAAAAGGAATCAAGGTCAAAAGAATGTGGTGTGCTTCAATTGTAACAAATTTGGTCATGATGCAAAATTCTATAGAGTGAAGAGTGTGAAGAGAAATTACTATACTGAAGAAAGAAAAATAGAGTAGAGGAACAATAAGGGGAAAGAAAAGATTGATCCGGTTGAAACCAAGAAGTAATCAAAGAAGAGGATAGATCTACACCAGAATCTGATGCAGATACTTCCTACGGGAGGTAAATTGGAAGCTCTAGCTTGGGGGGAACAGTATTGAAAATTCAAAACCCCTAGCTAGAAAGTGGGTGCCAGAATCAGGCACAAAGGTGTATGATGGAATCTGATATGACAAAGCTCTTAAAGGAAAAACTAGAAGAAAAGAAGTCAGTACGACACATTGTGGAGCAATCCTAATCGATTGTATTCTATATTAAAGAGTTTGATAGCTTTTTGGAACAAGCATTAGGTTAAGTCATGTGGAGGATAAAAGAGAGCTAATTTGAATTTGAAATCACTTTGCATCCGAAGCTATCAAGTGTTTAGAGAGATTGAAGCCAAGCTTGAGCAACAACAACCAAGATTTGAAGAAGTTTGAAGAAAGGAAACCCTAACACAAGGTATTTTCATCGAAACCTCATTTGTGAATTTGTTAAATTTCTACAATGGCAACTTTGCAAGTTGTTGATATCACTGAACGACCTCGGCCTAAATTTAAGAAACACCCATTCAAAACAACAGAAATGGATCTGATGGGTGCATTTTCAGATATTCCTCATGGAGTTTTGTATGTTGAGGATGTTAGGGCATACATTCATGTTGCCCTAGAAGAACATGGGAGGATCAAACTCACAAACTTATTTCTAGATCACCTGTGCGATGGAGGTTACGATCTAAAAAATGGATACAAGACATTGGAGACAAAGAATTTTATTCAATACATCGACTTTCCAACTTTTGTGGAGGATGAATGGGTCCGCTATGTATTGAGCAGGGTTCATGATGAATTCATGTGGCTTGAGAGACCCTTTAAAATCACTAAGGATGCAATTAGATCAGTAACTGGACTTTGCTCAACCAGATTGGTACCAGTTTTGAAAGCTGTAAAGAATGATAAAGTAATGGCGGCCACCAGAGCCAAGTTTGACAAAAGAGAATTAACAATCAATGATATTAAAGACTATGTTCTAAGATTTGCATCCACAGTTACTGGTTACAATGTTTACTTCTCAAACTGTGAAAATTTAGTATCTGGTACAACAATTTATACAACCTTTGAGATGGTGAAGGAAGATGCAGAGTATGATCTTTTTGAATTGCTCCAGAAGCAACTGATGGAAAATTTAAGGAAGACCAAAGAACATAAATATCCATTCAAATATGGTACATTGATTCTCTGTTTATTCTTCTACTACATGCAAGAATTGCCAAGTATGCAGAATCTACTCTAGACAAATGATAAACATGTAGCAGTTCAAATTAGAAATCATTTGAATAGTATAGGAAGTATTGATGCTTAGAAATCTGCCTTGTGGGGCTATTTCAAAAATTTCCAAAGCATGATGCAGTCTAGGGAAAGAATCCCTAAGGCAATTACTGAGAAATTCAAAGATACCATTTGTTTCATGGTCACTAAGGATCAATGTTTAATGGAGGCCGTTGAGCCCAGAATGGTCTAGGTTATGCCTATGAGATATGAGGTAGATGGACCTGTACTGGAAAACTATGCTGAATATATGCTAAGTAAACCCAGAGATCCCAAGGAAGAAAGATTTGGGACTTATAAGAAATTGCATGCTAAAATTCATGTTGAGGTAAGAAAACCTGAAATCTCTAGGAAAATGATGAAAGTGGCAGAAGAAATTGCCATAAAACATGGATTCACAAAAGAAGAAGTGGAAAAGACAAGGGAAAAGGCATAGGCTTTTAGGGAAGCAAAAGGAAAGAGAAAAGGTGAATCATCTGGGGCTCCGAAAGAACCCAAAGGTGAGTTAGAAAGGCCAGAGAAGTCAAAAAGAAAAACCAAAGCCTCCACTTCTGTAGAAGCCACATCCACTGCATCTAGTTCCACACCATCTACAAATGTGGAAACTCCTACCACCAGCTCCAAAAGAAAGAAGACTAAGGCCAAGAGAATGCATGCAAGTATAGCTATTGATGAAGAAGCAACATAATTAGATGAGGAAGTAAAGAAGATGAAGACTGAGGCCTCAAAAGCCTCAAGAACTAGCAAAAAAGAGCCCTCCAGTCAGAGTAGATTTGGGAAAGGGTTAAAGAAAGATGAGCCTCAGACAAAGGAAGCTACTATAATCCTTGAAGATGTTCTCAAAGCCATAATAGTCGATGACAATCTGAAACCCATTGCTCAGTTGTATGATGAATACAATGATCCAGATAAGAGGATCATTGAGACTACTATTGTAGAATATATAAACATCTACAATAAGGCCCTGATTGAAATTATTACTAATCTACCACACAGTCTGGGTAACATAATGAGTACACAAAAAGAAGAAACTATGGAAAAAGATGTTGAGCTGAGAGAGCACTCATTGATATGATTATGTCTAGGAATCACTCCTAAAGAGAAGATCAAAATATCAAAAGAAATCAAAGATGCTTTCAAGACCAAGAAAAGAATGAACTCGTTGATGTTGGGAGAAATTGATAAAGTGGTTAAGGAAATAGAGGAAATCACCCTAGAGGCATTAAAGAAAAACAATATTCCCACTATCTATGACAATAAAGAAGCAAATGATGAAGACATATCTCCACCGGAGATAATCCAAAATCAAGGACCAGAATAGAGTGATCAAGTCCCCAACACTGATATAGTGGCTATGATATATCAAGGCAAAATTGAAATTGATTTGCCTCCTGAGCAACAGGCTAAGGAGCCCTACACCAAAACAAAACATAGATCAACAGGAAAATATGGACATGGATCCTCTAGAATGAAATCAAGAGGAAGTATCTGAGAGAGCAAGAGATAATGCAAATGTCTCAGTTGGTTCTGGGAGTTAACAAGTTGTAGATGAGTCTAAACTCCTTCAAGGACCAATCAACTTGGCCTCATTGTCACCTGTACAAAAATTCAAGTTAGTATCTATTGTTCAGGCTAAGGCATAGGAAGAGATGATGAAATCACATGACCAAGATAGTAAATTGATAAATGATGCATCCATCATTCTAGAAAAGTTGATGCCAACATTTCAAAAGGATACCTCATTATCCTCTGCTGATCATTTCAAGGAGCTATTAGACTCTGTAAGTACATATTTTGAGTCTTTTGAAAGGTCTGCAGAAGTAAAAGTTAGAAAAGAGTTCGATGAAAACAGATTGATTGAGTTAAAGGCTATGTTAGCAAAAGATAAAACTACATTTGAAAATGTGATAAAAAGCATACAAAGTGCCATTGAAGAAGCCTATAAAGTTTATAAGTTTTGCCTATCTTGGCCAAAAGTTACAAAGGAATTAGATGATAAAATCAAAGTTTTGGAACTCAAACTGCTTAATATCTCTGAGACATATAATCCAGTAGTTGAGTCAATAAATGCCAAAGAAGCTCAAGTTGCAAGCATTCACAGTGAGTTAAGCACTGTGATGAAGAAAAGGGGAGAAATTAGAGACAGATTGTGCCAACTAAGGGGACTGATAATTCTGAAAATTGATTCCATGACCAATTTGGCGGATGAAGCCATGAAATCACTTGCACTAGTTGATACACCATCAGATGTGCAGAGGGCAAAGAAGCTAGTTTTTTTGATGAATGGCTATGTCTATATCCTAGAAAGTGCATGAAATAGATGGAATGAAGAGATAGCTTTGATAAAGACTATCTATAGTGAAATTTTGCCTTCAGTCACAAATTAAGATGAAGATTGTACTTGTAAATATGTGGCTGAGTACATAATTTTTTTGAAATTTTGACAATTTTTGGTTCCGGGTAACACCCTTTGCCATTGATGTCAAAGAGGGAGAAGAAGATTAGTGAAAAATGGATAAACATCTTAGGGGGAGTAGGAGAATGAAGTGTATATATTAAGGGGGAGCAGTCAAGCATTTTTCACTAAGTGTTGCCATCAATGCCAAAGGGGGAGATTGTTGGCAAGAGACAATGCTCTGGTATGGACTTGTATGTTGTCATTGATGGAAACAAGGCTTAGAGATCTTATCACCATGACAGGAAGAGATAATTTCAAAAGGATATATTAGATTTCAGGTTCGGTTGATAGAAAATGGCTAAGTATGGGTATTTACAGAGTAAAGGACAGTCAGTGGGTCAGTATGCTTCCGCAGATGATCATTTGGTAATGCAGTTCAGTTAGTAATTGGTTGATGGTGCTATGCTCTAGAGATTAAGACCTGACTTCCTCTGGTAGTCATTTGGAAGAATTATCTAAGTCCAGATAAATAGAGGCATAACAGAGACAGTGAACAGGGCACATTGTAATGGTCTGCATTCCTTTGCAGTTGAGTCTTTTGTTATGCAATTTTAATGTGTTGTAAACATTTGTATGAAGTGTCTAAATCTAGAGTTGTGAGATCTGAGGTCCATTGGAAAGATAGCTGCAAGCTATTGAGTATCGGTACAGTGTTTGACAGAGTTTGACAGAGATAGAGTCTGAGTTCTGATGGTTCGTATTTCTCTGCAAGATGATATCATGCCTTGCAGTTTTGAGGGTAAGATTGGGGATGTGTCAAGAGTCCTTGATATGATTTTGGAGGTGTTTTGTGATCCACAGTAAAAGTTGTAAGTCAACAGATGGACCCATTAAGCATGCTCTTAAGGAACAAGATGACTGGTATGATAAATCATTGTGCAGAGAAGAGATATTGTTTGAAGGATCTATGTAAGTCATTGAATGATTAGAGCTGACCTATATGAACACATTTGACCAAAAATTTGGGTTCGCACAACATATAGTGCATTAGATTAAGCCGATAAGATACATCTTTCTATGTACACATTTCATTTCTTAGATGCCAACCTGATTATGGATCAAATCATGATGTGGATATATAAAGGCGATAGGTTTCATTTATGAGTGGTGAGAGGTGTGCGTGATTGATGTGGACATGTGAATAACAGAGCAGAGTTAGAAGATCAGTAGTGATGAAGACTTGGGATTTAGAATTTAGTTGCTAAATGACTGCACCCTAGCATAGTGACAGATGCTTTTGCAGTATTTATTTTTCATGTGCAATTTTTTTTGTACTTGATAGTGAGTTTCCTTCATCAAGGTAGTGAGCCTCCATTACGGTTTAACAACTCTTATTGTAATCTTGCTAGGTTTAGGGTTGAGGCAGTGACCCTGCTAAACCTAGTTGCACCTCATGGTAGTGAGCCAACATGTTTTAGGCCTGTGGAGTGACCAAGACTAAACATCATTATTTGTAAACATTGCAATATATATTTGAGAGCTAATCCTCTCTGCGGTTTTTCCTATTTTGGGTTTTCCACGTAAAAATATTGGTGTCCATGTGTCATGTTTGTATGGCTGTTGTTCATGTGTATGTTGTGCCTTTATTTAATTAATTTTGGGAAATAGTTGAAAGTTGTGTATGAGGAAAATTGACTATGATAAACTAAACAAATCAAAAACCCAATAACATAAAGAGAACCGATCTAAATAAAAGCTATTAATAATAAATCAATGAAATATGAAAGCTTTTACCAAGATTTGTATTGTTCCCTTTGGATGAATGTGGATTGCTCAATAGTATTGCAAACCATGGTTGCAGCAAGCAAGTAGTGTACTCAAAGATCAATGTTAAGAGATCGTGAAGTTGCTCAATCGATGCGATGTATGCTCAAAGCGTTGTTAAGTATGCCTGAGAATAAGTGATCAAAGAGAGCCTAATGAAGGAGACGAGGGGGGTTTATATAGGTTTCAACAAAGATTGATCAATGGTCCAGATAATTCAAAAGAATCAATGGAAGAGAATAGTTGAGGAACGTGCAATGAATAAGAAGAAGACAAGTGTCACTATTTGAGTTAAACACTTTCTTTTCTAAAGATAAGACATGCTTTTCATAAATTAGAAAGCTTTTTTCTAATTTAAGAGAAATTGATAAAAACAAGGTTGAGTGAATAGATAACTCAACTTAAGATTTACTTTTGCATGATTTGAGAGAAATTAAATAATAAATTATTTAATTTTGTGTGCATGGAGAAGAAGATTTATTTTTAGAAGATTTGAAAGATATTTGTAGATAAGACAGTAAATTAAATAAGTAAATTTATTTAATTGTTGTGCATGATTTGGAAGAATAAATAAAATATTTGATTTATTTTATTTTTGGAGATTGAGAGAATTTAAATAAATTTGATTTGATTTATTTAAATTTGGAAGAATGAATTTGATTTAATTAAATAATTGGGAATTATTTAATTGTTTGGATAAGAGGGAATTTGTGATGAATTAATTAAATAATGTGATTCATTTAATTAATGTGGCAACTTGAAATTTAGAAAGAAGATAATGATCTAATTAAATAATTAAAGTTATTTAATTGTGGAAGAATAATAGAGGAATTTGATTTAATTAAATAAATAAAGAGAATTTATTCAATTAATGTTGAATTTTAGGAGTTTTGGAAGAATTTGATGAAATTAATTAAATAATTAGATTATTTAATTAATGTTGTAATGCAAGTGATTAGAAGAATTAGATGAAATGTAAGTAGTGCGACGACTTGGTCATTTTTGGGTGTCTACAAAAGTTAAAGTGCATGAAAATATTTTTAGAACACTAATTCACCCCCCCTCTCAGTGTTCCTGATATTCAACACTTACCACATCCCTATGATTTAGAGATACCCTTGTGTAATTCTTCCAAAAGTCTTGAATTAGTGATCTCAAAGATTCAACAACTTTGTCTTTCTGTGGGAGTCTCCCAGAGAATGCCCACAATTCATTAGTGTTTGGGTTCTTAACTCTTTCACATATTCCAACGGCTCTCATTAGAGTTTTTCTACTTATTTTCAATGCTTGACTTGTCTTTCTAATGAGGTGAGCTTTTTTTGTTTGTTGGCTTACTATTGTCGATGTAATGACATGTTGTGTGACATTACTATCCTTGGTACATGAGATGGAACCCACAGTCTCATATGCACTCATTAGATTCTTGACAAAGTATTTTTCACTTGAGGCATTCGATGTTCTTAGGCCAAGAATCTTCATAGTGGGCCTAAATTTTAGATTTCTCATCAATTCAACAAAAAGTTGACATCTTCTGGTTTCATTTAAATTCTCAAAGAATAATTTCCATATCTTATTCGCATATGTTTGGCAAGTGTGCATGGGAATCTTATCCTGCATGGGCTTCAATACATTCTCATCAATATCGATTAGAAACTTAAGCTTCCTATGCAAAATTCTAGGAGGCAATTTAATTGGTAAAGTAGACTCAACATGAGGAATTGCTTCAATATTTACTTGAGATGGGATAGATGACGTACCTTCAATTAGAGGTGAAAAATATTAAAATAATGTACCTTCAACTTAAGGTGTGAATGATGGCATGCCACCAACTTGAGAAGAAAATGTAGATGTACCTTCTACTTCACCTATGAAAGATGGAGTGTCTCCAATTCAAGAAGATAATTATGGTGTTCCTTCAACTTGACCTGTGGATGATGGAGTGCCTCCAACTTGGAGATTCACTTTCCTTATTGTACAGAGGTTTTGCATTCATTCCCTTTGTACTTCCAATTCCATCTCTCTCTTAGCTTCATTAGATGTGTCATGTTCCTCTACAATTGGAAATGGTGGAATGTCTTCTTGTATGGTTGACAATTTCCTACTTTCCTGAATTTGCCTCATTCTTTCTCTTTTCCTCTCATTCTTAGCTTCACGCTCTTCTAGTGTTAGAGTCTTTGTTCTTTTCCTTGGCATGATGATGATTTCTACAAGCATGATGAATAAGACAATGATAATTAGAACCTTTATAATGACAATGAATAATGGTCACAATGAAAAAATACAAAATAAGTTATCATGTTTGGTGATTTGCATCACTTTAGTAGCTCCAATTTCATGAAATTCATTGTTGTCCTTGTTTATTAAGATATGATAGACCATGATCAAAGTTGAATCATAAATTTGACAAAAATCATTCAAAGATATGATAGACCAAAAAAACTGTCCCAAAAAGCACTCAAATTCCTTGAATTGACAACATCAAGATCATGAGAAAACTCCCCTAATTCTTGCTTATGTTCATGTGTGAGCATTTCCTAGGCTAGGGAAGTATCATGGAGGTCTCTAAAATACTTTTGAACTCATCCAAATGCACAAATATCATGCACCTCCCCTTGTGGTGAAAGACTAGCTTGATTTATACCCATTTTCTCAACCAAATAACCGTTGTCCCAAAGTCTAGAGGAAGACGTGTGAAGACAAAAATTATGACTTGAATGAATCCCTTTGCGAGTAATTTCAAATGGGGCATGGGTAATTAATTAAACCCTAAATGTGAAGAATATCATTATGGATAAAAGAGGAATGTGGATCTGGGAGGTCATCAAGATGTTGTCTTAGTAAGGATAATCATTATGAGGACTAAATATATTGCATGCTATTAAAGTATTTGTCTAAGCTCTAAAATGAGAACAACTATACAAGGCTCATGGGCCTATCAACAAATCTGCTATGAATGTCATCCTATAAACCTCCAATCCTATTACAAAATCAAGATGGGGATTGTATTAAGTGTTTAATAGACTATTATGATGTGATTAAAACTCACTCATGCTATCATCAAGATGCCAGTCATAATCATTACACTTGGTAGGTATTTATGTGATCATTATCATGTTACAATAAAGAATTATCGACAGCCATAGGACAATCCCTAGATGACTGTCATTAACCCTCATAATTGTCATGAGACATTTACCCAAGGTGAGCCTATTTAGCATCTGGGAATTAGCCAACATGATCACAAGATGTTAAACTTTGTAGAAGGATTATCATGAAGGCAACTAGAAGGTAAGGGAAAGGGTTGTCATACCAAAATCACTGATAATGATGGGACAGTTATGCATATCTCTTCCATAATATTTGAAAATGGACATCTTCATAACTATCCATACTCTAAGGGTTTCTTTGGGTGTTATCTATCTTAATCACCATACATAGGTCATATTGGATCCAAAGCATCATCAATTAGTTTCTCAGGGCCATGGTGAGAATGGATTGGCAAGGTTGCCAATGAGTTGTGAAGCACACACACAAGTATGAGGACAACATGATAATTCTTTAGGAGTAATCATAATAGTTTTTGAATAGAGGGCACTCAATATAGGAATATCATTAAGGAGAAATACATATGCAACTAGGACACAGTGATGAAATACAAAATGTTAAAATGCACATTGTGTAATATAGTATTAGGGACAATCATGCTATAATCATGAATTGTTAATGTTTCTACAGTGGTAATGAGTATGGACCAATAAGGATATAATAAATCTCTATAATTTAGGGTATTGAAAGCTATATAGTCGATCAAGGTAACAACCATCATGTGCTAACAAAGGGCAATTAGGAAATTTTGAAATATTGTTGTGTCATGTGCATACAAATCATCATGAATAGGTGCATAAGGAATGTCTTAGCCCAAGACACTAAAGAGGTCTCCACATCCTCCAACCTTCTCCAAGAGAATTCATACTATGAAACATGCATGGAGAAGTTATCAAAAGGACACCTAACAATTATGTCTAAATGATCAATAGAGACAAGTAGGATTGTCATAATAGGGGGCATAGGATAGTCTAAGATTCAATCCATTGCATGGTTCTATTGAATGAATCATATGCATATTAAGGAATAAATCCTTCTATATCATCCTAGGGAAAAAATTAAGAGTCTTCTAGAATCAATTTTGGCTCCATTGATCATGAATATGAGTATGACAAACAATTATTCACTAAAATTATTTTATGAAGTATTAGATATTGTTTTTCTCTTGTATAGCTGAAAATAGGTGAAATGAAGGCATGAAGGGCCAAAACAAGGTGGAAACATGAGGAATTTGGAGTCTCTTTGACTAAACTAACTGATATACCTAGACACATATATATCTTAGAACATAAAGAACATAAAGACATAAATACATAAAGATAAGAACATATATATGTGAATTAAAATAGACATAAGTTGAACATACCTTAGAATTCGATATTATAGTTGACCAATTCTCCAAAATTTGACTTTAGAATCCTCAAATTCTTCTTTTTCACAAGTTTGATTATGAATTCTAAATAATTCTAGAATAGGATTAGTGAAATTTATGGAAAAAACAAACATATATCATCAAATTCAATCTATATATCAATGGTAATTAGCTTTGAAACAATATCACACATGAAACATGAATCTTTCAGTTTAAATAATCAAATTTTCTCCAAAAACATGCAAAATCAGTTCTTCTACATTGAAAAAATAAAAAAGGTGGTGGATTGATATAAAAATGATTCTCAATAATTCAAACAACATGAAAAGCATGTTCTTGTCTGATATACTGCATGAAAAGCAGGAATAATAGTCATGTTGGGTCTGAAACACGGATCCCACATGCTTTTTTCCTATTTTTCATGCTTCCCAGAATGTACATGTATTATAATGCGAGTACGTTTTGGGAAGCATGAAAACATAAAGCTTCATGCATGCAAAAATCATAACCTTCTCAATGTTGGTGCCAAAATCATGGTCTAGGATGTCATGCTCTCACATAAAATATATTGTAACTATGCATGTAGTGCATCAAATAGGTAATCAAGTGACAGTCCAAGAGTATCCCTAAACTCAAATATCCATGTGGTTTGTGAAATGGAACTTGTCTATACTAGGAGGGACAAATGTAACCTTGTATCTACATGGGAGAGTCTCTATCTCTCTCTTTATTTCTCTATCCTATATATAGAGAAGGACTGGAAGACATGGAGAGATAGAGAGGGACATGGACATGGATAGGGAGAGAGCCTGGGGACATCTAGAAAGAGATGGCGAGATAGAGATAGAGTTAGAGAAAGGAAAAAATATAGACAGAGGGGAAAATAGAGAGATAGAGAGGGAGAGAGGGGGATTGAGATAGACAAAGGGGTCTATAGAGAGAGAAATATAGAGATACATATATATAGAGAGAGGGGAGATATAGGAAGATAGATCTAGCAAGGGAGAGATAGATAGGGAAATATAGAGAGAGGTAGAGAGGGATATATTAAGAGATAGGGTTATGTGGATAGATAGAGATAGGGAAAGAGATGGAGAGATGTCTAGAGACATAGGGAAAAATATTTTAAGAGATAGAGAGGAGGAGAGAGAGGTAGTGAGGGATAGATTAAGAGATAGGGATCCATATGTCCAGAGAGATAAAGATAGGGAAAAAGATCAAGAGATACAACTTCCAGAGACACAGGGAGATAGATTTGAGGTCTAGAGGGATTGGGAGAGTGATAGAGAGGGAGAGTGAGATAGTGAGGGAGGGAGAGATAGAAATGTAGAGTTAGAGAGAGGGGATCGAAAGAGAGAAAGATAGAGAGACAGGGAGAGAGAGATAGAGAGGTAGGTAGGTATAGTTAGAGAGAGGGATAGAGGAGATAGAGATATCTCTCCCATGCTCGGTCTCCTTTATATCTCCCTATTCTCCTCTCTACCTAAACCATAAACCTAAATCTCCAAACCTTAACCCCTAACCCCTAAACCATAAACCCTAAACCCTAAATAATGCCCCCAAATCCTAACCCCTAACCCCTAAACCCTAAAAATGAGCAACCCTAAACCCCTAAACCCCTAACCCTTAAACCATAAAACCTAGAAGCAACCCTAAACCTCTATCTCCCTATCTCTCCCATTCTCTATTTGTCCCCTCACTCTATCTCTCTCTAAACCCTAAACCCTAACCCCTAAACTCGAGAAACCCTAAACCCCTAACCCCTAAACCCTAAACCCCTAATCCCTAAACCCCAAACCCTAAACTAGAGCATCCCTAAACCCCTAAAGCCTAAATAATTCCCCTAAACCCTAACTCTAAACCCTAAACCCTATTTACTTGAGCAACCCTAAACTCATGCAAACCTCAAATAATGCCCCTGAACACTAAACCTTAAACTCGAGCAACCAAGCTAAACAACTAAACATATAGTTCGATAGGGGATGATGGAGGATCAATGGGAAATGGATGTAGAATTCTTGGATCTTGATTAAATCATTATCCTTATTGGGATGTGATTTTATAGGATCCAAGTGATTTGTTTGATTATCTATGTTTTCTTGGGGACCAAGTGTCTCATCATGGGATATTGATGGATAATGAACAGGACTAGCACAAGATGACGGATAGGGCTAATGGGATGATGGATAAGAGTGATGTGGGTTACTTGCTCATGGATAAGATCTTGATCATAGATAATATCTTGATCACAAAGAGGATAATCATGTATAGCGTGATATTAGATATGGATAGGGTAAGTGACGATGCATTGATATTCATTGGATTGGGGAGTAAGTGGTGGTGATGGGGGTTCACTAGGAGATGTTGGAGGATCAATGATGGGATCAATGTATAGAGAGGTTGACCATGAGATGGTAAGGGAACCAAGATGGGATTAGATGGGATGTTTGGATTTTGAATAGGATGGGTGGTTGGTGTTTCCACATGCTTTGGACTAGGCTCTTAATGTTTAGCTATTGGGTTTCTTAGATGGATGTGATGGGTTCTTGGATGGGATCAATAATCTTTGGATTTTTGACAACATGGCTACATGATGGGGTTTGACTTGGACTTATGGTAGGAGACTCTTCAATGAAATAGATATACATAGGAGTGGATGATGGTGTTGGAGTGGTAGACATGTTATTAGGAGGTTCTTTGTTAGGCTCAAGGATAGGAATTTGAGTACATGATGTTCTTAGATTCCTTACTAATAGTCCTTGGGTCACATCCTTTATGGCTTCATGGGTTGATGGACTAGGATATGCATATAGTTGATGGATAATGATGGAAGATATTGTGGGGTTAGGATTAGGATTGAGTGAATGGATATAGGAGGCCCGAATAGATTAGGATTGGGAGTGTTAGAGGGGGATGAAATTGGATTAGTGGATTTGGATGGCTCCATATCTTTTCTTTTATTTTTTGGATTTTGTAAAGACTCTTTGGAGAAAAATTTTCAAGCCTTCATGGGTTGATGGATTAGAGCTTAAAATGTTTGATGGTGGATTAGATGGTGAGTTATATGGTGGATGGATGATAGGGATTGATGGATTAGGAGATGGGTGGACTAATGCATTAGGATTAGGAGGATTGGAGGGAAATTATAAAATAATTCCCCTTTAACCCTAACCCCTAAACCCTAAACTTGAGCAACCCTAGAAAATCATAAACCCTAAATAATTTACTCGTAAAAGTCTAAGCAACCCTAAACTCATAAACCCTAAATATATCCCTAAACCTAAGCAACCCTAAACCTCTCTCTCTCTCTCTCCCAAAACCCATAAACCCTAAATAATACCCCTAAAATCTAACCCCTAAACCATAAACATGAGCAACCCTAAACCCCTAAACCCTAAATAATTCCACTAAACCCTAAACTTAAGAAAACCTAAACTCATAAACCTGACCAACTCTCTCTATCTCTATCTCTCTCTCTCTCTCTCTCCAAAACAAGAAAACTATGACTCTCTCTCTCTCTCTCCTTATCAAGCTATCTCTCCCCTCTCTCTCCCATCCATCTCCATCCTCTCCCCCCTTCCTCCCTCTCCTCTTGCATGTCGACAAAGAATATGGAAACAAGAAAACTAGGACATGCAAAGAGGGACAAGGATATAAATTGGGATGATGAAATGGAAACAAGATAATTTATAAAATTTCATTGGATGGGAAGAATGATGAGGAGAGGTAGAGGGGGGAGGAAAGTAGAGAGTGAGAGAGAGGATAGGAGGTAGAGATGGGAGGGAAGTAAAGAGTGGGAGAGGGCTGTAGGAGGTAGACAGGAGAAGGAAGAAGAGAGAGAGGGTAGGTAATAGACAGGGGAAGGAAGCAGAGACTGAGAGAGAGGGTAGGAGGTAGATAGGGGAGGGAAGTAGAAAGTAAGAGAAAGGGTAGGAGGTAGAGAGGGGGGAGAAGAGAGTGAGAGAGAAGGTAGGAGGTAGAGAGGCAAGGGAAGCAAAGACTCAGAAAGAGGGTAGGAGGTAGATAGGGGAGGGAAGTAGAGAGTGAGAGAGAGGGTAGAAGGTAGAGGGGAGGGAAGAAGAGAGTGAGAGATAAGGTAGGAGGTAGAGAGGGGAGGGAAGAAAAGACTCAAAGAGAGGGTAGGACATAGAGAGGGGAGGGAAGTAGAGAGTGAGAGAGATGATAGGAAGTGCAGCTGCCCTTGTAGAGATGTATGTAAAGTGTGGAAGCATAGAAAAGACATGTCAATTGTATGACGTAACACCTCAAAGAGATGTTCTATAATGGAATGTAATGATTGAAAGATATGAAAATAATGGATTTGTTGAAAAGGATTTAGAAACTTTCAAGCAAATGCAATTGGCATGTGTATAGCCAGTCATGCCTAGCATAACACAAGCACGTTATAACATGCTCACATTATGTGAAATCACATAATAATGCGCTCACGTTATTGATTCCACAGAAAGCGAGTGCGTTATAATGCACTCGCGTTATGCTCAACTTTCTTTGACGTGTTTTTATTAGTTTTTAGCAAAATATGGAGATAATCTGGAGCGTGCTCCCCATCAGGATGGCACTTTTTTCAGTGAAAAATAAAAAAATACCACCATAATCTTAAGCTCCCTGTTAGCTATCTAACCATATAATTTTTTTTACATTTTGAGTACGTTAAGGGTTACATCTTGAATTTCTTTTGTTAGTGTGTCCATTTTTTGGTCAAAAACCAGTGTCTAGTATTTTTTACTTTTTTTTAACCATTCATCGAAATTTGAAATAAGTTACATTTTTAGAAACTAGACTCCATTCTACATGTATTCAAAAACAATTTTTTGATTTTTGATTAGTTTTCAAACATTTTAGGGGGAGCACACTCAAATTTCTATTTTTCAGGATGTGTCCACTTTTAAAATTACTAAAAAATCAATTATTCATGAAAAAATTATTAGAAAAATCAGGGATAAACTACATGGTGTTAGCTAACTACCCACTGGAGTGATTATTGAAATAATAAAAAAAATTAACATTTTAGTGGGAGCACACTAGATGCTATGTTATGGTTTTTTGAGAAAAACATGACCAATTTGTGTGCTCCCCCTTTTTGAACCCCTTAATCTCAGGCATTTTTGAAAAAAAATTAGTAGTTTAGAAACTAGATTCGGAGCACTACGACTCTTGTTTTGGTTCCATCTTTAAATTTTGAGTGTAGCTATTTTCAATTTCTCATCCAACATCAATGTTTCCTGATTTTAGAAAAAAAAAAGTGGCATCTTAAGACCCTATTTTGGTCCCTCATCTTTGTACACTTACCCACTGTTGTATTTGCTCGGACGCACAAGGAGAGTCCATGGTGGGGTCTTTTTGCATCGTACAAGAAATCTAGAGCTGAATTCTTACAAATTCCTTACCAAGCCTGGGATTTATGATGAGACATTGTGGATGCCGGGATGATGACCGATTATGTAGCACATTTCATAGCACATCCCTTTCCTAGATACTCTAGACCTGGAGAGTTAGCTCCTAGACTGGAGGACGAGGATGAGGAGGATGATGCTATGCATCGGTGGAGGAGGTGACGGTGAGGTGAGAGAGGTGGCTGAGGTGGAGGGGATGATGGTGGAGATGATAGAGAAGATGATGGGGGCAGAGGAGGGTTAGATAGAGGGTGCCCCAGGTACAGGCTTAGCCTTCGGTGTAGGAACATGACCAGGCTCCACTTCAGGGACATGCACAAGGTCAGGATGATGGGGCAGTGGCAACATTGCGAGCCTAGGTGGCTCAACTATAGGGACAACTTGGCTAGATGTCGGGCCAGATTATGTAGCTACAGGGTCAGGTCACAAAGCTGCAAGGTGATGTGAGGATAGTTAAATTGGAGAGAGACACTGTTATACAACAATATACGAAGGCAAAGGCCTTGTTACAGTAGGTACAACAGACAACAGCCTAGGGTCCTAGTGGGTAGACTATTTCAAAGATGGTCCGCGCAGGCTAGGAGATATTTTACTGGAGATCATTATATGAGTAGGTTATGCCCCCAGAGCAGAGGGTAGGGAGCTTCCATCCTAATTCATGCAGTAGGTCTAGGTGGACACAAACTGAGAGCAGAGGAGTCATGGGGCCACCACCTCCTCGAGGGCCACTAGGGACAGGGCCTCCAGGTCCTTAGCCTCAGTAGCCAACACCTTCTAGAGGTAGTATTGCATAGACACTTTGATACATGCATGCTTTTATATCATTTTGTATACACATTATTTTTGACAACTCGAGATATACATTCATGATATCATTGTATACTTGGACATTTATTTTTGTGATTATGATGATATATATGAGTTTCATGGACTATATGCATGTGCACTATGTATGGATGTTTTCTATATTATTGATGTTATGATAATTCTTCTATTTGATGATTCTAACATGTTGATTCTACGATGTTCATGATATTGATGATATGATGCTTCACATGATGACTTATATCTATGTGTAATGTTATACGTAATGATTCTATATGCTTATAATTTATGATGATCTAATGCATACTTTGATGATTCTTAAATGTAATATATGATGTTTAATTTTTCTAAGTATGATGACAAAATGCAGATGTGCTATGACAATGATATCTATGTTTTTCATTTTTGATGATAAAGTTATGTATGAAATCTATGTTGATATATGACATCACTATATGAAACTGTTGTTAACAATCATGATCTAAATGTTTATGTAACTAATGAACTTAAATGATATGAACTTATGATTGGACATGCTTATAATATACAAAATGATTTGTTTTTGTTATGCCAAGTATACTCAATCTTGAATGAAAGATCACGTAGAAGAATTAGAAGAATGACTTGAATAAATGGATAATTTGGAAGCAATGAAAGAAATGTCTTGGACCCTCTGACACTTGGAAAATGTTAATTATGGAATGCTTATAAATGAAATGAAATGTAACCTTAATATCTACAAATGAAGTGTAGTAATCTTGTATACAATTATTTGAAATACTTTTTTTCATCATTGAGCTTTTAAAATGTTGTAAGGAAATACAAGCATATAGGTATAATTAAACCGAGATGACCTGAGTATCACTTACATGGATTTTGATTTAGCAAGTTAATACAAGCATCTAAGTATAATTAAACCAAGATGATCTGAGTATTGCTTGGATGTATCATCAGACAAGGATTGCACTCTTTCATACTTAGACCCATAATGTCCCCGATGATCTTTTGATGATCATGTTGTTAGACAAGTCATCACATTACTAAAGATAAGCCCACAAACAACAAACAAATGAAATAATCATGCCCCATCATAGCTTCTCTAGTCTTGGACATCCTTGAGGAGCATAGGAAATATGATAACAAAAATCAAGACATAAGTGTTGATGGTGGTTTTAGCACACAACAACGCAGGTGTGATTGCCGGTTTCACACCTCTCTTGAAAAGTATCTTACCCTAGGTAAGACTACTCCAAGGTTTCTATAGCTAGGTCTTAGCTTGCGTGGAATGACTCAGTGGTATATCTAGCTATTCCTACAAGGGGTCTTACATGCAATCTATGGATTTCAATGGTTGGAGTAGCAATTCATGCAAACCCTTTATGATCTCAGCTAGTAAAACAATATGAAATGCTGCTAAAATTCCTAAACTAATGGTTGTTCTAAAAAAAATGCAAAAGGGGATAAGGTTTAAAGAAATCCTAAGTGACATTCACAATATGTGGATTGCTGCAAGTAGACAAATGCTCTGAAATTTAACCAATTTTATGAGTTACCAAACTAAAAATGAATGTTACAGCACTGCAGAAAATGATGCTATCTTCAATGGAAATTGAGAAATTTTCAAATTATAGTTCATCCATCAAATACCCAACAAGTGGCGGAATTTAATTTATGAAATGCAATTGAACTTAAGCACAACTGATTAGCCCAGACTAGCTTTACACAGTTACCTACCATCAACAAATAACTAAAAGTATGGACTAAGAGCATTCATCTGATACTTTCAATCAAAACATAAACATTGCAATAGCACAACTAATTAACTATTGGAGATCAAGAAGCAATCCATGAAACCAAATAAGCTAATACAATACACAAATTCTCAAAATAATTGCAGAAACTTGCTTTGTATTGCTTCAAATGGTAGAATGTCAACAATTTGGCATCAAGAATTCTCTCTGACAATGGAAATGGCAACCCCTTTATATAGGAGAGGAGCCATACTGAGTTTTTGAATGGACGGTGGAGATTAACTCAACACCAATGGTCCAGATTACATCATTAGATGCATTCATGACAACTCATAACAAATCCCGGATTAGATTTTGTCTCTTATGAAAAAGACGAAAAACAACCCCCAGATACATTGAATCTAGACAATTTGATTGCCCAACTGAATATATATATATATATATAGAAAAGGTCAATTTCAAGGCATAGTGAAGACAAACTAGTGTCACATGTCACTCTAAATATAGCAATTTATAATAGTGATGGGATTACATTTCAAAATGTTTAAAAAAAGCATATTAATATTCTCCATCCAAGTCTACTTTGTCTTCTTCTGCCAACTTGCTGCGGTAGTTGACCTAGGCTGAAAGTGCTGGATTGATATCTGTGTGGTCCGGGTTCTTTGGATGATTGACCTAGTATTTGAACATTGCCAACTTGTTGTGCCTTACACACACACCCCATTCTAAAATGGAGACCCCCCTCTTTTGTTTTGGCTAGTGAGTCATTTGATCTTCTGATCTCCTAAGTGATTGTATGGTCAAAAGTGCATTTTGACCTTGGTGAAAAGGATGACATTGAAAATTGCTTCAAAATCTACTAGGATAAGTTGTTACTTTCCCTTTGAGGACCTTGAATTGATAGTTTGCGCCAGAATGGCCTTCAATCGACCTTTGCGTTAATTTCGGTCCGACCTGGTGCTAAATGTTGCCTTGTCTGACCTTAGCGCTAACAACCCATCACTTCAACCTGGCACTAAAAGCTACCTTGTCCAACCTTAGCACTAACAACCCATCACTCCGACCTTAGTGCTAAAGCTCTGTCCGACTGACCTAACATCAAGCTGCCTTTTGCACTGAAAGTTGCCACGTCTGATTTTGCGCTGATTTCCTCGCTGTCAGACTTCTGTGCTAAAATAGCTTCGTCTGACTTACGCTGAAAACAACGACATCTGACTTAGTCAAATAACTGCGAAAGGCCCGCAAGTCAGACAAGCCTGATTCCTCCGCTAACTAGTGCACACCAAACGTCTAACCTTGCACTAATTTTTACCCCATTCGACCAAGTTCGACCTACCGAAATCCTTCGTGGGGTCTGAGCTCAAGAAAATCTGTGCAAAATCTCAAACTGACAGGCCGTACGCCTGTAACATTAATGGCGGATTAGCCAGGGTTTAAATAGGGAAATTAACAAGTTTTAACTCATTTAATCACATTTTCAACGAAAAAGTTTGGAGCTTCATTCTTCTCTGTCGACTTCGCCCAAGCTCGAACCCGTGACCTACCTGGACGACAACACACCGCCATTCTTGCCAGGTAGGGTCTAAACCTTGCTACTTCAAGTTTTTACTTGCAAATGGTTGAATTTTCGTAGTTAGCCGTTAGGATTTTCAGAGGATGATTGATAGAATGTGGTATTTTTAGGTTAGGGTTTAGTAAGTTTTGAGTCTTTTTCATTTGAAACCCTAGTCTAAACCCTAGGAGGGGGAACATATCCGTTGTGCCTTCAACAATTTAAGAAATTTAGGGATTTTGGCCTTGTAGTACCCGCGCGTAGAATCGGCACTAAATCAAGCTCTGACTAACCTGCAAGTCAACACCCTCATCAGAGGTCGGACACCTTAGAATTTCACGCCAAGTGCCTAGCGTCCATTTTCGCTAAATCAACCTCATCTGACCAACGCACCCAAATGCCTTTCTCCAACTTGGTCGGATGGCTTTGAAAGTCCCCCAAACTCCAAAACTCATTTTGCGCTAAAAAGGAGTTACTCCGACCTTGCACTAGAAAATCCGGTCTCCGACTTGGTCGGACGATGCATATACCTCCGCAAGGTCGGTGCTCCCTGAAATCCCCGCCGAGAGTTTACCCTCAATTTTAGCGCTAAAAAGCAGCTTGTCTAACTTGCGCTACATTAGCCTTCATCCGACCTAGTCGGACCCTATCAAAGAACGCGCAAATCTGACCAACCTAATTTCTGCGCAAGAAGCAGCTAAATTCGCATCCACTTGATTTTGTGCCAAATTGCCAACCGACTGACTTGCAAACCATTAGAGGTAGGAGACCTCCAAATTCTGCGCAAGTCGGACACCCCTGAAAATTGCGCAAAACTCAAGAACATGAGATCGGACCAGCCCAATTTTCCTGCTGAGGTCAGATGACCTCAATTTTAGCACTTTTCCTCCCCAGGGTCGGACAACCCTCAAATTAGCGCAAAACCCTTCAAATGACCAAATTTCTTGAAAATTCCAAAGGGAAGGTTGTTCAAAATGATGAAATTAATGTTGTGATGCATTGATAATGATGTTTTTTGATGAATTTTCTTGTAATATTTGATGTTCTATTGCATGCAGTGTTCTTTTAATTAGACTTGGACCTCTTTCAAATGCTTGCTAGTAATAAATGACAGATTTGCATCAATACTTAGGAGTATGTTAGGAACTTATAAGGTCTGGTCTTGCAGACTAGATGACTGCTCGGGCCCAAGCCATGAAGTACGAGTTCAAAGGAGTACCTCCAGAAACCAAAACCCACTCTGGATGGAGTAATGTCAGAGACATAGACCTAGGTCACATAGACCTAGATGATTTTAGACTCAGAGTCTTTGGTCCGGCTCCAACTCCCAGGGCCAGAACACTAAGGGATAGTGGACTTAGACAGGTTGTTGCCTTTCCTACCTCAGTTCAGTGTGTAGAACTGATTTCCACCTGTTCAGACAGATATGACATAATATCTAGACAAATCCAGACAGTAAATGGAGAAGTCCTAGCTGACTTAACCCCACTTGCTCTGGCAGAAATGTTGGACATCCCCTGGCACAAGGTTGTGACAATG
The DNA here is from genome assembly GCA_027924645.1 of Cunninghamia lanceolata. Taxonomy (NCBI): domain Eukaryota; kingdom Viridiplantae; phylum Streptophyta; class Pinopsida; order Cupressales; family Cupressaceae; genus Cunninghamia; species Cunninghamia lanceolata. The sequence goes on from BSBN01000506.1 coordinate 145,279, forward strand.
CCAGACAAGCAGGGATCAAAGGTCACTTATAATAAGGATGTAGAGGGATGTAGGAAGTACATAAATGACCATTGGGTCAAGAGCAAGAAGTTTGCTCTCATCAAGCTCCCCAGGGTGTTGTACAGAAGTGATTTCCACATTGAAATTGGAGACATGGTAACCTTCCTGAGCAGAATCTATGGGTTACCAACTGCCTCCACCTTTGAGGACTGGATGTTTGTCATAATTTCTGAGATATTGAAGGGAACTAAGTTCCACTGGGCTCAAATCATCAGTGACAACATCCACGAAGCCTTCAGTAACTTCAGTGAAAACAGGTACTTCAGATGGACGTCCTATGTAGTCTATGCATTGGCAAGAATGAACCACTACGACGGACTATCTAAGATTGGCGAAATTGGGAATGATGAGAAGACACAAATCAAAGTGTATGAATGTTATCCACAGTTGACCTCATCCCAATCCTTGATACATTTCAAAAGGGTTAATGATGCATTCACAATCTACATAGCCAGGAAGTTCCAAGGTAATACAAAATTAAGAATTTCCACCGAGGCCATGAACGAAATAGTTAGATATGGCAAATGGTATATTCAATTCAAAAAAATTTCATACATACGAATACAAGGCTTCACTGGAATGGCCTACAGACTTCCCCGCTATCCAGATGATAAGACAGTGCTTCTAGAGCTGTCAAGACAGCTGATCCCGTGTGCAGAAAAACTCAAGCACCTGCATAGGCCAAGTGTTCAATTCCCTATTAAATTTGGCAAGGGACTCTATGCATGTCCTTTGGCATCAGTAGAATATTCAGATAAAGAGCTTCAATTGTTGAATTTGCACTACTATAATGCAAGGGATCATTTTGATCCAAACAAAGTGATGGAAAGATTTGTGAGCAAGAAGCTCTTTCACAAAATACACATTGAGGACTTTTGGACCAACTGCCCTGATGACTACGAAATCATGAAGAAGGCACATGCAAGGCTGCCTCTAGACTTCATTAAAAGGTTCCATATAATGGCGGTCCCGGATCAATAACAAGATGATGAGAATGTTATGATCAGGGGACCATGGGAAGCACAATACCACCAGCCTATCCCTTTGCCGAATTGGGCCAATGCAGAGGAAAGTTCCCTAGATGTGGTTATGAGGGAACCAATCAGACTGAGCAAGGCCTGGGTCAGAGCACAGGTAGCAGTATTGAATGGATAGGGAATCTAGCTAACTTACACCACAATGGAATCAGACAAAGACTCTGGTGGAGAGGAGGATGAGCCCATTCTGATTACTGATGAGGTGGAGGTGACTGAGAAGCAGCAATCAGATAGCGAGGAGCATGCACCTTTGGCAGAGAAAGCAAAAAAGATGAAGAAGTCTTCTGCGAGGTCTCCTCAAAAGAAAGATCAACCTCCTTCAACCAGGACCAGAACTTCCAAGAGAAAGGATATGCCAAGTGGAGCAGGAGAAAGCTCCAAGGTTAAGAGGATGAAAGTGAAAGAGGTTCACAAAGAGGCCATCGCAGCTAAAGATGATTCTAATCCTCCTCCAACTACCCAAACTCCTGCTCAAAGTACTGACTCAACCTCTGCTGTCATTCTTTCTTCCATTCCTCCTTCCTCTACTGCAACCACTTCTCCCATAACCTTTGCTTCCATTACCCAAGAAGCATCTTCTGCCACCTCTCCTGCCTCTACCATCACCACCACTTCATGTTCCCTGGCAATTTCTTCTAGTGACTCTAGTAGTCCTATTTCCTCTGCTCTTGCCATTTCATACCCCTCCACTACATCTACACCTTCCACTCCTCTACCATTGCCTCCTATTTCCACCATCCTTTCACCCCCTCTTTCCTTACCTTCACTAACCTTTTCCTCATCCCTTACCATTTCTTCCTCCTTATTACCTACCTTGACCAACCTAACCTAGGTTAGTACTCCCTCCTTCACCATCTCTTCTACTATCCCCATTTCACAAATGCCAGCTAATTCATTGGCAGTGCCTCTATTACCCAGGATTGAGAAAGTATGTGTGGAGTTAGGATTGCAAGAACCTGAAGCAGTAGTTGAGGAGGAGAAGGAGACATCAGCCGAGGCAAACAATGAAAACCTCCCTGAAGCTTTAGCTGGTGTGGAAGTTATTGACATATCTGATAGTCCCCTGGGCAAAGATCCAACTGAGGAAGTTTTGAGAATTGCATAGGAGAATGTGGCTGAAAATCTGAAGGATTTAGCCCAAGGAGAAGAGAAAGAAAAGGAGAAAAGTCTAGAAAGGGATGGAGAGCCCGAACAAGAACCATCTAAGGAATTGACTGTGTCTAATAAATTTGGGGCGTCGGAGTTAAACAAATCTTCTACTCCTGAGTGGCTGCAAAGCTGAATGACATATCCAGAGCCTCAGGTAGAAGTAATGCAACTTGACCTAAGTGCTATCTTGTCACAAACCCAGAAGCCTCAGAAGCAGAAAAAGGCTAAGATTCAGTCAAGAATCTATAAAAATGAATCAGGGTCTAGGATAGCAGAAATAGCAGTCCCGCCAGCTGATGTGGCAAGAGACCAAGTCTGGGCAGATGATTATATCATATCTACAGTTGATTTGGGCCCAACCACTCGTGCTCAAAGAGTGGACGATTTCAAAGGCTCTGTTACATCAATTTTGGATCAGCTGGATAAAGACGAAATGTCTAAGAAAGACTTAAAACAACAAAATGAAGAACAACGAGCATATCTCCAATTTTTGATAAAACCAGTGGATGCCGGAGGAGATATAAGAATAATTCCTACTTTCTTGCCACCGACGAGATGGCCAAATTAGGTGAGGTAAGATCAAAATCCCACGGCACGGAGAATTGGTTGATAAAAGTTTTTGAGATGGGATGTGAAGCCATCAGCACCTCTACTCAGGCTCACCAAAAATTGGTTGATTTGCACAAGAAGTGGAAAGACTTGGAGGAAGAATGTGATTCATTTGATGAGTACTATTCCCACATGTATCCCTGGATCAAAGGTATTAGAGAACTGCCAGATCAGACCTTAATTACAGAGAAGATTTTGACTGGGGATAGGTTGCCAAAGGCTGTTGAATGGTACCAACAGCTACTGTTGAGAAAAGAAACCTTTGAACATATAAGGGAATCATATAAACTGGTTGATGAGGAACTGAGATCGGTTATATATGATATCAGTGACTCCTTGAGGGACTGCAGGGAATCATCTTATGATGATTATGCCCCATTTGATGTCAAAAAATGCAAGGATAAGTTGCACAAGGTGATGTTTAGTGACACACTCAGCATGGAAGAATAGTTGGATAAGGCAAGTGACCTCAGGGTCGAGTTCAAGGCATTAAAAAAGGCAGGAGCAGAGATAGAAAGAATATATGGAAGATTCAGTCGAGAGCTGGAAGTGTTTGATTATAGGATACATCATTTACAGAATCTAGACCCATCCGACATTAACCCTGCACTCGATGCCTGGTTAACTTATCGCAACAAGTTGGCCAGTGAGGACAAGATTGACTTGGATAAGGAATCTTGATGTTATTTTGGAATATTCTAATAGTACAATCTCGTCACAATTGAAAATTTGCTATATTCGGGCAACATGTGACTCAATTTTGTCTTCTTCTTGCTTCTAAAATAGGCTTTTCCACTAATATACTGAGTTGGCTAGTCAAAATGACTAGATTCAATGTATCTGAGGCTGTTTTTTCATCTTTTTCATAAAAGACAAAATGTAATCCGGGAATTGATGTGGGCTATTAGTGATGTAATCTGGACCGTAGGTGTCGAGTTAATCTCCACCGTTCATTTGAAAGTTAGGGCATGCTGCTTTCTATATAAAGGGCTGCCATTTCCACTTTTGTAAGAGAGATTTTGATACTGAATTGTTGACTATATGCCATTTGAGCTAATACAAAGCAAGTTTCTGCAGTAAATCTGAGAATTTGTGTCTTGTGTTGATTCATCTTTTGGTTTTCATGGTTTGCATCTTGCTCTCCCATAGTTAGAATAATTGTGCTTTCATAATATTAATGGTTTGCTGGAGTATTTGATGAACATTCTAAGTCCATACTTTTAGTTGTTTGCTGATGGTAAATAGCTGTGTAAAGTTAGTCTAGGCTGAATATTTGTGCTAAAGTTCAATTGCATTTCAAAATTTAAGTTACGCCGATCGTTGGGTATTTAACAAATGTATGCAATCTAAAAATATGTTGACCTCCATGGAAGATAGCACCGTTTTCTGCAGCATTGTAACATTCACTTAAGTTTGGTAACTCAGAAAGCTGGTTCAAAGTTTGAAATGTTTGTCTACTAAAAATAACCTTAACATTGTGAATGTCTCTTAGGATCCTTCTAAACCCTACACCTTTTGCATTTTCTTTTAAAAACACTGTCAGTTATTAAATTAAGAGTTTCAGCAGTATCTTATCTTGTTTATCAGTTGAAAATCATTATAGGGTTTATGTGTATTTGTTGCCCCTAACCTGAAGATTTGTAGATTGCATGTAAGACCTCTTGTAGGAACAGTTAGAACATAACAACTGAGAAATTCCAAGCAAGCTAAGACCTAGCTGTATTATCCTTGGAGTAGTCTTACCTAGGGTAAGATACTTTTCAAGAGAGGTGTGAAACTAGCAATCACACCTGCATTGCTGTGTGCTAAAACCACCATCAACACAACTCTTGGCTGTACCGATTGTATCTTTCTATCTTTACCTTTACCTTATGAAATGCATTAAACTCAGCTTTGAGGTCACTGACTCTATCCAGCTTGGCTTCCACATCTAACTCAGCATCTTCAAAAACTATCTTGTGTAGTTTATCTTTACATCCCTTCACATCATATGGCACCAAGTCATTGTAGTAATACAATATCTCAAAGTATCATTTATATCATATATGAGAGCCAAAATGTTCTCATCTGCTGCTTTGCAGGCCTTGCTTGCACTATCAAAAACTTCCTTCCTCAGTTTTATTTGCTAATACCATTCATTGGCTTTATACAACCTGTCCTCTGTTAAGATATTTTTAGCCAATAGCATTTGAGTTGGCAAGTTTATGATTGCTTGCACTCGAGGAAACATCTATGAATAATATTCATCAAAAGAGTCACCTTCTTCATGTAAGTCTTTCCATTGTTCTTGAAGTTGAACCAAACTCTTATGGGATTCAGCTGCAACGTCAATTATCTCACATCCCTTTTTGCAGACTCTAATCATCCATTTTTGGGCGCCTTTTGACAGAGTCCAAACTTCACCAATCTTAGACATTTCATCTCTTGACAAAAAAGGTACGTATTGTCCTTATCTCTCCTTCAGAATCTACTGGTTTTATCAAAAATTGAAGGCATGCTCAGAGCTCCTCATTTTGTTGCTTCAATTCCTTCTTTGAAAGTTAATCCTTATTTAGCTGGTCTAGGATTGAAGTAACAGACCCTTTGAACTCATCAACCCTTTGTGGTCGTGTAGTTCGTCCCAAATTTATAGTTGTTATGACATAATCCTCTACTCTGACTTGTTCTCTATTGGTATCAGGTGGTGGGATAGCTACTTTAGCTATTCGAGATCCAACTTCATCCTTGTAAATCCTAAATTGCACCTTTTCTTTCTTTTGTTTCTTCGGCTTTTGGGCCTATGACAAAATTGTGCTCAAGTCTAATTTCATTATCTCTACCCAAGGCTCAAGATATACTATTCTACTTTGTAACCAATTAGGTGCTGAGGAAGAAAGCTTTCCAGACCCATCAATATTTTTGTTGTTTGTATTTGGGGGTCCTTTAAGTAGTTCTTGTTCTTGTCCCAATTCTTTATCCACATCTTTATCTTCCTCATCTGTAAGATTTCTCCAATTTATCATTACATTTTCCCGAGCTGCCTCGAGGCTTGCCTTTGTTTGGTCCTTCTTCGGAGGACTCTCTGATATTTCAATTATCTCTATACTGACTGTCTCAGCCAATGGCTCATCAAGTACCTCATTACCTGCCTCATCAAATGCATCTTTCTCTGATTCTTACTCTTGAAGACCTAGTTCAACACATTCCTTCTCAATACTCGGTAGCAATGGCACAGCCAACGGAGTTGAATTTTGGTCCATGGGTATTTGAGAGATAGGAGTAACAGACAAAAAAGGTATCGCAACTGAAGACAAGTTCACTTGTGTCAAATTGGTGAGCATAACTGACCCCAAAGGTGGTGGGATAGAAGTCAGCAAGACGGAGGAAATGACTATGGGGGAAGTGATTAAGAAAGAGTGCAAGGGAGGTGAAAGAATAGTAGAAATGGGAGGTAATGTGAGGGAAGTGGTAAGTGAAGTAGAAGATATGGAAGGTGAGGATGTAGAAGTAGTAGAAGAACATGATAAGGTAGCAATGGCCAGAACAGGACTTCTTGGGGCACTAGAGGTTACTACTAATGAAGGAGAGACAACTGAAGCAACAATTGTGGGTTAAGAAGCAGTGGAGACATTCTCCTGAATAATGGTTACAAAGGAAGAAGGAGAAACAATAGAAGTAGTAGTAGTGGTACTAACATTTAGAATAGTAGGAGGTAGAGAAGCTAGCAGATTAGTATCATTATGAGTAGCAGCAGTCTCCGTGGCTTGCCCAACATCCTTCACCTAAGTCTTCTTCTCCTTAGATCCTTCTCGGGGACCACTAGGCATATCTGTTTTCTTCAAAGCTCTTGTCCTAGTAGAAGGAGGCATTTCTTTCTTATTAGTCTTTGTAGTGACCTTCTTGCTTTTCTATGCTTTATCATTTTCTGCCAAAGTTATATAGTCTTCACTTTCTAATCTCTATCCTTGGGCTGGTTCTTCCTCATCAATGATTTCTATGGACTTATACTCTTCTCCTTCAGACTCCTTTTCTAACTCAAGTGCAGTGTATGTGAGTTGTATCCCTTATCCCTCCAAGTTAGAAATCTTACCTCTTACCCATGATTTACTTATTCTGATCGGTTCCTTCATTACAACATCAAGGGAGCTTTCTTCATGACCTCATAGTCATCCATACAATTTGCCCAAAAGTCTTATATGCATCTTATGAAATAACTTCTTACTTACAAACCTCTCCATCACCTTATTAGGATCAAAATGATCTCTTCTGTTGTAGTAATGAAGATTGAGAAGTTGGAATTCTTTGTCAGAGTGCTCAGTTGACCCCAATGAAGGACCTGCATAAATTCCTTTACCTAACAGGATGGGAAATTAGACATTTGTTCTATGCAGGTGCTTAAGTTTTTCAGCACAAGTTATCAGTTGTCTAGATAATTCCAGGAGTACTACTTTATCTATTGGATATCTAGGGAGTTTGTCATGCCTGCATCTCCCGTGCAGGCACGACACACAAATGCCCGTGTCACGACCATAATTCGATGTGGTCACGACATGGGCCATGAAGATTTTTTCTCCTTGACCCTAAGAACCACCTCGCACGCACTTGCATGCTCGGTGGCAACACGCCTGAGCCGTGAACACTACAAGAAATTAGATATGGTGAAGGCTGCCTAGAGAATACAACGCGTATCGTGTCGCTTCGAGGGTTGGACTGTTTTCAAAATAGAACCCTAATATCCTAGGTGACGATTGAAAGAGAAAGGATGGAAAGAACTTAATGGTTTAGCATAAGTTCAATTCAAATGACAAGTTGCCGGTTGACTTTTTTTTACGTTTGAGCTAGGTATAAGACTAATTTTTGATATTGCTACACATTTCCTCACCTAAAACAAAAATACATAATTATATATATTGCCTTTCGTTTCCTTTCTTGTTTTGTCATTTACAATTAAATAACTCCGTATTTATTCTTTTTTTTTTTTTTTCAATTTCCTTTTAGTAAAGCATGTGTATATATATATATATAAATCTCTTTTTCCTTGTTTATTTTGTTTTATTTGATTTTGTATCTGGTGAAAGGTCTCTCATACAAAGGTATACATGTAAGTAACAATATGATTACGCCAATCTAGTTTATTTGTTATATAATGAAAGTACCTATTTGTTAACAACAATATTAATATTATTATATATATATTAAATTTCACTAATTAGGATATTATATATTATTTTCCTATATCAATATAAATAATTTAACCCAATTGTTTTAACATCAAATACTAAGTCTCTCCTACATATATTCCAAGAGGTTATAACAAAACAATAAAAGAAATGAGCTTTAAAAGATAATAACACTTAAAACCCATCCCTTCACATAAATTAAAGAAAAACTCTAATTATGCAAGAATACACTAAGTTAAAGAAAATAACCCTAATCTTCTTCTAACATTACCATTTTCTCTTGTTGCCCTAAACTCCATTATCTTTTATTACAACCTCATGTGCCCTAAATTTTGTTTTGCTTAGGTTGCACGAAGCCAAAGAGGGCCGACGGAGGCGGAGTGCCATGATGGCAGAGGGCAATGGTGGCTGGGTGGTGCACAGCGCGCAGAGAAGGGAGGGGGTTGTGAGGTGGCTGGCGGGGGAGTTAAATGGAGGGTCGGCGCATTTAGAAGGGCCACCGGAGGATTAGGCGTCGCTGAGGTTCATAGGCCGCGGGGGCCAGCGGTGGCTATGGTGGTTAAGGGCCGCGTGTAGAGGGATGGGGACTGTGGTGAGGTTTAAGGTATGGGGTGTGGGGGAGGCAGAGCCTTCGCCCACAACTGCGGGTGTGGGTGGAGGCTCCACTCCCCCACACCCCGTGACTGCAGCAAGATGGGGACTGTGGGCGCTGCCCACAGTCCCCACTCCAATTTATTTATTTATTTATTTATTTTAATTTTTATTTATAATGTTTATTTTTATTTTTTTGATTGTTTCTCATTTATATATATTTATATATAATCATATATATATAAATATATTTATATCTACATATGTATACTTGCCTGAAAGGGTATACACAGTCAAACAAAACAACTTTTAATATATATATATATAAATATCTCTTACTCTATTTACTTAATTTAAAAAAAAGAACAGTATATTTACACTATATATATATATATATATATATATATATATATATATATATATATATATATATATATATATATATATATATATATATATATATATATATATATATATATATATGAAGGTGTATATTCACTATGAAGTAAATACAGTAAAAGAAATATGCTCTAATATAATTTCTTCCACACTTTTCTATACTAACATAGTAACCCCCCTTTTAAAAAAAAAAAAAAAAAAGAAAGCACAACCAACATTTTCAAGTATGTATAGCACCATTTTCTAGTAACAACAATTTGAGTAGTATTGTTAACACTCCAATCTACACATGAAACATGATAATCTCACTTCACTCCTTTTTTTTTAAACAAGAAAAATGCACTTAACAACAAATTTAATTCTTTTATATAAGTATATACATTCCCCTTTTTAAAAAAAAATATATACCCAACGAAAGTATTATAAATTTTCCTTCTACATGTAACACAAATAAACCCAAAACACTTCATTAAGAGGGATGAATGGCAGGACTGCAAAATACATTATCCCCATTTTTCTTTATATGTTAAAGGGATGGATAAATCAGTATTCAGCTACAACCTCACATATACTTCATTAAAAGAAAAACAAAAAAAAATAGAAATTTTAAACATCCTCATGCATAATTTCTTTTCTGAAGGTCAAATATCTAAAATGCATATAACATTTGTTTGGGCAATATCATTTAAACAGCAAATACATCTTTATTTTTATTTTCTGCAACACAATAAAGCATTCACATACTCAAAACAGAACTACTTTTGCTTTTATTCCTTTTGGAATCAATATGCAGAAACAACAAATGCATTTTTTTTTTTTTAACAATGAAAACTAAACAGTAACCATAAATTTATCTCTCATACAAAGCTCTATTCTTAGCCCATTTCTTGGGAAAATTAAACTGTATTTAATAGAATGAAAACATTGCTTTCATAAACAAATTTGTTTTGAAAATCAACTTCACAAAACATGAACTGAACAACCTTGAATAGAATAACATAATGGTTTACATTGCTCTATATATTCCAGCCATCTCTTTGGCAGATGTCTTAGTAAACCTATACCAAAGAATTGAACACACTAAGGCCATAATGCCCATGGCTCCAATAGCCATCTCAAGGAGACTATTAAACACCAACAAGAGCTCCATAACTACTTCATTTGCCACTCAATAACCTGCAAGCAACACAACTACAAAACAACAGAAGATAGCCACTATGACAGGAAAGCTCTCCTCCCTACCATAGACCCGCAAGTGGGTCACCCCCGAGCTGGGGAGGTAGAGGATTTCACACAGGTGTAACAATCCACAACAAACTCATTCACATTAACACAAAAATCAAAACAACCCCATAGGATTAACACAATACATCAACTCATAAAAATGAGTTTGGTGAGGGTAGGGAATAGACCTCTCAACTTAGAGGGGCTCCCAATGATAAGAAAAATCTCAACACATGGCCTCTAGCCAAAATCCCTGAAACAACTCAATCCATAAGAATCTCACATCAGTATGCTTGGCACTCTTTCCATATAGACATCTCCTCCTCAATGATAATAGGCCCTCAAGGCATAATCACATAATACAAAACTGTGGAAGAGCCGCCAAGGATTGTTCCTCTCCCCTACCCATACAAGTTGAGCATTTCCTCCATTGGAGGTGCTCTCACCATGACACCCAACCCAACATCAAATACAAAAAGAAAGCATCACAAAGCAAACAACTTACAATCAAGATTCAAACCATGGAACATCATAAAGCAAAGCAAAAACAAGAATAGAGGCCTACCTTCAAGACCTTGGCAGTGGAAGTAGAATTGGTGAAGAGCTCCCAGCCTTCCCAAGCTATCCAACCTTTCAGATTTTCTTTCAACTTTCTCTAACTCCTCCAAACTAATAAGGAAATCCAAATTTTTGCAAGCTCTAAAAATGCAAGCAAAAAGATTAAAATAGAAGAACCCCCACTCCTCTACAAGAGGAGCTATTATAGGCCCTCTATTTGGCCTTGAGAGAATGAGGTGGTGACATTTGTCACCATCTCTTCCCTCCACCAAAGCCACTTGGAATAGAGAGAAGGTAAGAGGATGACAAGTGTCCTCCTCTCCCTCCACCTCCATCTCCACTTCATGAAGACAATGGCCTTGAGTGGTGCTCCCACTCACTTGGGAGTTTGGGAGGACTCTTGGAGACCTCCCTAGTCCTCCTTGGGAATACTTCCCAAAACATAGGGATGGGAGATGGGTTCTTCCCAAGGCAAGGCCCATCCCTCATCTTCCCTTCTCCCCATTTTCGTCACTTTGCCTCAACCATGGGTTAGGGTGACCTAAGGTGAGTCAATACTAGGGTTAGGTGGTCCAAGTTGACCCTAGACTCATGGTTGACCACCTAGGGTAACTTTTGGGACCCTAGGGGTCATGAAAGGGGTCAAAAATCCACATAAAAATGGCCCAAATAAAATAATAAAAATACCAATTGACATAAATCAATTAAAATTTTACAACACATAATATTAATCAAAATAAGAAAGAGAGGGAGTACTAAGGCTTAAATAAAAATAATTAAAATTTAAACCAAGCACAATAAATCATCATGCAATTTCACACGTGATCCTTATCCCTCTTGGGAACGGATCGGCTTAATCGGGAATAACATGGTGTGAATCCTACCTTCGAATTCCCGTGGCTAGGGAACGTAAACCTGCACATCTCGATCAAGTGTCAGTTCTGTCATGAAAGTGATAGCCGAAGCAACTGGAAATTAAATTCACGCAAAGAATACCACAATATCCATCAATACATAATCCCAAATTAACTGCATTTCCGTCATATGTCAAATAGTCCATATCACATAAACAACTAAAATCTCATAACAAGATAACATCTAATATAAATCCCATATATTAAACCAAAGCATATCATCAATATGACTGAATCAAATCACATATATCAAATCAGTGAGATAAAACATCAAGTCTGCAATATGAAACATAGTCACTACTGAATACCACAATGATTAAAATATAGGAGGTAAAGTAGTCAGCCTCACATCCTCCCCCCCTAAGACTGAACTTCCTCCTGGAAGTCATCGAAAAGGTGAGGATAGAGTGCCCTCAAACTAGCTGCATCCTCCCAAGTCATCGTGACCTTGTCATATCGATCCCACTGGACCCTAACCTGGTCCAGCTCTCGACCTCGAAGGCCCAGCGTCCGATGAGCCAATATGTGAATTGGCTCCAGCACCAACTGACCGCTTGCCTCTACCTGTAAGGCACTCCAGTCCAGAACGTGAGATACATCAGATATATACCGTCTCAAAATAGAAACATGGAAAACATCGTGGATACGTGACAGGCTAGGTGGCAATGCTAGATGATAGGCAACTGGTCCTATCCACTCCAAAATCTCAAAGGGACCTACGAACCATGGTGCGAGCTTAGAGCCCTTTCCATAACGGATTGGACTCTTGTGTGGCCGCACTCTAAGGAATACCCTGTCTCCCACTGAGAAGCTCCGATCTATCCTCTTAGCATCGACATACTTCTTCTACTTGTCTTGTGCCTCTTGTAACCTCTATCTAATCACTGTGACCTGCTGCTCCATATCCTGAACTAGCTCTGGACCAATGGCGACTCTGTCCTCAATCTGATCCCAACTCAATGGTGTCCTGCATGGTCTACCATATAAATCCTGAAAGGGAGGCATACCTAACGAGCTGTGATGCCCATTATTGTAGGCAAACTCAACTAGATAAAGATACTCCTCCCATCTAGATTGATGGTCCATAACATACATCCGAAGCATGTCCTCTAATACCTAATTCACCCGTTCTATCTGTCCATCTGTCTCAGGATGATAAGCAGAGCTAAAATTGAGCTGTGTGCCCAATGCCTGCTGAAGGGCTCTTCAGAATGCTGAAGTGAACACTGGATCTCTGTCTGAGATGATGCGACGGGGTACTCCATGTAGTCTCACAATGTCATCCAAGAATACCCTCGCCACGGCTGGCGCATTGTACGTTGTGCACACAGGAGAAAAATGAGCCACTTTGGTCAGCTTGTTGACTGTCACCATGATGGCATCATGGCGGCGCGAAGACATAGGAAGACCAACAATAAAATCCATTGAAATGGTGTCCCATTTCCACTCAGGTATATCATGAGGGTATAGGAGACCCGTTGGATGCTGATGCTCGGCCTTGACCCTCTGGTACTCAAGGCAACCAGAAACAAACTCTGCTATATCACGTCTCATACCTGCCCAATAGTATAGCTATTGAAGATTGGCATGCATCTTCTTCACCCTTGGATGTGCCACATAAGGTGCTCTATGAGCCTCTGATAGCACTTCAGTATGCAGGTCATCTGCGCAGGGTACATAGATGTGCTGTCGATGTCGTAGTAAACCATCAGTGTCAAGTGTATACCCTGCAAACTTGCCCACAAGTGCCCTTTGTAAACTAATCTCCTGCTACACCTCTAGATACCACTCATGCTCTGGCAGATGCTGAATAATACGGTCCCTCAAGTCCACTCGTAAAGTCAAGGTCAAGAGCTCGTAGCGCCTCCGACTCAATGCATTAGCAACCACATTCTCCTTCCCTTTGATGTAGTGGACATCAAAATCATACTCGCAGAGGAATTCCATCCAACGCCGCTGACAGGCATTCAGATTCGGCTGTGTGAAAATATATTGAAGGCTATGATGATCGGAATGGAGCTCAAAGTGACAGCCCAACAAGAAGTGTCTCCAACAGACTAGAGCATGAACCACTGCTACTAACTCCAAGTCATGAGTGGGGTAGTTCAGCTCATGAGTTTTGAGCTTTCACGACTCAACATGACCACTCTGCTATCCTGCATAAGTACAGCTCCCAATCCCTCAAGTGATGCATCCGTGCAAACCACAAAATCTACTGCAAGATCAGGAATTGCCAAAATAGGAGCACTGGTAAGACGTTCCTTGAGGACCCCGAAGGCCCTCTCTCACTGCTCAGTCCAAAGAAAGATCTTCACTTTCCACTGAAGGGAAGTGATGGGGTGCACTATCTGAGAAAAGCCCTCAACAAAACGACGGTAATAACCAGCCAACCCCATGAAACTCCTAACCTCTGTCACACTAGTGGGTGCTGGCCAATCCCTGATAGCTCTTATCTTCGATGGATCTACTGAGATTCCATCACCGAAAAGGATATGTCCTAAGTACTGAACCTCTGTCCTGAAAAATGCACACTTCACCAAATTCCCATAAAGTTTCTGCTCTCGCAAACATTGTAGAACCTGACGAAGGTGCTCCTCATGCTCCTCGATCCGTGAGTAGATCAAAATGTCATCGAGGAAAATGATTACGAACCGATCTAAATATGTACGGAACACCCTGTTCATGAGACTCATGAACACTGCAAGGGTGTTCGTCAAGCCGAAGGGAACCACTGTGAACTCATAATGCCCATAACAAGTTCGGAAGGTGGTCTTATGGATATCTGCCTTTGCGATGCATAACTGATGGTACCCGAACTTCAGGTCTATCTTAGAGAACACCCTTGCTCCCTGCATCTGGTCAAAAAGATCATCAATCCTGGGTAGAGGATAACGGTTCTTCACCATCACCTTATTCAATTGCCTATAGTCCATATACAAACGAAGAGACCCATCCTTCTTCTTCATGAAGATGACAGGAGCGCCCCAAGGTGAAATGCTCGGTCGGATGTGCCCCTTCTCTAGCAAGTCCTCCAACTGTAGCTTGAGCTCAGTGAGCTCATGTGTGGTCATCCTGTAGGGTGCACAGGACACTGGCTCGGTACTCGGCACTAAGTCTACATCATGTCGGGGAGGCATCCCCGGTAACTCTGCTGGGAAAACATTGGCAAACTCTCTAAGGATGGGATGATCATCCAAAGTAGCCTCTGGCTCGTCATCTGATCTACCACTCACTGTGATGGCGAACAACTGACAACCCTTCCGCATGCAGTGCTTAAGCTGCTGAGTGGATATCATATGTACTGTAGTGGGCTTCTGCATGCCCACAATCTCAACTGATGTGCCGTGATCATCTAAACAGCTGATCGCCTTTCGGCGACAATCTAGCTTGGCTTGATGAGCCACAAGCCAATCCATACCCAACACCACATCATAGGATCCTAATGTCATGACCCTAAGGTTGCATACTGTAGTGAAGGATCCCAAAGCAACCTCACAATCATAGATAAATGTATCTATTGTCAGTTTGGCTCCTAAAGCCAACTCAACTACCCACCTATTACCCTGCCTAGAGGCCACCAGCCTGCAACACTCCACTAACGATGGAGATATAAATGAATCAGTAGCACCAGAGTCAAAGAGAATAGAATTGGGGTTACCCCCAATCATACCTGACATCTCAATCACTGACGCCTGAAAATCTACCTGGCGGTTATCAACCGCTGCAAACATACGGTGGGATCCACCCACATCACCCACTGTCTGCTCAGAACCTCCTGCACAGGGTTGTCCCCCTGCTGTATAACCCTATGGACACTCTCTAGCTAGGTGTCCTACTCCACCACAAACATAACAAGGGCCTCTAACCTGTACCTAAACAGTCTGGGTCCTACCCGTCTGCTGCTGTCTTGATCTACCGGTAGACCCCTGTGAATCCCTATAAAAATGCTGTGTCCTTGCAGGTCCCGCAGATGGTCCCTGCTGCCTCTGATCTCTGCGTGGGCCCTACTACTGCCAACCTCTACTAGGTCCCCCTGTGTCCTAGCTCTCTACTGCTGTTGTGAGGGTCTAGGAGGTAAAGATGCCGAACTGAATCCTCCTTTGTGAGGTGGCTATGATGGCCTATGGAAGCTCTGCTAATACTGCTACTTTCCTCGATCTTGAAACTGAGGGCAAGAACTCTACCCTCATCCCTGGATCTCCTCAGTGATGTATGCCTTCTCGACAACATCACTCAAAGTTTGGGGGTCTGCCATCTGCATAGGCCCTGCTATACTATGATTAAGCCCTCTGATAAACTTGTGCACCAGGAGTTTCTCATCATGGAGATACTCTGCATATCTAGATAGCTCTATAAACCTGGCCTCATACTGAGCTACTGAAAGTCCTCTCTGCTGGAGGTCATGGAACTCGTCCAAACGACGCTGTCTGTAATGGTCTGACAAGTAGTGCGCATTGAAGTGCTCAATAAAGGTCTCCCAGGTGAGGGTGTCTAAAGATAGGTGGCGCTTGCACTCCTCAATGCGCTACCAGGTAGCTACTGCATCCTGCAATAAATGTATTGCCACCCGGGCCTTTGTGTTGCCCTCGTAAGGACGTAACGCGAAGCACCTGTCTAAACTGATCAGCCAGGCCTCTGCCTCAGCTCGCTCCATGGTCCCAATGAATGTAGGAGGGTTCAGCCTTAATATGTCCCGGATGGGATCCCCTCTATCTCTGTGCCCTCTGATAGGCTCCTCTGCATGATACTCATAAGGCCTATGACCCAGGTGCTCTACACGCACTGTCTCATCCTGTCTAGCCCGACGTGGGGGGCTCCTACTATGGGCCCTATTGGCTGAACCAACCTCCTCTGTCTCTGGTAGCTCAACGTAAGGCTCCTCACATGGTGCCCCATGTGGCTCTACATGGGGCTCCTCTCGCGGATCCTCGCGGGGCTCAACACGTGGCTCTACTACTGCCAGTGGAAGCCTATCTAGAATTGCCTGTAAGGCCTGTAATATTTGCGGTCCCATATCTGGTGGGGCCGGTGGTGCCTGTGGTGCCTGAGGAACTGCCTGTGGCTGTAAGAGTGGCTGATCCTGTGGATCTGGCTGTACCTGTGGTTCTGGCTGACCCAGTCTCGCAGCTGATGAATCAGTGCATACCTTTGGGGGTGGAGTGTGGCAGGTCTGTGCTCGCCGAACTCGTCTGGGAGGCATCTTACAAAATGAGGTAGCCACAAGTCAAAACATAGTTGCGGAAACAATCATGTGCCTATAACAAGCCCAGTGTTTTACCAACCTGGCTCTGATACCAAATGTCATGCCCGCATCTCCCGTGCGGACACAACACACAAATGCTTGTGCCACGACCACAATTCGATGTGGTCATGACATGGGCCATGAAAATTTTTTCTCCCTGACCCTAAGAACCACCTCGCATGCACTTGCATGCTTGGTGGCAACACGCCTGAGGCGTGAACACTACAACAAATTTGATATGGTGAAGGCTGCCTAGAGAATACGACGCGTATCATGTCGCTTCTAGGGTTGGACTGTTTTCAAAACAGAACCCTAATATCCTAGGTGATCATTGAAAGAGAAAGGATGGAAAGAACTTAATGATTTAGTGTAAGTTCAATTCAAATGACAAGTTGCTGGTTGACCTTTTTTTACGTTTGAGCTAGGTATAAAACTAATTTTTGACATTGCTACATGTTTCCTCACCTAAAACAAAAATACATAATTATATATATTCCCTTTCGTTTCCTTTCTTGTTTTGTCATTTACAATTAAATAACTCCGTATTTATTCATTTATTTATTTATTTTTTCAATTTCCTTTAAGTAAAGCATGTGTATATATATATATAAATCTCTTTTTCCTTGTTTATTTTGTTTTATTTTATTTTGTATCTGGTGAAAGGTCTCTCATACAAAGGTATACATGTAAGTAACAATATGATTACGCCAATCCAGTTTATTTGTTATATAATGAAAGTACCTATTTGTTAACAACAATATTATTATATATATATTAAATTTCACTAATTAGGATATTATATATTATTTTCCTATATCAATATAAATAATTTAACCCAATTGTTTTAACATCAAATACTAAGTCTCTCCTACATATATTCCAAGAGGTTATAACAAAACAATAAAAGAAATGATCTTTAAAAGATAATAACATTTAAAACCCATCCCTTCACATAAATTAAAGAAAAACTCTAATTATAAAAGAATACACTAAGTTAAAGAAAATAACCCTAATCTTCTTCTAACATTACCATTTTCTCTTGTTGCCCTAAACTCCATTATCTTTTATTAAAACCTCATGTGCCCTAAATTTTGTTTTGCTTAGGTTGCACGAAGCCAAAGAGGGATGACGGAGGCGGAGTGCCATGATGGCGGAAGGCAATGGTGGCTGGGTGGTGCACGGCGCATAGAGAAGGGAGGGGGCTGTGAGGTCGCCAGCGGGGGAGTTAAATGGAGGGTCGGTGCATTCAGAAGGGCCACCGGAGGATTAGGCGTCGCTGAGGTTCATAGGCTGCGGGGGCCAGCGGCGGCTATGGTGGTTAAGGGCCGCGTGCAGAGGGACAGGGACTGTGGTGAGGTTTAAGGTATGGGGTGTGGGGGAGGTGGAGCCTCTGCCCACAACCACGGGTGGGGGTGGAGGCTCCGCCTCCCCCACACCCCGTGACTGCAGCAAGATGGGGACTGTGGGCAACTCCAGTTTTTTTATTTATTTATTTATTTTATTTTTATTTATAATGTTTATTTTTATTTTTTTGATTGTTTCTCATTTATATATATTTATATATAATCATATATATATATATTTATATATATATATATATATTTATATATATATATATATTTATATATATAAATATATTTATATCTACATATATATACTTGCCTCGAAGGGTATACACAGTCAAACAAAACAACTTTTAAAATATATATATATATATATATATATTTCTCTTACTCTATTTACTTAATTTAAAAAAAAGAACTGTATATTTACACTATATATATATATAGGAAGGTGTATATTCACTATGAAGTAAATACAGTAAAAGAAATATGCTCTAATAGACTTTCTTCCACACTTTTCTATACTAACATAGTAACCCCCTTTTTTTTTGTTTTTTTTTTAAAGAAAGCACAACCAACATTTTCAAGTATGTATAGCACCATTTTCCAGCAGCAACAATTTGAGTAGTATTGTTAACACTCCAATCTACACATGAAACAGGATAATCTCACTTCACTCTTTTTTTTTTAAACAAGAAAAATGCGCTTAACAACAAATTTAATTCTTTTATATAAGTATATACATTCCCCTTTTTTTAAAAAAATATATACCCAACGAAAGTATTATAAATTTTCCTTCTACATGTAACACAAATAAACCCAAAACACTTCATTAAGAGGGATGAATAGTAGGACTGCAAAATACATTATCCCCATTTTTCTTTATATGTTAAAGGGATGGATAAATCAGTATTCAGCTACAACCTCACATATACTTCATTAAAAGAAAAACAAAAAAAATAGAAATTTTAAACATCCTCATGCATAATTTCTTTTCTGAAGGTCAAATATCTAAAATGCATATAACATTTGTTTGGGCAATATCATTTAAACAACAAATACATCTTTATTTTTATTTTCTGCAACACAATAAAGCATTCACATACTCAAAATAGAACTACTTTTTCTTTTATTCCTTTTGGAATCAATATGCAGAAACAACAAATGCATTTTTTTTTTTAACAATGAAAACTAAACAGTAACCATAAATTTATCTCTCATACAAAGCTCTATTCTTAGCCCATTTCTTGGGAAAATTAAACTGTATTTAGTAGAATGAAAACATTGCTTTCATAAACAAATTTGTTTTGAAAATCAACTTCACAAAACATGAATTGAACAACCTTGAATAGAATAACATAATGGTTTACATTGCTCTATATATTCCAGCCATCTCTTTGGCAGATGTCTTAGTAAACCTATACCAAAGAACTAAACACACTAAGGCCATAATGCCCATGGCTCCAACAGCCATCTCAAGGAGACTATTAAACACCAACAAGAGCTCCATAACTACTTCATTTGCCACTCAATAACCTGCAAACAACACAACTACAAAACAACAGAAGATAGCCACTATGACAGGAAAGCTCTCCTCCCTACCATAGACCCGCAAGTGGGTCACCCCCAAGCTAGGGAGGTAGAGGGTTTCACATAGGTGTAACAATCCACAACAAACTCATTCACATTAACACAAAAATCAAAATAACCCCATAGGATTAACACAATACATCAACTCATAAAAATGAGTTTGGTGAGGGTAGGGAATATACCTCTCAACTTAAAGGGGCTTCCAATGATAAGGAAAATCTCAACACATGGCCTCTAGCTAAAATCCCTGAAACAACTCAATCCACAAGAATTTTGCACCAGTATGCTTGGCACTCTTGCCATATAGACATCTCCTCCTCAATGATAATAGGCCCTCAAGGCATAATCACATAATACAAAACTATGGAAGAGCCCCCAAGGATTGTTCCTCTCCCCTACCCATACAAGTTGAGCATTTCCTCCATTGGAGGTGCTCTCACCATGACACCCAACCCAACATCAAATAGAAAAAGAAAGCATCACAAAGCAAACAACTTACAATCAAGATTCAAACCATGGAACATCATAAAGCAAAGCAAAAACAAGAATAGAGGCCTACCTTCAAGACCTTGGCAGTGGAAGTGGAATTGGTGAAGAGCTCCCAGCCTTCCCAAGCTATCCAACCTTTTGGATTTTCTCTCAACCTTCTCTAACTCCTCCAAACTAATAAGGAAATCCAAATTTTTGCAAGAAGACTCTAAAAATGCAAGCAAAAAGATTAAAATAGAAGAACCCCCACTCCTCTACAAGAGGAGCTATTATAGGCCCTCTATTTGGCCTTGAGAGAATGAGGTGGTGACATTTGTCACCATCTCTTCCCTCCACCAAAGCCACTTGGAATAGAGAGAAGGTAAGAGGATGACAAGTGTCCTCCTCTCCCTCCACCTCCATCTCCACTTCATGAAGACAATGGCTTTGAGTGGTGCTCCCACTCACTTGGGAGTTTGGGAGGACTCTTGGAGACCTCCCTAGTCCTCCTTGGGAATACTTCCCAAAACATAGGGACGGGAGATGGGTTCTTCCCAAGGCAAGGCCCATCCCTCATCTTCCCTTCTCCCCATTTTCGTCACTTTGCCTCAACCATGGGTTAGAGTGACCTAAGGTGAGTCAAAACTAGGGTTAGGTGGTCCAAGTTGACCCTAGACTCATGGTTGACCACCTAGGGTAACTTTTGGGACCCTAGGGGTCATGAAAGGGGTCAAAAATCCACATAAAAATAGCCCAAATAAAATAATAAAAATACTAATTGACATAAATCAATTAAAATTTTACAACACATAATATTAATCAAAATAAGAAAGAGAGGGAGTACTAAGGCTTAAATAAAAATAATTAAAATTTAAACCAAGCACAATAAATCATCATGCAATTTCACATGTGATCCTTATCCCTCTTGGGAACGGATCGGCTTAATCGGGAATAACATGGTGTGAATCCTACCTCCAAATTCCCGTGGCTAGGGAACGTAAACCTGCACATCTCGATTAAGTGTCAGTTCTGTCATGAAAGTGATAGCTGAAGCAACTGGAAATTAAATTCACGCAAACAATACCACAATATCCATCAATACATAATCCCAAATTAACTACATTTCCATCATATGTCAAATAGTCCATATCACATAAACAACTAAAATCTCATAACAAGATAACATCTAATATAAATCCCATATATCGAACCAAAGCATATCATCAATATGACCGAATCAAATCACATATATCAAATCAGTGAGATAAAACATCAAGTCTGCAATATGAAACATAATCACTACTGAATAGCACAATGATCAAAATATAGGAGGTAAAATAGTCGGCCTCACAGAGTCTGTAAGCCATTCTCATGAAGCCCTATATTCTCAAATATGTGAACTTCTCAAATTGAATATACCACCTCCCATGCTTAGTGATTTCATTCATAGCTTTTGTAGATATTCTGAGAGCTATATTGCCTTGCAATAATCTAGTTATGTACATAGTAAAAGTATCATTTACCCTCTTAAAATGCATAAGGGATTGTGATAATGTAAGCTGTGTGTAGCATTCATAAACCTTTACTTGGGTTTGCTCATCATTTCCTACGTCTCCCACTTTGGATAATCCAACATAGTGATTCCTCTTTGCCAAGGCATAAACAACATAGGATGTCCATCTGAAGAACTGCTTCTCTTTGAAGTTATTGAATGCTTCATGGATTTTGTCACTTAAGATTTGTGCCCAATGGAACTTAGTTCCATTTAATATCTCTTCAACTATAATAAACATCAATCCCTCAGGTTGATGCTGTGGGCAATCCATATATTCTACTCAATAAAGTTATCAAGTCCCCTATCTCATCATGAAAGTCACTTCCGTATAAGACTTGGGGGAACTTAACCATGGCAGACCTTCTACTCTTTTACCATTGTTCATTCAGATGTTTCCTACATCCACTTTCATCTTTCTTATAGGTGGCCTCTGATCCTGCCTTATCTGGCATGGTCATTACTATATGCCATGGAATATCAAAGGTTTCATC
The DNA here is from genome assembly GCA_027924645.1 of Cunninghamia lanceolata. NCBI lineage: Eukaryota > Viridiplantae > Streptophyta > Pinopsida > Cupressales > Cupressaceae > Cunninghamia > Cunninghamia lanceolata. Next base: position 167,668 of record BSBN01000506.1, read on the forward strand.
CAAGGAGGGTGGACTTAAGTCAGCTAAAAAATCTCCACTAGCAGTTTGTATTGTCTTGGTCATGACATCATACCTATCTGCACAGGCAACTATCAGTTCAGCACATTGAACAGATGTAGGGAAAGTAGCAGCTTGCGCAATCCCACTGTCCTTTACTTTCTTGGCTCTCGGGGTTGGATTTGGGCCAAATACTCTAATTGTGAAATCATCAAGGTCAATATGATCTAATTCTGTGTTTTCGATGTCCTTCCATCCGGTAGCAATATTTGTTTCTAGAGGAATACCTTTGAACTCGTACCTCATGATTTGGGCCCGTGCAGTCATTTAACCTGCAGGACTGGACCTTATAAGTTTTGAAGCCTTTGAGGTGTTTTCTCTATCTCCTAAGTTTAAAGTCTAAGATTACCAAGTTAATTTTTACATTATTAAGACCATGTTACCACAAATGAATGTAGCATAAATCTACCAAGTTACCAACATATGCTTATGAGAACAAAAGTATGAAATCTTCTAATTGTTGCATTTACCACATGATCAAATACTAGAGCAATTTTACACTAATGCATGTAATAATTACTCTAATGCTGCAACATCCTAATTAAAACATGTAAAACATCATAATTTACCAAGTGCAGTCATTGTTTCTACCTGACAAATATTTCTCCTTTTGAAAATTTCTTCTAAAATAGTCATTTTATCCAGTTTGTGCTAGTTTGTGGGTCAACTAACCTATAGCAGAAAAAGCACTACATTTGAGGTCAACCAACCTCGGTGGAGAAATTAGAGTAGTCCAACAAACTAGTTTGTCTATTCTCCTATCATCATATTGCCTTGCATGAATTTTATCATCAACCGACTTGAGCACGTTTGAGGAAAGACTGACTTATGTTAGCCATTCAGGTTAGTCGGTTGCAAGTTCAGCGCAAGTTGATTAAAACAAACTTTACCACTCTTGTGCGGGATTGGATATCATCTGACCTTGTGGGATATTTGAAGTCAACCGACTAGGGTAGTGATGGCGCATTTTGGCACAAGGTCGAAGGGAGTTGATTTTGGCACAAAATTGTTTTCTTGTTGCTTGGCGGGAGTTTAGGACATCATAGACCCATGGGGCATTTACGTGCATCTGAATTAATTTGAAGAAGTGATCATTTAGCACTGAGTCGAAGCAATCAAAAACTAGCACAAAGTAAACCTTAGGATTGTGCAGGACTTCTAAGATTCTCTGATTAAGTTAGAAGCGATTAACAGTGCAAAGTCAGAGAACTCAGTTTTTAGCGCAATGTTGGTTTCGAGATTTGGCGGGGGTTTTCGAGATTGACGACTGACCAGATTGATCACAACATTTTTGAAAGTTAGTCAGATGATTTTTGACGCAAAACTATCCTTCACTTATTTTACTAATCGATTCAACATGTTTGAGATTATTTTTCTTTAGGGTTTGGCAAGTATCAATTTTGTTTTGCCTATGGGAAGGACTCCGAACGATGCTAAAAAATGTGTTTCCTTTCCTCTATTTCAACTCTAGGGTTTCATGATAATAACTTATTTCAACAAAGAAAACCCTAACTTGCATACCCTAACCCTGTCGTTTGTGCATTTAGTGTGCTTTTGAAAGAAAATGCATTTGATTTCAATTGAAATCTTATCTATGAAAAACCCTGATCAATGGAGATGAACACCTACCTGGTTCACGGTAAATAAGGTGAGTTGAAGCATGCAGGCGTACAAGAGGTCTCTAGGTCAAATCCATAGGTTACGCAAGTCAATCAATCAAAATGCCACCAAGGAGGTCGTCGAGCATTTGTTAAATGCAGAATGAGCTTGAAAACCACAAAATCCTCTTTTATCCCTCCAAATCTATTGCCATTATTGCAGAGCGTATGAAGTGTCAGTTGCAAGATTCGGTAGAATATTAGGGTTTGTACTATGTTTGGTTGTTTCTGACTCAGTAGGGATTTGAGGTGTCACGGACTTAGTCAGAGGACAATATTTAAAGTGCTAAGGTGACCAGTCCATTCTCATGTGTTGTAGGAGTTAGGGGTTCATTAGACTAGCGGAGGATTTAACACTCTCTGACTAGGTCGGTGAATAAGCATTGTAGTGCAAAGTTGGCAGTGACTAGTTTTAGTGCTAAGGTTAGATAGAAATATAGTGCCAAGATTGGAGATGAAGGATTTTGTACAAAGGTCAGACAAAGGGCATTTTAGTGTAAAGGACTATCAGACCTTCTTTTATGAAATGCAGAGACTTGGACTTAGTAGACTTTAAACTGACCTATTAACATCAGATTTCTAACATGGTGAAAAGTGCATTTTGACCACTTTGACAACTTATTAGATGGAAAACCTACTTGACACTCTAATCCAAGATTTGAAAGAGGGGGGTCTGTATTTTTCGAAATGGGGCATGTGTGCAAGGCACAACAAATGGCGACTCTACTGGGAAATGCTCCAGAGCATTTCAATGATAAACTTTTAGTTTGATCCTAGAATCTCTATGTTTCCCATACATTAGATGAGAAAGCATGATATCATATCAAAGAATCAAAGACCACTAACCAGTGCAACCATCCATATCCTAAAAACCCGAGTGTGTGCAATTGCATTCATTCCCACCCTTTGGCAACTAAGTTCATCCAAGATCCTTCAAGCTAAGTTATGAAGTTGAGATCATTTTACCACCAAAAGAATGCTTTGGCATTGAGATATAATGAACTTTCAAGTAGTAATCCTTCTGCAATGATTTCCTTCTTCATAGTACCATTGATGATCTTTGATGCTAATATTCTTCAGATAATAGCCTTTATATGAGAATCCTCAAATGGTGATTTATATATATATTGATCCTTGGTAGTGGGTCTAGTGTTGAAAAACACCTTTTATTTTTACCCAATAGGCTAGCAATACTCAGTACTACCTACCACTCTCATTTGAATTTGCAGAATTGGTGTTGGTGGTAAAATTGGGAATCCAAACTCTTCACTTAACACATGATCACCTAGACTTACTTACCTACTTTAGGATTGTTTAAAGTGTGAGAGATATATGGTTAGAAAATACTTTAGGTACTCCAACTAATGACTTATTTTCAATGAACAAACATCATACTCCCTGATATAACCGTGGAACCCACAGGAAGACCTAAGCAGAACTTTGGCTTCTCAAAGAAAGACCATAGATAATTTACCCATCAAGGAAGCATCTATAGGTCTGTATAACTGCCACCACATTCTAGAAACAAGAACCCTGCGTAAAAGCAAGTGCAGCAAGCAAAGCAAAGCCAAAAGGACAACTAACCAAGTGAAAGCAAGAACACCTAAAAAATTACAGAAAGCAAAAGGAGGAAAGCAAACGTAATCTAACGACAACCTACTCTAACCAAAGCAAACAAGCAACCTATGTACACTAAAGGGAGGCATGACTGCCTCTCAAGCCTGGAAGTAGTGTTTTAGGAATTGGCCATTGACGGGCAATGGGAGGTCCTCACCAGTAAGGCTCTTGAGTCGATATGTGTTGTCACGAAGGATCTCATAGATCTGATACGGACCCAACCAAAGTTTGTCAAACTTACCATGCTCACCTTTCTTCTCATGAGCTTTATCCTAATGTAAGACTAAATCATAAATATGGAAGGCTTTTACCTTGGCTCTCTTGTCAAACAATCACTTCACTACACCCTAGTGTTTAGCAAAGATTTCTATGGCAGCGTCATGTTTCTCTTCAAGGTGCAACAATTGGGCTAATCGGGAAGACAACTGATCATCTGTTCTAAGACAATCTTGCATGAATTGTAGGATGGGAATCCTTAACTGAATGGGAAAGATTGGCTTGGTCCTGTAGACTAGATGATAGGGCGATGTTGCCAATGTAGCCTTGTCTCAAATTCTATCAGCCCACAAGGCAAATTTGAGTTGAGTGTGCCAGTCCTTGGGGTTTTTGTCTAGCAGCTTCTTAATTACTTCAAGTAAATTCTTGTTAGTGGATTCAGCTACCCCATTTCCCTATGGATAGTAATTAGATGAGAATTTTAGAATGATTCCATAATCAAATGCCTAGTTAGAGAAATGCAGTGATGAAAAGGCCAATCCATTGTCACAAACTAAAGAAAATGGACATCCAAACCTGGTGATAATATACTTTTCAACAAATTTGATGACTACCTCTGTGGTAAATTATTTACAAGCTATTGCCTCACACTAATGGGTGTAGTAATCAGTAATGGTCAGAATATACATGTGACCTACAGAGGAGGGCTAATTGATGATACCGATAAAGTCAAGACCCCACTGAGCGAATGGTCATACCTCCACAACTGGTTGCAATGGCATGGCAACATTTCTCTCTCTATGTATAGTAGTTTGATAGGTGTGGCAGGTTCTTACATGTGAGTAAGCATCTTTGAATAACGTAGGCTAGTAATACCCAGCCCAAAGAATTTGATTGGTCATTGAATGGGCTGATCCGTGGCCTGTCCTGAACCTCTTGTGAAAATTGGTTAACACCTGATTTACTTCTGCCTTGCCCAGACATCTCAAATAGATTCCCTCGTGATTCTTCTTGTAAAGTACCAATTCCTTTATCATATAGCTGTTACTTTTTAGTCTAAGTGCTCTTCTTTGAACCGAATTCAATTATGGTGGGCAGTGCTGATTAAGTAGGTAAAATATGATGTCCTCATACCACTCATGTTTCGAGATATCCTCTAACATGTATTGCTGGGAGACTAAGCCAGGCTCCACCTCCGCCATAGATTTGGTCAATGCCTGCCCTCTAACCAATTTCATGGGCTGTATATCTATATCAAATTCCTGTAGGACAGTAACCCACTTTCCTCTCCTTTCTCTAACTTCACTTTGCATCAATAGTGCTTTAACTACTGCATCTAGAACTATAGAAATCACTTGACTCCTTAGGATGTAGTGATGAAATTTCTTGACTGCCTTTACCAGAGCGTATGCTTGCTTTTCCACATTGGGATACCTTAACTCTACATCTTTTAATGGAGTACTCATGAAAGAGATGGGCCTTTCATCATCAACTACTTTCTTCTGGGTCAACATTGCTACACAAGTGTGTTCGGATGCAAATGAATAAATGTAGAATGGTAGTGTGTAATCTGGACTTACCAATACTGGAGCATTAGCTATGGCCTACTTAATTTTTGCAAAGGCAATCTTGGCTTCTGGAGTCCAATCCATTTTAGCATCCTTTTTCAACATTGCATTAAGTGGTCGATCGATTTCAGCAAAACCAGTGATGGACTTGCGCACAAAGTTGATTTTCCCAAAATATGACTTAAGCTCCTTCTTGCTGGCCAGGGGTGGTATCTTGAGGATTGCCTATATTCAGTCGAGATCAATGGATATGCCTCGCTTAGATATTACATGTCCCAATAACTTTCCTTTGGTCACTCCAAAGATACACTTCTTGGGGTTGAGTGAAATTCCATAATCCCTACATCGTTGTAATACTTTCCTTAAGTCAGCCACATGATCTTCTCTCTTCTTTGAAAACACTATGAGATCATCTATATAGATTATAATACATTTTTTGACTAACCCTTTGAAGGCTATGTCCATTGCTCATTGGAAGGTGGCACCAATGTTTATCAACCCAAATGGCATTTGGCAATATGTATAGATGCCCCATTTACATGTCAAAGATGTTTTCAATCTGTCCTCATAGTCAACCATTACCTACTTGTAACCTGAATACCCATCCAGAAAAGACATCATCTATGATCCATTAACAATCTGCAATATTTCATCTAATGATGGCAATGGGTAATTATCTTTTTTAGATACTCGATTCAAGTTCTGAAAGTTGACACAAAGTCTAATTTCACTGTTTTTCTTTCAGACCGAAACTAGATTTGCTACCCAAGTGGAATGTCTGATGAGAAATATGATTCTTGCTGATAGCAGTTTCTGTACCTCTTTGAAGATCAGAGGTTCCAACAAGTCATTCACCAGCCGCTGCCTTTGTCTGAATGGATTTGCTCTGGGCTTTAGTGGAATGGTGTGAGTAATGATCAATGTGTCATACGTCTTGAGGTCTTCATAGCTCCATGCTATAACTTCATGATAGCCTCTTAATACATGAATGATGCTAGCTTTTTCTTCTTTAGTACTAGCCTTTCCAATAAACACATTCTTAATCTCTTCTTCTATCCCCAAATTGAAAGGATCACACTATCCTCCGGGAGAGTCTCCCTCTTTCCTCTGAGTTCCTAAGTTGTTTGAATCGAACAATCTTTCCAACTCCACCATTCCCCGTGGAATTGTGTTGGTCTTCAGATTGAATACTCCTTCTAAATCCATCTCAACAGGTTCCATTTCCTGTTCATCTATTATTTGAGCGGTGAAGACATCTGATAAAGTGAGGAAGTTGATTATATGCTTGTCATCCTCAAAGACTTGAAAATTCCTAACATTATCTAGTACAGACAGAGTAGAGACAAATTCAACAATAAACTTCTTTAATCCCACCATGGCTTTTGGCTCTAATGTGCTTTCTATTTGCGCTAAAGCATCTGCAACATGATTCTGTCTTCTAGGAATCAACTGGATATTGAAACCATCAGAGCATTTGATCAAATCCCACACTCAGTTTCTATACCTATTTAGCCTCTTATCATTACATGAGTATTGCTTCCTCACTTGTTTCACAACTAATTTTGAATCTCTGAACACCTGAAGAACTCTGAATTTCTTCTAAAGTGCCATCAACAATCCTTGCACTAAAGCTTCATACTCAGTTACATTATTCGTGCATAGAAATTGTAGTTTGTGCGATGCTAGCTATGAGCTTCCAGTGGGACTGATCAATTCAACACTTGCCCCAAACCCTTGTCTGCATCTTGATCCATCAAACCACAAAGTCCAGAGGCAGAAATCTTTACTACTGTCATCCCATTTTGCTGATCTTTTCTCATTAATCGGAGGCCTTGGTTCTTCTTTCTTTGAAATAATAGGAACTTTCAGTTGTCTCTGCACTTGCTCCACTGCCTCCTGACAGAGTAGACATGTAAACTCAGAATGCAATGCATCATGTATATGACACCAATTTGGCAGTAGTAACTCCTCCATTTGAACTTGCTTCCCTACATCTTCTTGATCGATTACAAATTTGGCTACAAAATCTTGGAATCCTTGAAATATCCCTGGTTCATCCTCTTCCAAGGAATTTCCTAAATCTGATTGTACATGCGCTTTTGTACTTTCTAGTTTTTCTACAAGTGGAGAATTAGGAAATCTGTTGCAACTTAGCATAAGAATCTCCTCTATTTGATCGACATGGGGAAGGTAGACCCCCAAATCAACTTCTAAAAACAAGATTTTGTTTGTCTGGTTATACTTTGTAATCATATGTTTCTTTTTGGTTCTCTTTCAATGGGTATCTGGTTTGTCAATCCCTTCCATGGCAATCCCAACTTAAGAGCATGCCGTATTGATCTAGAATATCTACCATTTGTATGTCTATGTATTGTTGCACCCTAGGGTCAGAAGCCAGCTGCATATGTATCCTATTCAATTCACCCATCACATTCACCTCAGTCTTATCTAACTATGTAACTTTCTTAGAAGATTTGGTTAGAGTGAGACACAGTACCTTGCATATTGATAAGGGCATCACATTCATGGAAGCACTAGAATCCACCAAACAATTGTGAAGGTTCTTCCCAAATATCCTAAGTGTTAAGAGAAAAGGAGGAGTTTCTCTCCTATCTTTGTAAAGTGTCATCTTTTGTTCAACATCTATCACATGGATTCTTTCCTTTCCTTTGTCAGTGTTATCCTTAATAAGAACCTCCTTCTAAGAAGAATCTATTCTAATATCGGCACTCACATCTTCGAAGAAGGCTGTCCTAACCTTAGGTATTTTTAGTAACTCATAAACATGCAGACTAACCTTCATCTTCTTGAGTTCTTCTGCAACATACTGCCCCATTTTTGCTACATTAGACTGTTGAGAACTCTCAGCAGTAGCCCCCTGATGTCCTAATTGAGGTGTGGATTTTGGGGGTTCAGGATTATTAGAAGTTTTTGGATCTAGGGGAATTTGGTAGTTGTTTGGGGAATAGAAGTGGTGAAAGGGCCTTTGGGTTTATTGCTTCTCAGGTTGTATGGAGTTTTATTATATTATTGATAAGCATTTACCTCATCTGACTCCTCTTCCTCAGGCTGATTATCATCTTGAAATGGAAATGTATAACTATCAAGAACTAGGGCAGTATCATACCTTTGTGATGGGACAAGTTCATACCCTGTTGGTGGATTCTCCTAAGTTTCAGCGTTTTGAATTTCTATTTGGAAAATGCTGGACGCTATCTAGAATTCAGGATAGTCTAGCTTAGAGTGAGCATTTGTATTGTGTAGCCTGCACCAGGTAGATAAAGTTGCCTCAGCTAACATCACGCGGCCAGGGGGTCGAGTATCATTGTTCTAATTTTTAAATGGCAATGGAACTCCTCCATTGTTAGGCCTAGTATTCCAAGACCGATTTGATCGCTGCTGAAAATTCTAATTTTGGTACTGATTCTGATTCTGACTTTGGAACTGATGTTGATTTTGGTTCCTTTGTTGCAGATAAGCATTTTGATTCCTTAGGTGAGTGACTTCTGCAGTGAGTTTCTTCATCTGCTCAGCTAATTCCCTAATATCATCTCTATCTTCCTTTGCTTTAGCTGCTTCTGAAGATTGGAGAAAAGACATTTGGGCAGGAGGCATTTCAGCTATTGGATTTCTTGGGTGAACTACCAAAGCTTGTGTTATAGCTAGTTTAGGAATCAGATTCATTACATGGGTATGATTGGCCAAGGCTTGGTTAATCATGGGTATCTCTTTTGGCATGGCTACGGGGCCCATGTGGTTCAGTGGACTGGTGGTTGTTTGTCCTAGCTGAGTGCTCACAGTGACAGCTTCGGTATATGCTTCAACTAGTGTAGCGGGAGTTGGATCTGCTCTTCTTACGAACATGGATGTAAGTTTGTCCAAGGCTGCATAATAAATGGGCAAGGCTGCATCTTTTCCTATGGCATAAGGATCTTACAAACGACTAAAGGCTTTCTAGAATCTGTTGTTAAAAGAACTTATCAGCTCACCTTCACCCTGATGAATTTCCACAAGGGACCCGTAGAGATCAGTTGGAGTGGTGGGCATTTGAAATTGATTTAGAAATGCATTTTTTCGATTTAGCCATGAGTTTATGGATGTTGTAAGAAGATTAGAAAACCAATAATAAGCCTCATCTTGTAAAGAATAAAGAAACAATCAGCATACCACATCTTCGTACTGTACTTGCAGCATAAACATGCTACTCTCAAAAATTTTAATATGCTCATCTACAGTCCTATCTAGATCATTCACCTTAAACTTGGAAAAAAACTTATCATAATTTTTCGGCATATCATGATAGTCATTAAATTGAAATGGGGACTGGTTATTTGCTATGAAGAAAGCCATGACTAGAGGATTGAAAGGAGCTATAGCTACATTCCTTGGGACTAACTGGGCTCTTGGTGCTCTAGGTATCCCTGGATCTCTTCTTGTTCATCTGAATACTGTCAGAGACATGAGCTCTTCTCTAGTTGAGCTAGATCTGGTATGTCTCTGTCTGGTTCCCAGACTTGCAGATTTTGTGGAGGGGGGGTAATTCCTTGTTTATCCCTCCTTCTAGCGCCAATTCTATTGATGGTGGTTTTAGCACACAACAATGCAGGTGTGATTGCCAGTTTCACACCTCTCTTGAAAAGTATCTTAACCTAGGTAAGACTACTCCAAGGTTTCTATAGCTAGGTCTTAGCTTGCGTGGAATGACTTACTGGTATATCTAGTTGTTCCTACAAGGGGTCTTGTATATGCCTAAAAGTGACACGATTCACATTCTTCTAAGTTAATTAAATATCAAAATATTTAATTATCTCTTCTTCCAACAATTAAATAAAATCTTTTATTTAATTCAATTCTTCTCAAACAATTAAATAATTCGTAATTATTTAATTAAATCAAATCATTCTTCCAAATTTGAATAAATCAATCAAATTTATTTAAATCCTCTTAATCTCCAAAAATAAAATACAATCAAATATTTTATTTATTCTTCCAAAATTGTGCACAACAATTAAATAAATTTATTTATTTAATTAGCTTTCTTATCTTCTAAATTAAATAATACCAATTATTTAATTGTTTTCCTCCAATAATATCTTCTCTAAATTTAAATAAATCAATTATTTATTTAAGTTTCTTTTTCTTCTAAATTGAGTTATCTCTAAATATAATTCAATCTTTTTACACATGCAATTAAATATTCCTAATATTTAATAAAGAAAAATATCTTCTTATTCTCATGCAAATCTATTCTTCTTGTTTTAAATCACTTAACTGATTATTATATTCTTTTAAATGTTTTAACTCATTCTTCTATTCTTAGAAAATCCTCTCATGCAAAAGAAAGCAAGACACATGTCTTCTTCTTGTTCGTTGCACGTTCCTCAACTATTCTCAATCGTTGATCTTCTCAAGTCTTCTATACTATTGATATCTTCTCTCCAAAGTCTATAAAAGCAACCTCATTCTTCCATTCAATTCATCCAAGCTTTAAGTATTGTTACTCTGCAGGACTTACAGCGCGCCTTTGGCACCAATTCCTTCATTTCTTGTGATCACATTCGCTACTACTCACTATGCACTACTACCATCATTGTGAAGCTCCTCTTCATTGCGATATTATCACTACCATTCTCAATTGACAATGTTGAAGCATAGCAAGGAAGTGCACTCTCTGAGGGCCCTATTTCATACATGCAAGAATGATTTAGATAGGCAATCAATGGAAGCTTCGAATTAAGGAGGTTTGCTTATTTGATTAGATCTTCTTAGTTCACTATTTCATTGAAGTTTTGGGTATTTGATATTAATTATTATTGCATATTCATTGTTGATCTAATTTTCCCTTAACATTTTTGGCGCCCACCATGGGGCCTAGCCCCAAATTTAACCCAAAATATGAGTTTTGTGTTTTAGAAATCCGTACACAGGAGGGAACAGTGCATCCATCACTTCCAAACATGCATCTGTTACCTTTTACGATGCATCTGCTACTTCAGCACATGTACACTCTCTTACAATGCTTTTATCATATGAGACTGTGCATCTGTTATTGCAGTGCATATACACTATTTTCTAGTGCTTTTATCCTCTGTTGCAGCGCATATGTATTACGGCACTTCTGTTGATTGTCTCTGCGCATTCAGTCTCTAAAGCGGTGCATCTGTTGTAGAGAGTGATTTTAGGGTTTTCTAGGATATTTTTGCTAACGCTGACGTCTTTGCAGGAACTCTCTTGATATGTTTTGTAGGCTAGGTACTAGTTTAGATTCATATAGTTGCACTTGTTAGCTCACATTGCGATTTCTAAAAGGGAAAGTAAAACAAATGCTCATGCAAATCTCATGTAGTTTTAACTAAGAAAGTGGTAATTGAATCATTGCTATCTTGCATTGCAACACTGCTATCTTTTCAAAGTTATTGCTATCTGGATAAAATTGAACTCATCATTGCTATCTGGGTTAAAACTGAACCATTGCTATCTCGATTGACCATCACTTCAAAGTTAACAACTCATGCTATGTGGATAAAACTGAACTCATCATTGCTATCTGAGTTAAAACTGAACCATTGCTATCTCGATTGACCAACATTTCAAAGTTAACAATTCGTGCTATGTGGATAAAATTAAACTCATCATTGCTATCTTGGTTAAAATTGGACCATTGCTATCTTGCTAATCACTTCAAAGTTCTGTGCTTGCCCAAGTAGATAGCTCATCTAGTTTTTTTCGTTTTAACTAGGGGAAAAGAACCACTGTATACTATGTTTTTGGGAATGATACCAGGCCTATGCTCTCCCCTATCATGGGTGATCAAAATGCCAGACATATCATTTTTGCATGTGTTTTTCCTTTAGAGGGGCTTGCTCTTGGATATCGTTCATCCAAGTAGGAACAACCCTAAGTGGTAACAGGCTAGATGTCAATTCCTTCCAAGCCACTATAAATAAATTATGTTTGGAGCAAAAGCTTCAAACAACAAGTGAAGTTGTGTTATACCAACAGCCAACCTCCCCCAAAACCCTCCAAGGTGCAACCCTTGCAGGCTAGGAGACTCCATAACGGAGAGTAGTGCTGCCAAATGTATAACCACTCAAACGGTTGCCTTCATTAAACACCTTTGTTCTAGTAGCCAAAAACCCTTTTTATCCATTTGAAGCCTAGGATTTTGTACTTGTTTTTCCTTTTAGTCCAAAAAGAGTCAAAAAATCACAAAAAAATAAAAAACCATAAAAATATTCTGTGTTTGTTCTGTTTTCTTGCCATAAATTCAGAAAATCAGATCAGACAAACCTTCTTGCAACCAAAGTACCAAAAACATTAGAAAAATTTCAAAAAATTACAAAAATATTGAGAAAAGCCAAAGCGGCGCATCCACCCTCTATTCTTGCGCATTTGTGTCGACCTGCAGTGCATCTGTTTAGACTTCTAGCGCATTTACTGTCTATTTCAGCACTTTTACCTTTTACTAGTACAACGGATTTGCTACAACTTACAAAACTTATATTAGTTTCCACAGTGCATCTATTTCAGTACATACACAACAGTGAGCACTCACATAGTTTTCAAGGAAAATTTTTTACCAGTTCTGAGTACCCATTTTAGTCTAGTTTCAGGTCCAGAGATTAGGTCTTACCTTGCAGTCAGTTTTCCATCCATTTCACGTCAAAACCTCTCTTTCATTAGTCATCCCATTCACCTTCTATTAGGTCTTTCTAGTCCAAGGTCAAAAGTGTCCCATATCAGGTCAGCATAGACCCCTTTTTCGTATCACTTTGGATTCAAGTAAACCTAGTGGGTCACAGAACTTTGTTAGAGGTCTTGGTGCACGACTAGTCCCTACACATTAAGACAGGTATTGAGTACCCTTACTAGTGGCTACCGTCTTGTATCGGCCATCTTACTTGGAATCATTGATTGAGAAAGTCCTTTATCCAAATCTTGTCATAAGTATCCTATTCTCAACAGTCTCCATAGACATCTTGCCAAAATCTCTAGTCCCATTCCACCTCATCCCACATCACCTTGCATGGTTCTTACTAGATCTCAATACAAAAAGTAACTTGAAATGGCTGGATCATCCAACCACATCATCACACCTCATGATAGTGATGAGGAAATCTCTAACGAAGACTATCAAGGAAGCATCCAAGATCGGAAATTCCAACGCTTACTAGAGAAAGTGTTCCATGAAGACCCTCATAAGTATTTCTATCATCTTGCTAGTCTTGGAATTAAACTCCCTGCAGATTTTGATATAAGCACAATCCAAGAAAACGTAGAGGATGATCATGAAAGAGGAAAGAAAACCCTAGACCCAAATGCAAAGGATAAAGGAAAGAAAACCATAGACCAAAGTGTTCCTATGGAAGAAATGAGGAAATAACTCGAGGTCTAAAGCAACAAATGTTGGATCTCAAAATGGGTACAAACACTAAAACCTACTCCTTGGAAGATATTGCACCGTACCCCTTTGATAAAAGTTTGAACATGACACCATTTCCCTATCGATTCAAAGTTCCTAAATTTGACAAATACAAAAGGAAAGGGGACCCTAGAGATCACATTAGGGAATTCAACGTAGCATGCATGGAAGGTAGCTCACAATGACACCTACTTAATGAGACTATTCCCTTAGATCACCTAGGTATTCAAGGTATGGAGTGGTTTTCATGGCTCCCACCGAGCATCAAATCTTTTGATGAGTTAGTCAACAAATTTATCACGCCATTTCTCTTACAATATTAAACACGAAGTCTCTATGCTTGATTTATGCAACACCAAGCAAAAGAGTGGCAAATCATTCTCCACCTTCCTACAAAGATGGAGACAACTAGCAGGGCAAGTGCTCTTACGATGTACCAGAGAAGCAACTAATGGAGATGTTTGTCCATAACCTCAACACCGATCATAGCTATCAAATAAAAATACAATGTCCTACTTCATTTTCAAAAGTCATTGAAATGGGATTGTTTATCAAAAAAGCTATGATCGCCAAGGGACAAATCAAGTTATATAAGGACACACCTACTTCCAACTACATGACTGACAAATCAAAGTTTTTGGACCAAGAATAAGAATGTTGTCAATGATGGAGTAGTTGACACCAAGGTGGCAGCTCCCAAGCAACAACCCATACTCACTCTCAAAGGAGAGGCAAACAATGTTACACCCAACAAAACATTCTCTCAGGAGCCAAGACCATGGCTCAACTTGAATCCAAGGTGTAAAGTTCACACCACTATGTGAGTCCCAAGAATCTGCATTAAGGAAGTTATTGGCCAACAACGAAATCTCTGTACTGCCAACAAGCGACTATGAGCCTACAGTCAAACCTCACTATTGGAAAGACATCGACTATTGTGAGTATCATAGAGGAAGAGGACATACGACTAACAATTGTATCTGTCTCAAACATGTTATTCCAGGTGCTTGATCAAAATCAAGGAGGAACCCAACAACATACCTCTAATGAGACACATGTGGCTTACATGGATCTGCTTCTCAATCATGAGAGGCCATACAACAACACAACAACAACAATGGGAATAATAACAATGGAAACAACAACACAACAATCGCAATAGGCCAAATCAAAATGGTGGGAATAATAATGCCAACTACGCAAGTGTGCCATTCGACTATACCATCAATTGATTATCAGAGCATGTCCCACAAATCAATGTGTTCACACCCCACCAACAATCAGAGCCTAACCGCAATGATTGTAGTATCATTACCCGCAGTGGTAGAGTCACGTTGAATACCGTCCCTCCAAGGTCATCACCTTCTCAGTCCAACTTCTGTCAGTATAACGTCATAGACCAACTACAGAAAACTTCGGCTCACATTTCTATCTTGGAGTTGTTGCGTCTATCTCCTTCCCATAAAGAGATTCTCAATAAATCCTTAGTGGAGACCACTGTCCCCACTAACTTGGCCCAAGAGAAGTTTCAGGCGCATGGTAGGTAATCTAACCTCCTCAAGTACAATATCATTTACCGAGCAAGATGACCTCTCAGTATCTCAACCTCATAACACCCCTCTTCACATTGTCGCCTTCATCCACAAGCACCGCATCAAGAGGGTTCTCATTGATGGGGGAGTTGGTTTAAATATTTGCATGTTAAAGCTAGTCCTTAACATTGGGGTTCTTTGAAAATGTCGTCGATCCAAGGAAGAAGATTACTATCAAAACCTATGATGAAGAGGAGAGAACTACAAAAGGAGCAGTGGTGTTTCCCATACAAGTAGGACCAATCATAAAAGATGTTGTGTGCCAAGTCCTAGATAGGGAGCTCACCTATAATATTCTGCTAGGGAGACCATGGATTCATGCCATGAAAGTTGTTCCCTCTACTTATCACCAATGCATAAAATTCCTGCATAATATGGCAAGCAAGTCACCATCCAAGGAGACCCTGATCCCTTCTAGCATTGCAACTCTGTCCTTTCAAAACCCAATTGCATCATACCAAATGATAGAGCATCTACATCCCCTACCCCACAACATGATCATACCTCTGAAGCTTCCTCATCAAAGCCCAAAGAGCAGAAAATCACCATCAAAGAAACTGGAGTTGGGGAATACTCCATTGAGCACAGCCTAAATCTAGCCAAGATGCCTTTATCTCCTAGATCCTTTGGTCAACCCAAGCATTTTACAAAGCCATCTGCTCCTCCTATAGCTCCCACAGCTCCCTTTGTAAAATGGGGGACCTTATTCGATGAAACAGAGGAAAGAGATGTCCTACAATGGCTTTATACCGAAGAAGAAGAGAACATACAACAAGAACCACCTAGGCTCCCAACAAAACTCTATGGGCGAGGAGAAGCTATCCTACACAAAATGGGTTATGAAGGACAAGGCCCTATCGGCCTAAGAAAAGAAGGAATCATAGAACCCATTCAACCTTCTTCATCCTCATTGGCTAGAAATACAAATGGCCTAGGATATAAAGGCAAGGGCAAGGCTAAAGAAAATGCTTGTCTTGTAGAAATGATCCATACACTTCAAGTGGATAGTGATATAGATTCCAATGAATATGAGTGGGATGAGCTAATAGAGCATGAGGGACAAACACTATTGAATAGACCACTAGAGTCTGATTTGCCTATCTCTGAGAATACGACTTTCGAGGAAGGTTCGAGTTCTATCGCAATAAATAATTTGGAGGAAAGTACCATCCCGAACACTCCCCCTACCAATACTCCTAGTATATCCATTCAAACTATCAATGAATTAGATCTATCCTCGACTCCCTCCCCCTTGTACATCCTGAACTTATTGACTGGGATCTACGAGGAACCCCTCAACTAGATATGTTCCAAAACGATGATGCTTATATTGACTACATGGAACTTAGGGACCACCTACCTAAAGGGGATCATAAAGCTGGTTTCGGTATTGAACTTAATACCATGGCTTATTTTGGAGAGGGTGCCAAGCCTTCCAGTCACAAAAATATCAAAATAAAAAACTGGATCTGACGGTGAAAACCATTCTGCGAGACAGTGTCAGATCCCAAAACAGTAAAAGAAAGGACGTATCCGAAGGTGAAAACCAAGCTATGGCACCTGACGATGGAATGAATTGACACTCTCCCCAATGACATGCACCAAGAGAAGTCTCAGATTATTGTGGAACCTACAGAGCCAGTAACATTGGAACAGAGGAATAGCCTAAGATCATTCACTTTGCTAAATCTCTAACCCACCGAAGAAGGCCAAGTTTGTACCATTCTTCAAGAGAAAGCAAGTCAATTTTGCTTGGTCATATGCAGATATGTCAGGGTTAGATCCAGATTTGATTCTACATCATCTTCCATTAGATCAGGAGTGAAACTAGTGAAACAGAAGCTTAGAAAGATGCATCCACACATAGCATTGCTTGTAAAAGAAGAACTCAAGAAACTACTAGATGTAGGGTTATTAGAGCTATAGACTATCTGGAATGGGTCTCCAACCATTGTACCAATGTCCAAAACCGGATGGCCGAGTCAGACTATGCAATGACTTTAGAGATCTAAACAAAGCTTGCCGCAAGGATGATTTTCCATTGCCAAATATAGAATATCATAGTCGACTTAACAGCAGGGCATACCATGTATCTCTCATGGATGGCTTCTTAGGCTACAATCAGATCAGGATAGCACTGGAAGACTAGCTTAAGACAGCTTTACTTGTCCATGGGGCACTTTCTGTTGGAATGTCATGCCATTTGGGCTAAAGAACGCAGGAGCCACATATCAACGTGCTATGACCACTATATTTCATGATATGATGCATGTCACCATGGAAGATTATGTAGATGATATCTTAGCAAAGTCACTCACAAGAGAATCACACCTGGATGTGTTGGAGAAAATATTTCAGAGACTCAAGCAATTCAAAGTCAGGTTGAACCCAACAGAAATGTGTATTTGGAGTCACCTCAGGCAAGCTCCTAGGCTTTATTGTATCAGAAAATGGAATAGAGGTGGACCCTGCCAAAGTCAAGGCTATTATGGACATGCCACCACCCAAGATTCTTACTCAACTAAGATATCTACAAGGCAAGCTACAAACAATCCGTAGATTCATATCCACAGCTTGGCAGACAAGTGTCAACCATTCAGTCATCTCCTGCACAAGAACATTCCATTTAGATGGGATGAGAAGTGTGAAGAGGCATTCAACAAACTAAAAGAATATCTTATGAATCCACCTATTCTCATGCCTCCTATCTAAGGGAAACCATTGATACTCTACATATCTGCTACACCTACAGCTCTTGGGGCTCTCCTAGCACAACAAGATTATGAGAATAAAGAAGAGACCGTCTACTATATTAGTCGCACATTGGTGGGCTATGAGTTGCAATACTCTCAGATAGAAAGATCATGTCTTGCGGTAGTTTTTTCTTCCCAAAAACTCTAACATTATATGCTTCCACATCCAGTCAAACTTATTGCAAAAATAGATCCCACTGAAATACCTACTAAGCAAAGCAGCTCTTACAGGTCGCCTAGCCAAATGGGTAATGCTCCTAAGTGAATACGACATTGAGTATGTAGACAGAAAAGCTATCAAGGGACAAGTCATTGCAGACCAGCTAGTAGATGCACCACTATAGGACACCACACCAATGCAATTTGAGTTTCTAGATGAATCTTTATTCAATATCTCAACATACTCCTGGAAACTATACTTTGATGGGTCCTACACCAACCATGGATCGGGGGCAGGAATCTTGTTTGTAACTCCTCATGGTGACACCATACCGAAGTCTTACCGTCTATTGTTCCCATGCACCAATAACATAGAAGAATATGAAGCCTTAGTCATTGGCCTCAAGATGGTGACAGATTGGAAAATCAAAGAACTAAATGTCTACAGTGATTCTCAACTAGTGATAAATCAGGTCAAGGATGATTATCAAACAAAGATGAGAAGCTTGTCCCATACAAACGCATGATAGATGACTTCAAGGAATACTTTGTGATTATATCTTTTGAGCAGATACCGCGCATTGAGAACAAAGCAGCAGATGCCATGGCGACCATTGCCTCTCTTCTCGAGATACCGGAGAATGAGTCACGGTACGAGTTCTTAGTTGAAACTATTCGACAACCAGCTTATGATCTTCCTGAGACCCATACCATATGCCTTTTAGTTGGATCTAATTCACCTTGGTACAATAAGGTTTACACCTACCTCAAGGACAACACTCTCCCACCTAACTTATCTTCAAACCAATGACGAACCTTTATATGCCAAACCTCTCACTATACCATCATTGCCGACACCCTATACCGATGTGGTCTAGATGGTACTTTACTCTGTTGTTTAGAATGAGAAGAATTTGTAACCGCCTTACAAGACATACACAAAGGGATTTGCGGGACACACTCTAGCGGTACTTCCTTAGCCAAGAAACTCATGCATTTGGGTTATAACTAGCCAAACATGGAAACAGATTCATATCAGTTCGTGAAGAAGTGCAAGTAGTGTCAAAAAATATGGGAACCTGATACATGCACCAGCTCAAGAGTTGAGACCTTTAACGACACCTTGGCCCTTTTGCCAATTGGGACTTGACCTTGTGGGAAAGATCCATCCACCCTCCTCCAATGACCACAAATTCATCATAACCACCACTGAGTACTTTACCAAGTGGATTGAAGCTGTTCCCCTCACCACCATCACAGGTAAGCAATCTCCTCATTCATCCTGAATTACCTCATCTGCAGATACGGGATTCCCTCATCCATTATCACGGATAATGGAAGACCCTTCAAAAATTAGGATGTCCAAGAACTTTGTGACCAATTCAAAATCCAACACCATTTCTCTACACCCTATTACCCCCAAGGCAATGGTCAAGCTAAAGCATCCAACAAAACTATCTTGAAACTCCTCAAGAAGACAGTCAATGATGTTGGCCATGATTGACACATCCAACTCAATCCCACTCTGTGGGCCTACAGAACTAGTATACGCACTCCCATAGGTGCTACCCCTTATGCCCTTGTCTATGGCTCAGAAGCTATCCTTCCCATTGAGGTTGAGTTACCATCTCTCAGGGTGTCATTAAAAGGTCTCATATCAGATGAAGAATATAGAGTTTCCAGATTGCAAGAACTAGAGTTGCTAGCAGAAAGGAGACAGAAAGCCTTTGACCATCTCAAAGCATATCAACAGATGATGTCACGAAGCTATAACCACAGGGTTCATCTAAGAATCTTTAAGGTTGGAGATCTAGTCCTCAAAGAGAATCCCCGCAATCAATAGGATAGAGAAAAGAAAGGCAAGTTCAAACCCAATTGGCTTGGGCCTTATGTGATTATAGCTGCTTATTAGCAACATCAGAGGGTGATCTGTTTGATGACCCAATCAACAACATGCATCTTCACTAGTTCTATACCTAGGAGAACCCCAATGTAAGGGGGGACAGAAAAATACAAAAAAATCAAAAATTAGAAAAATGCAAAAAAAAAAAAAAAATTAGAAAAATACAAAAAAATCATCCTTTGGTGAAAACCTGGCAAACAGGCGCCTTGGATAGGTATCATAATGAAAACCTGGCAAACAGGCGTCATGTTTGCTTTCTAGTTTTTTCATGCAAATAAAAGCAAGTGATGAAAACTGGTAAACAGGCGTTACTTGTGATAAATCGCTTCCTCCATCTTTGGGAAACCAATCACCTTGTGTCTATTCTTCCTCGTGTCCCATTCGACCCATATCCGTTCCATAATAAAAACCTAATGATAACCTATCATGGCTTGATACTCTAACTCTTTGTTGTGTTGTCAACCAAGGTTTTGTCCCATATCCTATCCATAGGGTCAGCCTAGCATAGTGTCTCTCGTTAGTATCCGTGTCCAAGTCCATGAACTAGGTTGCCTCTGCATTGTCACGTAGGCAAGGCCATTTCTCAAATGCACCCCCAAGGCTCCCATGGTCCCATCCATCCCATTTCTTGTCGTCTTTCTTCTAGTCCATCCATGGTCCATTAGGGTTTACCCCAAACTACGTTGCCTATGTGTCGTCACGTAGGCAAGGTCATTTAGCAATAAGCCCCTGAGGCACTAGGTCAGTCCCTTAGGGTCCGTCTCACCAATAAGGATTGTGAAATCTTCTCACCAAGCAAGCAAGCACAAGCAAAACCCGCTTTCAAGTAGAAATTTTGACACGAGACACTTAACCTATCCAAAGCAAAGCAAAAAAACACCTAAGGCCTTCTAAAATGATTTTACTCAAATTATGGCAAGAAACAAACACATCTAAAGGCAAGAATGTTTTGTGTTGGTTAGGTTAACTTATAGAGTCTTGATTTATGCTATCATGCCTTTCTATGCTACTCAAGGATGCCAAAAGCTAGAGATGCTATGATGGGGCATGATTATTTTCTTTGTTTGCTGATTATGGATTAAACTTTAGTAATGTGAAGCCTTGTCTAAGGACATGATCGACTAAAAGATCATCGAGGACATCAAAGGTCTAACATGAAAGGGGGCAATCCTTGTTTGTTGATATGCAAGAAATACTCAGGCCATCTCAGTTCAATTATACCTTGATGCTTGTATTAACTTGCTAAATAAAAATCCATGTAAGCAATGCTCAGGTCATCTCGGTTCAATTATACCTAGATGCTTGCATTAACTTACAACATTCAGAAAAAGTACCAAAAAAATTGCTCAATGATGAAATAAGCACTTCAAAATACTTACACCATCAAGATGTCAAAATCAAAGCATCCATTATACATCCATCTATACATCCATGCATCCATATCCCATGCAATAAAAAGATCCAATCAATGCAGAGTAACAGTACAAAGTCAAAGCTTGTGAATCTTTCTATCGAGTCATTCTTCCAATCAATCTTGTATCTATCATTCTGTCATTTCTATGGCGATAGGGTACATTTGGACATCACAAAAATAGAGCTTATAGTTGCACATCATATCATATGAGAGTCATTTACATGATTAAATCAGTTGTATACATAACAAGTGCATTAGGTCATCCATATACAGTTTGTTGCAATCATCATATAGTGTCAAAATAGAAAACAACAAAAACATAGATAAGTGCATCACATAAGTTGCATAATCATATAGATACCATTTTGCATTCACATGCATTAGAAACATATCAAGTAAAACATCTAAAACCTGCATTAGGTCATATAGCATCACATAGCATCATATGAAAATCTGCATTAGACAAACATTGCATAGCATCAAGTAAAACATCTAACTCTGCATTAGATAAACATGAGCATCACATCATACAAATAGAAATGCATCATAACTCATACATAGAGAAAACCTCAAATAGCTGCATCATCATATAAATATCATAAAAACATGTCCAAATGGACAATATCAAAATGTTTGTCTCTGAATCAGTGTCATATACAATAAATACATCCCAATGGATGGTGATACATGTCTCACAAATACAAAAGTGGTACAAGTCTATCCAGCTATCTGAGCCATCAAAAAAGGTGCACAAAACCTAAAATCTGCAAGTCTGCTAGTCTTTGCTATCCCTGTTGCTGTGGACCACTGCTATCGGCAGTGTCTCCTCCTCCTCCTCTGCTGGCCCCAGACTGCTGGGGACCATCACGGAAGCCCCTGACCTCGATGCACCTACTCTCTGTAAAGCCATAGACTGACTCCTATAGCTCGAAGCCCTCTGATTGGCAGGCACAACACCATGATATAATCCTCGATAATATTGTGTCTAGGCCTGTGCTTTGGCAAGCTCACCCTGCACTTGCGCTAGCTGCCCCCGCATCTACGCCAACTCTGTCTGTGCCTGCGCTAGCTACCCCTATGCTTGCACTAGTTGTCCCTGTGCTTGCTACACCTGCCCAACTAGGAAACTACTTGTCTCATCTGTCCCTAGGGCTGCCACTACCGTATCCCTCTCCACTCAGATAACTCATATCTGAGCGTCTGCCATGTCTCTCTCTCTAGTGAGCCGAGCAATGTAGTCTGTGTCTGTCTCATGTCGAGCCTCAACCCTCTTGAGCTGTCCCTGCAGCTGTCTAACCTGTCCTCTCAATGTAGCTATAGTCCTCTCATGGACATTCGCCTGTGCTGGACCCTGGGCTACCTGTGCCTATCCTTGCCCTTGTGGAAAGGGCACCTGCTGCTATGCCACCTACTGCTGTGCCACCTATTGAGGTGGCAGCATTTGTGTCCGTTGTCCCTACGGTGCCTGCTATGGTACCTGTTGTGTGACCTGCTGTCCCTCCCCAACCCTCCACCTCTGTCTAGGTTAGCCTCCATCATCTCCCCCCTCCCCCTCCTCTTCCATCATCTCCACCTCCTCCCCCTCTTCCTTCGTCGTCTCCTCCATCTTTGCCACCCCCTCGTCCTCCTCTCCCCCTCCCCCTACCCCTCCTCCTCCTCCGGCCAACCTGGCCCTCTTCATCTGAGTCTGCCTCATCTATGCGAGGCACCAACACTCCAGGACCTGAGTATCTCAAGAATGGGTGAGCAGTAAACCAATCCTCGTAGTCCTGAGTCATCCCCACATCTGCTATCTCCCTCCTCATGTCCCAGGCAACGTAGGGTGTCTGCCGAAACTCTACTAAGGCCTCCTCATAAGATGCCATCGGTCCCCATCTGACCCTCTCAACATGTGTCCATGCAAACCGAGCCTGCCCCTGTGGCATGCCCTGCCTCCTGTCAAACTATCTTTGTACCCTTCCTATAATCTGTCTCTCTAGTATGAAGCATGTCCGTCCTATCATCCATCTCGTCTGAAAGTAGTAGGGTAGCTCATCTACCTCATCCTCCCACGACTTGCAATCTAGATATGGTCGCCAGATGACCACATCTACCCCATCCAAAGCATGTCTCTAGTACTCTAGCTTCCCCACCTATGTTGAGAAATCATCCCTGTGTAACCATAGCTGTATGGCTCTCCCCTCTACCTATCAAACATACATATTAGTCTCATGATCGCTATGTGCTCCCATAGTCAAAACTGTAGTAGTGATATGCTTGCAAATAGGCTCGTAGTCCTATGATATACTACTTGATGCATATCGTGGTATAAGTGAGCAAGTACGCAAACACCCCAAGCATATCAGGTGCCCTCTGTCACCATCCTCTCCATGATCCTACCCCATCCAATGGGGAACCCATGCGATCTCCTGTCGAGGCATACGATGCTTCCGATCAATCCTGCTACAATCCCTGGGAAGTAGTCATCGTAATCGTGAATATCCTACCAAGGGATGACCTGTCCAACCAACTCTGGGTCATCAAACACTCACCTGCACTCAGCGAGTCCTGCATCTCTCTATGGATCATACTCCACAAGCTCACCCTCAATTGGCAAATGCAAAATCCGATAGACGTCCTCCAATGTCATGGTCATCTCACCGGTAGGAAGGTGGAAAGTACCATCCTCACTGTGGAACCTCTCCACTACAGTAGTTAGCAGGCCGCGGTTCACCCAAACCTTGGGCATGAAGTAAATGTAATCTAGTCCCATAGCACTAAGCACCTCTCTATCTATCTCAGTCAGCATGTATCTCTACAACAAAGGCATAGGGAACTGCTCCCTAGACTGCAGTGTATCCCGTATCTCCTCCTGCAAGCAAGCAAAGCAAGGCATCAACCTAAGGCTGCGAGCACCATACTCAACATATCTATAGAAGCATATCAACTAACTTAGCATTTCAAATTGATCAAAATAACACACTACATCTCTTGACTAGATTCCTACAATCTCGAAGATAGCTTATCGATTGACACGTCAAACAGGATGCCAATCAAGCCAATTTTGCTAAGTAATCTACCTATCTATAACGTATGTGCCAAAACAGGTGGCAAATGTACTATTTTTTCACAAATGCACCATTTTTGGACCTATGCGCCACTTCTAACATAAGCACCGTAACAATCCATAGATGCACTACTTCTACGCATGCACCGCAACATACCATATATGCGCTGCAGTTTTCTATGCATGCACCGATTTCACATATGTGCTGCTTTATTTCATGCATGTGCTGCATAACCATACGTGCATCGTTTCATGCGACATGCACCACTCTATCTTTTAGCGCTTCTGTCTAAACTATTTTTCTCCTAGCATTTATTGCATTCAAACTCGACCCTAGGAGAAATTTTTTGAGATACATACTAGGGCTCCTGCCTCTGTTGGCTGGTCGAATTGATGAACGCGCTTGAATCGATGCTCCTCGCGTGGAATGTCCATCCTCGTGTTGACTACTTTATGCTCTATGCTTCTCTAAGCTCTCCAAAGAAAATCAAACCAAGACAAGTGTGCAAATGGATTGTCTTGTGGACTCAACTCCTATATATGGCATACAAACCCTAATCTGGCTAGGTGGCAACTATGACTACTTCCTGCACCCATTTCTTCCAGTTTTCTTCCCGTTTCTCTGAAATGCGTCCTATTTCCTTCAATCCTAACCAAGGTTTGCCTTCTTCGTAAGATTGTCCATCTCTCGTCCTTCTGCCTTCTTCCCATCCAATCTCTCAAGGGGGCATCCTATTATCATAACCTGTACCAGGGGCAAACTAGGGCATGTATCATTATCAGACTATCTATTCTTTGAGGCAACGCCATAAACTGTATCGCATCAAAGAGGGGCAAAATGTATATGCCTAAAAATGACACGATTCACATTCTTCTAAGTTAATTAAATATCAAAATATTTAATTATCTCTTCTTCCAACAATTAAATAAAATCCTTTTATTTAATTCAATTCTTCCCAAACAATTAAATAATTCGTAATTATTTAATTAAATCAAATCATTCTTCCAAATTTGAATAAATCAATCAAATTTATTTAAATCCTCTTAATCTCAAAAAATAAAATACAATCAAATATTTTATTTATTCTTCCAAAATCATGCACAACAATTAAATAAATTTATTTATTTAATTAGCTTTCTTATCTTCTAAATTAAATAATACCAATTATTTAATTGTTTTCCTCCAATATTATCTTCTCTAAATTTAAATAAATCAATTATTTATTTAAGTTGCTTTTTCTTCTAAATTGAGTTATCTCTAAATATAATTCAATCTTTTTGCACATGCAATTAAATATTCCTAATATTTAATAAAGCAAAATATCTTCTTATTCTCATGCAAATCTATTCTTCTTGTTTTAAATTAGTTAACTGATTATTATATTACTTTAAATGCTTTAACTCATTCTTCTATTCTTAGCAAATCCTCTCATGCAAAAGAAAGCAAGACGCATGTCTTCTTCTTATTCGTTGCATGTTCCTCAACTATTCTCAATCGTTGATCTTCTCAAGTCTTCTATACCATTGATCTCTTCTCTCCAAAGTCTATAAAAGCAACCTCATTCTTCCATTCAATTCATCCAAGCTTTAAGTATTGTTACTCTGTAGGAATTACAGTGTGCCTTTGGCACCAATTCCTTCATTGCTTGTGACCATAGTTGTGAAGCTCCTCTTCATTGCGATATTATCACTGCCATTCTCAATTGACATTCTTGAAGTATAGCAAGGAAGTGCACTCTCTGAGGGCCCCTATTTCATACATGCAAGAACAATTTAGATATGCAATCAATGGAAACTTTGAATTAAGGAGGTTTGCTTTGTTGTTCATTGCTTTATTTGATTAGATCTTCTTAGTTCACTATTTCATTGAGGTTTTGGGTATTTGATATAGATTATTATTGCATATTCATTGTTGATCCAATTTTCCCTTAACATGCCTTACATTCAATCTATGGATTTCAATGGTTGGAGCAGCAATTCATGCAAACCCTTTATGATCTCAGCTAGTGAAACAATATGAAATGCTGCTAAAATTCCTAAACTAATGGTTGTTCTCAAAGAAAATGCAAAAGGGGATAAGGTTTAAAGAAATCCTAAGTGACATTCACAATATGTGGATTGCTGCAAGTAGACAAATGCTCTGAAATTTAACCAATTTTCTGAGTTACCAAACTAAAAATGAATGTTACAACACTGCAGAAAATGATGCTATCTTCAATGGAAATTGAGAAATTTTCAAATTACAGTTCATCCATCAAATACCCAACAAGTGGCGCAATTTAATTTATGAAATGCAATCGAACTTAAGCACAACTGATCAACCCAAACTAACTTTGCACAGTTACCTACCATCAACAAATAACTAAAAGTATGGACTAAGAGCATTCATTTGATACTTTCAATCAAACCATAAACATTGCAAAAGCACAACTAATTAATTATTGGAGATCAAAAAGTGAACCATGAAACCAAATAAGCCAATACAATACACAAATTCTCAAAATAATTGCAAAAACTTGCTTTGTATTGCTTCAAATGGTAGAATGTCAACAATTCGACATCAAGAATTCTCTCTTTGATAATGGAAATGGCAACCCCTTTATATAGGATAGGAGCCACACCGAGTTTTTGAATGGACGGTGGAGATTAACTCAACACCAATGGTCTAGATTACATCATTAAATGTATTCATGACAACTCATAACAAATCCTGGATTACATTTTGTCTCTTATAAAAAAGATGAAAAACAACCCCCAGATACATTGAATCTAGACAATTTGACTACCCAACTGAATATATATATATATATATATATATATATATATATATATATATATATATATAAGGTCAATTTCAAGGCATAATGAAGACAAAATAGTGTCACATGTCACTCTAAATATAGAAATTTATAATAGTGATGGGATTACATTTCAAAATGTTCAAAAAAGCATATTAAGACTCTCCATCCAAGTCTACTTTGTCTTCTTCTACCAACTTGTTGCGGTAGTTGACCTAGGCTGAAAGTGCTGGATTGATATCTATGGGGTCCAGGTTCTTAGGATGATTGACCTGGTATTTGAACATCTCCAACTCTTGGTTGTACCGATTGTATATTCTTTCTATCTCTGCCTTTGCCTTATGAAATGCATTAAACTCAGCTTTGAGGTCATTGACTCTATCTAGCCTGGCTTCCACATCTAACTTAGCATCTTCAAAAACTATCTTGTGTAGTTTATCTTTACATCCATTCACATCATATGGCGCCAAGTCATTGTAGTCCATTACTAGACAATCTCTCAAAGTATCATTTATATCATAAATGAGAGTTGAAATGTTCTCATCTACTGCTTTGCAAGCCTCCCTTGCACTATCAAAAACTTCCTTCCTCAATTTTATTTGTTGATACCATTCATTGGCTTTATACAACCTATCCTTTGTTAAGATATTTTCAGCCAATAGCATCTAAGCTAGCAAGTTTCTGATTGCTTGCACTTGAGGAAACATCTATGAATAATATTCATCAAAAGAGTCACCTTCTTCATGTAAGTCTTTCCATTGTTCTCGAAGTTGAACCAAACTCTTATGGGATTCAGCTGCAGCGTCAATTGTCTCACATCCCTTTTCGCAGACTCTAATCATCCATTTTTGGGCACCTTTTGACAAAGTCTGAACTTCACCAAGCTTAGACCTTTCATCTCTTGACAAAAAGGTAGGTATTGTCCTTATCTCTCCTTCAAAATCTACTAGTTTTATCAGAAATTGAAGGCATGCTTGGAGCTCCTCATTTTGTTGCTTCAATTCCTTCTTTGAAAGTTCATCCTTAGTCAACTACTCTAGGATTGAAGTAACAGACCCTTTGAACTCATCAACCCTTTGTGGTCGTGTAGTTGGTCCCAAATTTATAGTTGTTATGACATAATCCTCTGCTCTGACCTGTTCTCTATTGGTATCAGGCAGTGGGACAACTACTTCAGCTATTCGAGATCCAACTTCATCCTTGTAAATCCTAGATTGTACCTTTGCTTTCTTCTATTTCTTTAGCTTTTGTGCTTGTGACAAAATTGTGCTCAAGTCTAATTTCATTATCTCCACCTGAGGCTCAGGATATGCTATTCTGCTTTGCAACCAATCAGGGTTTGAGGAAGAAAGCTTTCTAGACCCATCAAGATTTTTGTTGTCTGTATTTGGGGGTCCTTCAAGTAGTTCTTGTTCTTGTCCTGATTCTTTATCCACATCTTTATCTTCCTCATTTGTAAGATTTCTCCAATTTATCATTACATTTTCCCAAATTGCCTCGAGGCTTGCCTCTGTTTGGTCCTTCTTCAGAGGACTGTTTGATATTTCAATTATCTCTGTACTAGCTATCTCAGCCAATGGCTCATCAAGTACCTCATTACTTGCCTTGTCAAATGCATCTTTCTCTAATTCTTGTTCTTGAAGACCTAGTTCGACACATACCTTCTCAATACCTGATAGCAATGGCACAACCAATAGAGTTCAATTTTGGTGCATGGGTATTTGAGAGATAGGAGTAACAGAGGATAAAGACATTGCAATTGAAGACAAGTTCACTTGTGTCAAATTGGTGAGCATAACTGACCCCAAAGATGGTGGGTAGAAGAAGTCAGCAAGACAGAGGAAATGACTATGGGGGAAGTGATTGAGAAAGAGGGTAGGGAAGGTGAAATAATAGTAGAAATGGGAGGTAATTTGAGGGAAGTGGTAAGTAAAGTAGAAGATATGGAAGGTGAGGATGTAGAAGTAGTAGAAGAACATGACAAGGTAGCAATGGATAGAACAAGACTGCTTGGGGCACTAGAGGTTACTATGAATGAAGGAGAGACAACTGAAGCAGCAATTGTGGGTGAAGAAGTAGTGTAGACATTCTCCTGAATAATGGTTGCTGAGGAAGAAGGAGAAACAACAGAAGCAATAGCAGTGGTACTAACATTTAGAGTAGTAGGAGGTAGAGAAGTTAGCAGATTAGTATCATTATGAGTAGCAGCAGTCTCCGTGGCTTGCCCAACAGCCTTCACCTTAATCTTCTTCACCTTAGATCCTTCTTCGGGACCACTACACATATCTCTTTTCTTTGAAGCTCTTGTCCTAGAAGAAGGAAGCATTTCTTTCTTATTAGTCTTTATAGTGACCTTCTTGCTTTTCTATGCTTTAGCCTTTTCTGCCAAAGTTATATGGTCTTTAGTTTATGATTTTTGTCCCTGGGCTGGTTTTGCCTCATCAGTGATTTCTATGGGCTTATCCTCTTCTCCTTAAGACTCCTTTTCTGACTCAAGTGTAGTGTATGTGAGTTGTATCCCTTGTCCCTCCAAGGCATCAATCTTACCTCTTACCCATGCTTTACTTAATCTGATTGGTTCCTTCATTACAACATCAAGGGAGCTTTCTTCATGACCTCATATTCATCCATACAATTTGCCCAAAAGTCTTCTATATGCATCTTATAAAATAATTTCTTACTTACAAAGCTCTCCATCACCTTATTAGGATCAAAATGGTCTCTTCTATTGTAGTAATGAAGATTGAGAAGTTGGAGTTCTTTGTCAGAGTGCTTAGCTGACCCCAATGAAGGACATGCATAATTTACTCTACCTAATAGGATGGGAAATTGGACATTTGTTCTATGCAGGTGCTTAAGTTTTTCAGCACAAGATATCAGTTGTCTAGATAATTCTAGGAGCACTACTTTATCTATTGGATATCTAGGGATTCTATAAGCCATTCCCATGAAGCCCTGTATTCTCAAATATGTGAACTTCTCAAATTGAATATACCACCTCCCATGCTTAGTGATTTCATTCATAGCTTCTGTAGATATTCTGAGAGTTGTATTGCTTTGCAATAATCTAGTTATGTACATAGTAAAAGCATCATTTACCCTCTTGAAATGCATAAGGAATTGTGACAATGTAAGCTGTGTGCAGCATTCATAAACCTTTACTTGGGTTTGCTCATCGTTTCCTACTTCTCCCACTTCGGATAATCCAGCATAGTGATTCCTCCTTGCCAAGGCATAAACAACATAGGATGTCCATTTGAAGAACTACTTCTCTTTGAAGTTACTGAATGCTTCATGGATGTTGTCACTTAAGATTTGTGCCCAATGGAACTTAGTTCCCTTTAATATCTCTTCAACTATAAAAAACATCCATCCCTCAAAGGTTGATGCTGTGGGCAATCCATATATTCTACTCAAGAAAGTTATCAAGTCCCCTATCTCATCGTGAAAGTCACTTCTGTATAATACTTGGGGGAACTTAACCATGGTAGACCTTCTACTCTTTGCCCATTGTTCATTCATATGTTTCCTACATCCACTTTCATCTTTCTTGTAGGTGGCCTCTGATCCTGCCTTATTTGGCATGGTCATTACTATATGCCATGGAATATCAAAGGTTTCATCCAAGGAGGGTGGACTTAAGTCAGCTAAAATATCTCCATTGGTAGTTTGTATTGTCCTGGTCATGACATCATACCTATCTGCACAGTCAACTATCAGTTCAACACATTGAACAGATGTAGGGAAAGTAGCAGCTTGTGCAATCCCATTGTCCTTCACTTTCTTGGCTCTCGAGGTTGGATTTGGGCCAAATACTCTAATTCTAAAATCATCAAGGTCAATATGACCTAAGTCTGTGTCTTCAATGCCCTTCCATCCAGTAGCAATCTTCATTTTTGGAGGAACACCTTTAAACTCGCACCTCATGATTTTTGCCCGTGTAGTCATTTAACCTGTAGGACTAGACCTTATAAGTTTTGAAGCCTTTGAGGTGTTTTCTCTATCTCCTAAGTTTAAAGTCGAAGATTACCAAGTTAATTTTTACATTATTAACACCATGTTACCACAAATGAATCTAGCATAAATCTACCAAGTTACCAATATATGCTTATGAGAATAGAAGTCTGAAATCTTCTAATTGTTGCATTTACCACATGATCAAATACTGGAGCAATTTTACACTAATGCATGTAATAAATACTCTAATGCTGCAACATCTTGATTAATACATGTAAAACATCATAATTTACCAAGTGCAGTCATTATTTCTACCTGACAAACATTTCTCCTTTTGAAAATTTCTTCTAAAATAGTCATTTTATCTAGTTTGCACTAGTTTGTGGGTCAACTGACCTACAGTAGAAAAAGTGCTACATTTGAGGTCAACCACCCTTGGTAGAGAAATTAGGGCAGTCTGACCAACTAGTCTGTTTATGCTCCTATCATCATACTGCCTTGCACAAATTTTATGGTCAACCGACTTTCGCGGGTTTGAGGACAGACCAACTTATGTTATCCATTCAGGTCAGTCAATTTCAAGTCCAGCGCAAGTCGATCAAAACAAACTTTACCACTCTTGCGGGAGATTGGATATCATCCAACCTTCCGAGATCTTTGAAGTCAACCAACTAGGTCAGTGATGGTGCATTTTGGCACAAGGTCAGTGGGAGTTGATTTTGGTACAAAGTTGTTTTCTTGTTGCTTGGGGGAGTTTAGGACACCATAGACCCGCGAGACATTTACATGCATCTGACTTAAGTCGAAGAAGTGATCATTTAGTGATGAGTTGGAGCAATAAAAAACTAGCGCAAAGTAAACCTTGGGATCATGCGGGACTTCTAGGATTCTCTGATTAAGTTAGAAGTGATGAACAATGCGAAGTCAAAGAACTTAGTTTTTAGTGCAATGTTGGTTTTGAGATTTGGTGGGGGTTTTCGAGACCGACGACTGACCAAATTGATCACAACATTTCCAAAAGTTAGTCAGACAATTTTTGATGCAAAACTATCCTTCACTTATTTTGCTAATTGATTTAGCTTGTTTGAGATTATTTTGCTCTAGGGTTTGACAAGTATCAATTTCATTTTGCCTATGGGAAGGACTCCGAACGATGCTGAAAAATGTGTTTCCTTCCCTCTATTTCAGCACTAGAGTTTCATGATAATAACTTATTTCAACAAAGAAAACACTAACTTGCATGCCCTAATGCTATCGTTTGTGCATTTAGTGTGCTTTTGAAAGAAAATGCATTTGGTTTCAATTGAAATCCTAACTATGAAAAACCCTGATCAATGGAGATGAACACCTACCTGGTTCGCGGGAAATGAGGTGAGTTGAAGCATACAGGTGTGGAGGAGGTCTTTGGGTCGAATCCACAGGTTGCGCAAGTCAATTGATTGAAATGTTGCCAGGGAGGTCTTTGAGCATTTGTTAAATGCAGAATGATCTTGAAAACCAAAAAATCCCCTATTATCACTCTGAATCAATCGTCATTAATGCAAAGCATACGAAGTGTCAGTTGCAAGATTTGGTAGAATATTAGGGTTTGTGCTACATTTGGTTGTTTCTGACTCAGCAGAGATTTAGGGTGTCACGGACTTAGTCAGAGGACAACATTTTTAGCGCTAAGGTGACCAGTCCATTCTCATGTGTTGCGAGAGTTAGGTGTTCATCAGACTAGTGGAGGATTTAACACTCTCTGACTGGGTCAGTGAATAAGCATTGTAGCGCAAAGTCAGTGGTGACTAGTTTTAGCGCTAAGGTCAGATAGAAATACAGTGTCGGGGTCAGAGGTGAAGGATTCTAGCGCAAAGGTCAGACAAAGGGCATTTTAGTGTAAAGGACTATCAGACCTTCTTTTATGAAATGCAGAGACTTAGACTTAGTAGACTTTGAACTGACCATTTTGAAAAATAACAGCCATCAAATCTTCTTTCCATATATATGTTTTCTTGCCATGATAAAAGATATAACCATCTTGATAGTTTATTCATATTGTTGTCTAATATAGGTTAATGTCTTTTGTCAAGTTTTTGCTAAAAAGGTTTGTTTGTAGTGCTGCATGTTGTCTAGAGATAGTATCGTGATCTTGATTGTTATCCTCTAAGATTGTGACATTTAGGAATCTAATTCTATAACTAGATTGAAGATTTTTCCCCCAGTCAAGTAAAGGATCTACTTATTATGGATGAAACATATGGACTAAACGGATGTGATATTTAATGTGATGGGCCCTAAGGGACTGACCTAGTGCCTCGGGGGCTCATCAATGATGGCCTTGCCTACGTGACAACACAGAGGCAACATAGTTCAACTATGTGGACCATGTGGACCTAAGACCTAGGGGGTGGGAAGCCTCAGGGACTCATCAATGATGGCCTTGCCTTCATGATAGCTCAGAGGTGACATAGTTCGATTATGGAGGTTGACACTGGTGATGGAATGAATAGATGGAGTGTAAACATATGATAAGATGAGAGGTATGGATGGATGGGAAGCCTCGGGGGCTCATTGATGATTGCCTTGCCTACGTGAAGTCACAAAGGCAATGTAGTTGAACTATGATACTGATGATGGAGTTGTGATAGATGACAAGATGGATGAAGGATTAGATGGATAACCTTATTTCATAAGGTGGTAAAGGTGAGTGAAACAACAAACCATGATATGTATTGTTATACATTTTGATGGATGCAGAAGAAAAGATGGATAAAAATTAAAATCCTATAAGATGAAGGAGGCAGGTTTATCACAAATAGTGTCTATTTCTAGGTTTTCACCACTTGCTTTTATTGCACCATTTTGTTTTTGAATGTTTTTGATTCCCTTGCATTGGGGTTTTTAGGTATAAAACTTTCTAAGATGCATACTATTGATGGGATCATCCAAAAACTCACCTTCTGATGTTGCTAACTGGTACATGCCTAATCCATAAGTAGCAATGATTACATAAGGACCAAGCTAGTTGGTTTCAAAATTAGCTTTCTTGTCCCTATCCTGTTAATTTCTAGGATTTTCCTTGAGAACTAGGTTATCAACTTGAAAGACTCTAGGTTTGACCCTGTGGTTGTAGCTTCTTGACATCCTTTGTTGATAGGCTTTGAGATGATTAAATGCATTTTTTCATCTTTCCTCCAATAACTCTAACTCCTGAAGTCTGAAAACTTGATACTCTTCATTAGTTATTAGACCTTTTAATGATACTCGTAGAGATGGTAACTTGACCTTAATAGGCAAGATTACTTCTGATCCATAGACAAGGGCCTAGGGTGTTGCACTTGTGGGTGTGCAGATACTGGTATAGTAGGCCCACAGAGTGAGATTTAGCTATACATGCCAATCACAACTGACATCATTGACAGTCTTCTTCAAGATTTTCAAGATTATTTTATTAGATGTCTCTGCCTGACTGTTTCCTTAGGGATAGTACAGGGTAGAGAAATAGTGTTGGATATGGAACTTGTCACAGAGTTCTTTGACATCCTAATTTTTAAAAGGTCTTTCGTTATTAGTGATAATGGATAAAGGAATACCATAGCGGCAAATGATATAGTTCAGGATGAATAAGGCAATTTGCTTGCCTGTGACATTGGTAAAGGGTACATCTTCGATCCACTTAGTAAAGTACTCAATGGTAGTTATTATGAATTTATGGCCATTTGATGATGGGGGATGAATCTTGCCCACAAGGTCAAGTCCCCATTAGCAAAAAGGCCAAGGAGTCATTAAAGGTTGTAGCTCTTGTGCCAGTACATGTATTAGATTTCCATGAATTTGGCATTTCTTGCACCTTTTCACAAAATGATAAGAGTCTGTTTCCATACTTGGCCAAATAGTATCCCATTCACATAAGTTTCTTAGCCAAGGTAGGACCACTAGAGTGTGTTATGCAAATACCTTCATGTAATTCTCTAAAGGTGGTTTGATATTCCTCACTTTCTAGACACCTAAGGAGAGTACCATCAAGATCTCGTGGATAAAGGGTATCAACAATTATGGTATATTGAGTGGCTTGAAAGATGAAGGTTCTTCATTGATTATTGGATAGGTCAGGTGGTAATGTATTCTCTTTCAGATAGGTATAGATATTTCTATACAAGGGGGAATTGGATCCTACTATGTGACATATGATTCTTGTTTCAGGGATATCATAAATAGGATTAGACACTGGCTCCACTAAGAACTCATAACGTGACTGATTTTGTAGTATATCCAAGAGTGATGCAATGTTTTCCATGACATCTGCAGCTTTGTTCTTGAGTCTTGGTATTTGTTCAAAGGAAATCACAACAAAATATTCTTTGAAGTCATTTACCATACTCTTGTAAGGTATTAAGTTCTCATCCTTGGTTTGATAGTCATCATTTATCTGATAGATGACTAGTTGTGAATCTCCATACACATGAAGCTCTCAGACTTTCCATTCTATAGCCATTTTGAGACCAATGATCAATGCCTCATATTTTTCCACGTTGTTGGTATAAGGGAAAAGTAGTCTATATGATTTTGGGATTGTTTCTCCTTGAGGTGTGACCAACAAAATGCCTACTCCTGATCCATGTTGTATATAAGATGCATGAAAATAGAGTTTTCATGCTTGGGTTGTTATGTTGAAGATGGCTTCATCTAGAAATTCAAAACTTAATGGATTGTCATCATTCAATGGTGCATCCGCTAACTAATCCGTAATCACTTGGCCTATTATTGCTCTTCTATCCACATATTCAATATCAAGCTAGTTGAGAATCATTACCCACTTTGATAGTTTACCTGTTAGAGTAGATTTACTGAGCAAATAATTCAAGGGATCTATTTTTGCTATCAACTTGATTGAATGAGTGAGCATATAATGTCTCAGCTTTTGGGATGCATAAACTACAACAAGACATGCTCGTTCAATAGGCATGTATTGTAGCTCATAGCCTACCAATGTCTGACTGATGTAGTAAATAGCTCGTTCTTTTCCTTCATAATCTTGTTGTGCCAGTAGATCCCCTAGAGCTGTTGGTGTACCTAAAATAGAAAGCAAAAGTGGCTCTCCTTGGATTGGTGGCATCAAGATTGGAGGATTCATCAGATACTCTTTCAAGAGTTAAAAAACTTATTCACACCTCTCATCCCATCGGAAAGGAATGTTCTAGTGAAGGAGATGAGTGAAAGAATGACATTTGTTGGCTAATTGTGAGATAAACCAATGGATAGATTGCATTTTTCCTTGTAATTACCTCAGTTGATTGATATTTCTAGGTGGTGCCATGTCCATTATTGCTTTCACTTTTTCTGGATCCACCTCGATTCCATTGGCTAAAACTATGTATCCTAAAAGTTTGTCAAATGTGACTTTGAACACACACTTCTTTGGATTCAAACGAACATTGAATTGTTCTAGTCTCTGAAAGATCTTGTCTAATACTTGCAGGTGTTCCTCTCATGTGAGTGATTTTCCTAGAATATCATCCACATAATCTTCCATAATGGTATGCATCATATCATGGAAAATGGTGGTCATTGCTCTTTGGTATGTTGCTCTTGCATTTTTCAGTCCAAATGGCATCACATTCCAACAAATGTGCCCCATGGACATGTAAAAGTGGTCTTGTGTTGATCTTCTAGTGCTATTTTGATCTGATTATAGCCAAAAAATTGATCCATTAAAGACAACATAGTATGCTCCACTGTCAAATCCACAATGATGTCAATATTAGGCAAAGGAAAGTCATCTTTGGGGCAAGCTTTATTCAAATCCCTAAAATCATTGCACAGTCTAATCCTTTTGTCTAGTTTTGAGACAAGAACAATATTGGAAATCCATTCTGGATAATCAATTGGTCTGATAAACCCGACATCCAACAACTTCTTCAATTCTTCTTTCACTAACAGTGTTATATGTGGATGCATCTTTGTTAGCTTTTGTTTCATTGGTTTAGCTCCTGGAGCTAGTGATAAGTGATGCATGATCTGGATCAAGTCCAGGCATATTCGCATAAGACCAAGCAAAATTAATCTATCTTTGTTTGAAGAATTTGATGAATTCTGTCTTTTCTTGCTTAGATAAAGATTCTGCTAGATGGATTTGTTGGAATCAAGGTAGACAACTGAGAGGGGGGGTGAATTAGTTGTCCCAAAACTTCCTCCTATTAATTACTTAAATCCTTCTTGTAGTTTAGCAGCATAATCATAAATTAATCATGAAACATAATGCAATTATTCAAGAGTAGAAACACATTAACACATATGACACCAAGATTTTATGTGGAAAACCCGGTTAAGGGAAAAACCACGGGGTGACTAACCCAAGATTGTATTCTCTGTTAGAAGAATAAAAGGAATAAAATGGCACATGACATTAGGGCTCACTGCCCGAGCACACTGCTCACAAGAGGCCCACTACCTACAGGAGACACACTGTCTATACAATAATAAATATTACATACTTGAACTGAAGAATAGCATCTTTACCATGCTTGAGTCAGTTCCATTTAAGCCCAATAGTTCTGCTATGCTTTTTGCACTTCTTCTCTCTACCACACTCTCGTCTCCACTTAGATACCTTTGAAATGACTTCACAACTTCTTATTTATACGAGACATTTGACTTTGGGATAATCATCCAAGTCGGCATACATTACAGAGCAAATACAACTTGACTAATTACAAAAGACTTCATACGAATCAACATACTATTGGCTACATAGATCTGAGACTTCAATCTTCTTTTAGGAGCACGTCATGCTTCACAGAACATCTTCAAGATCAGCCACAGGATGTGTAACTCATCTGGTCGGCTAGACTTAGGAAGAACAACATCATCTAGAAGTAATTCTTCAATTACGAGCTCAATCTTCAATGTGGACCACCAACATGAATTGGACACAATCCAAAGACCTCCACAAGCTTTCCTAAATCACCAATAACATCCACACTACTTCTGCTTACTAAAATCATTCTCTCCTTTATCTGGAACCTCAAGAACACAGTCTGTCATCACTATCATATTGGAATAGATGCTTGCAGAACTCCAGACCATGAATCAATTGAGTTGTCAATTCACATTGACTTCCTAAACACTCCACCAAATCCACAGAACAAGATATTGCATTTCTAGATTTCACTGGACCTTTCTGTGTCAGTCTGTCACCTCTGAACATCTGCCAGAACCAGTTTTACTCAAGTGGCCATAACTTCTTGAGATCTTCATGTGGACCTATCAAATCTTTACTGAATCATCTTGAGACACATATCTACAAACCCTTTGAAGCGCATCCTCTGATCTTCATCTCAGCTGGGATCTTTACCTTACTGTCTTCACTATTCTTCTCTGTTCCTGATAAGACTAATTTTCTCAATATCCTCAGCATACAACTCATCCAATCCTTATCATCAATGCAATAAGAGTATGTTGACATCAATGACAACACCGGTTAGGCCCATACTTGCAACAAGATTATCTTTGGATTGTCTTCTGTACCAATGTTGACAGGTTCTGCTGGTTCTATCAAAACTGAGGACCTCTTCTGATGTGTATGGTTGGGGAGAGTGTCAAGCCTTTCATCGTTTGGTGCCTTAGAGAGGTTTTCACCATTAGATACGCCCTTTATTTTGTCTTTTTCATGATCTAATACTGCCACAGAGCGGTTTTCACCATTAGATCTATTTTTTATTTTTACATTTTTGCAACTAAAAGGCTTGACACTCTCTCCAAAATAAGCCTTGTCATTGAGTTCTACAGTGAAGCTAGATTTATGATCTCCTTAAGGTAAATGATCCCTTAGTTCTAGATAGTCAATAATAGCATCATCATTTTGAAAGGTACCTAGTTCAAGGGCCTCTTGTAGTTCCCAATCTATAAGTTCAGGATGTACTAGTGGAAGAAGGATCATCGGCTTGGTCTGATTCAAGGGTAATGAGGGTTAGGATGGAGGAGTTGTCTAGGTTTGTGGGGGTATTTACAAGGTCTAAAATAGTACTCTCCTCAGTATTATCTATCAAGTGTGACATCCGACCTTCCTTGTGAGACTCACTCTCGATATTTTGCGAATCGAACTCTAGCGGTCTAGACCTCAAACTTTGTCCTTCATGGTATGTGCTTGTTGAGCTATATGTTTGAACTAGTGATTTTTTTACTGGCTAATATTTTCCAATTGGCTAATAGTTGAAATTGGGGATTCAAAATTAGGCTAATAGTACAAGTTGTATTGCGATGTGAATCGCCACATTTTTACAAATTTTATTTTAGTCCTAGCTAAATCACCAAAACATTTATTTTATTAAACTTTTAAAATCAAAGATCTGCCATAATATTTGATACCTGATTAGATTAGATTCACCTAAATTTTATAAGTTATAGTAGAAAATGAAATTAATTTGCCAAGAAATTATATAATTATTGGTTAGGTTAGGGCCATATCACTAATTTTTAATCACCACTATTGATTTTATTTATAATCTAATGACTGGGGTTGTATTTCATGGGTTAAAATTGTATTTGAGCCCAAAATTGTATTTGGGTCATTGATCTCAATTTATAATCTAATGGCTAGGGTTAAATTCCATGGTCCAAAATGTACCTATGGAGCTCCAATGCCAATGGGGCCCAAAATTACATTTAGGTCATTGATCTCAATGTTGTTGATCTCAATTTATAATCTAATGGCTAGGATTAAATTCCATGGGCCAAAATGTACCTGCGGAGCTCCAATGCCAATGGGGCTAAAAATTGCATTTAGGTCATTGATCTCCATTGGGATCAACAACCTAAATGCAATTTTGGGCCCCATTGGCATTGGAGCTCTACAAGTACATTTTGGCCCATGAAATAAAACCCAAATCGTTAGATTATAAATAAAATCAAGGGTGGTAAAATATAATTTAGGACTAATTTAAAATATTCAATGTTTGATTTAAAATATTAAGGAATTAAGAAAATATTGAGGAATTAAGGAATTATAGACACGAGCACTACACCTTAAACTAGTCAATCACTACCACCCTCAGTCACTTACTTTTCCATCAGAATTTAATTTTAAAAAAAGGAAGGATTCACAACGGTAATCAATGCATTTGCCTATTTTTCGTCATGATTTGCTAGGATTTTCTATACATTTCTAGCGATTTAAAATAATTCGCCAATAACATTAATATTTATTTAAGAAAATAGGAAAGATTCACTAATAGAAATTAATACTTTTTTCCAAAAAAATGAAAGATTTGCCAGGATTTTATATATTTTTTGAAGGGGAATTTCTTTAAGTTATCACTGGTTTGAACCATATCAATACCTTTATCTTCACAAGATAGCTTAGAAAGACTTTCCCATTTCCATTCATTAGAGTCTATTTCACTCCCCTCTTGCAATTTGTGAATTTGCTTAACTAGATTGGTGGTAACCTTTTCCTTGTCTTTTCCTTTATCCTTAGCCCTGTAGTCTCTCAAGCTGATAAGGAAGAAGGTTGTATGAGTTCCATGATACCTTCTTTTCTCAAGCCTATGGGACTATGACCATCATATCCCATTGCAAGATAGTAAAACCTGGGCCATATTGATCAGTTTGTAATTGGGGTTGTTGATCTTGTGTGTTGGATTCCATATCTTCTTTGTATAGCCATTGAAGGACATCTTTCTCATCACTTTCATTTGATAGATTACCCTATTTGATAAAAGGACCTTTAGGAGTCTTTAATAACTATGGTTTGTTCATAGACGGTTTGCCATAAGACTTGGGTGATAGGGGTAGTTGTGCAAGACAAAAGGTTTGCTCAATGGAATACTCTCCTATCCCTTTATCTTTGAGCTTGACTTTTAGTTCAACATTTTTGGATGTAGAAGGTATTGAACTTGGGTCAGCAAGGACTGTATAGGACAATCTTGCATGGTTGGTAGGTATGACAACTTCAGGCTTTGGTTTTATGGTGTTGCAGTATTGAAATGGATCAGGATCACCTTGGATAGTAATGTCTTGGCCGTTGTAGGGAAACTTTATACAGTGATGATAGGTGGATGGTACAGCCTTCATCGCATGTATCAAAGGTCGGCCAAGGAGAATATTGTAGGCTAGCTCCATGTCAAGGACTTGGCAAACTGCATCTTTCTCTATCGGTCCAACTTGTATTGGGAAAACAACAGTGCCTTTAGAGGTTCTTTCTTCCTCACCATATGCCTTGATTGTGATCTTCTTCTTTGGATCAACAACATTCTCGGAGAACCCCAATGCAAGGATTAATTTTAATGCGCAAATATTTAAACCTTCCCCTCCATCTATAAGGACCCATTTTATTCTATGTTTATGAATGAGGGCTTCGATGTGAAGAGATGCATTGTGTGGTTGAGTAATGGACATGTCATCTTTTTTAGTAAAAGATAGGAAATGGGGTGTAGTGAGATGTATTACCATGGCTTGAAATTGCTCTTGGTCAAGATTTGTTGGCACAGTGGTTTCCAATAGAGATTTTTCTAGGATGGCCTTATGGGATGGTGAAAGACACAAAAGCTCCAATATAGATATATGTGCGGGTGTCTTTTGCAGTTAGTCTAGGACATTATATTGATTGGATATAGAAGATGGTTTAGGTGGAACCCCTTGGAGAGTAATCTTTCCACGATGAGTGGTAACATTACAATCGGGCTTGTTATTTATAGTAATCACATTTATATGTGAATCATTTTTAGATATGTGGTTAACAGTGTATTCATAGGATACATTCGTGTAATTGGAATTGTTACCACTGTTATTGTTTTGTTTAGAGGTACCTCCCTTCTCATAGTTAGGGAGCGGATTCTTGAATGCCATATGTTCATCATTGGATGTGTGTCCATCAATTGATATATCTCCTCGATCTATCAAGTATTAGATGGTGTTTTTCAATTGTTGGCAATCATTGGTTTTATGACCTTTGCTTCTATGAAATTCTTAAAAGTCAGAATATTTCCACCAAGAGGGTTTAAACTTGGGTTCATATTCTCTTACCGTAGGAAGTGTTATGAGGTTGTTTGTGATAAGCTTCCTTAGGGCAGATTCAATTGATTCACCCAATGGTGTAAATTTTCTACGAGGATGAAAGTTTGTTGGTCTTGGTTCATTGTTTGTGGGTTTGTTTGGAGGTGTATTGTTGTGTGGACTTGATAGATTTAGAATAGGTTGTTTTGGTGTCACACGTTTTGCATCTATAACTCCATTGTTTACAATGTTCTTGTTTTTAGTCCAAAACCTTGATTTATATGTGTTGTTGCTTGAACTAGGGACATTCTTATATATTTTTATTTGTCCTTTAGCTATCAAAGCTTTCTCTATAAGTAATCCCATTTCAATGACCTTACTAAAAGAAGTAAGACATTGGATTTGGATTTGATTGCTTAACTCGGTGTTCAAGTTATGGACAAACATTTCAATCATTTGCTTCTTGGGGATGTGGTAAGGACATTTGCTTGCAAGTTTTCTCCATCTTTGCAAGAAAGTGGCAAAGGATTCTCCACCCTTTTGTTTGTTGTTACATAGATCTAACATTGAAATTTCATGCTCAATGTTATAGGAGAAGTGTGTCACAAACTTGTCCACTAGTTCATTGAATGTTTAGATTCTGGGAGCTAGATGGGAGAACCATTCCATTGCTTGACCTCCTAGGCTATGTGGGAAGAGTTGCATTAGATATGTCTCATTATGGGCGACTTCTAAGCATGTAGCACTAAATTCTCTAATGTGGTCACGTGGATCACCTTTCACCCTATATTTGTCAAATTTAGGGACTTCGAATCTTGAAGGGAAATGCATCATGACTAAGCTTTTGTCAAAAGGATATGGAGATATATCCTCTAATGAGTAATGTTTTGTGGATGTTCCCATTTGTAGGTCAACAAATTGTTGTTGTAAGGCTTGGATTTGTTGTGTGAGTGTATCTAAAGGAATTGACATATCCTTAGCCTTTTCATTCTTGGGAGATTCTTTTTCATTTTTGGAAGCTTCTGTTTCATTTGATGAGGTTGTTTCTCTCAATTTTGAAATGTCAAAATCAGCGGGAAGCTTAGCTCCTTGTTGTGCAAGCAAGAGGAAGTATTTGTGAGGGTTCGTTGTTATGACCTTATCCATCAATTTTTGAAATTTTGGATCTTGTAAGGCATTAACAAGTCCTTCTTGGTCGATTTCTTCCTCTCCATCACTAGAAGAGTGTATACTATTGTTTGTGTAATCCATTTCTTTTCTTCTATTGGTTTGAGATCTAGTTTCAACCATACATTGTTTGATATGAATGAGTTGGATGAGAGACTTGTATGTATAAGTGATGTTTTGATGGGGTATAGTTTGGGGTGAAAAATTGGATTGAATGTGTTGGTGATAAGATTTTCTAAAGGGGGTGTTTTGATTCTTTGTTCAAACAATGGTCTTGAGCTATGATGTATAGCTATCGAAGTTCACTATTGATGTAGACTAACCTTGTCAAGATGTTTAGTGTAGTTTCTAGATAGAGGAAGATTGATCCTGATAGGGACACTAACCAAATTGTTTGTTTGAATAGGGAGATCTCAATGGAACCTTTGGGAAAATTTGTTTTTATTTGGTTTTGGAAAGGCTAAGTATGAGATTGTGAGGCCTACTATCTCACTCCCTTATTTTTGCTTATTTCATATTACTGTTGGAGACATTTTAGACTTTTGAGGACTGTTGATCCCAATATGCAGACTATCTGGACTATACTTCTTTATTTTGGTTATTATGCTTAGTATGTTGTGATGAGATTAGATACTAATTTTTATTCTCTGATGATGATTAGACATGTGATATGCATTATGATATTATTTAAGGTACTAGTTGTGGGATTATGTTATGGATTTATTATGCGATATTATCTTGAGATGGTTTATAGAAATACAAATTATGAATCTAATTATGATGTGATTTTTATGATGTTTTATATGATTATGCGATGGTGTGAGTGTATGTTTTTCCTTGCTTCAGCTATGATATACATGATTGGATTAATCTTTTGTTTAAGTGCGTAGGTGTTTTAACCAAGCCATGGATAATCATAGATTATCCCACACATTTTGTGAAATCCTGTGTTAAACCAATCTAGTTCCAATAGGAACCAAGATCAACTGTGTTATGCTTGATGAATTTTCATAATGTTGTGTATGGTGTCTTTTGGGCTAGGTCTACCTATTTTCAGTGATTTTATATTGGTGTTGTAAAGGTCTAATGTTTAGATGATTTCATTTTTGAGTTTTTATTTTTGCGACCCCTTTTCATGTGATTTTACTCACCCTAAGGTGCTCAAATTGGGTTAAAAATGACCTTGGGTTGTACCCCTAGGGTCTAGGGACCATTTGATCTTGTCTAAACCTAGGATAACTCCCATTTGGTCACTTAAACTTCACCCTGAAGTAAAGTGACGAAAATGGAAGTTTGGGGAGGAGTGGAAGGTTGGGTCAAACACTCAACCTTATCCACACCTCATTCCAAGCATTGGGGTACCTTGCATTGAAGTCTTGGGGAGTCTTCAAGA
The DNA here is from genome assembly GCA_027924645.1 of Cunninghamia lanceolata. Taxonomy (NCBI): domain Eukaryota; kingdom Viridiplantae; phylum Streptophyta; class Pinopsida; order Cupressales; family Cupressaceae; genus Cunninghamia; species Cunninghamia lanceolata. The sequence goes on from BSBN01000506.1 coordinate 212,362, forward strand.
CCCCTAATTGTGGAGGACCCAAATCCAAGGCTCTTTCACATTGGTGGGAGTACCTTGGGGTTTTGTGGGCTTTCATGGGAGGATAGGATTGGGACACTTGTGGTACCCCCATCCTTTTTGGGCTCCACCTTGTTCTCACACATGTGTGAAAGAGCACAAGTGGAGGGGGCAAGACTTGGTGGAATGGGAGGGTGACATGTGTCACCCCCACATTCCATGAAGCTTGCAAGTGGATGTGAGGAGGAAGGAGAAGGTGACATGTGTCACCTTCCATTCCTCAAGGCTCATGAAGAGAGCATATTTTAATCCCTCTTGAAGAGAGGGAGGGGGTTGTTGATTTCTTGACATTTTTCATTTTATTTTGAATTTGGGGAGAGAGTTAGAGGGATTTTTGGAGACACATTTGGAGAAGGACTTGGAGGTGGAGTTGGAAGGGCTCTACTTCAACTACCTACCATTGTTGGGCTTATCAAGGTAGGATTCAAGGCTTGAAGCCTTTCCTTATGTATTTACTTTACTTGTGTGTTTGCATTTTGTTTGTTTTGTGTTTTGTTGTTGTGGGGTTTTGAGGGTGTTTGTAAGAGAATCTCCATTTGGAGAAAATACTCAACATGTGTGGGGTGGGGGAGGAGTGAACCTCCTCGAGGTCACCTCCTAGTGTTGGTATTTTGGCCTTGAGGGCAAGATTATAAGTATGAGTATTTTGTATGGCATAAGTGCCATGGAGGTATATATGGGTTCTTGGTATAAAAATTTGGGCTTGAGGCCTTGTTTGTGATGAGCTATTTGAGATTTTAGAGTGGCCTCTTGAGTAGAGTGATGTCCACTCCCCTACCCCTTCAAACTCATTTTTATGAGTTTTGTGTTGTTTTATATCCATGGGAGTTCTTCTTGTTTGTTTGGTTTGCTTATTGTGGGTTGTGTAGTGACAATCCTTGTGTGTGGATGACCTTCAAGCTTGGGGGTGACTCATTAGTGAGTCTATGGTAGGGAGGAGAGCGGTATTGCGTGGCTTGTTTTCCCCTCCTTTGTTTTGTATTTTGCAGGTTGTTGTTAGCTTGGGAGCTTGGAGGAAGTGTTATAAAGTTTGGTCATTTATAGTTTTCCTTTTTGGCTATTGAGAGCTTTGGACATGTTTGGCTTTTGTGTAATTTGTCTCAAAAGAACAAAAAAAAAGAGAAAGATATAATCTCTTCATTTGTATTGTTTAAATGAATTTATTTTATGATATTCTACCTTAGAAGTTATAAGAAATGTAATATTCTCCTTGTTATAATGTTGTCAAATATATTTACTTTGATGCTCATTGTAATGTGATTTCAAGAAAATAGAAATATTTATATTGTTGGTTTTCATTACATAGTTGCTATCTCTTTATAAGAAAAAAAAAATACATAAAGATTGTTTCTAATTTATTTTTAAGAAAAGAAAAATATATAGGGTTAGAGAGATAGTTAATTTTTCATACAATGTTCAAGCAAAATGCTCTATCTTATTGCTGGAAAATATATATATTAAGCTAACTGTTGTATTTGTGAGAAAGTAATATATATATACTAAAAAAAGGGGGGGTTTTCTTTAAAAAGAAATACATATATACTAAATGTATATACCTCTTCTTGAGTGACGGCCATGGCTGTCCTTCCATTAGACCTGCAACAAAAGAAAAGAAATAGGGAGAAAATGAGGGAATAAAAAAAAATAGAAAATAAAATTAGGGATGAAGAAAATAATAGAGAAGGGAAAATAGGGTTAGGGTTAGCTTTCTCTCCATAAGGATAATATTTTTTTAATTGGGGAAAACTTTTAGGGTTTTTGATTTTTAAATTAGAGTTATTTATTTTTCCCTCTTCATTTTATCTTGGGGATAAATTATTATTTTTTAAATTGTGATGTCTTTGAATTCATGGGTAGAGGGGTAAAATTTAATTAAGAGTGGGTTTTCTTCTTAGAAATTTCATTTTGTTAGAGGTTATTTCAATTGTTTACAGGTTAGGAATTAATTCTTTTATTTAATTGTATTGGTTCATTTAGTGATTAATTCTTTTGAGCTAGTGGAAAAACATTGATTTAATTTATTTATATTTGGGGTTTAATTTTCATATATGTTAACCTTTGAATTTATTTAATGTAACATTATTTTTTATAATCAATTTAATTTATTTAATCGTATGTGAGGATGAAATCGAAGGAGGTAATTAAAATTATTTAACCTAGTTTATTGACTTGAGAATCTTAGTGTGACAATTTAACAACCCTAGCATAATTTTCTTTAAATTAATCCATTTTAGCAAGCTTAGGGAACCTTTGATTAGAAATTTATTATTGGAATAATTCCTATACATGCCCTAGAGGCATTATGCTGTTGGATTTTTCTTGGAATTAGGGTTAAATTTCTTAGGCGATTTAAACCTTGTGTTGGGTAATCTTTTAATATTTCCACAAGCTATATGTTTCAATTAAATTGATATTTAATCTTTTAATGCAATTAGAATTAGGGTTTTGATTTAGACTTGAGTCAAAATCCCTTCACTCACTTACGCAATCTTAGGGTTTCGATCAATCGATCATAACCCTACTGGCGACACTCCTCACATCGCATTGACCCCCTTAGTCACCTTTCATCACACAAGGGAATGCACATGTGATCACATTACCTTGAATTTGTTTAACATGTTTATGCCTTATGCGTATTGCCACCGAGCATGCTGACACGTGCAAGGGGGTTTTTAGGGATGCATGGAATATTTTTTTTATTTCGTGTCATGACCACATGACAAATGTGGACATGACACGTGTTGCATGTCGTGACCGTATGGGAAATGTGGGCATGATAGAGATGCAAGTGAAATGTTTTAAAAATGGGTATGGGATGTATTTTTATGGTTAAAATGACTTCTCAAGTGAATTCTAAGCAGAAATGGGTATCCAAAACTAATTTTTTTTCTGAAAACCTTGAGAATAGCTCACTGTTATGGATGCCCAGTTTCAGATTTATGGGAACAAGGTGTAAATGCGCAGGAACATGTGTTACATGCGCAGTTCTGAATGTGCAGCTCTATTGATTATATGCACAAGACTGGTATATGTGCAGCAGTATGTTTTATATGCGCGACATAAGTATATGTGCAGGAAAAAGTATTATATGCGCAACAATATTTGGTAGATACGCAGTTTTGTTCACAGTGTCTGTCTTTGATCAGTTTTTGGTTGTTTTTCTTTTGGCACATTTTTCTAGGTAACCTATTATTTTTGGTGATGATTGTTTTCTATTTTTAGGCAAGAAAACACAACATACATTACAATTTAATGTTTGTTTTTGACATTTTAGTGTTTAAGTGTTTAAGACAAATTTGAAGACATGTACAATCCTAGGTGAGAAAGGATACTACTTGTTGAATCCCAACTTGGATTTCTCCAGCCACTTAAACAAGGCAGACATATAGAGACTTGGTGGCACTGGTTCCCCCTTACATAGCACACACTTCTTGAGCACACCAAGTCTCATTCCCCCAAAGAGGAATTTCTGCCTCTACACATTGAATAGTGAAGACGTTGGGTGGCTTTAGAGGTTCGACCTCCTGCATCAACAAGTAAAGGGATTTTGGCCTCTAAAACAAATGGTTCTTAGTAACTTTGAGGGACCAACACCTTGCAAGCATGCGGTAATCTACTAAAATCTCTAACCAATCCTACTAAGAGTATCATATACCTTCCACAATGTGAAAATCGTTTCCACAAAGTGATGGTACGCCTCTTTTCGATTTGGTACAGTAAGGAAAGGCTGACGCTGGTTAGGACTTGGTTTTCACCTTATCCCTCTTATATAGAAGTTCAAAGGAAAACTCTGCTTAAGGTCATCCCTCTTGGATGAAGCGCAATCCAAGAGCAGGCCTTTCTAAAGGATTAACTGAAAGCAAATGATAGATGAGTCTAGCTTTTTGATCACCCAAGATGTTGCAAGGGGAGAGCATATGCCTATCACCTTTATAAGCACAACAAACACTCGTTCATTAACCATCTAGATTAAGATAAATGTGAATAATCTAATAACACAAAATGCCATATTTGCATGATAGCATAAAAGGAAAGATAGTTAAATTTAGCCTCTTAATTAAACTATGTGATGATTTGTATGCAAGATTGGATGAAATTACTTCCCCCTATTTATGCTATATTTGAATTGTATGCAAGATTGTCCAATTTAACCTCCTAATTTAGACTAGGTGAAAATAGTATGCAAGATTTTATGCAAGATTGTCCAATTAAATCTCCTAATTTTAGACTATGTGATGATTGTATGTAAGATTGTCTAATTAAACATCCTAATTTTAGACTATGTGATGATTGTATGCAAGATGTATGCAAGATTGTCCAATTAAACGTCCTAATTTTAGACTATGTGATGATTATATGCAAGATTATATGCAAAATGTGTCCAATCAACCTCCTAATTTAGACTATGTGATGATTTGTATACAAGATTTCATGCAAGATTGCATGATTACTCCTATTTTAAACTAGACGCCACTAGATTATCAATGTATGAGTAAATGCAATAATGATGTCTAAACCAAGCTCTAAACCTGCAAAAACATAAGTCAGTATAAAGATTTTGCAAAAACTTATATCAAAACTTGACAGAATCTAGATGCATAGGAACAGAGCATGGATGCGCAACAGAAATGATCAAATGTGAAACAAAATATGTATGCATAGGGATAAGTGTTAGAATATATGATACATTTATACTTCAAAAGCATCTGAATTAGGAATTTGAGATTATGCAAATATATGTCAATTAAATACTTGGATTAAAAACAGTAGTGCAAACAATGTAACCCTTGTTGAGCAGAGTAGGAATGAGATAAGCAGCAATGAATCCTGTGCCTCCTGTCACGCACATCTCATTACCATTCTCTGTCCTTCTTTATTGAAACACTTCTCCATTTTGGTGGGCTATGCCTGAAAATAAGGTTTGGACAAAGGTTTTAGAGTATGTTTATTAAAATGAAAACTCCATTTTGGTGAGCTATGCCTGAAAATAAGATTTCAACGAGTATGTTTTAGAGTATTTTGGCTGGCTATTGATTTTTGATTCCTTAAATGATTTATTCAAATGGATTGTGATAAATAAATGACTAACTATTTAGTCATTTTTATTTGTGTGACAAAATAATTTTTTAGTCAACAACCAAATTAGTCATTTATTTACTCATTTATAGCCGAATTGCAAAAAATTAGTAGAATTTAGTCATTTTTAGTTGTTGTGACTAAAATTTTTATTCACTCAATCATTTATTTGCCAAAATTCTACTAGTGTATGTAAGAATTAATCATTCTGAAGATCATATTATAGGAGACAAAAGCAAAGGGGTATTGACAAGGAAAAGAGCTGCAGAAGAATAAGTGAATTACTGTTTGCTTTCAAAAATTAAACCTAAAACTGTGAATGAAGCCTGCAATGGTGAAAATTAGGTAAACACTATGGAAGAGGAGCTGATGTAGATAGAAAAGAATCAAACTTGGGAACTAGTTCCTAGACCTACTGACAAAAATGTGATTGGCACCAAATGGGTTTTTAGATTCAAGATGAATGAGAATTGTGAAGTAGTAAGGAACAAAACAAGATTGGTATGCAAAGGATACTCTCAGGTTGAAGGAATAGATTTTGAAGAGACCTATGCTCATGTGGCAAGAATTGAAGCAATTAGAATATTTTTGGCATTTGCAGCATTTAAAAACTTCAAAGTGTATCAGATGGATGTTAAGTCTGCATTCTTAAATGGTGAGTTGGAAGAAGAGGTCTACATTGAGCAACTGAAAGGATGTCAATTATCAAAACATGGTGATATGGTGTACAAATTAAAGAAAGCCTTGTATGGACTGAAGCAAGTCTCTAGAGCATGGTATGCAAGGCTAGACAAGTATTTGTTGCAATTAGGATTCAATAAAGGTACTGCTAACAACAACTTGTATTTCAAAATCAATGATAACTAGATCTTGATTGTTGTGGTCTTTGTTGATGACATTATTGATGAGTGCCAATTAGCACCCATAAAATATATCTTTTTACCTCTCTTTTTCTCCTTTCTGATCCCATATTTCTTGATGTCTGCACCCGAATAGGCTAGTAAGATTGTTCTAAATAATGATTAATTGAAGATAAATTACTTAAGATCATGATTTCTAATTAAAGGGCTAATGTGCATGGAATTGATGGAAATATGCAGAAAAAATTCTCTTTTTGAATCAACAGGTGTAGATGTTTAGGATGGCAATTTTGTGCATCTCTGGAGGTAGTCCTAAATATCTCTGAAGATAATACCAGAATACCATGACATCAGAAGTTTTGAAGTAAGAGGAAGAGCCTTCCCAGAGTTGGATTGAAGTCTAGAGCATCTCCGGAGCTGAGAAAGAAGGCCGCAATTATATCTCTGGAGCTACAGACATATCTCCAGAGCTGCAGACAAAGACATACATTCCAGGACCTCTTTAGAATAGGGCAGATTTCCAACATAGCTGTCGGTCAGGCACTTTCAACAGTGATCGTGATACCCCTCATATTACTCAAATCATCACCTGAGTGATTAAGGGCCATCTTTAGTTAACTGCTGGGAGGCTTTTTATCTCTTTTTAAGTTTTTGCATGAGTTACTGATGAAACTGATTTAATATGCATATTTTTAGGGTCTCACCGCCCAAATGTATTAAGACTCAAACTTAGAATTCAGAGTGGACTTCTGTTCCACTCAATCTATTTTTATTTGCATGGTTATTTTTTGTAGTTAGATAGCTAGTATAATAAAGAGATGGATGTCATCTGATAGAAGAACTAGTAGATAAGATAAGTGATATGTCATCGCTCATTTTATATATACTTACAGAAGCAGCAGAAAAGGGAGACTTTTATTATTTTGATTTTTTGTAATCTCAATTGGGGATATCAATATTTCTATGAATGCAAAGCGAATGGAATTGGACCGAATTTAGTTGTGATCTTATTCTTTTGTGTTGATTCTTTACTGTAGCCTTTGGCCCTAAGGGTGTGGAGCAAGGGCCCACTCTCACCACCAAGGTAGAAGGCTAGTACCATTGTTTTGTTGTTTCAAATTTTGCTTTATTGAATACTTACTGATTTTGATAGATAGATGCATGTTGCAGTTTATAGATTTTTTTTGAGTAATTTACTGTCCAATTTTGTTTTCAACATTCTGTGAATTCATTTCATAAGCAGATAGATCAATCTCTTTAAATTAGTAAAAGCCATTAGAGTTAGCTAGAGAAAACTGGTAACTGTAGAATCCCTATTTGCAGATAGCCAAGAACACAACCCTGGATTTTGACATCTGAAATATGATTAAATGATGAGGTACAATGACACCTTGTCGTTTTTGGTGCCATTGCTAGGGATAATTGTGTTAATTAGGGAAACTTAGCTAAATAGTTTTTAGGTTAGATCTGTATGGTTAGAGCTAGAGATTCAAAAGGAAGATACATAAAAAAAACACCCCATCAACAAGCTATAGGAGAGAGCAGTGGGGTGGCACAAGATCTTGTTGAATAAAGAAACCTAGAACCTACCTTGGAAGCTTCACCTCAAATCAATAATCCCTTAGATCCTCCAAATCTTCCACTCACTGATTATATCCAAGAATTACAACAAAAGTTTCAGGAAGATCCTTTGATAGAACCTAATTTCCTAGAACCTCAGGGAGAAAAACTAGTACTAAACATGGATGATAATAATGATAATCATGAAGAAAAGGAAAATCAGTCTCCAAGAACCTTCTTATATCCCATTATTCTGGCTGCTGGAGACAATGCTCTTATGAAAAATATCTCACCAGCACACTTGCCAAATTTTAGAGGTCTTTCTTTTGAGGATCTAGATCAGTTTCTATTTGAATTCAAAGTAGTATGCCAAACTTATGATTATGGATTAGATAACCAAAAACTCAAACTATTCCCTTAAACCCTGAAAGATTATGCGATGAGATGGTTTATGGGTTTACCCCAAAACTCCATTCATTCTTGGGATCAGATGGAAATAGAGTTTTTAGGAAAGTACCAAGATTACTGTAGAGTCAGTAATAAAAATGAGGAATTATTTAAAATTAGACAAGGAGAGGAAGAGACCTTAAAGGACTATGTGGACAGGTTTAACTTTGCCTTGAGAAGGTATGGCAATCCAGTAAATCACTCTTTGGCCAGAACCCCGTTTGTAAAAGGATTGGATAAAGAATCAAAACAAGCACTGGATCTAATGGGAAAAGGAAATATCAACAAAATGGATATACTTGCTATAGAAGAACTCTGCAGGAACTATTTTAGAAGCCAAGATGGAGTGAGATTATCCAAAACTTTCAAAGGGAAGAATGAAATAAGACAGTTAATGGAAGAGATTACAAATCTAAAAACAAATATTTTGGTCCAATTAAATACCACATTGGATGGGATTCAGGCAAAAACTAGAACAGATGATCAAAATAGAACAACTGAACCACTCTCCATCTATTGTCCTAGGTGTAGAAACAAGTATTTGTTGAGAGAATGCCCTTTAGACAAATCAGAGATTTGTCAGATCTGTGATAGGGAACATCCTACTAGTCAATGTGGTCAACTCCCAGCCTTGAAAATATTAAGTAAGAAGAATGCCGTAATAGAAGAAGAATTAAACTATGTGGGACAAAAATAAGCTGGGAATTTCCCTTATAATTAGTATCCAAACCAGCCTTCTTACATGGGTCCTTCTAATTGGGGAAATAATCAATGGAATCTAACTTGGCATGGGCCTCAGAATAATCTGCCTTGGGGACAACAAGATTGGCCAAATCAACTTTGGCAAAACCAAAATTAGCAAAATCAGCACTGGGGAAATCAACAGTGGCCACCACAGTTTGGATCTCAAAACATGCAACCTTAATGGGGTCCTCAACAGGGATATAATCAACAATACCAGGGACAACCTAGATGTTTCCAACCTCAACAATAAGCTTTACTAACTAGACCCTCCAACACACAAGGTCAATCACAAAATGAGCCGGTTAGCCAACCACCCTTACCAGCTCAGCCTATACCAAACCCACGAAATAAATAGGGAGCAGTTGTTTACATGATAGAGAAAGAAAACATGGCTAGTATTAATGCTATATATTCAAAGAATCTCTAGCTGCATTTTGGGAAAGCATTCCCAAGACCATATCCTCCAACTATAGTTGAAGTAACCAATGATGAGGAACCTAAAAATTCATCCACTCAACTCCCAGAGGAGATTACTACTGAAAAAGTGCTAAAAAAACATCCTTGGATAACTCTGGATTTGCTCCTAAAAGACCAACTCCGAGAACATTCCTAGACACAATTCTGATAAAAGCTCTAGAGATGCTCCGGAGATGGAAAAACTAGCACCGTACCCAGAATGGCTCAAACAACATGTCCCCTAGAAAAAGGTCTTACAAAAACAAGTCCAACCCAACCTAGAATTAGAACTTTTACAAGAAATCAGGCAACTGAACATTGAAATTCCTCTCCTCCAAGCAATCAGAGATGTACTGGAACTAAATCAATTCATTAAACAACATTGTGTCAAAACACAGGGTAGGAAGAAAAACTTTCCTTCTACAATACAGGTGGAAGGGAAAGTAGTAGATCTGTTAATGGGAGAAATGCTCCTCCCAAAATATGGAGACCCTGGAAATCCTGTCATAACTATTTTCATCTTAGGGGTATAAATTTTAAATGTTTTGGTTGATTTGGGAGCAGCAATTAATGTGATGATGGTTCATACAATGGACAAATTAGCTCTATCAGGTATCCAATCCACAACTACAATCCTTCAATTTGTTGACTAGTCAGTACCTATTTTGAAAGGAGTAATCATTGATGTACCAGTTGTGATAGAATCATGGGAATTTCTAGTAGACTTCTTGATATTAGAACCGAGAAACTAGAGAAATGCTTATCCACTGATTTTGGGAAGACCATGGCTGGCTACAACAACAACATCTATTGATTGTCGAACTAGGGATATGGTCATTTCTAATGGGATAGATTTGAAGAAAATAACTCTGTATCCTCCAGCTAAACCATCAATACATTATACAAGAAGAGTATGGGTGGCTAAACCAGAGAACAATGACAACAGTGCCTCAGTAGCTATGGTAACCATTAGGGAACATCTGGGAGAGTTGGAAGAAGAAATCTACTATGATACAATAGAAGATATTACGCACATCCTAATCAATGAGGATGTGATGGAGCTTGCCCAAGATTCTAGGAGAGAACTTCTTACTTCTTCTCATTGTACCCTCGCAAATATCATTCCTTGTGGGGAAACCTTTTACAGAGACTTAGCCACATTCCACATGTTGCTTCCACATTCTTGCCCCCTCAATACCATGACTCCAGTGTATGGATTAACTACATCTATGGATCAAATCACAAAACATGTCATGATTTTACCAGGGAAAACACTTAATATCAATACTTAGTTAACAACAAATCAGGAAGAAAAACTTATCCAACTTCTGATTTCCCATTCAGCAACTTTTGCTTGGGAATACCAAGATATGAAGAGCATACCTCCTGAGATCTGTACCCATCATATATACATTGAGGATATTAAACTTGTCAGACAACCCTAGAGAAGATTGAATCCTGCTTTAAAGGACATTGTTAAAATTGAAATAGAAAAATTACTGCAAGCAGGGTTTATATATCCAATCTTAGACAGTCAATGGGTCTCACCCCTTGTCATAGTGCCTAAAAAGAATGGGAAATGGAGGGTGTGTATTGACTATAGGGAGCTAAACAAAGCTTCAAAAAAGGACTACTTTCCCTTACTATTCATTGACCAAGTACTGGACAACTTTGCTGGGAGAAAGTATTTTTCTTTTCTAGATGGGTTCAGTGGGTATAACCAAATTCAAGTAGCACCTGAAGACCAGGACAAAACCACATTCACCTTCTCTTGGGGAACTTTTGCTTACAAAGTTCTTTCATTTGGACTATGTAATTCCCTAGCTACATTTCAGAGACTTGTTTTAGCCATTTTCGCTGAACTAGCTAATGAATGCATGGAGGTCTATATGGATGACTTTACTATGTATGGGGATAATTTTGAAGAAGCTCTCACAAACCTTGAGAAAGTATTGAAATGTTGTGAGAAAAATCAATTATCCCTTAGCCATGAAAAGTGCTTAACGATGGTAGAGGAAGGAATTGTATTGGGACACCACATTTCAGCAAATGGTATCAAAGTGGATCAAAACAAGATAGAAGTGATCACACAGTTGCCTTCACCCAAAAATTAGATGGATGTTAGAAGTTTTCTAGGTCATGCAGGCTACTATAGGAGATTCATAGAAAATTTTAGCAGAATAGTTGTCCCCCTATTTACCCTGCTTAATAAAGACACATAATTTCTATGGACAAAAGACTATCAATCAGCATTTGAAACCTTGAAAGAGAAGCTTCCTGTCACACCAGTTTTGAGAGGACCTAATTAGACTTTACCATTTCACATACAAACTGATGCTTCGAATGAGTCTATTGGGGTAGTTTTAGGCCAAAAGGAGGAAGGAGAGAGTATGCATGCCATTTATTACATCAGCAAAAACCTTACATCTGCAGAAAGAAATTACACCACAACTAAAAAATAATTCTTGGCATTCATTTATGCTATAAATAAATTTAGGCATTATATCACTGGATATAAAATATTTGTGCACACTAATCATGTAGCCATCAAGTACCTAATGAATAATCCAGTAGTAGGTGCAAGGATCATTGGGTGGTTATTGCTATTGTAGGAATTTGATATTACCATAGTTGATAATCCAGGTAAGTTTAATTTCGTTGTTGATTTTCTGTCAAGATTGCATACAGGAGGAGAAAACCAACCAGTGGAGGACAGCTTCCCAGATGAACATATTTTTGCTATCTCCTCTACTATACCTTGGTTTGATGACATAGCTAATCTTTTAGCTACAGGCTTGTAGCCATCCCATTTTACTTCAAAATAGAAAAAACATTTAGTTAAAGAAAGCTTATATTACAAATGGTTAAATGGATTGCTGTTTAAATGTGGTCCTGATTTCATTTTGTGCAAGTGTTTAAAAACTGATGAAATTTTTTATGTATTAAGAGCATGTCATGATGAACCATCTGGTGGGCATTACTCTTCCCACATAACTATCCACAAGATCCTGGGAGCTGGTTACTACTGGCCCTCTCTTCATAAGGATACTAAGAAGTATGCACAACAGTGTGACCAGTGCCAAAGGATGGGACAACCAACCTTCACCCAGGAGATGTTACTGCATCCTCAAGTCATGATGGACCTGTTTGAGCAGTGGGGCTTAGACTTTGTGGGACCAATTTCTCCACCATCATCAGGCAAGGAGTATATTCTAGTATGCACAGACTATGTTACTAAATGGGTTGAGGTTCAAGCATTGCAATTTGCACGAGAAGAAAAAGTTGCTGATTTCCTTTATAATAAAATTTTCTTGAGGTTTGGAGCTCCATGATCCATAGTTTCAGACAGAGGACCTTACTTTACTTCATAGGTAATCAGAGCATTCACAGATTTATATCAGGTAAAGCACAGAAAATCTTCACCTTGCCATCCTCAAGCCAATGGGAAGGTAGAGGTAACTAATAGGGAACTTGAAAATATTCTGACAAGGACAGTAGCAATGAATAGAAAAGATTGGGCTAACAGATTACCTGAAGTAGTTTGGGCTTACAATACCACTTGGAAATCCACAACAAAGTTCTCACCATATGAATTAGTTTATAGGAAAAAGCCTATTCTGTCTATAGAATTTGAACTCCATATACTTAAAACTGCATTGGATAGTGGTCTACCATTGTCCATAGCCCAACAGAATAGAATTCTTTAGCTTAATGAGTTGGATGAAATCTGGACAAAGGCCATTCAGCAAACAAAACTGGTTTACTATCAAAGGAAGCAGTGGCATGACCAACACATCAAGAGGACATTTCAACAAGGTGATTGGGTTCTTCTTTATGATTCTAAATTCAAGGAGTTCAAAGGGAAATTACAAACTCATTAGATGGGTCCTTATTAGATAAAAGAAGTTTTTAAAAATGGAACAGTACTATTGGAACCTATTGATGGAAGCACAGACACATTCTTAGTGAATGGCCACTGAATCAGACTCTATAAAAGGTCATCCACTAAAGAAGAGTTCCTCAATGATTTATGCTTTGATATAGGGGATACCTCCTCTATCATAGTTTTGGATTAGTTAAAAAAAAAGAGGGTTGAAAACCAACAAATGGCGGCCTTCTAAAAAAAAGAAAGAGAAGATGGAAAACTAGTAAATGGCTATCTTTCTCGACCAAGGGAATTGAAAACTAGCAAATAGTAGTTCCCTTCTTCATACCAGTTGAGAATAATCAAGCTACGGAGGTGATCAAGTGTCAGGAGTTACTCAAACACACCTCTGACGCTTCACAGTTTAGGAGCACCTCCGACACTTCGCAAACTAGGAGCATCTCTGACACTCCACCAATAAAGGGTTATTTACAACCATAATAAGTGGGAGGGGACCCACCTCTCCAGGCAATAAAGTAGAAACATCATTTGATGAGTTCATCATGACTCATCCTCTACTTTATGGCAGAAATAAAATCAAATCAACACGCATCTCGCGAGAAATCATTACTCTCATTTGCACAGGTATTTGTAAAGACTGCACTGATGTCACCCAAGATACATGGATTCTCGAACCACTCAGCGGGAGTAGGAATGATTGCAGGTTGCATGACAATGAAGGTGATTGACATCATCTCAAGCCACAAAAAGTTGCTCAAGTGCCATGTCGCATCCAGTCTTATCAATGCTACAGCATCTTAGCCAAGTACATCATGCCTCATCATTAAAAATGGTTTAGGTAATTTTATCTTAATTAAGCATTAAATAGCAACTGTCTTGTCTTTCTATTTTTGGGTGCCATCATTATGACATGTCCTCCTGCCATGATTTTCCTTTCCAAATTCATGCATGCCACCATCTGTGTTGTACTGTCACCATGCCTACGGAGTGTCCCATCACTCTGCTTCATTTATGATCACATAAACACTCTAACTGATTTTCAGTTCTTTCTCCATCAACCTAAGCCATTAAGCAAATTAAAAAAATAATCCTCATTTAAATTGTAACATACCCTAAAGAACAGAGTTAGCTGAAATAGTTCTCTGGAGCCTACGAAGTGAGAAGGGATTGTAAGCACAGAGAATAGGCAAAGAATTTAGGTATGGGGGTTAAGAAGAAATGAGAACCAGAAAATGCTATAGGCCTTTTGCAGGATGAAGTTGCAGTAGACATTTTGAGGAATGCAGGATGGTTGGAGTTTCTAGAAAAATTTGAGGGGCTTCAAGAAGATATTGTTGATGAGTTCCTAAGAAACCTGAGGGACAATCAGACAACTGTAAGGGGAGTCCAAATCAATCTCTCTGCTACCACTATCAATCATATTTTTGGGTTGCTTGAACAAGGTGAGAGGTTCTATCACTTGAAAACCTTATATGCTGATTTGATTAGGAATTTCTTTGTTGAAGGTGAAACTGCAATACAATTACATTTAAATAAAAATGAGGTTAAAGGAATTCTTAGGTCCTCACTTCCAAACCCTTGGCAATCTGTAGCTCTATGGCTGATGAAATATTTCACATGTGATGGTCAATTTTCCTTAGTTTTAGGACCAATAATGAAAATGTTGATTTTTCTGAGGCATGGGAATGGACACCCTGAATACAGCATAAACATTCCCAACTTCCTATACTCTGCCATTAGGGCAACTGCAAAAAAATATCAGTGAAACAAAGGTCCTATGAAACATCATGGCCTCATTTTTCTGATAGTGAAACACCACTTTCTATCTCAATCTGATGGGGAAGAATTATAGGAAACATTTCTTGAACAAAATCCCCAGGGCAGAGAGCTAGAGAGGGCACAATCAGGAGGTGAGGGTTCCTCTACCTAGCAAGAAGAAGAGACCAAACCTTCAACCTCCTCTATAGCTATTCAAAAAGGAAAGAAGTTCTCACTGGAGGCAACTTCATCTACAACCCCTGTTTCTGATAAAAAGAAGAAAGACAAAGAAATTAAAGAACTTGCTCTTGAGCAAACTCCATACATGGCTCACTCAACCCGAAGGAAGATGACTCTGACTAAGGAATCTTTCCCTAAGGAACTAACAGGGAAGAGGTCAGGGCACAAAGCAAAGAAAACCCCAAAGAAAGCTAACTCTAGAAAACACTATTGGGTTGAAGAAGCATCCCATGATTCTGATGAGATCCCTCTAGTGACAAAGAAAAGACTGAGAGAAGTTTCCCCTAAACCATCTATCCATCTGTGTTCAAGTCCAACTTCAGAACAATCTCCAGCTCTGGAGACAGAACACAGGAAAACTTTTACTATTTCCTTAGATTCTGAGGATGAGACACCTACTCCAGAGGCACCTGCCCCACCTATGCTATAGAAAAGTAAACAAAAAGGCAGCTCTCCCAAACTGAGAAAGATATTGCTCTCCTAGCTGAAGTGCTTCTGGGTTTCAGAACTTCTGAGGAGAAAGCTGGGCCTTCATCAGTTCCAGCACAAACAGAGGAAACCCTAGAAGAACCTCAGGATAGGGAGGCCATAGGAAAAGATGAAACAGACCCTGATGTGCAGCAAACAGAAGAAGAAACATGAACTTTCTCTCATCCCTCTGATCAAGAGGATATTGAGATTTCAAAAGAGCAGCATGTTAATCTTAGGGCAGACAACTGAGAGGGAGGGTGAATCAGTTGTCTAAAACTTTCTCCCAATTACACACTTAAATCCTCTTAGTGATTAGAAATATAGCAATCATGAAGCATAATGCATTTAAATCAAAAGTAGAAACACATCAACACATAAGACACCAAGATTTTGACATGGAAAACCCAGTTAAGGGAAAAACCACGGGGTGATTAACCCAAGATTGTATTCTCTGTTAGAAGAATAGAAAGAACAAAATGGCACATGCCAATTAGGGCTCACTACCCGAGCACACTGCTCACAAGAGGCTCACTGCCTATAAGAGACACACTATCTACAAAAGAATAAGTATCACATACTTGAATTGGAAAATAGCATCTTCACCATGCTTGAGTCAGTTCCATTTAAGCCCAATGCTTCTGCTCTGCCTTTCATTCTCCTCCTTGCTACCAGACACTCATCTCTACAAGGACACCTTTGAAATGACTTCGCAACCCCTTATTTATACAAGACATCAACTTAGGAATAATCATCTAAGTCAGAAAACATCTATAAGAACATTCGCAAGATGTGTAACTCATCCGGTCAGCCAGTCTCAGGAAGAACACCATCATTCAGAAGTTATTCTTCAATTGCGAGCTCCAACTCCAATGCGAACCACCAACACAAACTGGAACAATCCAAAGACCTCCACAAGCTTGCCTGAATTGTCAAGAACATCCATACTTCATCTGCTTACTGAAATCCTTCTCCCCTTCATTTGGAACCTCAAGAACACAATCTGTCATTACTGTCATAAAGGAATAGATGCTTGTGGACCTTCAAACCATGAACCAATTGAGTTGATACTTCACAAAGACTTCTTAAATGCTCCCTCAAATTCGTAGAATAGGATAGTGCATTTCTAGATTTTACCGGACCTATCTGTATCACTCTGTCACCATTGAACATCTGCCGGAACTAGTTTTACTTGAGTAGCCACAACTTCTTCTGATCTTCATGTGGACCTCTAAAATCTCTATTGGACCACCTTAAGACACATATCTACAAACCCTTTAAACTGTATCCTCTAATCCTCATCCTATCTTGGACTTTTACCTTACTGTCATCACTGTTCTTCACTATTCCTGATTGAGACTAATTTTCTTAATATCCTCAGCATATAGCTCATTCAATCCTTATCATTACTACAATAGGAGTATGTTGACATCAATGACAACACCGGTTAGGCCCATACTTGCAAAAATCTCCCCCTTTGTCATTGATGGCAACATATGATGTGAAAAACTGTTTTAACCATCAAGAGAATAACTTCTCCTCACTTTCACAACTCCCCCTATCAGCAACAACCATTCTCATGTCTTCTCTCCCTTTACTGCTCCCCTTTTGATCAGCAACCACTTATTTTTCACATGTCTTCTCTCCCCCTTTGACATCAATGGAAAAGGGCACATACTTGCAATTCCACCACTTCAAAATCATACCTACTGCTCCCCCTGAGTAGCAGTTCCCCATCATCAATTTGGACCACAAGATGTGACTATGATAACCACCAGACTGATACACATCAGTGCATCTTAGTTCATCACCGGAGGGGCAATAACCCCTAACTTCTCCCTGAGATACTCAAAAGAGTCCTTAGGTAGAGGTTTAGTAAAGATGTCTGCAATCTGATCCTTGGAAGGCACAAACTCCAATCTGACTTCATTCTTGTTCACTTGCTCTCTCAAAAAGTGAAACTTGATGGATATGTGTTTAGTTTTTGAATGCAACACTGGATTCTTAGATATATTTATTGCACTTGAATTATCACAGAAGATTGTGATAGGTTCCTCATACTCCACTTTGATATCTCTTAGCATCTGCTTCATCCACAAAACTTGAGTGCAACTACCTATTGCTACAATATATTCTGCTTCAGTTGTAGATAGGGATATTGCCTCTTGTTTCTTGCTTAGCCAAGAAACCAATCTCTTCCCCAAAAAGAATGCTCCACCACTGGTACCCTTTTGGTCATCCACATCTCCTGCCCAAACCGCATCTGTATATGCATGAAGAGAGAAATCATGATCTCTAGGATACCACAGACCATACTCAACTATCCCTTTTAGATATCTAAAAATCCTCTTGATTGCCATGACATGAGATTCTCTAGGATCAACTTGAAATCTAGCAACAAGACCAATAGCCTACATAATGTCTGGTCTAGTTTGAGTAAGATACAATAGTCCTCCAAGCATTGACCTATACTTTTTCTGATCAGCCTTGGGAGAGTCATTATCTTTGCTCAATTTACATCTGGTTGCCATGGGAGTATTCATTGGTTTTGAGTTTTCCATCCCAAATTTCTTCAACAATTCTTTCACATATTTGGTCTGAGAAATGAAGATTCCTTTCTTTGTTTGAGTGATTTGTAGACCCAAGAAAAAATTCATTTCACCAAGCATGGACATCTCAAACTCACTTTTCATTTGATTTGCAAAAGTTTTACACATACTATCTCTTCCTCCAAAAATGATATCATCAAAAAACACTTCAACAATCAGGATGTTTTCATGATCAATTTTGAAATATAAATTACTATCAACAATACCTTTGTTGAAACCAATCTTCAAAAGATGCTTATCCAATCTTTCATACCAGGCTCTTGGGGATTGCTTCAGTCCATATAGTGCTTTCTTCAACTTACAGACCATATCACCATGATTAGACAATTGAAATCCATCCGGTTGCTCTATGTACACTTCTTCTTCGAAGTCACCATTCAGGAAGGCAGAGTTGACATCCATCTGATATACCTTGAAATCCTTGAAGGCAACAAAGGAAAGAAATAATTTGACTACTTCAATTCTTGCCACCGGAGCAAAAGTTTCTTCAAAATCAACTCCTTCTATTTGGGAGTATCCCTTGCAGACCAATTTGGCTTTATTTTTTATTACTTCACCAACTTCATTCAATTTGTTCCGAAAGACCCATTTTGTTCCAATCACATTCTTGTTTCTAGGTCTGGGAACAAGATCCCAAGTGTGATTTTTCTTAATTTGCATCAGCTCTTCCTCCATTGCTTTAGTCCAGTTTTCATCATTGTAAGCTTCATTCACTATCTTAGGTTCAATCTTTAAAACCAAACAATACTCATCTGAATCTTGAGCAATTCTCCTTCTTGTTTGTACACCTTTGCTTTTATCACCTATGATCTGATCTTTAGAGTGGTTCAGTCTTACGTACCTAGGAACTTTGGGAATTTCTTGCATTTCTAATTCTTGATCAGGCTCACTAAGATTCATCTCTTCTTCCTGATTTACCGAATCAGTTTGAATCTGATCTTCAAGGGAGGCTTGGGCTCCTTGAATCAGAACACCGTTCTGATCATCTTCATCATATTCATAAAACCTTGAGGGTTTTTCAATTCCTTCATCAACCTTCACATTTGTACTTTCTATCATTTTTCTCAGTCTCTTGTTATAGCACTGGTATGCTTTGCTTTGAGTAGAGTAACCCAAGAATATTCCTTCATCACTTTTAGCATCAAACTTTCCTAGATCTTCATCTCTTTTAATGTAACATTTGCTACCAAAAACTCTGAAATACCTCATAGTAGGAGTGATGCCAAACCAAAGTTTATAAGGAGTCTTACCGGTATTGCTTCTGATTTGAACTCGATTGAGAGTATAGACTGCAGTGCTGACAACTTCTCTCCAATAGACCTGAGGAACATTTGCTTCCATCATCATGGTCCTAGATGCTTCCTGGATAGTCTGGTTCTTTCTCTCAACTACTCCATTCTGCTGTGGAGTCCTAGGAGCAGACAACTGTCTCTTAATTCCATGTTTCTCACAGAAATCTATGAACTCACCGGATGTGAATTCTCCACCTCTATCAGACCTCAGACATTACAATTTTAATCCAGTTTCATTCTCTACCATAGCCTTGAATATTTTGAATTTCTCAAGAGCTTCTGATTTCTCTTTCAGAAAGGTTACCCACATCATCCGAGAATAGTCATCAATTAGTAACATGAAGTATCTTTCACCTTGCACACTCCTGATTCTTATCGGACCACAAAGATCAATATGAACTAAGTCCAATAATCCAGTAGAAGATAGTTCCTTACTTTTGAATGTGACTCTGCTCAGCTTACCTAACTGACATTCTTTGCACAAGCTATTAGTAGGTTTCACCAATTTTGGAAGATCTCTTACAACCTAAGTATTGCTTATCTTGATGATATTATCAAAATTCACATGACACATCCTTCTATGCCATAACCAACTCTGATCAACATGAGAAAATAAGCAACTTTTACCAGTACCAACCAAGTGGAAGATATTACCTTTAGTTTGAGTACCGGATGCAATTTCTGTTCCGAAACTTTCAAAGATCTTGCATTTTCCATTCTTGAATTGGAGATCATAGCCTTTGTCCACCAATTGTCCAACATTGAGAAGATTGTGCTTCAATCCTTCAACATATAGTACATTACCGGTTTTGTTCCTTCCATCAAAAGAAATAGTTCCTCTTCCTTTGATTCTACCAGCAGAATTATCACCAAACTTTACCACTCCTCCTTCATACCTTTCCAAATCTATGAATTTGTTTTCGTCACCTGTCATATGGTGAGTGCATCCACTTTCAATGACCCAATCATGCTTTTCTTCAACCTGGGCAGCCAGAGCTCTTTCTACAACTTTATGATTGATAGATTCAGAGGGCATTGGATCTTCTTCCTTAATGGCAATGAACACCCAGTCACTTCCAGATTTATCTCCTGTCTCTGATTCATCATTTGTTACTCCATTATCATCTTCCTCATGAACATAGTAACAGTTCTTTTGGAACCTTGATCTGTTAGGATTTGGCCTTGAAAATCTTTCCAAACACTTTGAGGCAAAATAACCAATCTTATTGTAGTTAAAACACTTAAAAGGTAATTTTCCTTCATACTTACTGGATCCTCTTGGCAGTCTTTTTGCAATAAGGGCTTCAAGTTGAGCAGTTTCTGCTTCTTCTTCTTCTAGGTCCTTTTTTTCTTTTTCATACCACGAGAGTTTCCTTGAAGAGTTCTCTCCCGGATCAAACCTTTGTTTACCTTTCACAGAGGCACTGGCTTTGAATGCAGATTCAGTCTTAGGAGGGGCATCTCCAAACTCGGTCATTTCAAAAGTAGCCAATTTACCAACCAATTGATCTCTTGTGACAGTTGTATGGGCTATGAATTCTTCAATGGCAACAACCTTGATTTTGTAAGAAGTAGGAAGAGATCTGAGAATTTTGCCAACAATCTCATTTTCATCCAAGACTCCACCAACATTTCTAATTCCACAAACAAGCTCATTTACTCTTGGCATAAAAGAGGTGGTATTTTCATCTTCTCTCATCTTCAGATTTTCAAATTTTCCTTTCAGACTTTGTAACCTTGCACATTTAACATACTTGTCTCCTTCATGCAGAAGTTCCAGTTTTTCTCAAATATCAAAAGCAGTTGGTAGGTCAATAACGTTTGAAAGCTTTGAATCAGATAATAAGCTTAGAAGAGCTTCTATAGTCTACAAATTGTTTTCAGCATCTGTGATTTCATTTGGGGTTTTTGGACCACCCTGTGGAGGTATATACTTTGTTGTCACCATGGTCCAGTACGCCATTCCCATACATTGCAAGTGACATTTCATGCAACCTTTCCAAAGATTAAAATTGGTTCCATCAAACTTCAGACTATCCTTCTTGTAAGACATCATTCTGGATCTCCTCAAGTAGTTAAACTCTTTTAGAGGAACTTAGCTTTGATACCAATTGTTAGTCTTAGGGTAGACAACTGAGAGGGGGTGGTGAATCAGTTGTCCAAAACTTTCTCCCAATTACACACTTAAATCCTCTTAGTGATTAGCAGTATATCAATCATGAAACATAATGCATTTAAATCAAAAGCAAAAACACATCAACACATAAGACACCAAGATTTTGACGTGGAATACCCGGTTAAGGGAAAAACCATGAGGTGATTAACCAAAGATTATATTCTTTGTTAGAAGAATAGAAAGAACAAAATGGCACATGCCAATTAGGGCTCACTGCCTGAGCACATTGCTCACAAGAGGCTCATTGCCTACAAGCGACACACTGTCTACAAAAGAATAAGTATCACATACTTGAACTAGAAAATAGCATCTTCACCATGCTTGAGTCAGTTCCATTTAAGCCCAATGCTTCTGCTCTGCCTTTCACTCTCCCCCTTGCTACCACACACTCATCTCTACAAGGACACCTTTGAAATGACTTCGCAACCCCTTATTTATACAAGACATCAACTTAGGAATAATCATCTAAGTTGGTAAACATCTACAAGAACATCCGCAAGATGTGTAACTCATCCGGTCGGCCAGTCTTAGGAAGAACACCATCATCCAGAAGTTATTCTTCAATTGTGAGCTCCAACTCCAATGCAAACCACCAACATGAACTGGACACAATCCAAAGACCTCCACAAGCTTGCCTGAATTGTCAAGAACATCCACACTTCATCTGCTTATTGAAATCCTTCTCCCCTTCATCCGAAACCTCAAGAACACAATCTGTCATTACTGTCATAAAGGAATAGATGCTTGCGGATCTTCAAACCATGAACCAATCAAGTTTATACTTCACAAAGACTTATTAAACACTCCCTCAAATCCGTAGAATAGGATACTGCATTTCTGGATCTTATCAGACCTATCTGTATCACTCTGTCACCATTAAACATCTGCCGGAACCAGTTTTACTTGAGTGGCCACAACTTCTTCTGATCTTCATGCGGACCTCTGAAATCTCTACTGGACCACCTTAAGACATATATCTACAAACCCTTTAAACCACATCCTCTGATCCTCATCCTATCTTGGACTTTTACCTTACTGTCATCACTGTTCTTCACTATTCCTGATTGAGACTAATTTTCTCAATATCCTCAGTATACAGCTCATCCAATCCTTATCATTAATGCAATAGGAGTATGTTGACATCAATGACAACACCGGTTAGGCCCATACTTGCAACACAACAACTGTTGGAAGAAACTGATAATCTAAAAAGATTACTTTGGGGGAAAAATCAGATTATCATTGACCTCAAGAAGGTTAGAATGCAAATAGAGATGGAGCAAAAACAAATAATTGAAAATCTGGAAACAGAGCTCCAAAGTAAAGACCATATAATTCAAAAGAGGGAAGCAGAACTGGAAGCCCAGAAGACAGAGATAGCTAAAATCATGAAGGAAAAGGAGATAGAGGCAGTACAAAGTATCTCTAATCTTACCAAAGCTAGAGACAATGGTCTCATAGTAATAGAAACATTAATTGAGAGAGTACAGAGTCAAGATAAACAATTGAATTGGGCCAACAACAAAATAGATGATCAAGAGGAGTATATTCAAGAGTTGGCTGGCCCAAGGGCAACCAGTGAACAGGAGGTACAAACAGATCCATGTGTGGGTCCAATCCCCATTGATATTCCTAAGGCCCTATTTTATTGGGAAAGGAGATGTAGAGAATATGAGGCTTCTAAGCCTATGCTGCAACTACATAAGGTAGTTACTGCCATGACAAAAAGAGTGGAAACCCTGGAGGAAAGAGTCATTCAGATGGCCTCCATTTCTTCTGAGATTTTATCTTGTAGACCTCTCAGTGCCAGTTATGCAATGTTTTTACAAGAAAGGGTCCCGCAAAGAAGGTTGTCTTCAGTTCTGTCTGATCTGCCTGAGAACACAAAAATAGCAGAGGGGTTCATGGAAGCCTATACAAGGAGCTCTGATGAAGACAAAAATTTTCTGTGTGAATTATATCTGCATGGATTCTGTGTTAACGATATGACCTTCCTTCTTAATTATTTTGTAGGAGATTGCTAGCTCAAAGCATTCATGTCAATGATGAGGAATCATCAGATTTGGAATGAGTGAATGGAGGCTCACCTCAAGAAGGATACAGACATAAATCTTTTCATTAGAAAAGAGTGTCCCAACCCTCAAGCTTTTGAGACCCAATTCAAGGCATATGTCTATCACCCTGAAAGTCAGAACACAATTTTGCCATTATACCTGAAAATTTTGCAAGAGTGTTCCATTGGTTTTGGTCTTTTTATGAACAGTTCATCTAATCCAGTGCTTGTAATAGCAAAGAAAAGGTGGAATATTTTGACCTCAGAGTAGAAAATGAGAGAGGTGGTCACCCCTACAAACTTAAGGTTATTTATGAGGAGGCAAGGTTAATATCCAAAATGATGGATAAGCATAAATATGAGTGGATAGGTGGGCATTTTAGGCCCCCTCTCATAATTGAACCACTCCATGTTTGGGTCGAGCAGATGGAAGATGAGAAATTGTAGGACTCGTTAAAGTAGGTTGATCAGTACAGGGGAAATGGTAATACCAACCACACCACTTGGTCTACCTATGCACAAGACTATAGCTTGACTGACAGGCTACTCCGTTAGAATAAATCCAGATTGTGAGAAGCAGGAAGACTTGCTAAACCTTAGGTATGGGGGGGATGATGAGTGCCAATTAGCACCCATAAAATACATCTTTTTACCTCTCTTTTTCTCCTTTCTGATCCCATATTTCTTGATGTCTGCACCTGAATAGGCTAGCAAGATTGTTCTAAATAATGATTAATTGAAGATAAATTACTTAAGATCATGATTTTTGATTAAAGGGCTAATGTGCATGGAATTGATGGAAATATGCAGAAAAACTTCTCTTTTTGAATCAATAGGTGTAGATGTTTAGGATGGCAATTTTGTGCATCTCCAGAGGTAGTCCTAAATATATCCAGAGACAATACCAGAATACCACGACATCAGAAGTTTTGAAGTAAGAGGAAGAAGGCCACAATTATATCTCCAGAGCTACAGACATATCTTCGGAGCTGTAGACAGAGACATACATTCTGGCACCTCTTTAGAATAGGGAAAATTTCCAGCACAACTGTTGGTCAGGCACTTTCAGCGGTGATCGTGATACCCCTCATATTACTCAAATCATCACCCGAGTGATTAAAGGCCATCTTTAGTTAACTGTTGAGAGCTTTTTATCTCTTTTTAAGTTTTTGCATGAGTTACTGATGAAACTGATTTAATATCCATATTTTCAGGGCCTCGCTACCCAAATGTATTAAGACTCAAACTTAGAATTCAATGTGGACTTCTGTTCCACTAAATCTATTTTTATTTGCATGGTTATTTTTCGTAGTTAGACAGCTAGTATAATAAAGAGATGGATGTCATCTCATAGAAGAACTGGTAGATAAGATATGTGATATGTCATCACTCATTTTATATATACTTACAGAAGTAACAGAAAAGGGAGACTTATTATTCAGATTTTTTGTAATCTCAATTGGGGATATCAATATTTCTATGAATGCAAAGTGAATGGAATTGGACCGAATTTAGTTGTGATCTTATTCTTTTGTGTTGATTCCTTATTGTAGCCTTCAACCGTAAGGGTGTGGAGCAAGGACCCACTCTCACCACCTTACTAATTTTGATAGATAGATGCATGTTGCAGTTTATAGATTTGCTTTGAGTAATTTACTGTTCAATTCTGTTTTCAGCATTATGTAAATTCATTTTGTAAGAGGATAGATCAATCTCTTTAAATTAGTAAAAGGCATTAGGGTTAGCTAGAGAAAATTGGTAACTATAGAATCCCTATTTGCAGATAGCCGAGGACACAGCCCTAGACTTTGACATCTGAAATATGATTAAATGATGAGGTACAATGACACCTTGTCAATTATCTTTGGAGGCAATGAAGGCATGTGCATGAAGTTTGCAGGTGAAATGCAAAATGAGTTTGAGATGTCTATGTTTGGTGAAATGAATTTCTTTTTAGGTCTACAAATTAATCAATCAGATAAAGGAATTTTCATATCTCAGTCCAAGTATGTGAAAGAGTTGTTGAAGAAGTTTGGGATGGAAGACTCTAAATTAGTATGTACCCATGGCAACTGGCTGCAAGTTAAGAAAAACTAATGAATCTCCTAAGACTGATCAGAAAAAGTACAGATCCATGATTGGAGGATTGCTTTATCTAACTCAAACTAGACTTGATATAATGCATGCAATTTATCTTATTGCAAGATTTCAAGTTGATCTAAGAGAGTCACATGTGATGGCAGTTAAGAGAATCTTGAGGTATTTAAAAGGCACACCAGATTATGGTTTATGGTATCCAAAGGATAATGATTTCACTCTCAGTGCTTATATAGATGCAAACTGGGCCGGAGATGTTGATGACAGAAAAAGTACAAGTGGAGGCACTTTCTTCTTGGGTAATAGATTGGTTTCATGGCTGAACAAGAAGCAAGATTCAATCTCTTTATTAGTTGTAGAAGCAGAGTATGTTGCAACAATATGTTGTTGTACTCAAGTGTTATGTATGAAATAGACTTTGAAGGACATAAGAGTTGTGTATGAAGATCTAGTTGCAATCTTCTATGACAATACAAGTGTTATAAACATTTCAAAAAACTCAGTGATGGACTCAAGAACAAAGCATATATCTATAAGGTATCACTTTCTAAGAGAAAAGGTGACAGAGAATGAAGTAAAGATGGAATACGTGTCCATAAAGGATCAGATTGCATATATTTTCAATAAGCCTCTGCCTAAGGATACTTTTGATTATCTTAGAGAAAAGTTAGGGGTCATTACCCCTCCTGCTTTGAACTAAGATGCATAAGAATGCATCAGTCCAATCCAGTGCTTAAAGTCTCATTCTTTGATCTGATTGATGTTTTTAGGGCTACCTCTTAGGGGGAGTAGCTAGATGTTCCTAATAAAGAAAGTGTTGATAACAGAGAAAGTTTAGTGGATTAGAGTAGTAGCATGCAAGTATGTGCCCTTTGCCATTGATGTCAAAGGGGGAGAGAAATCATGTGAAAAGCTTAGAGAAGAAAGAGTACAGATGTGTAAAGAGAAAGGGGGAGAATCTTATCTTGATGGTCTTTACAATTTTTCACATCATAAGTTGTCATCAATGACAAAGGGGGAGATTGTTGCAAGTATGTGCCTAATCGGTGTTGTCATTGATGTCAACATATTATTGTCATCATTGGTGTCAAATGTGCTCCTATTTTGATGCTTTTTTGTAATGAGTTAGATGTTTTGTATTTGCCTATGTAAGTATTGGAAGATCCTGATATTGAGGATATTGAGAAAATTTGCTTCTCCAGTGGAAACAATGTGTTGCAGAATATCTTTGTCTACAAAAGAACAATCCAATAGATTGCTCCACATTTCATGTAAAATGAATATATTTTTCTACGGATTGGAATTTATTTAGATGCATGTCTGAAGATTCTATGTTTCAATTTTGAGCCTCCGGCATGAAGATTTGAGTGAGTTATGCTCATCAGAGTGAAAACTACTTTTTCTAAGTACTCACTGGTGACAGGGAGAATGTATTTTGCTCCGCATTCCTTCGCATTGAAGTATTATGATCTATGGTTCATGAGTTAACTCTAAAATGATGTCAAGTGCCTTCAACTCCAATGGCTCATGATTTGGTGGTCTGCAAGCTATTCTTTCTTTATGACAGTAGCTGACAGTGTTGTTCTTGTGCTCTAGTGTGAAGAATCTTCTTGACAGAGTGGTTAGAGATCATGCAGTTGTTCTTGGTGATTACAATGAGCTTGTGGATGTCTTCTGATCATGTCCCTACCTTTGGATTGGTCTGCATAGAGAAATTGGGATTGTGGATGAAGAATGTTCTTAGAAGACATAGTGTTGACACCAGTCTTGGCCAACTTGGTTGATTTCACTACTTGCGGAGATGCATCGAAGATTGTAGAAGCATGTAGTGGCATGGAAGATTGTGTTTGAGTCCCAGCTAAGGCGTGGCATGATCAGCATACATATTTACATCTTTTCCTTAGCTAATCTTGTTTAGGTCTAGATCTATTTCTATGTAATGTTGACCTTGGAGATTGTTCCAATGGTTGATGATTGTAATGTCGACCTTGATGTACATTCCAAGGTTGATGAATTGTATAAAAGCATGTAAAGTAGTTGCAAAAATGATATCCCAAGTGAGAAAATGAAAAGATAAGTGCAAAAGTGTAAGAGCAGAGCAGAGGAGATATATTGTGCTTCAAAGGTACTGAACTCAGGCATGGAGTAGATGGTATCAAATTAGTTCACCGATCTTGGCAGTGAGCCTAAACATTTGCAATGAGCATATTGGGTAGTGAGCCCTAAGGCAAGGAGCCTCTATTTTTCAGTATTGTTATAACTTATATATTTCTATGGGCTAACACCCACCATGGTTTTTCCCTTTTAGGGTTTTCCACATAAAAATCTTAGTGTCTCATGTGTTGATGATATTGTTATGTTGAGTTTCTTATTTCATGCTTTCATGATCAAATCTAAATAATAGTGAACAAGTGTTTGATATGTTAATGTTCTTAAGAGGTCAAAGTTTTGAAGACAACTGATTCACACCCCACCCCCCCCCCCCCCCCCCCCCCCGCCCGCTCAGTTGTCCGTTGCATTTCAACAGCTCCCCCTATTTGAAACTCTTAATCTCCACCATTTTTAGAAAAAAAATAGTAGTTTAGAAATTATATTTAGAGCACTACAAAACTAGTTCTTATCACATCTAATTTTGAGCATGACTATCTTCAATTTCTCATCCAAGATCACTTTTTACTGATTTCAGAAAGAAAAAAAAAAGTGGCCACTTTTGACCCCCTTTTGGTCCCCCCATTTGCACGCACTTACCCCACTAATGAATAGGGAATCTTTTGCAACTCCCATGCAATGGATCATTGGTTCTAGGATTGACAAAGAGGGAACATAGATTAGGATTTTAATTTTTTTATCTTTACTTGTTTGTATGATAATTTATCGGCATAGTATTACTGACAACTCTCTTTATAGTTGGCCCATTTGTTAATTTAATTTGTGATGGAGTTAATGTGAGAAATGATTGACTCTAGAGATGTGGCAAGAGATCTACGGTGATAATTGCTTGCATTAGGATTTTTAATGTTTGAATTATGTTTTCAAGTTATTTTTTGTTATCTTCAATTTGCCCTATAAATGTTTCTTATGTTTTATGAGGATGCCGAGGGATTGAGGGAGGAGTTTGAGGAAGGTTATTTTGAGCTTCCTCTTCACCTAGAATCTCATCATCCCCATGATTGTTTGGATTAGGGTTTGAGGTGGTTTCAAGGGGTTCATTAACTAAAAATTCAATCAAAACATTGAAAAACAATTGATTTATTTTCAAATTTAGACAAAATATAGTTTAACCTTACCTTCTTGATGCCATGGAGCTCGTGCATGATGTCCTTAGGTGTGGGAATGGTGCAATGACATACTGTTTGTATGACTTCTCCTCCAATATCTCCAAAACACACTCGCTAATTAACCCTAGTCACATTTTGCTCAGCAAACTAATGAATGGAAATGGGCTAAACATGGGTCTGTTGCTTTTTTATGTGCAAAATAGGATAAAATGCAAGCACATTATAATGCACTCGTGTTTTGTCCTATTTGGACCAAAAAATGGTTTGGCCACTTTTTGGTCCCCCATCACACCCACCCACTTCCACAAAAATTCCCCACACTTCTTCATTCTACTGCAATTTGGAGCATGAGGAGGGCTCGACTCTAACCCTCTAGCCACCCATGGTAATATTATCAAATAGCACAAGGATGTGGAACTTGTTGTAGAGAAAACTTATCTTAAAAATGATGATAGCCGAATAACTAATACCAATATCAAAATGGTTAATAAAAGCCACATCATCTATATCTAGGTAAGTATAGGTAGTAGTCATCATGAAATGAAACCTTACATGAGACACAAAATTTGAGAGATCTTTGCCAGCTATCCAATTAGTCCAATCACTGAATTCAAGACCAATATTCTCCAAGAAGTCTACCACCTTGTTGCCTTCACAATAGATATGGGTGATTTTAAATTTTTTAAAGTGTTTCAAGAGGGACCTAACCTCCTCTATATAGTCTCTTTTCTTTCAACTTGGAGACTCCTTGTTGTTTATTAAATCAATAATAATTTTCGAGTCCGCCCCGATTTCAAGAGAATGCACACAATTATTCAAGGTCATTTTAACCCCCCACCAAACAACTATAACTTCAACACCATTGTTGGTTTTAATTCCTAATTTTTTAGCATAACTTACCAACATATAGTACCTTTTAATCCATGATTATGCCTCTATCTCCCACCATACGAGGATTACCTTTAGAGCATCCATCAATATTCTATTTCATCCAACCCTTTTGAGGGCATTTCCACTTCGTGTGCTTCCTAATCAAGGCTTTTTTGAGATCAACATTGAACAAATCTTTATTGACTCCCCAATTCTTTCTTATTCTTAATTTTTGATTAGTAGGCTGACTTTAGGTTTGTTAATATTAGACATATTAGCATTCTCCTAAATTTCTAAACTAACAATTTGAAGGACAATTTTAACATCTCTTTCTATATCTCTAAAGAGTTTGTTATTTCGTTCTTTTCAAAGAGCCCAAGACACATGAGGGGGCAGTTTGATTCCACAATTCCCTAATGAATGGGTGTCTAAAAGGAGAGTAGCCATTCTAGTAAATCCAAAAATTCTTTAAATCCTTTGGTATTATCCAATAGACCTCAAACTTGAAAAAAATAGCCTCCCAAATTTCCCTAGCATAAGAACAATGTAAGAGCAAATGATTAGCATTCTCTTCTTGAGATAAGCACATATGACACCTATTAGGAAATTTGGAACCTCTTTTAATGAGATTATCTTGGGTTAGAATTTTATTGTGAATTGCTATCCACTAGAAGAAAATTGTTTTGGGAATAAGTCTATGGTTCCATACACTTCTCCAAAAAATATCATGATCTAAAAAATTATCTAGATCAACACATAACCAGAGGCCACTATATACTTCCTAGAAGAGTGAGAAGCCCAAAATATTTCATCATCCTTATTATGCTGAAAGAATTTAAAGGTCTTTATATGATTTTGAAATTAATCTATAGTATCAATCAATTCATCTCCCTCCACAAAGAAATTCTTAAAGGTCTTCCACTTCCTTATTTTTCCATTATAATCAACATAACCTTCTAGATAGATTCCAAAAAGAATAGAGAGAGGTTGGGATAACCTAGAAAATTGTTGATGAGAGGAAAGGGGGAAGGAATCCAACCAATTATCTTCCCAAAATTTAATTTTACTTCCATTTCCAACTTTCCATTTTATCCCTTAATTTAGCAGCCCTCTTATTTTCATTATATGATTCCAAAGATGGTACTCATTTGGAAAAAACTAGTGGGTAGATTAGTGAGAGAACAACAGAAGTGGAGCATGTTCATAGAAAGGAAATACGAACCATTATTGTACACACCAATAAATCTCTTCTTAAGGGGATGGCCCAAATCTCACAATCTGTCTTGGACAATTGGACCCCTATAGGTAAAGGGAAGAATCAACAAAAAAAGGATAATAGGAAATCTAGAGATGTTGGATCTAATAATGAGTTGGGTCGACCATCACAAAGGGAAACTAGATCAAAATAGGTAGCCAAGAAGATTACTAATGGAAAACAAAGAACCTTGGAGTTGACAGCCTCCAAGAAATCCTGAAAATGATAATATTATCTTTGAATATACAGGGGCTTAATAGTGCCCATAAGTAGTTTTTGCTTAAAATTTGTATTGTAGAGAATAAGGTAGATATTATATTGATTTAATAAGTTAAAATGAATGACTCCACTTTTTCTCAAATAGTAGACAATATCTAGCCTAGCGCTGAGTATTGAATCAGTCTGAGGGAAGGTGCTTCTAGGGGGATTGTTACTACGTGGAACCCCAATAAGTTGATTGGAAAGATAGTTTATTCCTCTAATCTCTTTTACCCAATCTTCTTCTAGAGAGGTTTGGATTCTATCTGTCGTTAGAGAAAAAAATAGGTTTGAAACTAAAACAAGATATCAAACCCTAACTAGCACAATAGAGTACAAACTAGCATGAAAATCAAAACAAGAAAGCAAAGCAAACCCAAATCTCCATGCTAGACTTGATTTATCTCCATTTATCTTCTCAACCTCGCATAGGAATGCAAGATTTTGAAGGTTGAATATGGGAGGAATGTTGGTTGTTCATTATTTCAGTAGCATAATAGTACTTAGACTAGATTGTATAGAAAATTTGACAGCATGAGGCTACTTGAAAACCAATGCCTTGGAAATGGCTTGTGAGAGGTTTAATTTATAGAAAAGGCTGATTTGAATTGAAGGGTTGTGCTTGAATGTTGGTTTCAATGATGTGGACGACTAGGATCGAATAGGGTTTCCCACTCCATGAGGAGTTGTAGTCATGTGACAAGTGTGCGAAGGAGAATAGGGCTGACCTATTAGTTGTACATGTGAAGGATATTAAATGAAAGTTGTACTACCACACATAACTCAATTGAGAGGTGGACAAGTGTTGGAATGTGGTGAGAGGATTCAAATATTTATTTGAATTATTTGGGACATGTGAAAGGGAAATTAATTAAATAAATAAGATTTATTTAATTAATTAGCTAGGTGATTAGGATGGGATTAGGAGTGGGATTAGGACAAAATGTCTTATGGTGTCCCTAGTAAAGTGTCGACTAGGCAATGATCAAGACATGGACAAATTTAGGTGTCTACATTTTGCCCCTCTTTGAGATGATGTTGAGAATGCTGTGATTTATGTCGAGTAACATCATTTCAAAGAAGCTAAGGTATGGGATGATGATGAAATGGGATGATGATTCCCCCTCAAGAGGATAGGCAGGTTGGACAAACACGGGTAGGCTCTCGAAATGAAAGGGGTTGGTCAAGGATGAAAGATAAGGGAATGGATAGAAGAAATGGATGATAAGTTGTGTTGAAATGAAGGTGAGCAACCTTGATGTTTGATATAGCACTAGACGTTACGCACCAAGATATAAGGACCAAGGTGATGATGTGTCTTGTGCACTAGTGTAATACAACCTTGTCTAGCTACAAGATATGAATATTAATTGGGAATGATTCAGATTTGATTCAAATGCAAGATAAAAATGATAACACACACAAGCAAGCATGCACAAATGATTCAAAAACAAACAAGGTATTGCCCCTGTCAAGTTGTAAACCAATGATTAAGTGATTGATAGATTGATTATGATAATGATGGTGTCTGGTTTCAGGAAATGAAACATGTCTTATAAGACATCTGGTCTAGTTTCAACAATGCAACATCTTGTCTAAGAAAATTGATTGATTGATTGATACTAGTGTTGTTGGCCATGCGAATCAACATCAGGATTTGATTAATGATTCATTGATTTGGTTTACATCAAGATTAGGATCAAGACCATTGATGTAATTGGATAATTTGGCAAGATTGATTAGCTTGATTGGTATGGATTGAGGATGACTTACATTTGAGTTTATTACTTAGAATTTTGATTTGATGATGATGATTTTGATGTATTTTGAAATGTTGTAATTTTTTTTGGATTTTTGAATATGTTTTGATTTTTTTGTGTTTTTGAATGTTTTGAGAATGGAATTGGATGACAAATTTGATAGCTTTTTTCTAGATACCAATGACAAGGGAAAACCAAGTCTAGGTGTAAGGAGGTAGGTGGAATGAATGAATAGATAAAAGGGTGGGTGATATGCAAGGGGATGGATGAACATATGCGTAAGAGGGACAGGATGTGATCTCCAAAGACTATGTCGCCTAGGAATAACATACCCCATTCTAAGTGGTATGCTTAAGATTTGACATGAAAAAGCTTATGACAATAGGAATGATAGGATCGTTTGGAAATGGATGAGGTATATCAAGAGATATCCAAAACATTTGTCAACATTTTGCCCCCAATCTTTATCAAGATCAAAGAGGAAGGGAAGATTAGGATGAGTGGACCCAATAGGATAGGTATATGTATGCAAGTGATAAGGATGGTAGGATGAGATGAAAATGGTATGGAAGGAAATGATAGTGTGGATGAGACAATGTGCCCCCAAGTGTAAGTGACATAGAAGATCAACCTACACATGACACCTATTTGCCAGGTTTTCATCATGGTACTTATCCAAGGTGCCACCAAGGGTGGTTTTCACCATTTGAAGAATGGATTTCTCTTTACTTTTTTGATCTTTTTTTTTTGAATTTTGAATTTTGAATTTTTAATGGGAGAAGGGGAATATGGATAGGAGGGACTCAAGTGTCTAGTGCCATGAAAGGTGATATTGTCCCATTAGAGATGGATGTTGCACGGAGCATGTCAAATGCCATTATGCTCATAGATGTTGGTAAGGGATTGTATGCAAGTGGGATGGAGTAGGTAGATAGTGGATTATGATGTGGATTATGTAGGACTTATGCAAGGATGGATGAAAGGCTTATGCAAAAGCATAAACCATAGGGATAGGGTGGGTGAAATGTGTAGGATAATAGTTGAATGATGGGGTGATGGAGGTATGGAAAGGAATCATAACCAATGGCTGCACACACCATGATAAACATTGATGTTTTTGATGTGGATGAGGTGTAGGAAGCAATGGACATGTTTGCTTAAGAGATGGGTGATGTAAGCATTTAGGTACCCACATAGACTTAATATTTTTATGATTTTTGCTTTTCATGTGGGATGAAGTCATTTGAGTTTTTGGAATGGAATGGCATTTATGAATGGATGAAGATGGTTGGGATTTTTGAGAGGTGGATACCTCTTTTGAATTGATTTCTTTTTGCTTAGGGACCCATACCATTCTAGTTTTTGAATTTGCTTTTGGAGGTATGAGCTTGGATGAATTTTTGAATGTACCTTGCTTTGACTTTTTGTATTGATGCCCTAAGGTATTAGGACCCTTAGGATTTTTGTCTTTATGAGTGGAGGCATCCAAGTGTTTGTTTTTGAATCCCATGGACATGGTGGAGGCTTCATGTTTAGACAATGTGTGCATTTGTTGGTCATGATTGGGATTGTGAGGGAATTTATGGATGATAGGGATATTAGGCATTGGAAGCATCAGTGGTAAAGTGGATGGAGGAATATTAGGAGTTGGAAGAAATGGAGGTAAAGTTGATGGTGGAAGGTGTATGGTCACATGCTTTTGACATTTGTAGGATGATGGAGGTGGAATGGCAACATATGTTTTAGGTACATGATAGGATTGGTGATGGCAAGTGGTAGACTTAGGGTGCATGGAGGAAGTGCCAACATCTTTAGATTGTTTACCTTAGGGTGTACATCCAAGGCCATATGAGCATGAAGGTACCTTGACATGTATGGGCTCCAAAATACCTTGTTCACGAAGGCATAAGCCTTTACCATGATAGTTCATTTTTTGGAGGATGCAATTGACAATGGGACTAGGTGTGTTTTAGATACTAGATGTGAGTTCCTTATTTGATGGAGAAGGTGAAGTGGATAATGGTTGTTGTTGTCCTAAGGAGGAAAACTCATGGATGAAGGTGGATAGACCAATAAGATATGATGGTGGACTTGAAATGGGATTGATGGTGGATGTGGAAGGACCACTAGGATCTTGACTAGCGTTGTGTTCACTAAGATCCACTCTATTAGTTTGATCATCTATGTGTGCTTGGGAGCCACTTGTCTCATCATGGGGAGTGGATGTTTGTAGATCATGGATAGGTGGAGTGGTAAGCTCTTGACCATGGAATGCATAAAGTTGACTTAGAGGATCATCATGTGGCCTTCTTGATTATAGGTAAGATCTTGATCATAAATGGGAGCTTGGTCATGAATAGAATTAATTGTGCTATGGATAAGTTGAATGGAAGCGTTTTGATCTTGATTAGAATTAGGAGCTAATGGTTCTGCATGCTTTGGATTAGACCCTTGACATATCTCTTGACTTGGAATGGAAGTGAAAGTGGAGGACTCTTGGAGAGGCTTGACATGTTGTGGACCACATGGTGGGGTTGAAGGGATGGACATGATGTTTGAGGACTCTTTGATTGGATTAAGGATAGGTGTTTGACATGGGGATGACTTATTCTTGCTAGTAGCCAATGGATCACATCCTTTGCAAGTGTAAGTGTGGATGGACAATATAGTGGATGGATAATGAGGGATGAAGTTGTAGGCTTAGGATTAAGATTAGGTTGAGTGGAAAGTTCCCATGGTGGAGGAATAAAAGGGGTGGAATATGTTGTAGGATTAGGATTTGGACTTTGATTAGATGGAAGGTCAAAGGAGTTGGATGAATTAGTGGATTTGGATGACTCCATAGGTTTACTTTTGTAATGTTTGAACTTATGACATGGATTTGATGGAGGATTAGGTGGTGGTTAGGATAACGAATGGCTTGCATGAGGTAGGTTGGTGTCCCCCTTATCAAAGGTGGTATTAGGATCCAAAGGCATTTGATTTTGTTGCAAAGAGTGACTTGGGCTCACATGTTCTTATGTTGGATTTGTGTAGCTAGTGGATGATGTTGTTTGACCTTGGCCTTGTGCGATGTTGTTTGGTGATGATTCCACAATTGCATTGATGTCTACCCTTGCAGAAAGTTTGGTGCCGGTTTGTAAGAGACACATGAGGTAGGTTTGAGCATTGGAAGCTATCATTTCATCTAGGATGTGCAACATTCTAGGGTCTTGGGAGGATTCCTCAATTTATTGTTGTGTAATCCCTTGATTGTCTTCTTGCAAAATGAGGTTTTCAAAGGGATTTGGCATGTTGGAGTGAGGTTCATGTTGTCCGTTAGATGAGGTTCCAAATCTCATTGTGTTTGTAGGATTATCGAGGGGACAATCTAAGGATTCCTCTCCCTTTATTTTCTTTTGCAACCATGTCTCTATAAGACTTGCTAGATGTGGGCAATGGGTATGTCCTAAGGATGACAATGCAAGGTGTATTATGCTATATTTTTGGTATTTTTGAGATAAGATTGTTAAATGCAACTAAAGGTGGCAATGCAAGGTGGCTATGCCCTATGTAATGTTTTTAGTATTTTTGGGATATAAGTATGCCTAATGACACTAAGGATGGCAATGTAAAGTGAAAATGCACTATACTAGTGTTTATGGAGATGTGGGGGTAAATGCAACTAAAGTTGATAATGCAAAGTGAAGATGTTGTATGCTAATGTTTTTGGGAATTTTTTGGAATATAGGGATGACAAGAATGCAACTAGGCCTAAGGTGATGAGTGAGACTAAAGTTATGCTAGAAGCCAATAGGTTCTAATTTTTTTGAGAAGTTTGATCAAAGGGATACTAATGTAAAACTATGCCCTCATCAAAGTATTAGTTAGATGTATCAAGACCTTGAAATGATAATGTTGAAGAGAATAGTGATTGAAGTGAGCTCAAGCTAGACTCATGAGTTGAGACACATTTGCAGATTTGGAAAAAGATGAACCTAGACTAGACTTGT
This sequence comes from Cunninghamia lanceolata, assembly GCA_027924645.1. NCBI lineage: Eukaryota > Viridiplantae > Streptophyta > Pinopsida > Cupressales > Cupressaceae > Cunninghamia > Cunninghamia lanceolata. Next base: position 249,554 of record BSBN01000506.1, read on the forward strand.
GAGTACTAGGCCTAACTTGTTTGATTGATTATGGAAAGAGATGACAAGGTATCCTATTCTCAACCTCGAAGAAAATTGAAACTAATGGTATCCTAGAAATGATATGGGCTGATTATGATAACCTAAGGTGAGCTAAATGCAATGATTTGGAATGAACTAGCGATAGGATGAAACCTAAATCTAAGGGAATGAAATGGATGGTTGAATGGACTATGCAAGTCTTAGGTATGTTGACACAATTGCAATTTGAATTCGTTAGGGAAGGTAGGTGTTCAAAGGTTTCCCTACAATTGTGGTGTACTATTTCTATGTTTTTTTGGGAAATTTGTTTGAAAAATTAGAAGACACATCAAACATAGAAGACACTTGGCAATCAATTTGGTTGTTTTGGTGACTCTTGACTTTGTAAGCGTATGTGTATGTTCAAGGGATTTCCAACCCCAAATTTCCACGAGCTTAGCATAATATGAAAACAATTCACAAACATAAGACACTTTCTATCCCTAAAGTCAATGGCTGATGGCAGCTTGTTCAAGCCCACAACTTGGAATCTCTGACTCAAATGTCTTCACACCTAGAGTGGGTGTGTGCATTATCTTGTCTTTGCGAGAGAGGATGGATAGGGGCCTCCAGGACGAAGGATGACCCAATCACCCTTTCCCTAGAAAGCTACGTATAGCTTATGCTAACCCGAGGATTCCCATCTCATCTCTAGGGAGCCATATGGTGATAATCTAGAGAGGATTATGTGTACTCTTGCCTTTCACAAAATGCCACAAGGTCAAAGGGGTGGCCTGTAACTAAAGGTGTCTAGTAATGATTTGGGGGACCAACACATTACAAGCATCCAACAAGCCACTTAAAGCTTTAACTAGTCCTACTAGGAGTCTCATATACACAAGGTACACCTCTATTCAAACCAGCACTATACGATAAGCGTTAATACTGGTTAAGACTTGGCTTTTACCTTATCCTTTTTTATATAGGACCAAACAAAATTATCGCTTGAGGTTGTTCCCTTGGAGTGAGTACCTCTTTTACCACCAAGATATGCCTCTCTAAAGGGTTACAAAAGTGACACAAGTGCAAATACTTTTGATCTCCAAGTTCATATGATGATGTGAGGAGAGAGCATATGCATTTGACTTGGCCACACTAGACAAAGTTCATTGACCTTTAGAATGTTAAATGTGTGGTGTGATAATTAAAGTGTTGAGAGATGCTTTTGATTCCCAAGATCACATAACATGTGAGGGAAGAGCATACACACCTCAAAACACCAACAAAATCACCAAACAAAGAAGACAGTGGCTCCTTTTAAGCCCCAAAATAAGTATGAAAACAACAAGCTATTGTTCATTTTGTGTACCAAATCAAAATGTGCCTCTAATAACAAATTGCACACACATGAAAGAATGGAATCTTGCACCAAATTCGTTAGTAGTTTCAACTTGAATTCTTTTCCCAGCGAATGCCACAAAGCTACAAATCAGAAATCAATAGCATAAAATCTCTATGATAATGTGTATAACATGAAACATCAAGTAAAATACCCCTTTTGCAAGCCACAAAGACAAAAGAGGCCAAGAAAGTGAATCTGGAAAATATCTAAAAAGTCTGATCAGTCATAGAAAAACCAACTGTAGCATCAGAAAGTAGACAAATTCTGAGTAATTTGAAAAAACATTTCACTAAAATCTGATGAAAAATACCAAAGATATTTGTGTTTGAAGTTCAAATGTAATGTTGACTTTGATTACAAAAATACTTGATAAAATGACATTATTACCTGACGAAACTTGCACCATTGCATAGTTGGTGGAATCAAATTTCCAACAAGCCCTTGTTTGCAAATTTTCAATGTCGTATGCCCAAGCTATGAGCAAAAGAAAAAACAATGTCCTATTAGGGCATGTAGAAGATAGTCAAAGAAATAAACTCAAATGCAAACTAAATCCATGCTAAACCTAATTTATCTCCATTTCTCTTCTCAACCTCACATAAGAATGCAAGATTTCGAAGGTTGTTGATGGAGGAATGTTGGTTTCTCACTATTGCAGCAACATAACAATACTGAAAAGCTCCATATCAAAAGGTTGTATGTTTGATTCATGTCAGGTTCGCCATTTGTCGTTAGGGAAAAAATCAAGTTTGAAACTAAAACAACAAGATATCAAACCCTAACTAGTACAATAAAGTACAAACTAGCATGAAAATTAAAACAAGAAAGCAAAGAAAACCCAAATCTCCACACTAGACTTGATTTATCTCCATTGCTCTTCTCAACCTCGCATAGGAATGCAAGATTTCAAAATATGGGAGGAATGTTGGTTGCTCATTATTTCAGCAACATAATAGTACTTGGACTAGATTGCATAGAAAATTTGACAGCATGAGGCTGCTTGAAAACCAATGCCTTGCAAATTGCTTGTGAGAGGTTTGATTTATAGAAAAGACTGATTTGAATTGAAGGGTTGTGATTGAATGTTGGTTTCAATGATGTGGACGACTAGGATCAAATAGGGTTTCCCACTCCATGAGGAGTTGTAGTCATGTGACAAGTGTGCAAAGGAGAATAGGACTAACCTATTAGTTGGACATGTGAAGGCTATTAAATTAAAGTTGTACTACCACACATGACTCAATTGAGATATGGACAAGTGTTGGAATGTGGTGAGAGGTGAGGATAAATTCAAATATTTTATTTGAATTATTTTGGACATGTGAAAGGGGAATTAATTAAATAAATAAGATTTATTTAATTAATTGGCTAGGTGATTAGGATGGGATTTGGAGTGGGATTAGGACAAAATGTTTTATGATGTCCCTAGTAAAGTGTCAACTAGGCAATGGTCAAGACATGGACAAATTTAGGTGTCTACACTATCTAATGTGTATGCTTCTAATCCTAGGGCTACTAGAAAATTGATTTGGGATAAGTTAAATAAAATTATTTGTAACCTGCTCAATTCTAAGTTGATGTTGGCTAGAGATTTTAATACCCCCTCTATCCCTCAGGAAAATTTGGGGGATTGGAAAATTTCTTTGATAGAATGGTTGGCTTTACTAATTTTTTGACTAATATTGGTCTCATGGATGTTGATATGAATGGTAGTACCTTTACTTGGTCTAATAAGAGGATGGGTAACAATCTCATTCAAGTCAAGCTAGATAGAGTGCTTATTTCTAGTTCTTGGAATATTATTTCTAATCTCCTTCTTATTGTCCTCCCAAGAGTAGGATCTCATCATAGCCCTCTCCTTCTTAATTGGAATTCCCATTTAAGGAAAGGACCCTACCCCTTCAGATATGAGATAATGTGGGATTCTCACCCATATTTTAGGGGCCTTCAAGAAAAGTGGTGGAACACCCAGGTTCAAAGATATTGCTATGTTTTGTTTAGCCCAAAAGATTAAGTTTTCTATAGACATAGCCAAGGGATGAAACACGATAACCTTTGGGAGTATCTTTAAGAAAAAAGGAAGATATCTTTATAAAACTGAAGGAAATCTAAGATAAAATGACCACATGTCAAAGGGATATGAACACCTATCAACAAGAGCAATAGTTGAGGAAAGAATGACAAACTAATTCTAAAGGAATAATTTTTTAGAAATAAAATCTCGAATTCAATGGTTAAAGGAAGGGGATAGGAATACCAAATTATTTCATTAATCCACTCTAAAGCATAGGAAAAGAAACACTATTTCTAAACATATTGATGAGGAAGGAAATATGATCACTTCTGAGGACTAGATTGGGGAAATCAACACTAAATTCTTCCAAAATATACTTCAAGATAACTAGCTACTAATTCCAAACTTCAATTTGAACATAATGTTGGAAATAATTCCTTCAATCCTATCTAAAGTAGATAATGATTGCATGGTCAAAGAGGCTCCTAAGGAAGAAGTTAATGTGGTTGTGTTCTATTTTGGAGCTTATAAGGCTCTTGGGCTTGATGGCTTTCCCCTATTTTTTTTCCATAATTTTTGGGATATTGTTGGAGGAGATGTTATTATTGTTGCTTGCGAATTTTTCAAGTTGACTAAACTTCTTAAGTAGCTTAATAACACTTTTATTGTTCTTATTCCAAAAAAGGATGATGCTATATTTCTATGGCAGACTTCAGCCTATTAGTCTCTACAATAAATTTCTAAGGTTTTCTCTAAAATTCTGGTCCTCCATATTTAGTTGTTTCTCCATCAACTGATTTTTTTAAATAAAAAAGGATTTGTTCCTGGTCAGCAAATCCTGGATGTTGTTCTAATAACTCATGTGAAATTCTTCATTCTATGGATAAGAATAGGAAACAAGGTATGGTGCTTAAACTGGATATTTCTAAGGCATAAGATAGAGTTTCCTGGTCGTTTCTATTTGTTGTTCTTCATAAATTTGGGTTTAGAGGGATACCACTTCATCTTATCAAAGAATGTGTTACTACTCCCATGTTCTCTGTTATAGTTAATGGCATACCTAGGGATTTTTTGAGAGTGAGAGAGGGTTAAGACAAGGGGATCCTATTTCTCCTTATCTGTTTATTCTGGGAAGACATATTTCTAAATTGGTTGAATCTCAACATTTGAAAGGTATTAACCCTGCCTCCTCTCTAATTCTTTCTTCTCATCAATAGTTTATAGATGACACTAACCTTTTTGGGGCCTCATCCCTTGTTGAAGCTAAGCAGTAGAAGGAGCTTCTTAACTAGTATGCTAAGGTTTTGGGATAGCACACCAACTATGAGAAAAGTGGGATAGATTTCTTCAATACAGGAGCTAACTTAAAACAGAAGATTATTAAGATTTTGGCATGTGCTAGTGCTGAGCTTCCTGCTACTTATCTTGGCCTCCTACTTACTACAAAGAAGATACCTAACATTTATTGGAATGGTATTGTTGAAAGAATTCAGAAAATATGCCAAGAGATATCCTTTTGAGGTGTCTATTCCACTTATATATATGATAGATTGGTAAAAGAAGGTGCCTCAAAAAAGATATCTCTAGACATATTTTAGATAGAAATTTTAAAAGATAAATATGCTAGTATATATAATGTCATAGATGCTCTTGCATGATGTGGAATATATTTATATATTCTATAATTTTCTTTGGCAAACTTGTCTTATGGGCGATTCTTAAACATCATCCACTTCAATAGTCAAAGGGTAATTTGGACCAATAAAAGTAAGATAAATATTTACCACTTTTTGTTGTGGGTGAAGTGTAAAATTGCTATTAACTGTTGAAATGGATGATATTTAAGTCGAGTGTGTCTAATGTGAGACCATTTTTCACGGAAAAATACCATCAACAACCCAATAAGTTCAGCAAGGACCACAACATATTAATTTAGAAAACAATCTCCCCTTCCGCCAAGAAATCAATTTGATCGAGCAATTACTCACTGAAACAACATACTTCGGCATTGCAGGAGATTCCAAAAACCTTTGTCTGCTCTTACACTTAAAGATAATTATCCCAAACGTAACTTAAAACTCAAGTAATTATCGCCATTGCCAATAAATATGTATGTGCGCATAAATCCTTTTCGAGCAATCGAAGTCTGCGATTTACATTGAACAAATGAAAAAAATGGGTATACATTATAAACGAGGAACACTACGTTTCAATGCAAAACAAATTCATTCAACTTCGCAAGAGGGAGAGCCAGAAATGCGAATCATCTTTATGATCAAGTTTCATTTCAGTGTTCTCCACATCGAAATCCAAATCCATGGGGTGAATGACAAGCATAGCATCTCCAAACCAAGTTACAGTGGGAGGAAGGCCGAGCTCATCATCTGAGGCTTCCTGTAGATACTCTACATAACTCTTATCAATGGCTTCCTCGAATTCCTTGCACCAATATTCTTCTTGGTTATAATCTGTATCACTAGTTGTAGACTGCGCGTCATCTGCAACGAGAAAACTATCCAATTCAGTGAGTCTGCATCCACAGTATGAGCCAGAAGAAGTTGTTACAGCGGATTCAAAAACAGAATCCGAATCACAAGTCTCCTCCATTAGAAAATCTTGATCACAGCAGCTGGTAAAACTATTGGGGGCCGTACAGAATGTTGCCATTGTTTTCATCAAACTTGAATGTTGCACACAGTTCCCTTATAGAATTTAATTGCATTTTTTCCCTTCTCTTGTTCTTGGCCGCCCTCGATGTTGCAGTAAAATAATACGAGCGAGGAAGGCGGCCGCGCACAACATTAAGAATGTGGAAAACGTGAATCGTGAGAAAGCATGTTTAATTGTATAATTAGACTTGTTTCTGGTTCGACCAGACGAGATGTTTGACACCGACATATTCGCGTGAGAAAGAGAGAATAGGTCAAATTGGAGTTTTTAATCTATCACCTGTTATCTATGTGACTGGTAAGCATACTATTTTGAAAGGACATTGGCTGTCTTCTAGAACTCAACAAACGTCCAAGAAAATTTCCTGTGTTCTAATCCATTAAAGGTCCAAGATGTGGGGTGTAAATGAAGACATTTTCACAACTGAGATGTATGAAGATGGAAGAAGCAATACAAAGCCTCCCGCTTGCCATAACTGACTGTAAGTTAAACGTATTAAGAACTCAATTCCCAAAAAAATCAAGGGATTGAATAACTTTCCATTTGAGCTTGGATATGAAAAACTATACTATAAAATTGTTATAAAATGTTCGTCATAGATATGAATTTAAATGTTTGTGACAGGTTGTGTGAAGCATCTTTCGTTTAGGAAAATGCCCAAGGAAATGGAGGTCCCACTTGTGAAGGATATTAATAATATTTCATATTTTAGCTAAACTTAGTATATACAATACACATTATTAGATGGGATAAAGGAGAAAGCCTTCTCATTTAATTCAAATATTTTAATTGCATATGATTCACATGCCAAACATCATTTGCCCATTGTAAATAGTTGGCACATTGTCCTGCCGACTGTTTATAGAATTTTTGACCCCCTTTCTTGCCGACTAATTTCATTGACTTGTTAAATCCACCTTTCTTGACCATGCCGGTTGTTTTGTTTGTTGATTGATTTGTCAAAAATAATTTGGTCGATTAAATTTCGACCAGCTGACCGTTTTACAACGTGCTGGCTGGTTAAGCTTTACCAACATCAATAGTGACAAATTTGATGTCAATGAGTTTATGGTAATGGTGCCAATTTAATAACGCATATGCACTTTGTTATGAAGAGTTTGTCATCCTTCAAATGTTATATCTATAATATAAATGGATGTAGGGAGTGCATGTCATTCAAGATGGACTAATAATTGTCTACATGCCTCATAACTTTCATTGTTTCAATGACATCAACATTGTCATTTAGAAAATAAGCCAATATCTCATGAGGACAATGTTCACCACACATTAAGAGATTACATGGTAGTTGGTGCACTCCCAAGAAATCAAGTACATAATCATTAGATTTTGCCTACAAAACCATTATGAAAATTAAAGAGGGTGGTTTTGCAATGGTCCACAAAACATGGATGTGAAGGCCTAGATAAAGCAATTGACTCTAATGCACAAATGTTACCTTAACATTACTATTATATTTGATGCCTTCCCTCCATAGACATTGGAGAACACCATCCCTTTGGTGAACTTCTAAAATTGTGAGTGATGTATTAATGAACATGTGTGATATTTCATTACTTCCTTTTGAGACAAATAATTCTAAAAACCTTAAAAAGACTTAAGATGTTACTCAAACAAAATAATATTCTCGTATTTCAAGTCAAACACCCATCTCAATGAGTGAAAAATGAGGAAAGCAATGTTGAATGCACAAGACAACTGAGAGAAGGGGGTGAATCAGTTGTATCATAAACTTCAAACCCTCACAAACATTCAGATCCACATTAGCTTAATTAACCCTTAAACTTGTTATGATGATTAAGCATGAAAAGCAAATAACAGAAGCTGAATCATAACAACACCAAACACAAGACAACACCAAATTTTATGTGGAAAACCCAAGGGAAAAACCATGATGAGGATTAGATCACAATATAAAGTAGTAGAAACACCAAATTACAAAAGGCTCACTATCCACAAGAAAGAAAGAAAGGCTCACTGTCCAGAAGAAAGAGATAGAAGAGAAGGCTCACTGCTAAGGTTGAACTGATATAATTGCATCTAACTTATGCATGGAACACAGTTCCAATGAAGTTCATATTCACCTCAACACAAACATCACCTTCACAACAACACTGAAAAATAGTAGACAACTTCTGCTCACTGCATCTAGTAGCCTAACACATGAAAGCTCTCACTGTACTGATCAAATTCACATCACAGACATCATATTCATTGTGCATCCATCCAGTCACGAATCCTTGACACATATTTATACCATCATCAACCTTGAAATCATTCTCCAAGGTCAACAACACATCTTAACCTAGAAAATTTAAATTAGGTTTGGACCAAAACATTCCCGCAGAGGAAAGGAATGAATGCAGACCACATCACAATCACCAAAGCACAACCGCAATTATTGTAAACAACCAAGTCAGCCAAACTTGTGTTAACACTATGAATTTTTAAGTGCGTGCTTCCTCAAAACCAAAAGACAACATGCAGACCACGCACTGAGCTTGAACACAATCTAGAAACATCCACAAGCCCTTGAAAACCAACAAAAATATTTGCAACATCTTTCACCTGAAGAAAGTTTACACCAAAGCACTTAGATTACTCTGTCGTCAACTGCAGCTCAAGAAATGAATTCACAGAGCACCAAACCATGAACAACTTGAACTAAAGAAAGATATAGACTTTATAAATATAAATCTAGAACCGCAAAGCCAGAAACAAAACTATAGAGAAATGCAGAGCAAAATAGTTTCTCCCAGACACCTCTCCACAACTCAGAAACACAGTCCACACACTGGTGAACATAATTTTTTCTGCACAATGAACCAGAGCACAAAATCTAGAACATAACATCTCTAAACTCCTCTAAACAACATATTCAAACCACAAAAGTAGATCTTCAATAAGGAAGAAATGCAGAGCAAAACCAAAACATTACTCTATTAAGTCAGAACACATCTTCAACACATTATTTCCTTTATTAATCAAATTTTCTCAAAAGCACTTAGAAACCAACCAATAGAAGCATATTCCTAACATCTTCATCACTTCCACAAAGCAACCAAATCACCTAAGACAACTTAATCAAATAGCTCATATCATTGCAACATCCTCAACTCTACTCAACATAAACTACTCATTCTCTTGACACAGTTGATACCAATGACAACACAATCTTGTTGACATAAATGACAACACCGATAGCACATACTTGCAACAAGCAATGCATGACATTCTTGTGTATCCTAGTGTTCATGTAGGAATAATATTTACACACCATGAAGAGTTTCCATCAATGTGAATGATAATTTATATTGGTGTGCAATGAAACCCACATGATTGTGTTTCTTATGTGGCTATTATACCCCATCAAATAATTTATTAAATTAACAAGACAATAATACCCCTTGTATTTTTAATAGTAATATTTAATTAATAACCTATTTTTTTTATTGTGGTGACTTTGATCCTTTAAATGATCTAATTAATGTTAGAATAGTTTGAATGATTATTTGGAACATTAAAACTTATTATGTTTGAATGGAATTTTAATTCTATCAAACACAATAGTGATTTAGTAATTTCTAGAACTAGTTTATTTGTGTTGATTAATATGTTCATATTGATATGAAACCTTCTCCCTTTCATGCATTCAATATGTTCACGTAAAGTGTATCAAGAGATGGTATCACGAAGCAAACTTGTAATCAAAGCTTAGTGGAAAACAAGAGAGAAAGAAGTTGAAATAATAGTTTCTAGAAAAACACACATTGAAACATGCATATTTTTCTTTAATGTGTCTAATAGATTATTCTACTTGATCAAACTTGATATATTCATCTATATGTTGGATGCCTTAGAACAATTTTCTTCAAAACACAATATCATAGCTTCTTTTGTAACTCATTTAGAAATTTTTTAACATATAGAGATGTGGATTGTCAATGTTAGTCTTGTGATTTCAATGTACTTTTTACCATATAAGAAACATTAAAAAATGTATAGTCTAATTAAATGTATCCACCATTATATGTCCCTAATTTCTAATTGTGAACACTATTACATAATTATTTAGTTTAGTTATGAGTCTTAATAGAAGTTGCCTTTGTCCACTAATGTGTGTTGGCAGCATAGTCAAGAGACACTACTCTGATGGTTAAAATAGAATTATTGTATGTTGTCATTGATGGCAACAAGGCATGGCAAAGAGACTTTACTCCAAAAGACTAACCTAGTATAGCAACAAGGCATTGTAAAGGGATTTTGGTTTGGAAAACTAACTTAGTCAGAATGACTAAGTATTGATAGTACACAGAGCAAGGAGTGAGTCATAGTAATTGTGATGGTATGCCTCCATAGTTAAAGATCACATTATGTGACTCTGGTATGTTATTCATAGCTAGTTGGTGATGTTATGTTTCAGTGTTCAAGTCCCAACTTCCTCTAAAAGTCATACTGAGATTTGTCTAAGTCCGGGTGAATAGAGATGAGTCAGAAACAGTGTAGAGTATCTAAGTAAATTGGTCCGCATTCTTTCACTGGTGAATATTTTGATTTGTGGTTTTGAAGTAATGAATATACATGGCATAAGCATCTAAATCTAGATTTGTAGAGATTGAAGTTCACCGGATCACATTCTACAAGTTCTCTAGTATCGGCTTCTAGTTTGACAGTATTTCACTGTGATAGAACAACAGTTCTAAGATCCGCATTCTTCTATGAAAGATTATTATGCTCTGTAGTTCTGAAGGTATGATAAGAGGCCTTTAATGAATGTTGTTTATGAATTTCAAAGTCTCATATGGTTCGCATTAAAAGTTATGATATGACAGTCAAGACAGTTAAGTGTGCACTTAAGGATAAAAGCCGACACTCATGTTAGATCAATATGCGCTAAAGTTATATTTTGGATCATCAATCTAAGTGGTTACATAATAGGTCTTGATCTATATGAAGATCCCTAAATGTTTGTTTAAGTTCGCATTGTTTTTTGTGCATAAGATCAAGCTGACAAGGTGTAATATTTGTGTACATGTTTCATGCTTGGCTTGCCGACCTAGTTGTAAGATAAATCATGTTGCAAATATATATATTTAAAGGAATTTGATGTTGAGTGTGTGGATGTGTGTGGAATAAATGTGTGTGTGATCTAACTCTCTTTTTGCGACCTGACAAGTGCAATAAGAGTTTAGAAGCTAGCAGAATAGAGTATATAGGCAGAGCAGAAAAGCAAAACAATCATGATGAAGAGTTTTGAATTTGTATATTGAGCTATCAATTGAATTGTAATTTGGCATTTTGTATATGCATTTGTAGTAGTTCATTATTGGCTATGAGCCATTTCTCTCCTCTCTTCTATCCTTCTTTCTTAGTGGACAATGAGTCCACTTGGACAGTGAGTCCACCTGCAGTGGGCATTTCTTTGGGCAGTGAGCCACGTGGTAGTGAGCCTTATGTAATCTAGTATTGTTATCATAATATATTGTGAGCTAACACTCACAGTGGTTTTTCCCTTTTTGGGTTTTGCATGTAAAAATCCTAGTGTTTATGTGTTATGTCTTTATGGTTGTTGTTCTTATGTTTATTCTTCTTTCATGTTATTGAATTTGGTAATTGGATTAAAGAACATGTGAAGAAGTGGTTTTGTAGAATATTGATTCACCCCCCCCTCTTAGTATTCTTTGTGTTCAACAATTGCTATCAAAGCAAGGTTCCTTGGAAGAAGTTTAATAGCTTAAGGAAGATTTGGGAAAGTTTACTCATGGTAGCCAAAAGGTATCCTACTCTAGGAAATGTTACAATTGATAATTGATCATATGTCAGTATCAAGAATTAAAAACTACTCTTGAAGATCTTGATAAGTATGAAGTAGATATTCAAGATTTGAGGGAAAATGTCAAAGAAGCTAATGAATGCATCCTTAAACTAAGAGAGAAAGTCAAGAGATCAAAGGATAGAAGCAAAGAGCTAAGTGAATAGTTGAAAGAAACAAATGAAACCCTAAGTGATTTATCAATACTGATTGAAGAGAAAGAAGAGGTTGAGAAGCATTTGAATTAAGTTTTGCAAGACAAGTCTAAAGACTGTGAAAGTTGGCAAAATATGTTGCGCTTCTAAAGTTTGACTTGGAGGTTGCAAATAGTTACAAAGAAAAATTCAAAATAAGCTCTACAAAGCTTGATGAACTTCTTGACAGTCAGAAAAATCTAGTGATAAGAAAGGTTTAGGATTTGAAAGAGGAGAAAGTTCTAAATCAGGTCAAGTAAGCACTAAGATGAAGAAAAACAAAGGAAACCAATTCTAGAATCAAAGAAGTAGACCTAGAAGACCTTCAGTCAGGCAGCCAAATGCTCAAAGGTACCCATCTTTCAATGGCTATTGTTTTAAATGCAATAAGTATGGTCATAGGGCTACTCAGTGCAGGAGTAGAATGAATTAAAATGCTTCATCTTTCTCTGGTCAGTGCTTTAATTACAAGAAAATTGGTCATAAAGCAAATGAATGTAGAAGTGTGATAAGGAATGGTTTTAACAATACAAGAAATACTCAATCATTTAATGGAAAGTGCTTTCCTTGCAATAGATTTGGACATATGGCTAACCAATGCAGATCAAGAATAAATCAAACAAATGGAAGGAATCAAGGATAGAGGAATGTGGTATGCTACAATTGCAATAGGCTTGGACATATTGCAAGATTTTGTAGAAGCAAGAATGAGAAAAGAGACTATCATGTAGAAAATAGGAAAACATAGCAGAGAGAAGATAAAGGTAAGAAAAAGGTTGATCCGGTAGAAATCAAGAAGGAAATGAGCAAGGTCTAGATTAAGAAGGATGTGAATGAGGTCAAGGATGGATCAACACCAGCTTCTGGTGCAGATACTTCCTCTGGGAAGTAAATTGGGAGCTCTAGCTCAGGGGGAGCTTTTAATGAATATTTTAATCCCCCAGCTAGATAGTAGGTACTGAGATCCAACACTAAGGTATGAGCTAAAGCAGCATTGGATGGATCTTTTGGATAAGAAATTGGCAGAAAAAGACCCGATGCAGTACATTGCGGAGCAATCTTTATCAACTCGACTTAATAGTGAAATGTTTGGCAACTTTTTGAGAACAACATTTATGACAATTAGGTTTTTGCAATAACAAGGGTTAAAAAGAGATGCATTCTAAAGAATAATCACTTTGCATACAAGCTATCAAGTGTTCAAGGAGAACTAAAGTAGAATTCTAAGCGACTTCATCGATTTCTACTAATCTAAAGCAACTCAGAGTGATTTCAAGTGAAGAAAACCCTAATTCGACAAAAGAGGTATTTACAGTTCAAAACCCTACCATGAACTTGTTTGAATTCTTTCTGAAATGGCGACACCACAAGTTATTGATATCATTGAGAGGGCATGACCAAAATTTAAGAAACACCCCTTCAAATCAATGGAAGTCGATCCAAATGGTGCATTTTCGAAAGTACCCCATGGAGTGATGCATGTAGAGGATATTAGTGATTACATCCATGTTTCCCTAGAAGAACATGGCAATTCTAAAACATCTAACTGATGATAATTTGATCTGAAGGAAGAATATAAGGCATTGGAAGAGAAGAAATTCATTCAGTATATAGATTTCCCAACTTTTGTGGATGATGAATGTGTCCAGTATGTACTAAGCCGAATTCATGATGAGTTTATGTGGCTTAAAACTCCATTTATGATCACAAAATATGCCATAAGGGTGGTAACATGGTTAAACTCTACCGATACAATGCCTATATTGAAGGCTGTGAAAAATAATATAGTGTCGGAAGCCACCAGAGCCAAATTTGATAAAAGGGCATTGACAATCAATGACATTGAAGATCATACAGTTAGGTTTGCATCCATGGTGACTAGCTACAAGATCTACTTCACAGACTGGGAGAACTCTATCTCCGGTAGTGTCATATACATAGCATATGAGATGGTGAAGAAGAATGCAGAGTATGACCTATGTGAGTTACTCTAGTAGCAATTAATGGAAAATATGAAGAAGACAAAAGAAAACAAGTATCCCTTGAAGTTTGGTACGTTGATCATGTGCTTATTTTTCTATTTCATGCAAGATTTACCAAAAATGAAGTTGATTTGATCTAGCAGTCAACCAGTAGCTATTCAAATTAGAAACCACTTGAATAGCATAGGTGGCCGAGATGCATAGAATGCAGCCCTATGGGGCTATTTCAAGAATTTTCAAAAGGCTATGCATTCCAGGCAAAGGATACCTAAATCAATAGTTAAAAAATACAAAAATGATATATGCTTCATTATCAACAAAGATCAATGTATGATGGAGGTTGTTGAGCCTAGAACAGTTTGGATTCTCCCAATGGGATATGAAGTAGCAGCAAATGTGCTTGATGGTTATGCAGAACACATCTTGAGCAAACCTAAGGACACCTCTAAGGAAAAGTTTGGAACATATGAAGAGCTATATGTAAAAGTTCATGTTGAACTAAGAAAGCTAGAAACTTAGAAAAAGATGAAGAAATTGGTAGAGGATTATGCCCAGAGCATATGACTCACTAAAGAAGAGATTGCTAAAACAAGAGCAAGGGCCAAAGTAGCTAGAGCAGTTGAAAAACTAAAGGAAGGTGAGCCTGAGAAGCCTCTGGAAGAGTCAAAGAGGAAAGAGAAGGAGTTTGTAGTAGTAAGGAAAAGAACAAAAGGTTCCACATCTAAAACAACCTCTCAATCCACTAGTTCTATCCCATCTACAAAGGCATCCCCTAAGAAATCCACTGACAAAGGTCATAAAAGGCAAAAGACCAAAGGACAAAAAATATGTCAATGTGGGTAAAGAATATGATGAAGAAATAGAATCAGATGAAGAGGTTGAGAAGATGAAAACAAAACCAACAAAACCCTCCAGTTCTAAGCAAGACAAGCCCTCCAGAAAGGGGAAAGGAAGGAAGGGGGAGAAGAAAGTAGAGGCCAAAGAAGAAGAGGCTACAATAAGTCTTGAAGATGTACTGAAGGATATAACAGTTGATGGAAATTTAAAACCTATAGCCCAACTGTATGAGTATGATGATGCAGAAAAAAGCATCATTGAGACTGTTGTCATTCAATACTTGGAGATATATAATAGAGATAGCCAGTGACCTCCCAGACAGCTTGGCAAGCATTATGTCTGCCAAGAAGGAAGGAACCATGGCTAAAGATGTGGAGGTAAGAGAAAATTCATTGCTGAAATTTTGTCCAGATGCAACTCCACAGGAAAGAACCAAGGTCTTCAAGATCCTTGGAGATAAAATTGAAATAAAAAGGAGAGTCAACACTCTAATGGTAGGAAACACAGAAAAATTTGTAAAGGACACAGAGCAAACAATTCTTGAGATTCTAAAAGATCTTAACATCCCAACTATACGATAAAGAAGATACAAATGTTGGTGATGGCATCTCTATACCTAAAGTTACCATGGATCAAGGTTTGGAGCAAACTTATGCAAATCCTCTAGTGAGCCCTAGAAAAGACAAAGACATGGAAGAATAAGAGGAAGAGAAAAGTCCTGAGAAAACTAAGGGAGATCTTAAGGAAGTAGACTCCGACAAGAAAGAATCCGATCAAGCCCTTGTCATTGATGATCTAGACAAAGCTGACAAAGACCAAACAAGGACAAGTCCTCCTTCAGATCGACAAATTGATGATCAAGAAAACAAGGAGAAGACTGCAGATGATGAAGTGTCTAATGAACTGACAAGAGACATTGTTGTTGACACCATTACGAAGGACCTTATTGAGATGGTAAGGGAATTTCTTGAGAAACAACAAGAAAGTCAAATATTGGAATCAAATGAGTTGCTACAAGGTCTTTTAAACCCAGCCTCTATGTCCCCACTGTAAAATATGAAAATTGGGACAATTTTCCAAGCAAAGGCATATGAAGAAATGTTAAAGTTACATATACATGATAGCGAACTCATTGGTGAAGCATCCAATATACTAGAGAATTTGATGTCTTCACACCAAAAGGACACATCATTGCCACCAACTGATCAACTCAAAGGCCTAATAAAATTAGTAAGTACTCATTTTGAGTCTTTTGAGAAGTCTGTTGATATAAAGATCAGGAAGGAATTTGATGATAAAAGATTAACAGAGTTGAAGACAAAGTTAGACAATGACAAAATTTTGATAGATAATAGCATCATGAATATAGAGAGTGCTATTAAGGAAGTATGTAATATATACAAATTTTGCTTGTCATGGCATGAGACCACTAAGGAAATAGAAGAGAAAGTCGAAGCTATGGAGCTTCAAATAGTAAATATTTCTAAATCCTATGATCCAATAGTTGACTCCATAAGTAGTATGGAAATACAAGTTGAAAATATTCATAATAACATAAGTAGTATGCTAAGAAAAAGGGAAGAAATGAAAAGTAGAATGTGCCAGTTGAGAGGGTTAATAAGCCCTAAAATTGATTCAATGACAAGTCTAGCTGCTGAAGCCACAAAAGTTAAGGCAATCACTGATATACCTACTAATGTACAGAGGGCAAAAAATTTAGTTTTTTAGATAAATGGCAATATTCACATTTTGGATAGAGCCAAGAATAGGAGGGATGGAGAGTTAGCACAATTGAAGATTATGTACAATCATATACTTTCACCCATGACTAACTAATCGAAAAGATTGTCCCTGTACATATGTGACAAAATATTACAATTTTGAAATTTTGACACTTGTACATGCACCTTTGCCATTGATGTCAAAGGGGAGAAGAATAACCAATGAAAATGGTAAAACATCTAAAGAGGAGAAGAAATCAAAGTGTACAAAGTAAGGGGGGGAAACACAATCATTTTTCACTAAGTGTTTCCATCAATGCCAAAGGAGGAGATTGTTGGCAACATAGTTAAGAGATACTGCTCTGATGGTTAAGGTAGAATTATTGTATGTTGTCATTGATGGAAACAAGGCATGGCAAAGAGACTTTACTCTGGAAGACTAACCTAGTGTGGAAACAAGGCATGGTAAAGGGATTTTGGTTCAGAAAACTAACTTAGTCAGAATGACTATGGACAGTACACACACCAAGGAGTAAGTGATAGTAATTGTGATGGTATGCCTCCGTAGTTAAAGATTACATTATGTGACTCTGGTATGTTATTCAAGCTAGTTGGTGATGTTATGTACCAGTGTTCAAGTCCTAACTTCCTCCGAAAGTCATAATATGATTTGTCTAAGTCCGGGTGAATAGAGATGAGTCAGAAACAGTGCAAGTAAATTGGTCCGCATTCCTCCATTGGTGAATATTTTGATTTGAATTTTTTAAGCAATGAAGATACATGGCATAAGCATCTAAATCCAGATTTGTAGAGCTTGAATTTCATCAGATCACATTCTACAAGTTCTCCAGTATCGACTTCCAGTTTGATAGTATTTCTCTATGACAGAACAACAGTTATAAGATCCACATTCTTCTATGAAATATTATTATGCTCTGTAGTTTTGAAGGTATGATAAGAGGCCTATAATGAATTTTGGTTATGAATTTTAGAGTCTCATATGGTTCACATTAAAAGTTATGATATGACAGTTAAGACAGTTAAGCGTGCACTTAAGGATAAAAGTTGACACTCATGTTAGATCAATATGCGGTGAAGTTATATTTTGGATCATCAATCTAAGTGGTTACATAATAGGTCTCGATCTGTATGAAGATCCCTAAATTTTTGTTTAAGTCTGCATTGTTGTTTGTGCATAAGATCAAGCCAACAAGGTGTAATATTTGTGTACACGTTTCATGCTTGGCTTGCCAACCTAGTTGTAAGATAAATCATGTTGTGGATATATATATTTGAAGAATTTGATGTTGAGTGTGTGGATGTGTGTGGAATAAATGTGTGTGCGATCTAACTCTCTTTTTGCAAACCGAAAAGTGCAGTAAGATTTTAGAAGCTAGCAGAACAGATTATATGTAGGCAAAGAAGAAAAGCAAAACAATCATGATGAAGAGTTTTGAATCTATATATTGAGCTATCAATGGAACTGCAATCTAGCATTTTGTAGATGCATTTGTAGCAGTTCATTACTGGCAATGAGCCATTTCTCTCCTCTCTTCTATCCTTCTTTCTCAGTGGACAGTGAGTCCAACTACAGTGAGCATTTATTTGGGTAGTGATCTCCGTGGCTGTGAGCCTTATGTAATCTGGTATTGTTATCATAATATATTATGAGCTAACACTCACCATGGTTTTTCCCTTTTTGGGTTTTCCACGTAAAAAATCCCAGTGTCTATGTGTTATGTCTTTATGGTTGTTCTTATGTTTATTCCACTTTCATGTTATTAAATTTGGTAATTGGATTAAAGAACATGTTAAGAAGTGGTTTTGTAGAATACTGATTCATCCCCCACTCTTAGTATTCTTTGTGTTCAATAATGTGTTCATCATGTATCAGAATATATATAAGAAAAATTTCCTCATAATCCCTTAGACTTGGAATTGTGTTATTTTTGTATAGGAATAAGCCCTTTAATTTACCTATTTTGAGACAAATGAAGGCCAAGTTTAAACATGGGGTCTACTTCTTTGAAAATAGAAAGTCTCTTAAAACTCAAAAAGGGGGTTTGTAATATCAAATGTGTTTTTGGCATGATTTTACAATGATTGGAGCTCATAAAATATAGAATTCATTAATTGTTTTCCCCATTAGATAATGCACTAGGTTGGTACTTGGCTTGATGAAAGGGTCTTTACACATTGTCAAGTGACCTAGGGGTTAAATCATCACATGAATTGGGTTAAAGTTGCCTAGGAAAGTATATACACATAATAAATTTATTTAATTCTTGAGAATTAAATGTATGTAAATATTTGTTATTTGTAGAACATACAAAATCTCCACTAGATTAGGATAAAAGGAAATGAGAGTAGAAGAATTAAAATTAGAGGAGCTAATCTATTTTATTTCTAAGAGTGTTGTGAAGTTGCAAAGTTTTTTTTGGAATATTTTATTAATAAATCTTGTGCATGGAATGCAAAAGTATTTCTTAAGACTTTTATAAAAAAAATTCAAAGAGAAATTTTATTCTAAGTGTTTTACTATAATACAATTCTTGTCGTTTGTTCAAAGTGCACAAACCTATATGAATGATGATTTTATTATGTGGGATATACTTTCATTATTCAAAATCTATATCCATTTGTGTATTGATAATGAATCATATTAGTATAATTTGCATCCATAATACTCAAACAAAGACCAAATATAGGTGCAATTTTTTTAAAGCCAAATACACTTGTTTAATTTTAAGTTTAAGTGAGTTCAACATGAATAAATAGTAGTAAGAGTTTAGGCATAGGGTGCATAAATAAATTATGGGTTGATATTAGATCAATCTAATGATGGAGATTTTTTTGGTGTAATACACTTGAGTTTAATTAATTTTTCTTTTAAAATTTAAAATAAGATAACTTTTTTGGAGGGCTAAGATCTTACCAATCCAAGGGTGATTAATGAGTTCTCACATGGAGGAGGAGAGGATCTTACCAATTCAAGGACAATTAATGACTTCTCTTGGGAAGGACTATATATACTCCTTCCCATGGGAAATCATTAATAACCCTTGTATTAGTAATATCCTAGCCCATATACTCCTTTCCATGAGAACTCATTAATCAAGCTTGGATTGGTAAGATTCTAACCCTCTAAAAGAATCTTTTTAAATTTTAAAAGTAATCAATTCTAGTTATACTCCTTCCTATGAGGGCTCATTAATTAGGTCTTTGGATTGGTAAGATCCTAGGCCTCCAAAATACATATAATTTTAAATAGTAAATGCAGTTAATTCTAGTCAAGTGGATTACACCAGAGAATATATCCACCCTTGGTTTAATCTAATCTTGAAACCTTCCATTTATTTTTCTAACCTAACCCTATTTTTTAACTATTTAACCTCCCATGAGAGGAGAGCATCATTTGAAATCTACAAGTTGAAGAAGTGAGGGTGAGAGAGGAAGAATAAATGAAAAATCCATTAATGGCTTTATCCAATCCTTTGTTTCCATAAGGAAAGGACTAGAGATAAAGGAGTTCCCCTTCCATGACCATCCCTTCCAAATACCCAACATGTTTAGGGTTTAGAAGTTTCAATGAATAGAGTAGATTATTTTGTTTTTATTTTTCATTTAACATTGTCATGTGATGCTTCTCCCCTTCCATGGAGAAATCTTTGATCTAAGGCCAATGATCTCTAATATTGACACCTAGTTTTAGTTATTTAATTTCAAAATATTAATTTACTAATGTCATAAGTGTAAGAAGAGAGGAAGGAAGCCCATTATGGTGTTTTCCTTCATTTATGGTAAATTTTCCCTTGTATATATTCCTTTGAAACTTATTCATAATTACTTTTTAAAGTTTCATACATGTGTTGAATAAGGAATTGAAAACAACATTCTTTGTTCCATCTATTATATGTAAACTTATGTTTTTGATATATGCTTGTCTATATTTTTATACATACATACATAGATATGTATGTACGTATGTATGCATGCATGTATGTATGTATGTATACATACATAGATTATCTATGATTTTCCTCTTCCTAATGATGGATCACTAAGTGTGATCCAAAACATCGATGAAAAAAGATATGTGCAGTTAAATCCAGAAAATATTCATAAATAACTCTAGTTGCAATAAAGATGAATGAATATTATCTCTTCTAGATATAAATATATTTGACTAAATTGTAATGAACTTTTTTATCTTTGTTTCCCTAATATGTTTATAGGAAAAAGGGGTGGAGATTGCTTAAGGACTCCATCAAAGATGTGTAGTAGGAAG
Organism: Cunninghamia lanceolata; assembly: GCA_027924645.1. Classification (NCBI taxonomy): domain Eukaryota; kingdom Viridiplantae; phylum Streptophyta; class Pinopsida; order Cupressales; family Cupressaceae; genus Cunninghamia; species Cunninghamia lanceolata. The sequence continues at coordinate 270,495 of BSBN01000506.1, forward strand.
CATCAAGGACTGTTGGGTGGCAATTGAAAATCATCAAAATCTTGGTTAAGGATCAACATACTTGTTATTAATTTATCTTAAGGTATTAAGTTGTAAAGTCAAGAGAACTATATAGGATATGTTAATAGTTAAAGATTATAATACTTACTGTAAACTACTATGTAAAATTTGACCCACCACTTAAAAAAATAGAGTTAGTTGTTGAATACTATGATTCTAGCATGTGTGATATAAATTATTTAAGGCTTTGATGAGCTTCTTAGAAGGCTTAATGAGTACATGTTCATTTTTATTTGGATATTGTAGTGATTTATTGTCATGATACCTCTTCATTTGGTAAAGCCAATTATGAACCCTTTAAGGCTTGATACCTTCCTACTAAAGTATTACTTTATATTATTATTTGGGTTAATTTTTAAGACATGTGACATGATTCTATAATGTTCTAGTGAATGAACCTAACTACCTAAGTGTAATTGACCTAGCATGAATGATCTAGACAATTGGAGCCGTGTATGGTTAGAGGCTAAAGTACAAACACTATGTAATTAGGGTTCCTGAATTTGACAAGTAATTCTCCTATGTCATAATTTGAGAATATTCCCTATCTATAAGTCAAGTCCTATGGATGGTCAAGATTTATTAAGAGCTAGTTGTGTAAACCCCATGGATAAATCATGAAAGGAAATAGCAAGACTCCATGAGGTAAATTCTAATAGCCTAGATTGAAACCACTATCCTATGGCTCTTTGTAAGGTTTAGTGATCTAAAATATAAATAATTTATGTATGGGAGGTTGTTTCTTGAATTAATTCTAATATGTCTTAGAGTCCCTTCATGAGAGTTGCTCTATCAAGGCTATGCTATGAGATTAGCTTCCTTTGTAATATTAAAGCCTATTTTTGTTTCCAAGTCTAAATAACTCTTGACCATCAATTCCTCAAGAAGATTCTTGACCATGGATTTCTAAGGGTAAATCTATAATGGACACATGTCCCCAAGAGGAAAGAAGCATTGGAAAGATTCCTAAGTTGAGACAAAACCCCATTCATTATGTTAGGTCTCAAAAATGCAAGTTACTAATCCTAAGAGGATGCCAGGCTCTATATTTGGATTTGCAACGTTTTTGAACTAACTTGACGAAATCAACCTTCAAGGTTTGATGATTTCCTACACTTTAGGTCCTGCTACACCTAGGCGGGTGAACCTTAAAATATTAAAGCAGTCTGAATGTGGATGAATGGACTAACTAGGTCTATCTACAATGGCATAGGATGTATGATAGATGACAAAGCTGACTAATTAATTCTATATGTAATGTTTAATAAGTGATTGGCAGAAATTGTATAAGCAATATCAAAATGTTTTAATTAATGAGTTGAGTGAGACCAGTGCCTTGTTGGGTAACAGAGTCAATTTGAAGGACTGAGAACAGTAGTTTCTAAATGGTAATAATTCTAGATATTTGGCACAGTTCTGGTTTATAGCTTGTATAAACGTGCAAATAAATGACTGACAGACTCTTCTTGATAATCCAACCAAATAAAATCAGAGATCTTATAATTCACCATAAGGTACTTTAATCCTTACTTGAAGGAGCCAAATGAAATGAAAAGACAAGATTACAGATAATATTTTACTGGAGACAGTGTGTCAATCCTAATTATATGGCTCTACTTAGTAATCCCAACTTACTACTTCCAGGTTACTGTGAATAAATCAGAAGGGTTTAATTCCTTAGGATGGATACCAACCGAATTGATCACACAGATACAGCGAATGTGTATTGACAGATTAAATGTATACTTGATAGTTTAATCTGAATAACAGGGAAATGCAGAAATGGAGACAGCCACACAATTGAATAATTTCAACAAATAACTGATACCCAAATGGAAATACTGAATCAGAGAACTTCAAATTTCTTCTTTAAAATAAAATATGCAACATGATCATTCTGGAATATTATGTATATGTATATCTAAAATCTTCTACTGCTGATCATCTTTCAGCATAGATTGTTTGAACTTATATAGATATCTTCAAGAAGAGATACAACTCTTCAATAAGTCTCTTGAGATTTTAACAAACAATAATTACATAATCTTAACTAGGCTCTGTTTAGCCATAAATAGACTTTTGTTAGATGATCCAAGTACTCCTGCGCACGGTGAGAATCAGTAAGCTCGACTGCACTCCTGGTGATTATATCGAGGGTGATCATTTCCTCCAGTTGCTTGCAAACTTCTGTAGATACAGAGGCTTTATTTTTTAGGGCTCCTGTGGCTTTGTGTAATATAACTTGACAATCAATAGTCCACTCTTCTTTGCTCTTTACCTCTCCATTATCTTTGAATATTCTGGGCACCCCTGCGTCTGATGCATCAGTCCCTTCCTTAGCATCAGCTTTGAGTTTATCATAAAAATTCTGGTGCCTTTTGAGTAATGCTCTTGCCTCAGAGACATCTGTGCTATCAGGGGTACCTCTGTTTTGCAACTCGATCACCTTTTCTTGTATCCTCTGATCAAGCCTCTCATGTTCTTTGACTGCTTTATGATTTTCCGAGTAGTTATCCCAAAACTGGTTTAACCACCGTACCATGTTTGCATACCTGCTCTGCAGTATTGTAACAAATGCATCTATTTGAATTTGTTTGGCTTGATCATGGGATATCTCTTGACTACTTTGTGAGCTTTCACCTTGAGTTATTCTCTTCGTATATTGCCCAAAGGTGCTCTTAACAGCATCCTTCAAGTAGTCATTCTCCTTTGTTAATCTTTCACAATTCAGCTTGTAGGCATCCCTTTCCTTGATTAACATCTGAGCTTGTGCTTTATTCAATTTTGCAACATTGATACCAATGTCTGCAGTAATTATGGGGTCAGTCTCACCTGCTCTAAAAGTCATAACATGGCCAAAAGTTTTCTCAGTGTCTATTATGGCCGTCTTCTTATGGGGAGGATACAATGCCCATATCATTAAAGAATTTTCATCATTGTTGTATCTTGTTCCCATATAGACTTCATTAACTCCTTCTGGAGTAAGCTTATACTTATCATCAGCATTATTCAAAAAACTATCAAAAACCAGAGCAGAATTTAGATCTAAGCCGGGAAAAATCATAACCCCCGCATCTTTAAGCAGCTGTCTGCCTCTGCTTGGTGTCATGTCCTGCATTTCCTTGTCCACTGTCTCCTTTAACATCTCCAATAACTATTTTTCATTGTCAGCAGAAACATTATCTACTGACTCTCTAATTTCCTTTCCCTTGTATTTATACAGGAATGATTTAAATTCCTTTGAATGAATGAATGTATCATCTGACACAAAAGAATCATAAGCCTTTTGGCGTGGATCTTCATCAGCAGATCCCTCCTCATCATGTATCACAACTGGAGGCTGATATTGTTGCATTTTTCTTTTAGACATTTCTGTTGTCTTATCTTGTGGCTGTTCAGTCAATTCTTCCTCTTCAGAGGATACCACTTCAACTTCTGCCAACTGCTTTTTCTTTTCATTCAAATCTCTGTTATAATTCTCCACTACCAAGTCGACTTCAGCCTCTTCCAAATTTCTAATGACATCATCATGTGGATAATGTATGTGCATGTATCCACTGAGATTTTGTTTTCTTCTTGCATAGTCAATGAAACCCTCAGGGTCAAACCCTTTCCTCACCTCAGCAGTCACCATGTTATAATGCATTAGTTTATCCAAAATGAGATTATACCCTTCTTTTGAAACCACAGTAAAATCTCCAAAACACAAAGTACTAGGCATGAATGATTGTTTATCATGCGAACTTAGATGCATGACATTGGAACAATGCATTTGCCTAATTATTTCCAGATATGCAATCCTGTCAGGGACAGTTTTAGGCAATATAAAGGGGGCATCCTCAAAACCATACACTCTGATCATGGTAGCGTCCTCAAAACAATACCAGTCTCCCCAATTATGAGTGACAGCAGGGGGGCCACCAAAATCTTTTGGCCTGAGGAATCTTTTTATTTCATCTGAAATTGAATATTCACAGGGGTGGTTGAAATACCTATACAGCACTTTAACACAATGCTCCTCAAATTGAGCATAGCTGGAGTTAGCATACCTGCTATCCCAGATTCTGGTCCACATTTGTACAGGTATCTTCTCCCCTTTCTTACCTGCAGCAACAACTTGAAGCTCATTTGGCCACAATCCTACTTCCTGGCCGTAGTATAAGACCATATGCATGAGCATCGAGTAATGCTCAAAAGAGCATGCTGGAGCATTGTTTTTCATTGCAGATAGACCAGAGTCTATTCTAGTAGCAACATAGGAGGCATAATCAAACTGTCTGGCATTGTGACATTGAATATCAGAGGTTATGACCATTAGAGGAATAGCCATAAACTCAGGGACCTCTGAGCCAAGGACTTGACCTACAGAATAGTAAGTATATTGAATGTATGGTTCAAAAATGGATACATGAAAGGGAGGGCCATCATTCTCAGTCAAGGGTATCACTTCTCCTTCAATCCTGGGTCTATGAATGGGTAACCTCCATCCATTGTAGGTTGTATCCATTCTCCAGTATTCTTTATCCAAATCTTCATAAACAACAGGGACAGTGCACAAATCATCCAAATCATACACCTCACAAATAGCATTTTTTGATAGGTGTATAATTGGTTCTCCCTGAGGGTTGCAGATAGCTTTCAGGCCTGAATTGTAATGCCTGGCTAATAGTTGCAGGAGTTCTACATTCAAGAATACATTAGGTACAACCAGTTTGCCTAAATTCATGTGCCATGGGTTTGACACAGGGGCATTTCTAAATCTTCTGTTGTAATGAAACCTGAAGAGTTCATATCCCCTAATTGGGGTCCAAATATCTCCCAGGCGCTTATGTTTGTCTTCTAATTTTTCTACTTCTGCCCTGAGTTGGGCAGACCTCCTGGCCTTGGGAGCTGACCCAGGCAACTGATCAATCAAGTCCTGATTTAGTTTCCTGTCTTTCACTTTTTCTTCAGGGGTTTGATCAGTTTTTTGCTTCTTTGGTTTACTGGTTTCTCCTTGTGATTTTCTTCCTTTTCCTTTCCCCGAAGTTTCCATTTGTTTTGAAAAATTTGGCAGGAAATTCAAATACAGGTAATATAGTGGTTTGTGTATGTGTACCTGTCGCTCGATGACTGGAATTGGAAGCCTTTGCTTTTGCCCTGAGAATTCTTCTGTATTCTGCTCTCGGACGGTTTTTTGCAATTATAATGATCGTATGAACTTTGTAGCCGTTTTGTATTAATTATCTGATCAATTCAATGTTCATCGCTGTGAAGTGTCACATCGCCATAACTCTTCCTATCGGCGTGCTTTTTGAAATGTCTGGACGACCTCAACCCTTTTTTATGGCGCGGACGGTCAATCGGCGTGACCCCTCAATTGTATCCCCGATGCCATGTAGTATCATATTTCAAGTGGGTGTGACCATCGGCATGATTTCCTTCATCGCCAAGGGTTTTAGATCTCTCCGTGATATGGCAAGTCCCACCGATATACTTTGCTTATCGGGAAGATTGAGACCATCGGGATACTAAAATTATGTCTCCCCGATCTTTATTGTCTTACCGATAGTCTGTTTATGTATGAACTTTTATCTTTATCGGAATGACATTCTCTATCGGGATAGCTTTCTCGAGATACCCCGATCAAAATCATCTCCCCGATGCCCTTTATCACATCCTTCATCGGGCAAAGCTTAGTAATGTCCCACCGATATCTTTTGATCGCCGTGACTTATGAATCGGCAAGACTTGCTTCTTTTGTTCCGATGTGTCAAGCTATCCCGATGAAGATGCATCGCTGTGAGTCTCGCCGATAACTTTCTTATCGCCAGGACTTTTGATCGTCGGAGACTTACTTGTTTTCTATTCCGATGGTTCATTTCTCACCGATGACTATTGCTTTGTTACCCTCGCATGCTGTTCGGTGAAACTCTTGCCGAAAGTGCTTCATCGGTATGATATATATCGTCGGGGCAACTTCTAAAAGATCATCCGATAGATATTTGTCATACCGATCGGCATGACCACTTGCCTTTCTTGCCGATGTAAAGTCATCGGTGTTGCTTACTCCATCGGTGAGCTCCATGATTCTTCTTCCGATCTCTATTTTTACGCCGATGGCTGTTTTCAAACAATTCGCTGTGTATCGGTGTAAGCCACACGACCTTATGCCGATGGATTGATTTTGATGATTTTTTTACACTGTTCATCCCTAGACATTTTATGAGATACAAAAATTTTATATTGTGGTCCTTTTGGGATATTCCTTTAGGGTTTATTCAAATATGATGAAATAAGGGAATAGTAAAATTTTGAAAATTTTACTGTGCTAACACATTACTCTATCAAGTGAAATCTAAGTCATTAATTGATCAAAGTTAATCATGTGATGGTGCCTATCCTCTAAGTGGGAAACTGAATCTTTCCCCTATAAAAAACTAGAATTGAAATTATGTTAAGTTAAAATTACAAGGAGCTTCAAATTTGCTACAAGCTTTGGGAATAAAGTTGTGTCAAATCTAAACATGAGATCTCAAGTAAAATCAAATTTATAAATAGCCACATCTGTGGGAAATTTTAAATATAATGACATGTCGAGATTGAAATTAAGAGCTCTAATAAGTTGAAATTTATAAGGATGCTTGTGTCCATGGTATGCTACTATGTATAATGTCATAATACTTTTGGAACTGAGACCCTGAGCATTTCAAAATTTATAAAGTTCCCACATTTATGGCAAGCACTAGTGGATTTTCTAACCATTGATGGCCCAATTGGATCTATATCCATTGATCTAGCAATTTGAATCTTCACATACATGTGTTCATAGATAGATGAGGGTTGGAAGCTAATCATTAGTAAGTTCAAACATGAGTGCACAAATTAGTCAAAGTTAGTAGGCGACTTAGGTCTATGGAACTCTAGAGATAAATCCTTTGAGTTCCAAAACCAAGCTCCCAGATAAATTAGAATTGATAATATGTTTGTGGCTAATTGAGAGTCAAGAAACCTAACAATTGGGTGCATGCCATGTATTTGTATCAAAGTTAACCCTAGTAGATATGTGTTCTCTTTGGATAACTTTAGAATACAACCTTAGGATTCTAGAACCGACTTACAATTATGTCATCTTTAATATGACTCTCACATCCACTAGGCCATCAAATGTAAGGCCATTAAACTTTTAGATCTAGACACCTGATTAAACCAAGTTGTATAAAATGCTTTCACATCCATAAGTATAATTAAAGTATATCAAAGATGCTTGGGATTTCATGAACACGAGAATGCACCAATTGGAGTTGGCCATGTGTTCCCATACTGCGTGTTGAAATTTGATGCTTCAACCTAAACTAAATCTTGTCTTAAGGCCTATCTCTTAGTTGTCACCCTACATTAAGATAAAATAAGGACTTTTTTAGACCTAGACATGAATGCCTAAGCTCAATGTTATTATCTAATCCAAGAAGCCAAGTATGTCTATCTAGAAGAATTTTTGGGTGACTTTTCATAGGGATTTATTGATTTTGTAAGACCACATTCTTTTACATGGTTTAAAACTAAGGGCCTAATGGGACATTAAGGATAAAATTTTAGGTTTAATTTTGAGATTGATTAGGGATTGATCATGCAACTACTCTATTTATGTAAGTAGTAAGAAAGTTAAAGCTCAAAAGTTAGTCTTTTGTAGTGTATCAATAGGAAATAATTGTTATCATTGTGGTTTCACAAGTTTAACATCAACGATGAGGAAGACAAAGAGAGAAGATGACAAAAGAAGGAAAATAGTGGTTCATATATGAGTTGCTAAGCTTTGAGATGGAGGGAAAAGAACAAGGGTGATGGGCGGAGAGAGACCCCAACAAAATGGAAAATGAAATACTAAAATCAATTGCAAAAGAAATACTCATCATTTGGCATGAAATAAGAGACTGAATGTTTCCAAGGAAACTAACAAATTTTATAGTTGGATAGCATTGGAATGAGCAAAAAAGGAACCAAAAACTGGGATGGGAACTAGCAAATTCTAAGGAAGAAGCTATCTAAATAAATTGTCAAGAAGACATCTAGCACTAGGGATTATGAATAAATCAAGTCAAATAGATGTGGCAGTATCAAGTGGTAGGAGGAAGAATGTAGCACCTTTTATTAATTGAGGACCTCACTTCACCAAATGCAATCTATGGGGTTATTTTATAATTATTTTTATTTATAATAACAATGGAGTTGCTTCATATCAAATGTTTCCTACTATTATAATGCATACACAAAAATATTCATTTATAATTTTAGATGTACCTTGGGACCTCAAGTGTGATATGATTAATGATAATTACAAAGTGATTTAGCTTTTATAAGAAAAGAAGGTACTTCATAACACATTCCCTCTTCTATTGTAAATATTAAAAAAACTCATTATAAAGAGTTATAATAACTTAGAAATATATGTTCTCTTATAACCATAAAGTTGTCAAATGCATTTGCATGAGATGAAGAATTAAATTTCATCATTCTAGATTTTTTCAAGAAAACTATTTTTCTTGCCTTCATTGCATACAAACATGTATGCTTAAGATAACATTTCATTTTTAAATCAACTAAACAAAGATTGTTAGCCATGACTCATTAGTATTTGGACATTTTGTAATGAATCCCCCATTATAAAATTTTACCATGAATCAAGTACAAGAATTCAAGATTTTTAATGTAGTTGTGATTAAGGATTGTAAACAAACATTAAATGTGACAAATAGAATTCAGTCTTCACTAGCATTTGCTAGGTATGCGACTAATGCAAAATTATTCAATTCATATCTTACAAAATAGAATTCAACTTTACTACCATTTGTTAGGTTTGCCACAAGTGAATAAGTAGTCAATTTGACCATATTATGAATGTAATTATAATACTCATTTCAAACCTATGATGTCTCCCATTGCATCTCTCTAAAATTCCCCTCATACTTTTGATTGTCGAGGTCTTGTTTTAAGTCCTATTGTCACTCCAAACACTTATGAAATGCCCTATTTAGCTCTCTCCTAGCTACCTTGAAACCCTAATCTCATTAGGATCCAAATAAAAAAGTAACATTGCTGTAAATACTCCTAAGTCTATGTTCATATGTGATCTATAGGCACCAAGAAAACTGATGCAGGGGCATCTCAATTTTCAAAATTTGTGTCAACATTTGATTTTTGGGGTTAATGTGTTGGTTGAATGACAAGATGAAGGTGGAAGGAAGTTCCTGTTGCCAAAGTGACGGGAACATTAATAAATAATTAATAGATTTTGGGAGAGTCGAATAAATGGAGAAGGTGGTGATTATTGCTAAAAATTAGTTACATTGGGCAAGAGTGGGAAGACTGGTAGTAAGGAGTTTCCATTGCTATTTCTGTTTGAATAGTTAATTCAATTGTTTTGAGATTCTTTTTAATGGCGGATTACAATTAGAAATTGTAGAGGCATATGACAGAAGAGTTAGTGGTGTCATAAAGAAAGATTCTTTTTCTGAATGAGGAGGAGGTAGTTACTAATCAAGGAGTGGTGGTCAATAAGTGGCAAATCTTGGCCATGAAGAAGAATAATAGTCAAATGGAGACATGTTGATATAAGAGACAAGTCGATAATAATACAGGGGATTGGTGGGGCGGTCACATAGAGAAGTCGTTGTTGGAGAAAGAAGGAAGGAGGAGGCTGATTAGAATGTAGGCCGAAAGCTAGAATCAGGTTGATTGCAACATGCCAAGAGGAAAATGTGGTGAGGAGTTTAAATGAGAAGAGGCCAAGTTGAGTGATGATGAGCAGTTGAATGAGAAGAGAAGAAGCTAAGGAATAGAGAGAGGATGGTCTGCATCAGGCTGATTCGATAAGAAGAGGCCAAGCATTGAAACCATGCCATGGAGAAGAAAAGAACAATCCAAGGATGGTTGATCAAAGGTGAATAGTCATTGAAGAGGATCGATAGACAGATTGAAGGTGGAACAAAAAGAAGATTGAAGGCTGAAGGCCAAGAATCGCTAGCCGATAGGAGTGCAGAAATAGATATAGGAGGCTGGAAGTCAAATGTAGAATTTAAATGTTTATCTTTTGTAACCCAATCCCTCTAGGTAAATTATGGATCGATGATATCTTGTAATCTATCCTTCATAATATAAAATGGTGTTAAGAATCTGAGTTATTGAGTTGTAGATTTTGTTAACTTCTTATGCCCTATTGCTATAGGATCGTATTTTGTTCCTATCGCCTGGTAGACAAAGTTGAGAGTGTTAACTGCAAGTCCTTGTCGTATATTTGAGATTGTTTATAATCTGTCTTATAATGGGTAATCTTTATTATTTCTATCTAGTTCCTGTCACTTTAATAGGCAGAGACAAGGTTCTCAGAAGATGAAGTGCATTGGTTATGTGTGCATGCCAAGAAACTGTGCTATCAGATTGGGATCAGAGCACATAAGATTCTGAGTGTTGAGTAGATCATCGAAGTGAGGCAACTTAGCCAGGACCTGAGGGTTAGCTAAAGGTTTTGTTGAAGACTTAGTCACCAAAAGACTGGGTAGAGTGGAAAAAGAAAGAAGCCCTAGGTGAGGTGCCTGAAAGATGAAAGAAGAAAGAAAGATGTAGAAGTATACAGAGAAAGAGAGTCTCACAAAAAGAGACAAAAGAAAAGAAGGCAAAAGGATGACAGATGTAGAATTTAAAAGAGAATTGGCAGAGTTGAAGAGGGATCCGATGTTGGTAAAACAATGGTATGAAGAACAAGACCAAAGATATTATTGGGTTTGGCCAATGAGTAAAAAAATAAAATGGCCAGTAAAGGAGATTGTTGAGAAGAGGAAAAGATAGAGTATAAAAACCTTAATAGGAAAAGATAAGAAGATGAGAGGGTTCCCAAAAAGATGGGATATCAAAGAGTTTCCATTGGAGCAACATAGACCAGAAGAGGTCAAGAGAGTTCTCATTGAAGAGAACATGAGAAAAGAGAAAGAGAAAGAAGTGCAGCAAGTAGCACTTGAGAAAAGAGAAATGAAGAGGGAAGAATGTCCTTGAGGAGGGCATTGATAGAGACACTGTGGTCTCTCATTTTATTTGCTAATGTTATGTTTGCAGATTTGTATGCAGGTATGAAGAATGTGTTGAGGAAGGTTGAGGATGAGACCTTGAAGATAATGAAAGGTGGGGCAAGAATAGCTCCTGAAGATATAATTAAAGATAAGAGATTGATGGCAGTAGCATGTCAAGAAGAGTTTGTAGCAGTTTGTCTAGAGAAGGTTGTAGCAGAGGAATGTTGCAGAGTACCTGAAAATAAAGAAAAGGATGATGCTAAAGATGTTCATTTTGATGATGATGAAGATGAAGAGGAAACCATAGAGTTTCATGATGCCTGTGAAGATGTTGTAGCAGCAACACAAAATGCTTATAAAGAAGAAAAGTTACCAAGCCATGAAGTCAATCTGAAAAGCAATTTGGGATAGCGGTTCCTTGCACAGAAGAATGGAGGTAAATTTGTTATTTTTAGTTATGAATGTAGAAATAAGAATATGGATAGGCAAGTTGATAAGGAAAAAGAAATTGGACAATGTAAATGTGACTGAGGATCATGGATATATAGTGCCATGTTGGCAAAAGAAAAAGATTGATAAAAGGCAACAGTTGAATTACAAAGAAGTGAATACTTTTGATTGTGTTTATGCTAACAAGCAAGTGCATAGAAAGAGAGAGGTACAGATGAATAAGTGGCAAGTTGATGTAAGGTTGAGTTGGCCAGCAAAGAGGCCTAGAGAAAATGATTTGTGGATGAAAGCAGAGCAAGCAAAGAGAAGTACAAGTGCAGCAAGGAAAGGACAACAGTCTAGTGATAGAGTGTGGGTGGTAAATCAAGCAACAGCAAACAAATGTGTTGTAGGAAAGACAATGAGTTGGAAACAAGAAGAAAAGAACCAGCCCCAAGAAACTGGAAGCATGATGAATCTAGTAGTGGCAAGAAAGAGGAGCATACAGTAAAATTGCAGCAAGAGAAGCAAAGTGTATGTAAGGTAAGAGAAAAGAAATCTGATTTATATGTTGATGAAGCTTTGTATGAAATTCATAATAATGAGAAAAATATGAGGAGATTATTAGATGAAAAGGAGATAAGGAGGAATAGATATTTGATGAAACAAGAATGTAGACAAAGGCAAATTGAAAGATGTAGGTATGCCATAAAAAAGAAAAAGTGGAATAGAAGAGTTGCATGGAAAAAGAAGACAACGGAGGTATATGTTGCAAAACATGAAGATGTAGATTTACCCTGGCAAGCAACTACAGATGAAGAGGATGATGATGGAGCAGCCATAGTTCCAGAGAAAGAAGAAGTGGTGCAGGAGCACCTACCTGACAGCTGGCCTCCATGAGGCAGTTAGTTTGTTTTGAGTCTTGTTAATGTTTCCAAGAATGTAATAAGGTCATGTTGACCATGCTTTGCTATTTTTAGATAGTTGTTAGGACAGCTGTTATGCTGTAGGTCCGGTTGGATCTCCCAGCCGCCAGGAGAGATTTCGCAGCCGCTTGGAGTCGGGTCAGTAGTACTCATAGGAAAACCTATTTATGCATGAGGATCGGTTGGTATTGCATATCATCGATCAGACTTTGCGAGAGAGAGACAGAGTATTGTAATAGCATCTGTTGAAATCAATAAAGAGATCCTGTTAGTGTTCATCCTCTGTTGAATTCCATTGTTTAATTGATTTGCTGTTTTGGTGGTTTCATGGATCCGCTGATCCATTCCACCGGTTGATTCGTCAAATCGGTGGAATGGTTATGTACAGTAGGTTAGGATTTAGTTTGTTTGTTCGCATGCAGGTGTGCAGGATTGCCGTCGAGAGATGTTGAGAACCCTAGCATGGGTATGTGCTAGGTCGAGCTGATAGTGAGAGTTTGGAAGATCACCCTGAGAGTAGATCGGGTCATCCCAGGAGGTTCGGCGGATCAAATTTCGCTAAGGTTGGAAAATTCGTTACAACGGCATCATCAGGATATTTCTGCGTATATCCTGCAGTTGCTTCGGGTGCCATCCGAGTAGAGGGAGGTGAGCATGATGCAGTCAATTGCATGAAGTGAATGAGCGTCGGGGTGATCATCATCAGGTGTTGCCGAGGAGGAGCGTATCGGCATAAGGTAGAAGATCGGGTTGATAAAAACATCGCGGGCCGATAAAGTTAAGTTTGGCCGACAACAGGAGGAGCTGCATATGACGTCATCGTCATCAGGATATTCGTCATCAGGATATCGGGCAGCAGGATATTAGAGGAGCTACATGTGACGTCATCGTCATCAGGATAATCGTCATCAGGATATCGGGGTGACGTAAGCATCGAAGGAAGGGTGCATAAGGTTTGTCATCATCAGGATATATGGGAAGAACCGGATGTTCTTTATCCTGCTGATGAACATGATGTTGAACATCATGATGATGAAGAAAGAGGTTGTCGGTAAGGTGAACAGTGAACGTCAGGAGGATGTTTGCGCTTGCCGAGTATGATGATGCTGCCGATAGTCAGATATGATGATGCTGCTGGCAGACGAAGAGTCGAAGGTTTGTCTGCAGGAGGATATCGATCAGCGAGAGAGTAAATATGATGATGCTGACAGTGTTAAGGGAAATATGATGATGATGATGAAGGGTTGCGGACATCCATGCTGTATGTCAAGGTTTTAGTGTGGATGCCTCTGCATCATAGTGGTATCAGAGCTCAGCAAAAGGTCTGGGCTGTTATGTGTTGATTCTGTCACCAAAAGGGCAGAGGTAGGGTTGATTCTGTCACTGAAAGGATAGAGGTAGAGGAGTAAGAGGTTGACAAAATACCTCCGAAAGGTAGTGGTACTGCAAGGGAATTGCAGGAGATGAAGGAAAAACATGCCAGAGAGATGAGGAAGATGAAGGAGCTTGCTGAAGCACTTCAAGCCAGGCTTGTAGCCCTGGAAAAGAACAAAAAGAGGGAAGTGGAAGACAGTGAATCTGAAGAAGATGAAGATGCTGTTGAAGAGTATGAAGAGGTAGCTGAAGATCTGGATGCTGAAGACCAGAGATTGGCAAAACTGTTAAAGGCAGTGCAGAGTGATAAACCTAAGGTAAAGGTTGATGTTTCCAAGTATAATGGAAGTTTGAATGAAGATGAGTTACTGGATTGGATTGCTGCACTTGATAATCACTTTGAATGTGAAGATGTTGCTGAGGATCAGAAGGTAAAGATTGCAAAGACCAAGTTAGGAGGTCATGCTTTGGTATGGTGGGATTATGTACAATCTGAGAGAAGGAAACAAGGGAAGTCAAAGATCACTTCATGGGATAAGATGGTAGCAAGGATCAAAGGTAAATTCTTGCCAAGGGATTATGAGATTCAGATGTTTAAGAAGCTGCAATTTTTAAGGCAGAAGGAAATGGATGTGAAGGCATATACTGAGGAGTTTTATAAATTGAGTATGAGATCTGGTCATCATGAGAATGAGGTAGAAAAGGTGGCTAGGTACTTGGCTGGTTTGAGATTGAACATACAGGATGAGTTAGTTTTAGCTAACCCTAAGAATGTGGAGGATTGTTACCAAATGGCAATCAGGATTGAAGAAAAGATGAATAGGGGACAAGATAAGTCCATGAGAGGAAGAGGAAACAATATGAGGGGAAGAGGAGCAGCCCCTACAACAAGGCAAACCAATGAGGGTCAAGAAGACACTGGTAAAGGACAGGGACAGTCTGATTTCAGAGGTGGATGGAAAGGTAATAGAGGCAGATTTGGAGGTGGTAGAGGTTCTACTACATTTTCAGGAAAATGTTACACCTGTGGTGAGTTTGGGCATCCATTTTTCAAATGCCCAGAAAGCAAAGGTTCATCATCCAGAAATGATAGAACAAATGACAAGAGAGTACAACTTGTGCAAGAAGAGAAAGTAGAGCAAAGTGTACAAAGCTCAAACACTTATCAAAGAGATAGGGAGCCTGACAATTATGCATATCCTGAGGATGGAGAAGCATTGATGCTAAGGAGAATTAGTTTGCAGGCATCAAAGGATATGATGCAAAGAAGAGCTCTTTTCAAGACCACATGCAAGAGCAAAGGTAAAGTATGTAAGGTTGTCATTGATATTGGTTCAACAGACAACATGGTATCTCAGGAGATGGTGGATAAACTAAATTTGGAAAGGATTCCACACCAACACCCTTACAAGGCATCTTGGGTGAGTGATAGTCAATCACTTTTTGTCTATGAACAGGCCTATGTGGATTTTCAGATTGGAGCATATCATGATAGAGTTTTGTGTGACATTTTGCCCATGGAATGTTGTCACCTACTGTTGGGTAGACCATGGCAATTTGATAGAAGGGTACTGTATGATGGGTATGCTAATACCTACACCATCAAGAAAGATGGGAAAACTATTAGGTTGATGCCATTACAGGAAGATGTTGCAGCACAGAAGGCAGTCGAAATCATTTTAGTGGGAAAGAAGGAATTTGTGCAGATGCCTAGAGGAGCAGGCATAAAGGCAGTTGAGGACACTGCAGGGAAAGAAGTTGTTAAGGACAACAGGTTGAAGAAAGTTTTAGTTGTGACTGACAGAGGTCAGCAGCAGGTGCAGAAACAGGTTTGCAAACAGCAACCAGTTGAGAGGAATGACAAGGATGTTGTCATAGTTGGGACTATTGTTTGTCCTATAAAGGTTGAAAGAAAGATAGAGTTGAACATTGCAGAAGTTCAAGAGGCAGTTCAGACAGAGGTTCTGGTCAGACAACCTGACAAACACAAGGTATGTGAGAGAAAGGCCTACATTGACAGGCATGAGGATTTACTTGCCAGAAAGCAAGTTACAGTTCAGAAGTCTTGGAGCAGCCAAGAGCCAGCAGAGGACAAAGCTGGAATAGGTCAAGACACTGCAAAGGCAAAGTGTAAAGGTGGAGGACTTCCACATCCTAAACTCATGGGACATGAGTTCTTTTCTGTTGGGGAGTATGGTGCAGGAGCACCTACCTGACAGCTGGCCTCCATGAGGCAGTTAGTTTGTTTTGAGTCTTGTTAATGTTTCCAAGAATGTAATAAGGTCATGTTGACCATGCTTTGCTATTTTTAGATAGTTGTTAGGACAGCTGTTATGCTGTAGGTCCGGTTGGATCTCCCAGCCACCAGGAGAGATTTCCCAGCCGCTTGGAGTCGGGTCAGTAGTACTCGCAGGAAAACCTATTTATGCATGAGGATCGGTTGGTATTGCATATCATCAATCAGACTTTGCGAGAGAGAGACAGAGTATTGTAATAGCATCTGTTGAAATCAATAAAGAGATCCTGTTAGTGTTCATCCTCTGTTGAATTCCATTGTTTAATCGATTTGCTGTTTTGGTGGTTTCATGGATCCGCTGATCCATTCCACTGGTTGATTCGTCGAATCGGTGGAATGGTTATGTACAGTAGGTTAGGATTTAGTTTGTTTGTTCGCATGCAGGTGTGCAGGATCGCCGTCGAGAGATGTTGAGAACCCTAGCATGGGTATGTGCTAGGTCGAGCTGATAGTGAGAGTTTGGAAGATCACCCTGAGAGTAGATCGGGTCATCCCAGGAGGTTCGGCGGATCAAATTTTGCTAAGGTTGGAAAATTCGTTACAACGGCATCATCAGGATATTTCTGCGTATATCCTGCAGTTGCTTCGGGCGCCATCCGAGTAGAGGGAGGTGAGCATGATGCAGTCGATTGCATGAAGTGAATGAGCGTCGAGGTGATCATCATTAGGTGTTGCCGAGGAGGAGCGTATCGGCATAAGGTAGAAGATCGGGTTGATAAAACCATCGCGGGCCGATAAAGTTAAGTTTGGCCGACAGCAGGAGGAGCTGCATATGACGTCATCGTCATCAGGATATTCGTCATCAGGATATCGGGCAGCAGGATATTAGAGGAGCTGCATGTGACGTCATCGTCATCAGGATAATCGTCATCAGGATATCGGGGTGACGTAAGCATCGAAGGAAGGGTGCATAAGGTTTGTCATCATCAGGATATATGGGAAGAACCGGATGTTCTTTATCCTGCTGATGAACATGATTTTGAACATCATGATGATGAAGAAAGAGGTTGTCGGTAAGGTGAACAGTGAATGTCAGGAGGATGTTTGCGCTTGCCGAGTATGATGATGTTGCCGATAGTCGGATATGATGATGCTGCTGGCAGACGAAGAGTCGAAGGTTTGTTTGTAGGAGGATATTGGTCGGCGAGAGAGTAAATATGATGATGCTGACAGTGTTAAGGGAAATATGATGATGATGATGAAGGGTTGCGGACATCCATGCTGTATGTCAAGGTTTTAGTGTGGATGCCTCTGCATCAAGAAGGTAAACAAAAGAAGAATGAAAGCAATGCAGAGAAAGGGGTAGCAATAGAAAATGCTAAAGAAGATTTGTGGAAGTAGTTGGCAGCTCCATTGAATAAGAATGGAATGAAAAGATTAAAGGTTTGAGCATATATAGGATAGAAAAGGGGATTGTAGAGAATGGTACAGAAGTGGTTGCAGAAATGAAGATTGAAGATGTTGCCTATTTGAAGAGTAAGATGATGAAGGATGAGTCTGAAAATACTTTGTGGCAGCAAATGGCCATGGGAAAAGAATGGCTGAAAGATATGATAGATGAACATGTTGAGTATGTTATGAAAATGGTAAGTATTGATAATCCAATGGATGATGTTATAATTTTTCCATTTGATTATGATTTGTTTAGGACAAATGAAAGGAGAATTCGAGATTGGAGGTGGGCCATAAGTGATGCAGACAATCATGTGAGAGTAGCTCACAGTGTTGCACAAAAATGTTCAAAGAACAATGCATATGGGATAGAGAAATTATGGAAAAGGCGGAAGAATAGGTTTGATTAAGTTTGCAGAGGACCACATGTGTCGGAGCACACGATTTTTGTCCCCTGGGGAGTCTAATGCAGGGGCATCTCATTAATTTTTGAAATTTGTGTCAGCATTTGATTTTGGGGGTTAATGTGTTGGTTGAATGACAAGATGAAGGCGGAAGGAAGTTCTTGTCACCAAAGCGATAGGAACATTAATAAATAATTAATATTTTTTGGGAGAGTTGAATAAATGGAGAAGGTGGTGATTATTGCTAAAAATCAGTTACATTGGGCAAGAGTGGGAAGACTGGCAGTAAGGAGTTTGTATTGCTATTTTTGAGAAATGCCCATTTGAATAGTTAATTCAATTGTTTTGAGATTCTTGTTAATGACTGATTACAATTAGAAATTATAGAGGCATATGACAGAAGAGTTAACTTGGTGTCATAAAGAAAGATTCTTTTTCTGAATGAGGAGGCATTTACTAATCAAGGAGTGGTGGTTAGTATGTGGCAGATCGTGGCCATGAAGAATAATAACAGTCGAATGGAGACAGGCCGATATAAGAGACAAGCCAATAATAATATAGGGGATTGGTGGGGCGGTCACATAGAGAATCTGTCATTGGAGAAAGAAGGAGGAGGCCGATTAGAATGTAGGCCGAAAGCTAGAATTAGGCCGATTGCAACATGCCAAGAGGAAAATGTGGTGAGGAGTTTAAATGAGAAGAGGCCGAGTTGAGTGACGATGAGTAGTCAAATGAGAAGAGAAGAAGTTGAGGAATAGAGAGAGGACGATCTGCATCAGGCCAATTTGATAAAAAGAGGCCAAGCATTGAAACCACGTCATGGAGAAGAAAAGAACAGGCCAAGGATGGTCGATCAAAGGTGAACAGTCATTGAAGAGGATCGGTAGACAAATTGAAGGTGGAACAAAAAGCAAATTGAAGGCCGAAGGCCAAGAATCACTGGCCGACAGGAGTGCAGAAATAGATATAGGAGGCTGGAAGTCAAATGTAGAATTTAAATGTTTATCTTTTGTAACCCAATCCCTCTGGGTAATGTATGGATCGATGGTATCTTGTAATCTGTCCTTCATAATATAAAATGGTGTTAAGAATCTGAGTTATTGAGTCGTATATTTTGTTAACTTCTTATGCCCTGTTGCTACAACATCGTATTTTGTTCCTGTCACCTGGTAGATAGAGTTGAGAGTGTAACTGCAAGTCCTTGCCATATATTTGAGATTGTTCATAATCTGCCTTATAATGGGCAATCTTTATTATTTATGTCTGCTTCCTGTCACTTTAATGATAGAAGGTTTGTAGAAGTCTTCTAATAGGCAGAGACAAGGTTCTTAGAGGATGAAGTGCATTGGTTATGTGTGCATGCCAAGAAACCATGCTATCAAAAACACATCCACACAACCACCATAACTTTAATTGTCATCTTAATGATAAAGTTTACAGTGTCCTAAATATAGCTAGCACGGGCAAGAAGGTCAACCATGCACACATAATGATCAATTGTAGGTGTAATGCAATAAAGGTTACTTGTGTGATTGAAGTATGTACAGCCCTCATCCGCTAAACTTGCATGGCTACATGCACATAGAACATAAGAAAAACTGATAATGTCATGACATGTTCTAGAGTGCTTTATTAATTCAAAGATTTTGAAAGCATCCTTGCAAAACCCATTTTGTGCATATCTTGCAATCATATCATTCCATGAGACCACATTTCTGAGTCATTTTGTCAAACAGTTCACGTGTCTCGTCTATGCTTCCACATTTTCCATACATGTCAGCCAGAGCATTTCCAACTAGAATATCTAAAAAATCCCACTTCCATTATGCTTCGATGGATGCCCATACCCTGTTCCAAAGCTCCCATTTTGGCACAGGTGGGGAGGATTCTGGCTTTAAAACTGCCAATTTCATTTGCTTGAAAGTTTCTAAAGCCTTGTCAACAAATCCATTTTTTTTTTTTTTTCATATTCCTGCAATAATGGCATTCCATGAGACCACATTTCTTTGAGGCATTTTGTCAAACAGTTCACGTGCCTTGTCTATGCTTCCACATTTTGCATACATGACTACCAGAGCAGTTGCAACTACAACATCGGAAAAAATTCCTCTATCCTTTATGCTTTGATGGATGTCCCTACCCTGTTCCAAAGCTCCCATTTGGTTCAGGCTGGGAGGATGCTGACAAAGGTTGTAGAGTCTGGCTTTACGCCTGTGAATACCCTGCAATCGAGGCATTCTGTCAAACAGCTCTCGTGCCTTGTCTATGTTTACACATTTTGCATATCCTGCAGTCATGGCATTCCATGAGATGATATCTCTTTAAGGCATTCTGTCAAACAGTTCACGTGTCTTGTCTATACTCCTACATTTTGCATACATGTCTACCAGGGCAGTTACAACTACAACATCTGACAAAATTCCTGTATCCTTTATCCTGTAGTGGATGTCCATATCCTGTTCTAAAGCTCCCATTTTGGTACATGCAGGGAGGATGCTGGCAAAGGTTGCGGAATCTGGCTTTACACCTGCCAATTGCATTTTCTTGAAAGCTTCTACAGCCTTTTCAACAAACCCGTTTTGTGTATATCCTGCAATCATAGCTTCTGCCTTTGCTGTTGTGGCTGCTAAGATGCCCTGGGAGGTGCCGAAGGTGATCTAAAAAACCCTCGGGTTCAGAGTAATTATCGCCAATGTCAATATATATTTATGTGCGCATAAATCCTTTCCGAGCAATCGAAGTCTGCAATTCACATTGGACAAATGAAACAATTGGGTATATATTATAAACGAGGAACACTGCATTTCAATGCGAAACAAATTCAATCAACTTCGCAAGAGGGAGAGCCAGAAAAGTGAATCATCTTTATGATCAAGTTTCCTTTCAGTGTTCTCCACATCGAAATCCAAATCCATGGGGTGAATGACAAACATATCATCTCCAAACCAAGTTACAGTGGGAGGAAGGCCAAGCTCATCATCTGAGGCTTCATGTAGATACTCTACATAACTCTTATCGATGGGTTCCTCGAATTCCTTACACCAATATTCTTCTTGGTTATAATCTGTATCACTAGTTGTAGACTGCGCGTCATCTGCAACGAGAAAACTATCCAATTCAGTGAGTCTGCATCCACAGTATGAGCCAGAAGAAGTTGTTACAGCGGATTCAAAAACAGAATCCGAATCACAAGTCTCCTCCATTAGAAAATCTTGATCACAGCAGTTGATAAAACTATTGGGGACCGTACAGAATGTTGCCATTGTTTTCATCAAACTTGAATGTTACACACAGTTCCCTCATAGAATTTAATTGCATTTTTTTCCTTCTATTGTTGTTGGCCGCCCTCCCTATTCCAGTAAAATAATACGAGCGAGGAAGGCCGCCACGCACAACATTAAGAATGTGGAAAACGTGAATCGTGAGAAAGCATGTTTGATTGTATAATTAGACTCGTTTCTGGCTCCCCCGGCCGAGATATTTGACCCCGACATATTCTCGTGAGAAAGGGAGAATAGGTCAAATTGGAGTTTTTAATCTACCACCCGTTATCTATGGAGTGTATCATGTGACCGGTAAGCATACTATTTTGAAAGTACACCGGCTGTCTTCTAGAACTCATCAAACCTCCAAGAAAATTGCCACCGTTTTAATCCATAAAAGGTCCAAGATCAGCCTTGAACCCCTTGAAAGTGTTGTGGGGTGTAAATTGCTGTTTTTAAAGACCATCCATTTCAACAGTCAAAGTTAATTTTGGCCAATAAAAATAGGAGAAATATTTAACACTTTTTTATTATGTATAAGGTGTAAAATTGCTTTTGACTGTTTGACCATTGAAATGGATGATGTTTAAGTAAAGCCGGCTTAAACAACACACTCTAAGCTTTGACCACTTAGGTGACGCATGTGGGCCCGCTTAATCTATTCCCTTAGGATGTTGTTTTCGTTCCCCTATTCTGTTGTTGTTAACTGTCAGTCAGCCGCTAGATTCTCTCCCATAAACAAACAAAATTCAAACTCACTTCTTGGATGATATAAAGTGTTTTAGTGTAGCGTACATAAGACATGGGTGTCCTCACGAGGCACTCGCACTGTTTCACCATATGCAACAAACAGGTCTCCAAGTCGATCAGTTTACATTTGTCAGCGTATGATCACAGGTTATGCACAAAAGGGATTTGTTGAAAAGGCTTTAGAAACTTTCAAGCAAATGCAATTGGCAGGTGTAAAGCCAGACTCCGCAACCTTTCCCAACATCCTCCCTGCTTGTGCCGAAATGGGAGCTTTGGAACAACGAATGGACATCCATCGAAAGATAAAGGATAGAGAAATTTTGTCAGATGTTGTAGTTGCAACTGCCCTAGTAGACATGTATGCAAAATGTGGAAGCATAGACAAGGCATGTCAACTATTTGATAGAATACCTCAAAGAGATGTCATCTCATGGAACGCCATGATTGCAGGATATGCAAAATGCTGAATTGTATACAATGCACGTGGACTATTTGACAGAATGCCTCAAAGAAATGTCTTATCATGGAATCCCCTTATTGCAAGATATTCACAAAATAGATTTGTTGAAAAGGCTTTAGAAACTTTCAAGCAAATGCAATCGGCTGGTGTAAAGCCATAAACCTTTGCCAACACCCTTCCAACGTGTGCCAAGTGGGAGCTTTGGTATAGGGCATGGACATCCATCAAAGCATAAAGGATAGAGGAATTTTGTCAGATGTTATAGTTGCAACTGCTCTAGTAGACATGTATGCAAAATGTGGAAGCATAGACAAGGCACGTCAATTGTTTGACAAAATGCCACAAAGAAATTTGGTCTCATGGAATGCCATTATTGTAGGATAGTTGTAAAGCTAGCATCCTCCTTTCCTGTGCCATAATGGGAGCTTTGGAATAGGGTATGGACATCCATCAAAGCATAATGGAAGGGGGAATTTTGTCAGATATTAATGGAAAAAGTGCATAACTTTTCTATAGTAATGAAAAATTAGTCAAAAGTCACTTAAATGACTCCAAATAGCGCTTATTCACGTAAATGTCAAAACTCAACATCAACTTATAAGGAAAAAGTGCCCATAAGAATATTGCAAATTTTGAACATGAAAAGGTGCATTAAGTGATAAAATTACACCCTAGAGGTGTTGAGAACAAGTTTCAAAGTGAAAGCATATGGGAAATTGGTCGTGGAGGTCTAAAGGCATGCCTAGGAAAGAGAAGAGGGAAAAGGCAAGTTAAAAATAAGAAAAGCACTCTCCTATCTTCATAGAAGTGCTTGTTATGTTATATTTGGTCATTGATAAGCATGGATTTGAAGCAAAACCCAATTGGAGAAGATTTCACAACATCCAAGTGAGTGCTTGTAGCAAATTCCTTGAGATTCATTTGCAAGCATCAAAGTGCAAAACCACATTCCTAGTCTGCAAGCTCCACACAAGGCAAGTATTTCTAAAATCTTTGGTGATTATGAAGAGGTTCATATGGCAAATTTATTTTTGTTTACAAACTCTTCGCGGTAATCTTTTACTATTTGTAAGCATGAAACAACAATCTTTGCATACACCATAAGGTGACAAAGTATATAATAGATACAAAACACCTATGGTTTCAAGGGTATCAAAGAAAATTTTCTAACAAAATAGTAGATTGGTATAGACCTCTAGAGTGTCATCAGTGATTTGCTTATTGTTGTAGTAGATTGATGAAAGATAAAGGAATTAAAAAGATCCTTGGATGTAGTTGGATTGAAGGCCACAAAATGGTACGTGTTTTTCGTGTAGGAGACAAATCACATCCATAGACATAGGAGGTCTATTTAAAGTTGGAGAAATTGTCTTGGCAGATGAAGGCAACAGGTTATTTTCCATATTCAAGACATTTGCTTAGTGATGTGGAAAAGGGGGAAAAATAACTATTTTTCTACCACCATAGTGAAAAGTTGGCAATTGTTCTTGGTTTGTTAGACAAACCCCCTAGAACAACTATTAGAGTTGTTAAGAACCTTCAAGTATGTGTTGATTGTCACAATGCAACAAAGTTTATCTGCAAGATTGTTGCAAGAGAAATTTTTGTGAGCGATGCAAATTGTTTGCATCATTTTAAGCTACGAGAATGTTATTGAGGAGATTATTAGTGATGCTAAATGAAGTGATCTAAAAAATAGGCTCACACTATAATAATGTGCACCATGTCAAACCTACACTAATAATGAAGGAACAAGGTTGTATTTTCAGTTACTAGAAAAAGAAATTGGTTTTATTTTTATTTTGAGTATTTGGCAATCTAGACTATGATGTTGGCTTCATAAAATTAGATACATAGATTGCAATGGAGATCACCACTTATATACATTGTTGAGGTATATGTCAATGACTTATTTATGATGACATGGATGTTTAATTGAACCGTTTTCATAAAACCTACATATGTATGAAATGAAAAGTTGGAGGTGGTGAAGAAAGAGAAAAACAAAAGTTAAGGAACACTTCAAGTAAATGGAGAGATGCTTGAGCAACAAGAAATGGGAGAGGAGGGATCACAATTACCCTTGCTATTTTATATAGTTCTTTTGTTTTGATTAACTGTACATATTGTCTTTTGCCTATGTTAGGTTAAGCATTTAATTACACATTCTAGATTCAATATGTAATTTTATATAAGTGTATGTAGATTTTGTGTCATTTATGGTTAGATATTTCTTATGTTGTTTCACATCCCTTTTCTTGGTGAGATAGCTAATAGATTTGTGAATTAGTAGATATTTTTTAATTTAATTTGATTTCAATTTGTTTGGTTTTAATTAGAAAGAAACTAGTGTAATTTATAATGAAGAAGTAAAAAAAATTAGAAGTGTGTTTATGTTGTAATTAGTGGTTATGCATGGCACTTGAAAAACTCTCATAATGAGGTTTACATATTGATCTTAGAGAGAAGAGAATAACATTTGTATATGTAAAAATAAAATAAAGATTTATATTGCATTGTAATTGCACATTTGTGGCATTACAAAATTGTGCATGATGAGATTTATAAACTAATACTAATGAGATGAGGGTTTGAAGGTGGTTAGGAGAGAGCTAAATAGGGCATTTCATAAGTGCTTGGAGTGACAATAGGATTTAAAACAAGAGGAAATCAAAGGGATGAGGGGAATTTTAGAGAAACACAATGGAAGACATCATAGGTTTGAAAAGAATATTATAATTATATTCATAATATGGTCAAATTGACTACTTTATTCACTTGTGGAAAACCTAACAAATGTTAGTAAAGTTAAATTACATTTGGTAAGATAGGAATTGAATAATTTTGCACTAGTCATATATTTAGCAAATGCTAGTGAAGACTAAATTTCATATGCCACATCTAATGTTTGTTTACAATCCTTAATCACAACTACATTAAGAATCTTCAATTATTGTACTTGATTCATGTCAAAATTTAATAATGGGGGATTCATTTCATAATTTCCAAAGACTTATGAGTCGTGGCTAACAATTTTTTCTTAGTTGATTTAAAAATGGAATGTTATCATAAGCATAAATGTTTGTATATAATGAAAGCAAGAAAATAGTTTTTCTTGGAAAGAATCTAGAATGATAAACTTTAATTCTTCATCTCATGCAAATGCATTTGACAACTTTATGATTATAAGAAAATATACGTTTCTAAGTTATCATAAGTCTTTATAATGAGTGTATTTTTAATTTTACAATAGAAGAAGGGAATTTCTTATGAAGCACCTTCTATTCTTATAAAAGCTAAATCACTTTGTAACTATCACTAATAGTATCACAATTGAGGTCCCAAGGGACATCTAAAATTATAAATGAATATTTTTGTGTATACATTATAATAGTAGGGAACATTTGAATTGAAGCAGCTCCATTGTCATTAGAAATAAAAATAATTATAAAGTAATCCCATAGATTACATTATAGAAGTGGGAAATATGGTAGTGTCTCTTTAAAGCGTGTTATATATGTGTCACCATTAGTTACACATTTTATTAAATTAAAAAATCTACAAATTTCTTGGCTACAAGATAGGTTAGTATTTAGGCCATACAAAATACTAATGTTGCAAATATATGTAAAAGTCTACCAAGCAATCACATTGTATATCAAAAAAAGTATGAGCCCCATAAACATCACCAACACTTAACTAAAGTAGTCTTAAGAAGTTCAAAATGGGAGATTGTAGTTTGCCTCTTTTGCTTGACACTTAATAGGAAGAGTATTTGGGGACTAAGTTGTAACATACTCCAAAAAGTGGCTAGAAAATTTTCTTTAAATAGTTTACCATTATTTGCAAACATATCCCATTACTAGGAATGTAAATATAAAAAAACACTCGTAAAGTGAATTTCATTAATCAAACAATTCCATAAGTACACAAGATAGTACAACCAAAAAATAGTACATCATTCTATATTCCATAGTATATTGAGTCAAGTACTACAACCCATAATAATAGTTACAATAAGTACAATTAGGCCAATGAGCCAATTCACCACATACACAATAGTGGTCTTACTCAAAATACAATATACATATGAAATCTTTAACTCAAACTACAAGCTACTCCCTCCAAGCTCTAATTGTCAATGTGGAAGGTATTTCAACCTAGAGATAAGAGGAACCCCTTTACTTCCCAATCATCAGTCTAGAAATGAAGTACTCCAAATGGATAGTCCATAAGCATGAAGAACAAACAAGGTCTAGTGATTGTTTTTTAGTTCATTTCACCTTTACATTTGCATAGACATACAGTCAAATCTATATTCCAAAACAACTTATCCAAGATGATCCACTTTAAAAATGTTCACATACATTAACAATATTAATAATATCCAAAGGAACATACTAAATCAACCAAGACATTACAACACATCAATCCAAGAGCTTATAA
The DNA here is from genome assembly GCA_027924645.1 of Cunninghamia lanceolata. Lineage (NCBI taxonomy): Eukaryota > Viridiplantae > Streptophyta > Pinopsida > Cupressales > Cupressaceae > Cunninghamia > Cunninghamia lanceolata. The sequence goes on from BSBN01000506.1 coordinate 297,337, forward strand.
ATCATATAATCATAAAGCACATAACATAAGACATATTCACAATAAGTAAGAACACTCATGTACAATACAATAGCACAATAAGACATGCCCAATCACACTAAGAGAAACTAACACTATACACTCAAGACCACAACACCTCCAAATGAACCCTAAACCCTAAACCATGAACTCAAAACCCTCAGTCCTAAATGTTGAACCCTCCTTAATTAATGAGCCTAGGGTTTGTTGCAATAGGTTTGTCATTGATGACAAAAGTTGGTTTATGCTTCATCATGATGCTTCATGATGTGTTGTTCATGTTGTTGGTTCATGTTTCATGATATGGCATTCATGTCTTCAAGATCAAAGAAGTTTAAGTTCACTGAAAGATGTTGATGAGTTGATAGGTTGACAACCTGTATCATTTGCATTTGTTGTTCCTCATTGATTCATTGTTTGCCATGGTGATTGATAATGCATTTAGTGAATTATTCCTTGTCCAAGATGATAGAGGTATAGATGCTAGTTCATTCCTTCATGGAGTTTGTTATAAAGTTCATTCTTGACTGATCATTTCAAGAGTTCATTCTTGTTGATGACTGTAGGTAATGCATGGTGTTGGTAAGCTGATTTAGTATTGATGCAATTGATTTGATATAACAGTGGCAAGAAGTGATTGTAGAAGCATTACTGAGATTGCTTCATCTCAAAATGCTTAAGGTGCCTCATATCAAAGTGGTTAGGGTATGAAAATGGTTTGAAGTAATTGAAGGTTTGAGACCTAATATTTAATCTTGAGATCCTAATGACTAGAGTTTCCTTCCAAATCAAATTCTTCATGGTCAGGGTCTATTATTGGTGCAGGTGCACCTAACCCACAGTGGCCTCCATGAGGCATTTAGTTGTTTTATGCTTAGTTTTATGTTTTTAATAAGGTCCTAAATGGACATTAAATGTAATAAGGTCAGTTGGGACCAATGCATGTTTAGTTAGTTGTATTTAGGGTCAAGTTGTAAGTTCCAAGATCATTTGCTGATCTGTAGTTTGTTAGGACAGTTAAGTTTATTGGATCGATGAAGGTAGTTAGCTCTCCAAGCCGCTTGGAGGCAAGTCTGTACTACCAGTGGTAACTAGATAAATACCTTAGTACAGATCAACTGGGATTATTATGTTGTGAGAAGTTGTATTAGGCTATTGGAAGAGAGAGTACTGTAATTGCATTTCTGAAAGCAAATAAAGATTCTGTTTGTGTTTTGATCATTTGATTTGTGTAATCGACTGGTTGTTTTGTGGCTGGATGGATTTGATTATCCATTCCCCTAGTTGATTATGTGAATCAGAGGAATGGCTATGTATAGTAGTTTAGGGTTTAGTTGGCATTTTCTGTTTGTTCGCATGCATGTTTATAGGTTCGTGGTTGGGAGGTGTTGAGAACCCTAGCATGGGTATGTGCTAGGTCATGCAGATCGAAAAGGGTCTGAGAAGCCACCCAGGAAATGGATCGGGCCATCGCTGCAGATTGCGTGGATCAAACTGTGAAAATCCATGAAGTTCTAAAAAATATACAAATTATGTATATATCACTTTTGTATGTGAGATATACAATCTGTGAGTATATCGCTTTTGTATATCGTGAGTATATTGCTTTTGTTTCATTGTTGTTGTATGTTGAAACATACATGAGGATATACAAGTCTGTCGCATATACATAGGAGAGAGAAAGGTCAAGATCCCTATCGGCATACAAAGAAGTCAAGGGTTGGTCAAAGGTACATTCGAAAATGCATGTTAAGGAGATACAAGTTTGAATATACAATTTCTGTATATACTGCAAATGTATATTGGGTTATGCAACTTGTGAGTATCCATCTTTTGTATGTTGGATACAGTTCCTGTGTATCCGTCAATTGTATCGAGCGGATTGTATGTGTTAAATGTACATCAGACATGTACATCGAAAATATACAAAGGCATATCCGAAGGAATATTCGGCGAATGCATATTTTGGTTTGTATGCGGTAAAGATACAACGAAATAGATGCATCAGGTTGATGAAAAAGGTGACTGGTTAGGGTGGTAGCCGAATGTATGTTGGAAGGTTCTTTTGTCAGCAGATACAAGGTGCGACCGGTAGTAGGAGGTAAGGGCATCGGCAGAGTAGGTAAGGATTTGTATGTATTGATTGTATATGGAAAATATACAATGCGCAGATACAAGTGCTAGATACAAAAGTCAACCGATAGATCGGGTGAAGGTGATCGGTGCTGACAGGTCAGAGTTTGTATGTTCTATGTAAAGGAAGCGACAGATACAAAGGGACCGCGGGTTCGGTAGGTAAATGTTTGTATGTATGTACGCGAGCGGGAGGATATTTTTCCGATAGGCAAAGGGAGACAAAAGTATATACAATCGGGTTTGTATGCATATCAAGAAATGCATAAACATACATTGATAATTGTATGTTAAGGTTTTAGTGTTGGATGCTCTGCATTAATTATAAAGAAATTAGGGTTTTTCTTTTGTTTTGGAGACCGAATTTCTATTTATCCAAAAAACCTTAAGCTTTATGTTTAAAACCCTAAGTTCTATATCCTAAGACATAAACTTTAATTCATATGTTATTACACCTGTCAATTGCTTTTTTATATTTATAAAGTGACCTTTTATCACAGGTCAGCAATAACTTAAGTCACAATCTTATGTGGTCATTGACTTGCTTTAACTGGCTCTCCTACCTAGTAAGACCGGATCCTATGATCAACAAACATTGCTCGGGCACCAAAAAGAATATCAAAGGTCGTGGTTTAACAGTTTCGAAGGTGCTAAGATGAAATCAAAGGTGTATATTTAAATCTATTTCAAATGCCAACGGATATCTTCTATGGGTTAATTTTGACAGGCATTCTCTTATGAAGTGTCCAGAGATGTTCAAAAAGCTAAATATAATAAAGAAAAAAATATAGAGTTAATTGCTTGACATGCATAATGCATGCATAGACCACTCTCTCTATTCAGATGTCAACTCCCTCATGATATTGATGTTTTTGTAACTGATACAATAGGCACGAATTGGAATCCAATAAAGAAGATTATGTGCAGTGAATAAAGTTTTTTTTGTATGAAGATACTAGTGTGGATTAGGGGATTGGCAGATGATGAAAGTGTTTTTTATTGTGAATTATGAAGTGGAAGATATATGTAGAGTATGAATGCATTATGCAGATGAAGATATATATTTTTCTAAAGAGATATGCAGGAAATGAATGAAAGAGAGATGCAGATGAATTGAGATAGTGTGAAAAGGGGATATGCAGATATCAGTGATTTGTATTGAAATAGAGTAGCCCTCTGTATACTTTTTGTTTTTCTGAGATTGTTGTAAGAGTTGTTATTCTGAGTGAGGCACATAAACTCTTATCAGTGAGATATTGCCTATGAGGCATACATTGTAACCAGTGAGGTTTATGGCCAGTGAGGCTTAATGGAGATCATGTTCATAGTGGTTTTTTACCCTTCTTGGGTTTTCCACTCAATCACATGTGTTATGTGTTGTTCCTATTTGACTCTTGTACTTTGTTAATGATTTTATGTCCTGATGCATTTGTCTTATGTTTCATGATTAGTCATAGCATATTTTATTGTTTTGGTACTATTGTGAGAAGAACTTGTTTGAAGAATTGTTTTGTTGACCACTGATTCACCCCCCCTCTCAGTGGTTTGAAGTATTCCAACAATTGGTATCAGAGCATTAGGTTCCTTGAAATAAGTTTCACCAACTTAGGTGATCCTAGTAGTGGAATACTCATTATGGCTAATCAGGAGGGTCATTCTACTTCTAAAGCACCTCTTTTTGATGGGTCAGGTTATTCCTTTTGGAGTTTTAGAATGGAGTCCTATTTGTCCTCTTTAGGTTATGATGTTTGGGCAATAGTAGAAAATGGGTTTGCTGTGCCTTCTCAGCCACCTTCCACTATTGATGAAAAGAAAGCCTATGAGTGTAATGCCAAGGCTAATAATGCCATTTTTTGTGGGTGGACAAATGAGCTCCTTGTTAAGATTACTCATTGCAAAAGTGCAAAGGGCATTTGGGACAAGTTGGCAAGCATCTATAAAGGTGATGACAAGATTAAAGAAGAAAATTTCTAAGCCTTTAGAGCAAAATTTGAAGGGTTAAAAATGAATGAAGAAGAGAAAATTGTCGATTACCTTCTTAGGGTACATGAAACAGTTAATGCAATTCGTGGTCTTGGTGAAATCCTAGATGAAATAGTGGTGGTAAAGAAGGTCTTAAGGTCTTTAACATCCAAATATGATTCTAAGGTATCTGTTGTTGAAGAAAGAGATTTGAGAAAACTTACCTTGGATGAAATACATGGCACATTCACTGCTTATGAAATGAGAATTTGTCATGATGAATCAACAAGCAAAGAGGTAGTCTTCAAGACTAAAAAAGGGAACAAAGAGGCAAATTCAAATTCATAGGATCTAGACGTTCAAGAGTCCAACTTTGTCAAGAGATTGAAGAAAGGATCAGGTAAATACAAAGGGAAGATTCCATTCAAGTGCTTTAGTTGTGGTAAGATAGGACATTATGCTGCTCAGTGTCCCTATAAAGATCTTGAAAGTGATGAAGAGAACGATAGAAGACAAAGAAAGAAAAAGTAATATAATCCCAAAAAGAAAAACTTTTTGAAAAAGAAGAAAAGTTTATTCATTAAGGATGCTGATATAACTAATAGTAGTTTTGAAGATTCTCTTGAAGATGGAGAGGAAACTTTGTTTATGATTGTTTTTAGTCTAAGTGAAAATCAAAAAGAAAAGGATGAAGATCAATCTGATAATGATGAAGAAAATGATGAAGAGGAGGTTGATATTGAAGGAGAATTGATGTGTGCACTTGGTGAGATAAAAAGACTTAAAAGGAGGCAGTTATGCAAAGAAATCAAACCCTACAAGAAACTAAAAACTGATCAGCAAGGTTAATGAGTCTGAAAAGTTGGTTTATGACCTAAAGCTTCAACTTGAAGAGAGAAAAAAGATTGTAGAAGTCACCAAAATGGAGTTAGACACCAAGAAAAAGGAGTGTCATAGTTTAGAGGTAGAATTTGTAGACTTGAGGAAAAGGCTTGATATGTGTGACAATAGTGATAAATTAGTAGACCTCTTGTGCAAACAAAAAGGCCACAAAGACAAGACTGGTTTAGGGTTTATAGAAGGCTAATGTTCATATTCCAATGATCTTCAAGAGAAAGGAGTTGAAGGAAGATATAAAACTTCACCAAAATCTGATCACACTAATCTGATTAACATGCTGATGGTAGTCGCTTAATCAATGTCATAAACAAAAGGTTCATGAAATCATCAAGTACAAAAAGGAACATTTCATTCAGATATAATCTATATTTATATGGTTATTGCTTTTATTGTAATCAATATGGGCATAAGACTAGTGAATCTAGAGTTGTATCTAGATGGAGATCAAGCCCTATAAGAAGACATCCTTTTGAGATCTTGAGTATGTTGAGATGCTTTAATTGTGACAATTTTGGACATATAGCTAAGTTTTGTAGACCTAGCTTGGAAATGTAACAAAAGAAAACTAGTGTTCACTCCAAAGTGACATCTTCGAGTGCTGATAAGAATAAGGATAAGACAAAATTAGTTTTGAAACCAAAGATAATTGACAAGAAAGTTGAAGGTATGCTTGTTCAAACTTCCCTACATGTCAAGAAGAAAGAACATTGGGTCATAGATAGTGGATGCTCTAATCACATAACTCGTGATAAGAGAAAATTCATCAAATTAGAAGATTATTCAAGTGGACCAGTCAAGTTTGGGAATGATTTTTGCATTCAAATTGAAGGGAAAGGTACTATATCCTTGGATGATAATACACCTTTGCATGATGTGTACTATGTAGAAGGCCTAAAACATAACCTCCTGAGTGTAAGTCATATTTGTGATAATGGATTTAATGTTGTATTTGATGCTCAAGGTTGTAAAATAAGGAGAAAATTAGGAAAAATAGTTGCAGCAAGGTTGAGAACAAAAGGAAATATTTATAATCTTCAAGGGACTGAAAAGAGAGATAAAAGTGGACAATCTTGCTTTATGGGACAAGTAGAAGAAAGTTGTCTATGGCATAGGAGGCTTGCTGATCTAAACTTTGACAATCTTGTCAAGGTCAGCAAAATTTAGTCTGTGAGAGATATGCCACCATCTCTATGCCAATCAGCAGCACCTACAAGGAATGCCAATTAGGTAAGCAAACAAAAATGAATTTTAAGTCAAAAGAGTACTCTTCTACTAGACCTTTACAACTTGTTCATTCTGATTTATGTGGTCCTACAAGGACAAAGTCATTAAATGGTGAAAGATACTTCATGCTCTTCATTGATGATTATTCTAGGATGACTTAGGTGACTTTTTTGAAGCATAAATCGAAAGCATTTGATAGGTTCAAGATCTTTAGAAAGATGGTTGAAAGAGAATCAGATTTGAAGATTAAATGTTTGAGGTCAGAAAAAGGTGGAGGGTACACTTCAAGAGAGTTTGAAGACTACTGTGAATATCATGGCATTAAAAGGATATATTCAGCCTCTAGGACACCACAACAAAAGGGTGTGGCTGAGAGAAAGAATAGGATAGTCAAAGAGATGGCAAGAACTATGCTCAATCAAGCAAATCTACCTGATACTTACTAGAAAGAGACAGTTCATACAATTGTATACACATTAAATAGGGTACAATTGAGAGTTCATTCCAAGAAGACACCTTATGAACTCTGGTATGGTCAATCAGCCACTGTCAGGTACTTTAAAATATTTGGTAGTAAATGTTATATTAAAAAGGATGAAGATGGTTTGGGTAGTTTTGAATCTAGATCTGATGAGGGGATATTTCTTGGATATTCCACACATAGCAAAGAAGATAAGTGTTATAATAAAAAGGCTTAAAAGAATTGTTGAAAGCACCAATGTCAAAGTGGCTGAACAATTGCAGTGTATCAATCAACAAGAAGAAGATGTAGAAGAAGATCATGAATCAGAAGAAGAGGTGGAAGTTCCAAAGGAAGGAGGTACTCCTAAACAACCTATGGAGTCAATAGAAAAAACTCCATCAAAAACTCTACAAAGAAACCATCCTCAAGAGCTGATCACTGGGGAGAAAAATGCCAGTGTGCAAACAAGGAGAAAGCTTGCCAACACAAGTGATCAAGCACATGTATGCTTGATATCTGAAATAGAACCAAAAACTTACATAGAGGCTAGCAAAGATGAATGTTGGGTCAAATCCATGAAGGAAGAGTTAGATGAGATTGAAAAGAACAAGCCATGGGAACTTGTTCCTAGACCTAAAGACAAGAATGTCATTAGGGCTAAATGTGTCTTTACAAACAAACTTGATGAAAAAGCCAATGTTGTTAGGAACAAGGCAAGGCTTGTTTGCAAGGGGTACTCTCAAGTTGAGGGTATTGATTTTGATGAGACATATGCACCTGTGGCTAGACTTGAAGCCATTAGGATGTTCGTAGCTTTCTCTGTTTACAAAAACTTCAAGGTGTTTCAAATGGATGTAAAATCAACTTTTCTTAATGTGGATCTTGAGGAAGAAGTCTATATGGAGTAGCTTGAAAGCTTTGAATGTGAAGGAAAATGAGACTGTCTATAGATTGAAAAAGGCATTGTATGGCTTGAAATAAGCACCTAGAGCATGGTACTCTAGGTTGGACAAGTACTTGCAAGGACAAGGGTTTACAAAAGGTGGAGTGGATAGCAATTTATATTTCATGGCAAAAGGTGAAGATATTCTTGTTGTTGTTGTCTATGTAGATGACATCATATTTGGTAGCAATGATGATGGTATGTGTCATGTTTTTCCTAACATCATGAAATTTGAATTTGAGATGTCTATGCTTGGAGAGTTGTCCTTCTTTATTGGATTGTAGGTTTCACAACTTGAGAAAGGGATTTTTAACTCTCAAAGTGAATATGCAAGGGAGATGCTTAAAATGTTTCAAATGGATGAAAGCAGACCAGTTGGTATTGCCATGGTAACAAGTTGCAAATTAAGTAAGATTGATGACTCACCTGATGTATTCAGATCTATGATAGGTAGTCTTTTGTATTTGACATCCTCTAGGCCTGATATCATGTAGGATATATGTATAGTGGCAAGATTTTAGTCATCTTCCAAACAATCTCATCTAAATGTTGTCAAGAGGATCTTTGATCTGAATTTTAATGGAGAATTTAGATAATAATACCTAGCACTGAGCTTGTGGTATTGTGAAAATAAACAAAAATGCTCAATGTGCAGAACTTGTAAAAAAAAAGTTGTAGACAACCAAAGAGGATTTCTTATTGCATCAAAAGTTGGATATATACAATGAGCAAGAATGTGAAAGGTCACTTTATCCATAGAATTTGAAATGGATAGTTGGAAGGTGACAAAACTACTAAAATTCAAATTTTCAATTTTTTTCAAATTTTAAAAAACCTACTAAATTTTGGACCCCACTAGGCAGGGTCATAACTTCTAGCCAGCTAGTCGAAATCTAGACATTTCAGACTCGTTGGAAAGATCTTGTGAAGAGCTATATTGAGTTGTGTCGATCTATTCCTGCGGCTACCGCTCAAAGCAACCGATGAAAGTCTTGACCCCAAATTCGACTCTGAAAGCCTCCAAAAATGCCAATTACTAGGATGTCGACAAAACTAAAAAAAAAAACTAAAAAACTAGAAAATATTTCCCTAAACAAATGCCACCCTAATGCTTCTGAATCTCTATGGGATCAATCTTTAGATATCTTAATGGTACAATTGATTCTGGTTTATGGTATCCTAGACATGATGATTTCACTTTACTTGCCTATACTGATGTTGATTGGGCAGGGTACATTGATGACAGGAAGAGTACTAGTGGTGGAGCCTTCTTCTTGAGTGGAAGTTTAGTGTCTTGGCATAGTAAGAAATAATAATCAGTGTCCTTGTCAACTATAGAGCCAGAATATATTGTTGTTGCCTCATGTTGTTCTCAGGTCTTGTGGATGGTTCAAACTCTTAACGACATCAAGGTAGAAGTATCTCAACTTGTTTCTATTTTATGTGACAATACTAGTGCCATAAACATTTCCAAAAATCCAGTCATGCACTCCAGGACCAAGCATATTGCTATAAAGTATAATTTCTTGAGAGAAAAAATGTTCTTGCAAATGAATTTGTTTTGGAATATGTTTCTACCTCAGATCAAGTAGTAGATATCTTCACTAAACCATTGGCTAAGGAGGTATTTGAATGTCTCAGATAGAGGTTAGGAGTGTTGTCCCTATCCTCTCTTCAATAAGTCAAAGTTCTAGTATGGTTTCAGGGGGAGCTCATGTATTTTCTTTCTTAACTCTAAAACTATTCATAGTATGATCAGAATTTGTTGTTTTGAAAACTGTAATCTATCACAGGATGCAGTAGACCTTGACATTGGATTTTTGTTGTTGATAATATGTTGACAATCCCAGTGTGGTTATGACAGTGAAATTCTTGCTCATGTTGTGACAATGATGTTGATGTACTGTTTACCTTTGCTGATAATGTTTTTGGTGTAGTGACATGATTTTGGGGTAAGTGCAAGAAGATGGGGGGCCAAAAAGGGGTCTTAAGTGGCCACTTTTTTTCTGAAATCAGGAAATACTGGCCTTGGATGAGAAATTGAGCATAGTTACACTCAAAATTTGGAGATGCAACCAAAACAATGTTCGTAGTGCTCCAAGTCTACTTTCTAAACTACTATTTTGTTTTGAAAATGGCATAGATTAAGGGGTTCAAAAGAGGGAGCCACAGAAATTGGTGTTGTTTCTGTCAAAAAAACATAACATAGCATGTTTTGTGGCTCCCTCAAAAGGTCAACTTTTTTTTGGTATTTTTAAAATCGCTTCAGTGAGAAATTAGCTAATAGCATGTAGTTTATGCCCAATTTTTCTGATAATTTTTTGATGAATATTTGATTTTTTACTAATTTTTAAAGTGGACACATCCTAAAAAATAGAATTTTGGCCGTGCTACCCCTATAAATTTTGAAAACTAATTGAAAATTATTTTTTTTATTTTTTTAATATTTGTAGAATGGAGTCTAGTTTCTAAATATATAATTTTTTTGAAATTTGAATGAATAGTTATTTTACAATGAAAAAAAGACCAAACAGTGGTTTTTGCATAAAAAACGGACACACAAACAAAAGAAATTAAAGATGAAAGGCTTAACATTGTTAAAATGTGAAAAAAATCACATCGTCAAATAGCTAAGAGAAAGCCTAACATTACCCATGTGTTCAATTTGTTCAACCTTGAAACACGTGCAAATCTGAGGGTTAGTACGAACGAAATTATGTGAAATTTTGAAGAATATAGAAAAACACGACTGTGACTGTTCATAAGGCACTCCAAGCCTTTGGGTTGGAAATCCAAAGCAAATCCCAAGCCCAAGGCTTGGGATTCCCAAAGCAAGAAATAACGCGCTCGCGTTATAACGCGCTCGCATTATGTTTTGCCTTACATTTTTTCCCGCAAGTCTGTCTTTTGCCATGTTTGACATAACGCGAGCGCATTATAACGCGCTCGCGTTATGTCCCACTCAAATTTTTTTACATTCAAGGCTATTAATCATGAGGGTTAAGGCATAAGGGATAGAGTTGGAAGGTTTATGGATAAGGGATTAGCATTTAAGGTATAGTATCGAGCCCATTGAGGGTCTAGGAATAGGGATAGCGTTTAAGGTTTAGGGATGAGGGATGACAGATTACGGTTGAGGGTCGAGGGATCAAAGTTAAGGGTTGAGGGATTAGGGTTTGACATTAAGGGTTGAGGGTTGAGGTTCAAGGGTCAAGGGTTTAGGGATAGGGTTTAGGATCGAGGGATTAGGGTTAAAGTAGAGTGTGGAGGGTGTAAGGATTAGGGATAGGGTTGGAGGGTTTAGGGATAAGGGATTAGGGTTTAAGGTATAGTATCAAGTCTATTGAGAGTTTAGGAATAGGGATAGCATTTAGGGATTAGGGATGAGGGATTATAGTTGAGGGATGATGGATTAGGGTTGAGGGTTGAGGGATTAGGGTTTAGGGATAAGGTTTAGGGTTGAGGGTTGAGGGATTAGGGTTTAAGGTATAGTGTTGAGGGTTGAGGGTTGAGGGTTTAGGATTAGGGTTTAGGGTTGTCGGATTAGCATTTAATGTCGAGGTTAGGGTTAGAGTGTTGAGGGTAGAGGGATTAGGGATAGGGTTTAGGGTTGAAGGTTTAAGGATTGAGGGTTGAGGCTTTAGGGATGAGGGTTTAAGGCTTAAGATATAGTGTCAAGTGTTGAGGGTGTAGGGATAGGGTTTAAGTTTTAAGGGTTAAGGGTTGAGGGATATGGATTAGGGTTTAAGGTATAGTGTTGAGGGTCGAGGGATCAGAGTTAAGGGTTGAGGGATTAGGGTTTGACGTTGAGGGTTGAGGGTTGAGGTTCGAGGGTCAAGGGTTTAGGGATAGGGTTGAGGGTCGAGGAATTAGGGTTAAAGTAGAGTGTGGAGGGTATAAGGATTAGGGATAGGGTTGGAGGGTTTAGGGCTAAGGGATTAGGGTTTAAGGTATAGTATCAATTCTGTTGAGGGTGTAGGAATAGGGATAGCATTTAGGGTTTAGGGATGAAGGATTAGAGTTGGGGGATGACAGATTAGGGTTGAGGGTTGAGGGATTAGGGTTTAGGGATAAGGTTTAGGGTTGAGGGCTGAGGGATTAGGGTTTAAGGTATAGTGTTGAGGGTTTAGGGATAGGGTTTAGGGTTGAGGGATTAGGATTTGATGTTGAGGGTTGAGGGTTTAGGGTTTAGGGTTAGGGTTGAGAGATGAGGGATCAGAGTTAAGGGTTGAGGGTTGAGGTTCGAGGGTCAAGGGTTTAGGGATAGGGTTGAGGTTGAAGGGATTAGGGTTAAAGTAGAGTGTGGAGGGTGTAAGGATTAGGGATAGGGTTGGAGGGTTTAGGGATAAGGGATTAGAGTTTAAGGTATAGTATCGAGTCTGTTGAGGGTTTAGGAATAGGGATAGCATTTAGGGTTTAGGGATGAGGGATTAGAGTTGAGGGATGAGGGATTAGAGTTGAGGGATGAGGGATTAGGGTTTAGGGATAAGGTTTAGGGTTGAGGGTTGAGGGATTAGGGTTTAAGGTATAGTGTTGAGGGTTGATGGTTTAGGGATAGGGTTTAGGTTTGAGGGATTAGGGTTTAGGTTTGATGAATTAGGGTTTAATGTTGAGAGTTGAGGGTTGAGGGTTAAGGGTTGAGGTTGAGGGATAGGGTTAATGGTCAAGGGATTAGGGTTAAATAAGAGTGTCGATGGTAGAGGGATTAGGGTTTAAGGTATAGTATCGAGCCTGTTGAGGGTCTAGGAATAGGGATAGCGTTTAGGGTTTAGGAATGAGGGATTAGAGTTGAGGGATGACAGATGACAGATTAGGGTTGAGGGTTGAGGGATTAGGGTTTAGGGACAAGGTTTAGGGTTAGGGTTTAGGGATAGGGTTTAGGGTTGAGGGATTAGAGTGAAGGGTTGAGGGATTAGAATTTGGCGTTGAGGGTTTAGGGTTTAGGATCAGGGTTGAAGGTCGAGGGATCAGAGTTAAGGGTTGAGGGATTAGGGTTTGATGTTGAGGGTTGAGGGTTGAGGTTCAAGGGTCAAGGGTTTAGGGATAGGGTTGAGGGTCGAGGAATTAGGGTTACAGTAGAGTGTGGAGGGTATAAGGATTAGGGATAGGGTTGGAGGGTTTAGGGATAAGAGATTAGAGTTTAAGGTATAGTATCGAGTCTGTTGAGGGTTTAGGAATAGGGATAGCATTTAGGGTTTAGGGATGAGGGATTAGAGTTGAGGGATGAGGGATTAGGGTTGAGGGTTGAGGGATTAGGGTTTAGGGATAAGGTTTAGGGTTGAGGGTTGAGGGATTAGGGTTTAAGGTATAGTGTTGAGGGTTGATGGTTTAGGGATAGGGTTTAGGTTTGAGGGATTAGGGTTTAGGGTTGATGAATTAGGGTTTAATGTTGAGAGTTGAGGGTTGAGGGTTGAGGGTTGAGGTTGAGGGATAGGGTTAATGGTCAAGGGATTAGGGTTAAATAAGAGTGTCGATGGTAGAGGGATTAGGGTTTAAGGTATAGTATCGAGCCTGTTGAGGGTCTAGGAATAGGGATAGCGTTTAGGGTTTAGGAATGAGGGATTAGAGTTGAGGATGGCGGATGACAGATTAGGGTTGAGGGTTGAGGGATTAGGGTTTAGGGACAAGGTTTAGGGTTAGGGTTTAGGGATAGGGTTTAGGGTTGAGGGATTAGAGTGAAGGGTTGAGGGATTAGAATTTGGCGTTGAGGGTTTAGGGTTTAGGATCAGGGTTGAAGGTCGAGGGATTAGAGTTAAGGGTTGAGGGATTAGGGTTTGATGTTGAGGGTTGAGGGTTGAGGTTCAAGGGTCAAGGGTTTAGGGATAGGGTTGAGGGTCAAGGAATTAGGGTTATAGTAGAGTGTGGAGGGTATAAGGATTAGGGATAGGGTTGGAGGGTTTAGGGATAAGGGATTAGAGTTTAAGGTATAGTATCGAGTCTGTTGAGGGTTTAGGAATAGGGATAGCATTTAGGGTTTAGGGATGAGGGATTAGAGTTGAGGGATGAGGGATTAGGGTTGAGGGTTGAGGGATTAGGGTTTATGGATAAGGTTTAGGGTTGAGGGTTGAGGGATTAGGGTTTAAGGTATAGTGTTGAGGGTTGATGGTTTAGGGATAGGGTTTAGGTTTGAGGGATTAGGGTTTAGGGTTGATGAATTAGGGTTTAATGTTGAGAGTTGAGGGTTGAGGGTTGAGGTTTGAGGTTGAGGGATAGGGTTAATGGTCAAGGGATTAGGGTTAAATAAGAGTGTCGATGGTAGAGGGATTAGGGTTTAAGGTATAGTATCGAGCCTGTTGAGGGTCTAGGAATAGGGATAGCGTTTAGGGTTTAGGAATGAGGGATTAGAGTTGAGGGATGACAGATGACAGATTAGGGTTGAGGGTTGAGGGATTAGGGTTTAGGGACAAGGTTTAGGGTTAGGGTTTAAGGTATAGTGTTGAGGGTTTAGGGATAGGGTTTAGGGTTGAGGGATTAGAGTGAAGGGTTGAGGGATTAGAATTTGGCGTTGAGGGTTTAGGGTTTAGGATCAGGGTTGAAGGTCGAGGGATTAGAGTTAAGGGTTGAGGGATTAGGGTTTGATGTTGAGGGTTGAGGGTTAAGGTTTGAGGGTCAAGGGTTTAGGGATAGGGTTGAGGGTCGAGGAATTAGGGTTAAAGTAGAGTGTGGAGGGATGACAGATGATACATTAGGGTTGAGGGTTGAGGGATTAGGGTTTGATGTTGAGGGTTAAGGGTTTAGGGTTAGGGTTGAGAGATGAGGGATCAGAGTTAAGCGTTGAGGGATTAGGGTTTGACGTCGAGCGCTGAGGTTCGAGGGTCAAGGGTTTAGGGATAGGGTTGAGGTTGAAGGGATTAGGGTTTAGGGACAAGGTTTAGGGTTAGGGTTGAGGGATTAGGGTTTAAGGTATAGTGTTGAGGGTTTAGGGATAGGGTTTAGGGTTGAGGGATTAGAGTGAAGGGTTGAGGGATTAGAATTTGGTGTTGAGGGTTTAGGGTTTAGGATCAGGGTTGAAGGTCAAGGGATTAGAGTTAAGGGTTGAGGGATTAGGGTTTGATGTTGAGGGTTGAGGGTTGAGGTTCGAGGGTCAAGGGTTTAGGGATAGGGTTGAGGGTCGAGGAATTAGGGTTAAAGTAGAGTGTGGAGGGATGATGGATGATAGATTAGGGTTGAGGGTTGAGGGATTAGGGTTTGATGTTGAGGGTTGAGGGTTTAGGGTTAGGGTTGAGAGATGAGGGATCAGAGTTAAGGGTTGAGGGATTAGGGTTTGACATCGAGGGCTAAGGTTTGAGGGTCAAGGGTTTAGGGATAGGGTTGAGGTTGAAGGGATTAGGGTTTAGGGACAAGGTTTAGGGTTAGGGTTGAGGGATTAGGGTTTAAGGTATAGTGTTGAGGGTTTAGGGATAGGGTTTAGGGTTGAGGGATTAGAGTGAAGGGTTGAGGGATTAGAGTTTGGCGTTGAGGGTTTAGGGTTTAGGATCAGGGTTAAAGGTCGAGGGATTAGAGTTAAGGGTTGAGGGATTAGGGTTTGATGTTGAGGGTTGAGGGTTGAGGTTCGAGGGTCAAGGGTTTAGGGATAGGGTTGAGGGTCGAGGAATTAGGGTTAAAGTAGAGTGTGGAGGGATGACAGATGATAGATTAGGGTTGAGGGTTGAGGGATTAGGGTTTGATGTTGAGAGTTGAGGGTTTAGGGTTAGGGTTGAGAGATGAGGGATCAGAGTTAAGGGTTGAGGGATTAGGGTTTGACGTCGAGGGTTGAGGTTCGAGGGTCAAGGGTTTAGGGATAGGGTTGAGGTTGAAGGGATTAGGGTTTAGGGACAAGGTTTAGGGTTAGGGTTGAGGGATTAGGGTTTAAGGTATAGTGTTGAGGGTTTAGGGATAGGGTTTAGGGTTGAGGGATTAGAGTGAAGGGTTGAGGGATTAGAGTTTGGCGTTGAGGGTTTAGGGTTTAGGATTAGGGTTGAAGGTCGAGGGATTAGAGTTAAGGGTTGAGGGATTAGGATTTGATGTTGAGGGTTGAGGGTTGAGGTTCGAGGGTCAAGGGTCGAGGAATTAGGGTTAAAGTAGAGTGTGGAGGGATGACGGATGACAGATTAGGGTTGAGGGTTGAGGGATTAGGGTTTGATGTTGAGGGTTGAGGGTTTAGGGTTAGGGTTGAGAGATGAGGGATCAGAGTTAAGGGTTGAGGGATTAGGGTTTGACGTCGAGGGCTAAGGTTCGAGGGTCAAGGGTTTGGGGATAGGGTTGAGGTTGAAGGGATTAGGGTTTAAGGTATAGTGTTGAGGGTTGATGGATCAGAGTTAAGGGTTGAGGGATTAGGGTTGAGGGTTGTAAGGATTAGGGATAGGGTTGGAGGGTTGACGGATTAGGATTTGACGTTGAGGGATTAGGATTTGATGTTGAGGGTTGAGGGATTAGGATTTGACATTGAGGGTTGAGGGTTTAGGGATAGGGTTGAGGGATTAGGATTTGACATTGAGGGTTGAGGGTCAAGGGATGAAAGTTGAGGGTTTAGGGATTAGGGATCTATAGCAGGACAAAACGTGAGTGCGTTATAATGCGCTCGCGTTATAACATGCTCGCGTTTTGTATTTCTACTAAAATGGTAAAAAAGTGGTTACCCTCGTGATCCAGGCCCACATGCTCTGTTTTCTTACTGATTCTGCGCGTGCTCCGACAAAAAAGAAGTGCTTTCATGCTATTGGGAAGTTCACATGCACATTTGACACATTGTACCACCTTTGCATGATCTTTCCACCACCTTTTCTGCTTTGCCAACTTGAGAAGGAGGAAATAACATAGTTTTCAAACCAAATTTGATATATATCTATACAAGTTTCAATTTTTGTAGTATTGCAATGTTAATTTTGATTCAATTTTAAGAATTTAACATTGAAAAGGAAGCAAGTGGTGAAAAACTCAAATTGTTGAGGAGTTTGGTGCAAGAAGATAAAAACACTACATAATTGGGTACTCTCTCCATTCAAATCTTCGTTTTTTGGGTATGTCAAGTCTTTACATGCATGTTCTTTACATTTTCCTTATTTCGGATTGAATTACTTTATCATGCTTTATCATACATGTTTAAAATAGACACATTCCCAATCAAGAAAGCAACCTACAATCTCACATGATGCCATGTATATTTTCTACACTTGGGCTCTTTAATAATTATGTGTAATAAACAAACCTTAGTTCATACCATGATGTCAAACTATACAAGAATAAATCCTTACAACATAAAAAAAATACAATCCCACTATTATCATGTATTCATTTCTTAGGAACTAATATTGGTCTCTTTATCATGCTACAGACAAATTCTCCATCATGCCGAGGAAATGATCAAGAATTAGACCAACACAGGAAGAGATAGAAGCTAAGAATGCAAAGAAAGCAATGGCTATGAGGGAACTTCGTGAGAAGAGGAAATTGGACACGATAAATGAAGACATACCAATTGAAGAGGAACCACAACCATCACAAAGAGATATGGTATTGGCGGCACAAAGAGAATGAATGTAAAAACTTCGTGGTACGAGAGATTTGAATACCATAGTTGGAGACACATCCTTTACCGCAAGACAACATGTAGGGACACCATCTACCACATCTCAAGTTGAGAGTACATCATCACTCACATGTGATGAAGGAGGTACGCCATCGTTCCCACCTCAACCTCAAGGTATGTCATCTATTCCATCTTCGATCGAAGGTATGCCATCTAACCCATCTCATTTAAATATTGATGAAATTCCTAATGTTGAGATGAATTTACCTAACTTGACACCACCTAAAATTTTGCATAGAAAGCCAAAGTATTTGATTGATATTGATGAGAATATTTTGCAGCCAATGGAAGGTAAGATTCCAAAACACACTTGTAGAAGATATGCTAATAAGATTTGGAGATTGTTCTTTGAAAAGTTAAATGAGACTGCAAGATGTCAACTATTCGTTGAAATGATGCGAAGTATAAAGTATAGGTCTATCATGAAGATTCTTGGGTTGAGAACATCAGAGGCTTCAAGTGAAAAATCTATTGTCAAGAATCTAATGAGTGTGTATGAGAGTGTGGGTAACACCTCACACACAACAGATAGTAATGCAACACGGCGTGTGATTACATCGATTATAGTAAGTAGTCAAACGAGGAAAGCTCGTCTCATTAGAAAGACAAGTCAAGAATTGAGAATTAATAGGAAAACTTTATCAAGAGCCATTGGAAGACGCCAAAGAATTGAGGACACTAATGCCAATGAATTATGGGCGTTCTCGGGGAGACTACCACGAAAAGATAAACCAATTGTTGAAGCATTGAGATCACTAATTGAAGACTTTTGGAAGAATTACACAAGGGTATCTCCGAATCAAAGGGATGTGGTAAGAAGGAGAATTGGTAGTCAGAACCGCGAGCCACATCCAAAGCATTTTTTGGATGAGACTCAAACACAGTTTTATGGTAAATTTCTAGAGAAGTATCCTCAAATTAAAATTTGTCAAAGATATTTTGAAATGCTAAAACCTTTCTATGTTAAGATAAATCACACACGCACTACTTGTTGTTGTAGATTACATATTGAATTTTCTAACCATTTTGATGCTTATAGGTCTATATGTTTAGATATGCATACTAACAATGATTTGCAGGGTTGTGCCATATGTGCCCCACCAACATCTTCAAGAGACTTCATATCAAGAATTTTATGTGAAAGAGAGGAAGGTCAAATATTCTACAAGAAATTATGCTTGGATGGCACATGTCATCATTGCGGTGGCTTGCAACATTTGCCAATATGTGAACATATGGAAATAACACATGCAGTTGGAAATGAACTAGTAGAGTTTGGCAAGTATAAAACAGTGGCATACAATACAAAAGATGGTAAAGAAGCAAAGAGGTGTGAATTAGTTATTGAAAAGATTCCAGTGTATCAGTATATGCCTATATTTCGTGACAGCATAGTGTATGAGTATGCAAGACATGCCCATAGAGCTCGATGGTTGGACTTGCAATTCAAGTTATGCAAGGACACATTTTCGGTTGGTAGCATTGTTTCAGTCGTCGACTTTGCAGAGAACTACAGTCTACAGCCACAGCGTGAGGTGCAATCACAATATTACAACTCCACACAGGTTTCTATATTTGTGCACATCGCATTCATTCATGCGAATGATAGTACAGAGGATGACAGAAAGATCATAAGGGAGTATCATTTCTATATTAGTGATGATCGCACGCATTCTACGGAGTTCGTGCAAGGTTGCTTTCAGGTGTTCTACAATGATTTGGCTAGAAGGGGCATATCGTTCAGTCAGCATATCATATGGTCAGATAATTGTGCATCACAATTCAAGAACTCGCAGAATTTCTATTGGCTGAGTAGGAGGCATAATTTTACAGGTATTCAACATATGTGGAACTTTTGTGAGGCCAGGCATGGAAAGGGGGAGCATGATGGTGCAGAAGCATGTATCAAAAGAGCCATAGCACAAGAAGAGTTAAAGTATAAATACAATGCAAAGTTGACAGATGCAAAATCAATTGTCGAGTGGTGTAATGCTTCCATGGGTCCAGGTAATGAAGGTAAGTCTTTAGTTTGTAGATTTTTTTGGTTGATAGATGATACTAACAGTGCACCATATGAGGATTGTTGTACACTGACAGGATCAAATGAGATGCACTCTTTCAGAAGCTCAATTGCAGGTTCATGGAGTATCCATACATGAAATATGTCATGCTTTTGTTCTTCCTGTACAATTCAAGTCTGGGATGAGTGCGAGTCAAAGGAGTGGGTTGACGAATGGCAGTTAAGTTATCTTAGCCCACTTGACACGTATCGACCCCCGACGGCACTGGAACTAACACAGATGGAATCATCAGTTGACTTTGACCACATATCAGATTTAGATCAACCAGGTAATATAGGGCACATATATGCATCTAATTTCATCTAGTTCAACCAGGTAATGTCATCTTACTTTGTAGTGTTTTTGTAATGTTGACTAATTTCATCTAATTTGCTACACATATCAATGTAGGACACGTATATGCAGTTATTACAGATGAAGATAATGAAGAGGGAACAGATTATTACTTATGTCGTTGTGTTGAGGCCAAAAAGAAATTGGAGGCCCCTGTTACAGATGGAGAAAACATTGAATACCCTACAGGATCAGTGGTTATTACTGGAACATGGCTTAGAAGGTACCCACATAAGAGTGTTAATATTTGGCTATTTCAGGACTTTGACATGCATCGAAAGATTCTTCATTACTCAAACCTTGTCGTGGCATCCAATGTTCATTTGATAAAGTATCGGGGTAGACCTTTGAACAAAATATTGTGGAGGGTGCGTGAGTCTGACCATGAAGCAATACTTGACACAATAAAGAGTAGAGCAGATCCAGATGGTTCATTGGATTAATTTGTAAGTATTCACATTGAATTTGTAAAGTTATGTTACATTGAGTTGTAAGTATGCACTTTAATTTGTAAGGTTTGTCTTTTTTTATTTCCTCCTGCATTTTTACACATATGTACACATTTTTACATCATCATGTTATGCATTTTTGGTGTCCTGCTCCTGATGCGACCAAACTCATAACTCACCCTACTAGACACCATTTGATGATCTCTCCAACACTCTGGATCCAGGGTGCCCAATCATGATGATGACCTATATACCATTCTCCCAAGGTGCTCATAATGAATGAATGATAAGGAGTGCCTCGACCTCTATAATCAAGGTGATTTTAAGTCACTTTGAGTCATTTGGGGTCAGTTTGAGTCTTTGAGTCATGTTGCAAAAAAGTGTCAATGTTGTCAAGTTGCACAAAGCAACTTTTGCATTTTTGGTGTCCTGCTCATGATGTGACCAAACTGACTGTTCCAACGCATTCAGATGGGTACATTTATGCTAGGCATGGTCCTGTTTTTCACCCAAACATGTCGAAACAGTCTGAGCTACATTGTACCAACGATATCCCTGAAGAGTCCAAAGTGCAAAAAGACTGCAATCTTTGATGAGATGTTACTCGAAAACCGTGTCACTTAGAAACATTCCATCTGAGGCAACGCTATCATGTAGAGTGCCTCTACAATAACCTCTTTCAGTTTTTTATAGCTCTGAGGCATTTACCCGTGGTGAAAGGTTTTCTGCTGCCCCAAAAATCGTCAGAAGGAGGCAGTGTAAAGTTGCAAAGGGGTGTAACTTTTGTCCTACTCCTGATGCGACCAAACTGACTATTCCAATGCGTCTGAATGGGTACATTTATGGTAGGCATGGTCCTATTTCTCACCCAAACATGTCGAAACAGTCGGAGCTACATTATACCGACGATATCCCTGAAGAGTCCAAAGTGCAAAAAGGCAGCAATCTTTGATGAGATGTTACTCGAAAATCGTGTCACTTAGAAACATTTCGTCTAATGCAACGGGATCATGTAGAGTGCCTCTACAATAACCTCTCTCAGTTTTTTATAGCTCTGAGGCATTTGCCTGTGGTGAAAGGTTTTCTGTTGCCCCAAAAATCGTCAGAAGGAGGCAGTGTAAAGTTGCAAAGGGGTGTAACTTTCGTCCTGCTCATGATGCGACCAAACTGACTGTTCCAACACGTCCGAATGGGTACATTTATGCTAGGCATGGTCCTATTTTTCACCCAAACATGTCGAAACAGTCGGAGCTACATTGTACCGACGATATCCTTGAAGAGTCCAAAGTGCAAAAAGGCAGCAATCTTTGATGAGATGTTACTCAAAAACTGTGTCACTTAGAAACATTCTGTCTGAGGCAACGGGATCACGTAGAGTGCCTCTACAATAACCTCTCTCAGTTTTTTATATCTTTGAGGCATTTGCCCGTGGTGAAAAGTTTTCTGTTGCCCCAAAAATCGTCAGAAGGAGGCAGTGTAAAGTTGCAAAGGGGTGTAACTTTTGTCCTTCTCCTGATGCAACCAAACTGACTATTCCAACGCATCCGAATGGGTACATTTATGCTAGGCATGGTCCTATTTCTCACGCAAACATGTCGAAACAGTCGGAGCTACATTGTACCGACGATATCCCTGAAGAGTCCAAAGTGCAAAAAGGCAGCAATCTTTGACGAGATGTTACTCAAAAATCGTGTCACTTAGAAACATTCTGTCTGAGGCAACGGGATCACGTAGAGTGCCTCTACAATAACCTCTCTTGATTTTTTATAGCTCTGAGGCATTTGCCCGTGGTGAAAGGTTTTCTGTTGCCCCAAAAATCGTCAGAAGGAGGCAGTGTAAAGTTGCAAAGGGGTTTAACTTTCGTCCTGCTCCTGATGCGACCAAACTGACTGTTCAAATGCGTCTGAATGGGTACATTTATGCTAGGCATGGTCCTATTTTTCACCCAAACATGTCGAAACAGTCGGAGCTACATTGTACCGACGATATCCCTGAAGAGTCCAAAGTGCAAAAGGCAGCAATCTTTGACGAGATGTTACTCGAAAACTGTGTCACTTAGAAACATTCTGTCTAAGGCAACGGGATCACGTAGAGTGCCTCTACAATAACCTCTCTCAGTTTTTTTAGCTCTTAGGCATTTGCCCGTGGTGAAAGGTTTTCTGTTGCCCCAAAAATCGTCAGAAGGAGGCAGTGTAAAGTTGCAAAGGGGTGTAACTTTCATCCTGCTCCTGATGCGACCAAACTGACTGTTCCAACATGTCTGAATGGGTACATTTATGCTAGTCATGGTCCTATTTCTCACCCAAACATGTCGAAACAGTCGGAGCTACATTGTACCGACGATATCCCTGAAGAGTCCAAAGTGCAAAAAGGCAGCAATCTTTGATGAGATGTTACTCAAAAATTGTGTCACTTAGAAACATTCCGTCTAAGGAAACGAGATCACGTAGAGTGCCTCTACAATAACCTCTCTCGGTTTTTTATAGCTCTGAGGCATTTACCCGTGGTGTCAGGTTTTCTATTGCCCCAAAAATCGTCAGAAGGAGGCAGTGTAAAGTTGCAAAGGGGTGTAACTTTCATCTTGCTCCTGATGCGACCAAACTAACTATTCCAACGCGTCCGAATGGGTACATTTATGCTAGGCATGGTCCTATTTTTCACCCAAACATGTCAAAACAGTCGGAGCTACATTGTACCGACGATATCCCTGAAGAGTCCAAAGTGCAAAAAGGCAGCAATCTTTGACGAGATGTTACTCAAAAACTGTGTCACTTAAAAATATTCTGTCTAAGGCAACGGGATCACGTAGAGTGCCTCTACAATAACCTCTCTCAATTTTTTATAGCTCTGAGGCATTTGCCCGTGGTGAAAGGTTTTCTGCTGCCCCAAAAATCGTCAGAAGGAGGCAGTGTATTAAGTCAGGATGAAAGCCTATTCAATCTAGGCGCCTGTTTTTGACCAAATCACACATGCGCCTTGAACAACTCTATCTTCAAGGCACTTTTCTCTAATCTCTATAACTCTCCAAATCCACTAAGGCGCAAATTTTACCTCTTGGGCTCAAGATATAGGTTCTTCATCCAAGGCGCCAGAATGGTCCAAAGGCGCATTTCACCTCTAACCTCACCTCTGACCTTACTTGGAGGCGCTAAACCTTTTGACATTTCAAGTAACTTCAAGAGAACTATTTTTCCTTAAGGTGGTTCACTCCTTGCAATTGGATGTATGGTACTTGTAACTCATTTGATTGACTTTGTAATGTTTCTTCTTCTTGCAAAGTAGATAAGGATGATATAAGCTTACTTCATGAATCAGAGTAGAAATCTCTCTTGGACTTGCTAGGTGAAAGGACTTGAACTTGAAGGACTTGAAGTTGATGAAGTGATCCTTCATGATGGCCTTTGAAATTACCTTCTCGGAGTGTAGATGATAACACCTTCCTTGGATAAAGTGGATAACCTCTGACCTAAACTTTGAAGCTTGATGAATCTTGAAGATTGGGTTTCCTCCTACTCCCCTTCTGGGCTCCACTCCATCAAAGGCGTATTTAGTTGTCCAAGGCGCCAACATTCACTCAGGGGCGCCCAAAGAGAAAGTTTACAAATCTAAGGCGCTAAACTCTTATGCAAAAATGGTCATCATCAAAGGCACAAAAATGGGTCTCTGGGCACCAATCTCTACAAGACATTCCATCTCATTGCTCTCCTCCATTACAAGCGCTCACTTACCTCAATCTTGGGCGCATACCAACATCCCAACATCCAAATCACCTAGGCGCTCAAAAACTTCAAGACTCAAGGTGCATTTTATGATCAAACAAGGTATCTCCTGAACAAGGCGCTCATAGTCTCATCAGGGCGTTAATCATCATCATGAGCACTCATATTGTTCTAGGCGCACAGTTATCTCTGGAATGCTCAAGGTGCTCAAGGCACACATACCCTTCTCTAGGCTAGTGTACACTTATTCAAGGCGCTCATTCCAAACTTACATGAACTCCTCATTACAAGACGCACAAACTAGATGATCCTAGGGCATAAGGGCACTCATAGGAGTTGTTATGTGTCATTTTGGCCAAGGTTTTCCGGAGCAGTGAAGACATTAGGAAGGGGATGATCGTTTGGATAGTTTTGAATGCTTTATTTCTCCTTGTTTAAACTAGGCGCTCACTGAGGATTGGAGTAGCCTTTGCACCCTCACATCACGTTAATCGGCGTTTCAGAGGCAATCATAGTATAGGAAGATTTGCACCTTGAAGAAGAGAGTTATCTGGTGAGCGCTTAGGAGTTCTGGTGCCTAGGGGAAAGGTCTAGGTAGAGCGCCTTCAGACTTTGACAGTGAAGTGCCTTAAGGAGTTGGATGATGTTTTTAGCGCCTTAAGGATGATGATGGAGCGCCTTGGATTCAGGTTAGTCTGGAGCACCTTAAGAAGGTAAAGCACTTCAAATGTAAACACAAGTGTTTTGAGCGCCCTAATGAGAAGTTGTCTTGGCACCATAAGTTGTTAAAACGAAGATATGCGCCTTGGATAGTTGCAAAGACCTAATTTAGCGCCCAAGGTTGGAAGACTCTTTGTGAGCGCCTAGTGTTTGAAAGCTCTTTGTGTTTGGTGCATTAAAATGAATTTGGCACCTAAGTAGTATTGAAACACTCAACTGAGTGCCTAAAGCCCATGAGAGAAGTGATATGCGCCTTGATAGGAATATCATGGAAGATGAGTTTACTGAATGGCGCCTTGAATGACTTGGTTGATTAAGTATTTTAGCGCCTAGATATGGGATGAATCATTGAGCGCCTTTGGTTGAGATGATGTCAGCACCTTTGAGATTATAACACTTTGGAGTCAAGTTCGAAGGAGCACCTTGAGAAGGTAAAACACTTCAAATGTTTTCAAGGAATTGGAGAAGTCACTTAGTGCCTAGAAGGAATTCCAGAGCAAGAGGGTTGGAGCGCCTTGAGCTTCAAGTCAGATATGCGCCTAGACCTCTACCCTTTAGCAAGTTGAAGTCCTCTAAGCCTTGACAAAGTGAGAATGCCTTATAGTGAATATGCGCCTTGGGCAAGGTTGAATACAAAGTTGAGGAGTATATCATAATGAGTAAGTGCACTGTAGGGTTAGATGATAAAGACTAGTGCCTTGAGTGTCTTGGTCAAAATTTTGACGTGAGAAGTCTTGCAAGATCAAACCCTAGAGTGCACCTTAGAGAGAACCTATTGATCCTTTGCTTTGACAAGATTTGGGCGCCAGAATGATCCTTAATAAATGGAATGTATCTACACCAATTTTGCGCCTTTAGGGAAGTGATGGTGGCCAGAATGATCCTTAATCTCATGTTTGTGTGCCTAGGTCTAGAAGCAAGATTTGAGTGCCTTAGGATAGGGTTTTTTGCACCTTGTCTTGGAGAGTGAATTTGTGCCTTGGATGATGTTGAAGCGCCTTGGGATGAAATGTGCCCAAACTTACAGAGGGCCTTTAGTGAGGGAGTTGAAGAGAGTGCTTAGAGGAAGGATAGCCTTAAGATCAAACTAAGTACTTAGAAACCTAAGATTAGCGCCTTATTTGAAGTTATACACCTATTCTGGCACCAGAGAGTGAGTTTGAGTGTGAAGAAGTGAATGTCTGCGCCTTGAAGGGGATACAAAGGGAAGATGATGCACCTTGATGGGTTGATGATGGAAATTTGTGTTTTGGAGCTAAATGTGCACCTTGAATCTAAATGATATTTGAGTGCTTAGAGGTAAATAGGGGCGCCTTTGAGAATTCTTTGTGCTTTAAGGAATGGATTGTGGCGCTTTGGACTAAGGTAAGTCCTGAGCACTTCCAATGATTTTAAGGAGCGCCTTGAAGGAGATAGTGCATAGAGGTACAATGAATCTTCCGGAGAACATGGATAGACAACTAAGTCTCCAACTTGAGTCTTCTAAGTGAATTGGATGATGAAGAGAGTCTAGTCATTTTGGGTACTAGTATCAGGATGAATCATCCAAAATGGGTGCCTAGAACTAGAAGGCGCCAATGCATGAGTTCAAGGATCCTCCATTGGAGCGCCTAGCCCAGATGGCTATAGATTGAAAGTTTTAAAGCTAAGTGATGTCTCTTAGGTGAATTCCTAGCCCAGGTGCATGTGTTGGGAAAAACTCTTTGGCTCTGGCGCCTAGAATTGGGAGCTTTGTAAGATGCACCAATTGATGAAACATTTCCATTTTGCGCCTAGAATAGAACTCTCTCACATAGTTGAAATTGACTTGATAGAAGGAGATAAGTCTTAAGGACTAGTTTGGCGCCTCACTTGCCTATCTCACCTTTGAAATGGGCTTTGGTTGATGATCATCATTGATGGCGCCTAGTGAAATGTAAAGCTATTTGCATCTCCAGAGGATCAAAATTGGATTAGGAGATCATCCTTGCAGTTGAGATTGACAGAGAAGTGTTAAAGGAATCACTTCAAAGGGGCGCCTAAGCTAGTTGAGGCGCATATCAATTCCACTGTAACTCCAGACTGACGCTTAGGATCCAGTCATCTCCTAAGGTGCAGTTCCATTCACCCATGACCTCGCTTGGCGTCTAAAACTTGGAAACTCCTTTGGAAAGCTCCTGTTGCGCCTAGAAGATGAGTTTGGGATATCAACTTGCAAAAGGCTTAGAAACTCTTCAAAGATGTTAGGCACAATCCCATGGCACTGGAGCTAAGTTTTGGTGCCTTCAAGGAATAGCACATGAAGGAACTTGGGAGGTCAGGTCCTTGTAAAAGGGAACACCTTGGAACATCTTCCAGGGGTTGAAGTAGTAAGAAAACATCAAGTGAGTCTAGGCACACTCCCTTGTGTGAACAGTTTAGCTCTGGCGCCTAGCCACAGAGTGAGCCAGAAGAAGTAGTTTGGACATTAGAAGATAGACGCTCATTCTACAATGAAGCATTCCACCTTCCTAATCAACAAAGACTTGCAAGAATTGAAAAAGGAAGCTAAGGCGCACCTTCTACTTGTTTCCACCTCCAGAATGCGCCTAACCTTGAAAGGGGGTTCAAAGATGTTTGTTAGACCTTTTCACTCAAGGCGCTCACCTTAGGCGCACTTTCTAAGTCCTTGTCACCTCAAGGAAACACCTAGTTTGGAAGGCGCTTGCCCTGTTCTCCACTCCTTTCAATTGGCGCCTAGAACACAGAATGCATGAAAGGAGCGCCTAGACTCCAGAGGGCTCATTTGGGTGCCTAGCATTTAAAACACTTTCATAATGATGATGTTTTGGCGCCTACTCTTGGAAACAATCCAGAGCATCCATAAACTCTAATTGGCGCCTAATGTTGACAAGGCGCAACTTCAGGAGGAGGTCACCTCAACTTGGCGCCCAAGTCAGAAAAACCTGTAAATCCTTCAAATATGCGCCTACCTTGTGAGGTGATGAGTTGAACATTCCAAATCTTCAAATGTTGCTCAAGTAAGGAAGACATTGTAACATCAAGGCTTCAAGGCCTGTCCTTGTATTTCCATTGAATGAGTTGTACTTCATGCTATTGAAAGCATTTTCCATGTAATAAGACATTGCAAGTTGATTGAATCAAGTAACAAGACAAGTACCCAACTCTAATGTTGTTTCATTCAAATAGTTATCTTGATGTATATCTTTATGTTATTGAAGTAGTTGATGAATTGTTAGCAAGTAAAAGTGTTTAAGTAAGGAAAATTTTTCGTAGAACTAGTTGGGTATCTTACACTTACACCATGCCTATCCATCAAACATCACAATGCAATCAAAATCCTAACAACATGCCCATGATCCAAGATCAAGTGCAATCATGCAAAGATATTATCAATCACAAGCCTATTAAGAATGAACTAGAGTCTTCTAGTACCATACTTTTCCATCAAACACCATCATGTAATCCATGGCCTATCAAGCCTATCAAAGAAAATGCAAACATCCTATGTAATACAATCAGACTTTAAATATTTGAAGTAGCCATCTACAAATATCCATTCAAAAGTGGATTTATAATGCAAGTATGGACGCCATCAATAAAAAAGATTTGTATTAACCAAATATCCATATACGCATACATCAATATCTGTCGATATAAGTATAACATATATACAAAATAGCCATATAGGCTTACAAGAATGCCATATAGGTATACAATGTCAACTATGTACAATACAAAATATATGTCCACAAATGCCATATAGGCATACAACAGAGGAACACAATAAAAAGTCATTCCCCTCTAGCTGGTGAAGAGAATAAATCACGGGCAACCTTTGATCTTCTAGGGGATGGAGACATGCATGTGGGTGGTCTACTACGAACCCGAGGGCTACTCCTCCTATTTAGTTCTTCCTGCACCTTTACCTGTTACAAAAAAAAGTATAGATATTAATATATAGAAATTACATGTTATAAAAAAATGAAACATTTAACAAAATAATCACTTACTGCTAACATATAATCTGTCTCCTCGCTTGCCTCAGTAGCAGGAATAGGCCCTGGTGATGTCATGTCCTATAGAAACCATCCAGATAGAAATTAAACTTCAAATCAATAATCTTTTGATTTTTCAAAAATAGACAACTATAACAATGAATGTAAATTGAAATTTACTAATCTGCCTCATACCCCTGTCAATGCCATAGAGCTATGAATCGCAGAGGCCACACCCTGCTCCATTGCCCTATGAACATGGGGAGGTGTATCCGCAGCCTGCATCATCTGGAAATAAAACAACATTATTCAATTACGAAAACTATAATAGTGATGCAAATCATGGCTCCTAACATACACACACGCTCATCTAAACATGGAAGTACACACAATAAAACACACAAATCACATACAAAAATTTAGTAAGTACAATTCATTCATTAAACTATTTATTTTATTACCTCCGTAAAGCTTTGAAGTCCACCACTGCTGGCAGGTGTTGCCATGAAATCTACAGTGTTAACCTATTCAACATCCAAAATCAGAAATTAGAATACCATTCATATAACGATGCTATTCACATGTAATATTTATAATTGTTTACTAGTTACATACCTCGACAGTAGATGATCTAGTGAAAAATGTAGGTAGAGAACCACTGAAAACTGCATCGACGCTATGACCCTGAAATTTCATTAAAATCATCAATTTAAATTAGTTAATCTTGTATTTCAAAAATAAAATTTAATAAATTAAATTCAATAAACTTGCTAATATTTACCTGAGTATCAAGGCCGAAAGTCTCACTCAGGAGGGTATCTGTCATCACCATTTGCTCAGCTGCAGATGTAACCTATGCACCTGCGTCCTGACTGTCCATGGGGTCATAACCACAGGCTGACCCGCAAGCCTGGCAAGTATGCGGTGGGACCCTACTCCTCGTACTATCTCCCAACCCACTCTGTGTTGCAGGATCAGCATGCTCTATGATGCTCTAGGTCAAGGCACTAATCGACCTCAGTGTATTGACCTCAACACTCTCCTTCACAATGGAAGGGATAGAAACATGCTCGTGGGCTGGTCTGCTGATTACTCGTCTCACTACCCGCTATGGGTCAAGACATGCCCCTGGTCTATCCTGTGCTGAGCCCGCACCTCTACCCTGGAAGTCCCGCATATCAAAATAGTTTGGCACTTTATTGAGGACAAACTCAGAGTAGAGTTTCCTCAAAAAGTATTGCGGGACCTCATTGTTATTGCATGGAGGATGGTCAAAAACCATCCACTACCTCTGCCCGAAATTGTCCCTTATCGCTTGGTTGTTGCACTAATGGATAGGGAACCTCTTGCATGTAATGGCTGGAGGTTGATTTGTTTGTGGGTTTGTGAAAATTGAACACAAGTCTACTTTTGTAATTTGTAATTTTTTGACATCTTGGTATGACAATTTATCTGCATAGTAATCTCTAAACTCTCTCTTTTTATCGGTCCAACTAGTTATTTGCTTGCTAATTGAATTTACATTTGATAACATAGACTCAAGAGATTCGGCAAGCGTGGACCAATGCAAGGTTGAGGTGGAAGGATCTTTCAACCTTGCAATTATATCTTCAATTTGTTTTTTGTTGTTTTCAATTTCCCCCATTATATTATCTTGTGTTCCAGGGGCATGTCGAGGAATGAATGGAGGAGGTTGTTGTTCTGCAAGTATTTCTTCCTCAAGAATTTGTGGATTTTGAGGAGGAGGAGGAGGTGCATTAACATTTCCTACAATTAATAAAATATACATCAAAAATCAACAAAAACCTACCTATTTAGGAAGAAATTCAAACAAAAAAACAAAGATAACTCACCCCTTTGGCGTGCTCGATGTCGTGGTGGCATTTCGGTGATGAATTGACAAATCTTTTGTGTTGAATGGCGTTTTGTAGAACGCGAGCGCGTTTTTGAAGGGTTTTATGCCGCGGGCGGAGGAAAAAGTCATTGAAATGAAATGACAGCGGGTTTTTTTTTTAATAAATAGCAGTTTATAACGTGAGCGTGTTATAACGCGCTCGCGTTATAACGTGCTCGCGTTATGGCTCGGCAATGACGAGCCTAAGGCTTGTCATTGCCAAGCCATAACGCGAGCGCGTTATAACGCGCTCGCGTTTTGCCTTAAATTTTTTTGAAAATTTTTTTGCCACTTTTTGGCCCCCCATCTTTTTGCACTTACCCTTTGTCTATATCTTAATGTAGTGCTTGCCTATGCTGATAGTGGTTTAATCTCTTCCAAATAGTGGTGCTTGTATCTCTATTTTTCTGGTCTACTTCAATGAGGATAGTCTTTCTTATTTGTGATAGTATGACAATCTGTCTGCTCTTTCTCTCATGACAGTTTTCTATGGTGACAAGTTCTCTATGTCAAGATTTCAAGAATGACAAGTTTTTAGTTCCAAGACTTCAATGGTATCCTATATTACTTTCTTCAATCACAGTAGAAAGTGAGTAGTGATAGTGATTTCAAGTTTCTGTTTTTAGCTACTCCATGAGTTTCAGATTTGACATTGCTTTTATGCTAGTTTGCATTTGGTGATAGTGCTATATGAAGTTTACTCTCTTCACACAGTTTGCATATCTGCTCAAGATTTTAGAGATTGGTCAAGATGTCAGCTTCATGATTGTTCAGGTTTCATATTTGTTTGTGATAGTGGTATTCATTCTTTTCTTAAATGTTAGTAGTATAGCTACTTTGCTTCAAATTGGTAAAGGCATCTTTGATATGCACTTGCAATATGATTGTTACTGCACTTTTATGAAGCTTATTTACAAGGGGGCCAATAATTCTTTGTCATTAGATTTCAAAGGGGGGAGAGATAGTGCTGAAGATTTTTCCATCAATGACAAAGGGGGAGTTTGTTGGAATAGGTTTGTAATTGATGTCAAAAGTTGGTGTATGCTTCATCAGGATGCTTCATGATGTGTTGTTCATGTTTCATGATATGACATTGATCTCTTCAAGATCAAAGAAGGTTGAGTTCACCGAAAGATGTTGATGAGTTGATAGGTTGACAACCTATATCATTTGCATTTGTTGTTCCTCATTGATTCATTGTTTGCCTTGGTAATTGATAATGCATTCAATGAATTATTCCTTGTCCAAGATGATAGAGGTACAGATGCTTGTTCATTCCTTCATGGAGTTTATTATAAAGTTCATTCTTGACTAATCATTTCAAGAGTTCATCCTTGTTGATGATTGTTGGTAAGATTATTTGGTATTGGTGCAATTGAGTTGATATAATAGTGGCAAGAGGTGATTGTAGAAGCATTACTGAGATTGCTTCATATCAAAAAACTTAAGGTGCCTCATATCAAAGTGGTTAGGGTATGAAAATGGTTTGAAGTAATTAAAGGTTTAAGACCTAATATGTAATTTTGAGATCCTAATGACTAGAGTTTCCTTCCATATCAAATTCTTCATGGTCAGGGTCTGTTATAAAGAAATTAGGGTTTTGCTTTTGTTTTGGAGACCTAATTTCTATTTATCCAAAAAGCCATAGCTTTATGTTTAAAACCCTAAGTTCTATGTCCTAAGACAAACTCTAATGCATATGTTATTACACTCGTTAGTTGCTTTTTTATTTTTAGAAAGTGACCTTTTATCACAGGTCAGAAATAACTTAAGTCACAATCTTATGGGGTCATTGACATGCTTTAACCGACCCTCATACCTAGTAAGACTGGATCCTCCGGTCACCAGACATTGTTTGGGTGCCAAAAAGAATATCAAAGGTCGTGGTTTAATGGTTTTGAAGGGGTGAAGATGAAATCAAAGGTGTATATTTGAATCTGTTTCAAATGCCAATGGATATCTTCTATGGGTTAATTTTGGCATGCATACTCTTATGAAGTGTGTAGAGCTGTTCAAAAAGCTAAATATAACAAAGCTAGAAAAACATATTTAATTGATTGACATGCCTAATGCATGTAGAGACCACTCTCTCTCTCTATTTAGATGCCCACTCCCTCGTCATATTGATGTTTTTGTAACTGATACAACAGGCACAAATTGGAATCTAATAAAGAAGATTATGTGTAGTGAATAAAGTTTTTTTTGTATGAGGATATTAGTGTGGATTAGGGGATTGGTAGATAGATGAAAGTGTTTTTGATTGTCAATTATGAAGTGGAAGATATGCAGAGTATGAGTACATTATGCAGATGAAGATATATATTGTTGCAAAGAGATATGTAGGAAATGAATGAAAGAGAGATGTAGAAGAATTGAGATAGTGTGAAAAGGGGATTTGTAGATTGAGTTTACTGAGAAGAAAATGCAGATTGTGTATGAGTTTGATTGAAAGGGGATATGCAGAGATTAGTGATTTGTATTGAAACAAAGTAAACCTCTATATACTTTTTGTTTTTCTGAGGTTGTTGTAAGATTTCTTATTACCAGTGAGGCACATAAAGTCTTATCAGTGAGATATTGCCTATGAGGCATACATTGTAACCAGTGAGGTTTATGGCCAGTTAGGCTTAGTGGAGATCATGTTCATAGTAGTTTTTTACCCTTCTAGGGTTTTCTACTCAATCACCTATGTTATGTGTTGTTCCTATTTGACTCTTGTACTTAATGATTTTATGTCCTGATGCATTTGTCTTATGTTTCATGATTAGTCATATCATGTTTTATTGTTTTGGCACTATTGTGAGAAGAACTTGTTTGAAGAATTATTTTGTTGACCACTGATTCACCCCCACTCTCAGTGGTCTAAAGTATTCCAACAATTGGTATCAGAGCATTAGGTTCCTTGAAATAAGTTTAACCAACTTAGGTGATCCTGGTAGTGGAATACTCATTATGGCTAATCAGGAGGGTCATTCTACTTCTAAAGCACCTCTTTTTGATGGGTCAATTTATTCCATTTGGAGTTTTAGAATGGAGTCCTATTTGTCCTCTTTAGGTTATGATGTTTGGGCTGCAGTAGAAAATGGGTATGTTGTGCCTTCTGAGCCACCTTCCATTGTTGATAAAAAGAAAGCCTATGAGTGTAATGCCAAGGCTAATAATGCCATTTGTTGTGGGTTGACAAATGAGATCCTTGTTAAGAATATGCATTACAAAAGTGCAAAGGGCATTTGGGACAAGTTGGGAAGCATCTATAAAGGTGATGAAAGATTAAAGAAGAAAAATTCTAAGCCTTTAGAGCAAAATTTGAAGGGTTAAAAATGAATGAAGAAGAGAAAATTGTTGATTACCTTCTTAAGGTATATGAAATAGTTAATGCAATTCATGGTCTTTGTGAAACCCTAGATGAAATAGTGGTGGTCAAGAAGGTCTTAAGGTCTTTAACATCCAAATATAATTCTAAGGTATCTGTTGTTGAAGAAAGAGATTAGAGAAAACTTACCTTGGATGATATACATGGCACATTCACTCTTATGAAATGAGAATTTGTCATGATGAATCAACAAGCAAAGAGGTAGCCTTGAAGACTAAAAAAGGGAACAAAGAGGCATATTCAAATTTAAAGGATTTGGATGTTCAAGAGTCCAACTTTGTCAATAGATTGAAGAAAGGATCAGGTAAATACAAAGGGAAGCTTTCATTCAAGTGCTTTAGTTGTGGTAAGATAGGACATTATGTTGTTCAGTGTCCCTATAAAGATCCTGAAAGTGATGAAGAGAACATTAGAAGACAAGGAAAGAAAAAGCAATATAATCCCAAAAAGAAAAACTTTTTCAAAAAGAAGAAAAGTTTATTCATTAAGGACATGCTGATGTAACTAATAGTAGTTTTGAAGATTCTCTTGAAGAAGGAGAGGAAACTTTGTTTATGACTGATGTTAGTCTAAGTGAAAATCAAAAAGAAAAGGATGAAGATCAATCTAATAATGATGAACAAAATGATGAAGAAGAGGTTGATCTTGAAGGAGAATTGATGTGTGCACTTGGTGAGACAAAAAGACTAAAAAAGGAGGCAGTTATGCAAAGAAATTAGACCCTACAAGAAACTAAAAATCTGATCAGCAAGGTTAATGAGTCTAAAATGTTGGTTTCTAACCTAAAAATTCAACTTGAAGAGAGAAAAAAGATTTTAGAAGTCACCAAAATGGAGTTAGACACCAAGAAAAAGGAGTGTTATAGTTTAGAGGTAGATGTTGTATCCCTGAGGAAAAGGCTTGATATGTGTGGCAGTAGTGATAAGTTAGTAGACCTCTTGGGCAAACAAAAAGGCCACAAAGGCAACACTGGTTTAGGGTTTATAGAAGGCCAATGTTTATATTCCAACGATCCTCAAGAGAAAGGAGTTGAAGGAAGACATAAAACTTCACCAAAATCTGATCACACTAATCTGATTCAACATATTGATGGTGGTGACTTAATCAATGTCACAAACAGAAAGTTCAAGAAATCGTCAAGTACAAAAAGGAACATTTCATTCAGGTATAATCTATATTTCTATGGTTATTTCTTTTATTGTAATCAATATGGGTATAAGGCTAGTGAATGTAGAGTTGTGTCTAGAAGGAGATCAAGCCCTGTAAGAAGACATCCTTTTGAGATCTTGAGTATGTTGAGATGCTTTAATTGTGACAATTTTGGACATATAGCTAAGTTTTGTAGACCTATCTTGGAAATGCAACAAAAGAAAACTAGTGTTGACTCCAAAGTGACATCTTCTAGTGCTAATAAGAATAAGGATAAGACAAAATCAGTTTGGAGACCAAAGATAGTTGACAAAAAAGTTGATGCTATGCTTGTTCAAATTAGCCTTCATGTCAAGAAGAAAGAACTTTGGGTCATAGACAGTGGGTGCTCTAATCACATGACTGGCGATAAGAGAAAATTCATCAAATTAGAAGATTATTCAGGTGGATCAATCAAGTTTGGGAAAAATTTTTGCATTCAAATCAAAGGGAAAGGTACCATATCCTTGGATGATAATACACCTTTGCATGATGTGTACTATGTAGAAGGCCTAAAACATAACCTCCTGAGTGTAAGTTAGATTTGTGACAATGGATTTAATGTTGTATTTGATGCTCAAGGTTGTGAAATAAGGAGAAAATCTCGAAAAATAGTTGCAGTAGGGTTGAGAACAAAAGGAAATATTTATAATCTTCAAGGGACTTAAAACAAAGATAAAAGTGGACAAGCTTGTGTTGGAAAGAGACACTACTCAACATTGATAGGTGTTGTCATTGATGGCAACTAAGATCATTCCACTCATCCATAGTGTAGTATCTAATCATACCGGAAGTCAGAATGATAATCTAAGTCCAGGAGCCTGAAACATAGCATATAGAAAAGTCCAATTTTTTGGTCAACGGACCTCTCCAGATAATCATTATGTGGTACGGATCTGAAGGAGTGTAGAGAGACAAGTCAAGACAATCTAAATCCAAGTTTTTAGCATCCAGTGGTAATGGGATCAGAAGTTATGAGCATCTGAGTACCGGGCCCTATTATGACAAAATAGTTCAATGAAGAATAGGTAGACTTATGTTAATTCTTGTGCGGACCCAATAGAAGTGTTTTGATGAACTATGTATGAGATAGAATGTTAGTGGCCAACATGTATGATGATCTACATGTGTTATTTTTAGTACGCATCAATATTGGTGTATGGATCTAGCTGATAGAATAGACCCTTCTTCAAAAAGTTCAAAGTGTTGTTACTGCCGACTGGCAAGTGATTGCAATTCAAGATAAGTATATATAGCCAATGATTGTGGATATTTTGAGGTGTGTTGCAATTGTGGAGAAAATGTAAAAGGAAAAGAAATCTAATATCCGAATGAAGGAAGAATAGAAAGAAGAGCAGAATAAAGATGAAGTGTACAAAGTCAGTATTTGCACTTAACCAGAACTGATCTATAGCATTGGCAGATGCATCTTACCAGTTCAAAATATCTGTAAATCTCTTGTAAACATTTATGTATGCAGTGAGCCTCCTCTTGAGCAGTGAGCTCGGGACAATGAGCCCAAATGCATGTGCATTCCCTTTTATAAAATACTTTTAACAGGGTATTAATTTTTGTGGGTTAACCACCACCGTGGTTTTTCCCTTAACCAAGTTTCCACGTCAAAATCTTGGTGTCAAATGTGTCTTTCATGTTTTCCACTCATATGCTATTATCTATTACTGGAATGTTTATATCCTTGATTTAATTTTAAGTTGTGAAAGAAGAATAACAACAGTAAAAGGTTGAATAGAGCAATAATTGATTCAGCCCCCCTCTCAGTTGTCTGAACCTATTCTAACAATTGGTATCAGAGCTGAGGTCCTTTGAAAAGGCTTAACATCTTAAGGAAGATCTGGGAAGATAGTAGAATGGATGAATATGACCTTCAAGGGAAACTTAATCTCACCCTAGATGATCTTGAGCAGTCCAAGGCAGAAGTACAAGAGCTCCAAGACAACCTCAAAAATGCTGAAGACTTCATTAAAGTTTAAAAAAAAAAATGAGCAAATCCAATGCAAAAGGAAAGGAACCACCTCTTCAACTTGGAAAACCTTATGAAGACAAGGCCCTGGATGAGAAGACAAAGGAATGTGAGAAGTTAACTAAAGAAGTTACTATTCTAAAACATGAGATGGAAACTAGAGTGATGAGACTAACAAGGAAATTGAAGATAAGAAGAAAGCTGAAGAAGAGTTAAATCAAAATCTAAAAAGAGTTTTGAAGAATGCTACAAATTGGATGCGATAGCTGGCCTTCTAGAATCTAATCTACAAGAAAGCAGAGACAATGAAAGAGAACTTCAGAGATAGATTATCACACTCAGACATGACCTAGAAATTGCAAATGAGTTTAAGGAGAAGTTCAAGATAAGCTCAGCTAAACTTGAAGCACTCTTTGAAGGGCAGAAAAAGGATGTTGATAAGCATAATCTCAGGTATGAGAAAGGAGAAAGCTCCGGATCCGGACAAAGAAATTTTCAACCTAGGAATGGGAGAAACAGATCTAGAAAACTACTAGTAAGACAACCAAATGCTCAAAGATATCTATCATTCAATGGAAATTGTTTCAACTGCAACAAATTTGGTCATAGAGCTACTCAGTGAAGAAGCAGGGTAAATCAAAATGGTCTATCCTTCTTCGGTCAATGCTTCAAATGTAACAGGTATGGTCATAAATCAAATGAATGTAGAAATATGACAGTAAATAATCCCAATAACAAAAGAATTAGCAATTCTCTCAATGGTTTCTAATTTTTTTGCAATGGGTTTGGACATATGGCTAATCAGTGCAAATCAAGAGAAAATCAGGTTTATAAGAAAGGAAACATTGTATGCTATAACTGTAATAAATCTGGTCATATTGCAAGATTCTGTAGAAGTAAAGACAATGGAAGAAAAGCTCCAATAAACAAAAAACTGGATGAGCAGAAATAAGACAAAGGCAAAAGGAAAATTGATGTGGATGAGATATGGAGTGAAATGAACAAGATTTGGATTAAGAAAGATACGGTAAACAATGATAATGAGTCTGCACCGGAATCCGGTGCTGACAATTCCTCCGAGAATTAAGCCAAAAACTCTGGCTTAGGGGGATTTGCATAGAACATCAAATTCCCCCGATCAGTAAGTGGTGCCTGAATCTGGCACACTAACAGAGAATACTCTAAATTGATCCAAAACCTATGGAAGGATTTGGGTCAGTGTAGGATCATGATGGGCCAAACACTACCCCTAAGTGGCAATGTTAAATGTGAAAAACAGACTTAAGTAACTTCATGTCAAAAATTGAATGAGTTATCTACACAATCTAGAAAAAATATAGTAATAAAAGTTGTAACAAATTGAATATAGTTTATGGGTTACTACTTTTTTTTTGAAAATTTTAAAAATAGTTTGGTGAAAATTAGATATTCAATGAAGCACTACTAAAATTTTTAGAAAAACGTAAAAAGTATGTGTCATTCTGGCCAACCTAAGTATGAGAAAAAGATAATATTTTTCCTCCATTATTTGCATTTGAGTAAAGGACACATGATCGGATGTGACGCATATTTTTTTGAATTTTTTAAGTAAATAAATAATTATTTATGATTTTTTTATTGTGACTTTTTTAAAATATTAAAAATTAATTTTCCAGCCAACCTAACTTGGTCAAAAATATATGAAAATCAAAAAATTTAAATTTTAATGTATACCCACTAAATCCTAGAATGCGATGCATCTTTTGGATTTAAAAAATGATTAATATGTTAAAATTTATGGATGTTTTTTAATATGTATATTTATTAGGAAATCAGACATAGCATATGTACAAAATTAATAATAATTACCTATTAAAATTATTATGAGGCATATATTAGATTTTTAGAATCTTAATACCTTCCTCTATAAACTCTTTTCATTTGATTAAATTTAGTTACCAAAAAGTCTGTCAGGTTCAAGGATGAAATTGTGAAAAATTTCAGGATCACTAAATGGGTAGTTTTGCAACTTTCTTTGGCAAGTTTTGGGACTCCCACTTGCCTAAATATGAGGTAATCCCAAGGTATTTTTGGAGGGAATCCATATTTGAGCTATAAATATTAACACCCTTTCCATCCAAATCTAAATATTAGTCTAAATGTTTGCACTTTTTCATCCAGTAAGTTTTTTCTCCATTGCCATTGTTTGGCCCATCATGATCTTGCACTCACCCATTTTGTCATGCCCACATTTCACATGCGTTCACAACACACAACCACGCATGTTCATGTCCACATGCGACATGTGGTCATGATATGAACCGTAAATTTTTTTCCCCTTACTACTCTGGAAGCAACCCTCACACCCACAAGCATGCTCGGTTGCGTATGTTTAAGATGACAAAGTGATTGTTGCTACGGAATATTCTACACACATGTGCATGTTGATATCGATCTCGATGTATGTGTCGGTTTAGTTGCAATGTTTAGGATTCCTTTTTAGATGGTTGGCATTTAATCACTTTTCTCAATTTATATCAAATACCGGCTCACTTATCTACTTTTAACATTCCATCGTCTAACTATTAAATTATCTATTTATTTCAATAAATTGTCTCATTTACTTAGTCTACCATTGGTAATAGTTAACTAGAGTTCGCGTTATCTATTACAGGTCGATCTGTTGCTTTCCAAATAATTAATAGTCTAAATAATTTGTCTCATTTATTCTTTACATAAATATTTAAATATATATATATATATATATATATATATTTAAATATATATATATTTTTTAAAAAACAAATAAATTTTATTTTAATAAAGACCCTCTTTCACAATGATTAAATGGTTAATCATATATTTACATTTTTACTTGCAATACAATTATTCATTTATACACACACACACACACATATATATATATAATTATCCCTATAGATTTACATATCTTTTTTTTAATTTGAATGACACCCCAACATCATTACAACTAATATATATATATATATATATATATACATTTATTTTTAATTAAACATTTTAACCCATACTAATGGGAGTTCCACTCTTGTTTTAATACATATTATTATGCAAACCCAACTCATAGGTCTGGGGGTTAAATAACCCTATAACTTGTTGTTTCTGGAATGTTTGTTGCAGGTGGGAAGGGCACGGCGGCGGCGGAGGTCATGGCATGGTCGCAGGCCGTATGGAATGAGGGAAGGTGGAGTGGAGGGTTGTAGGGGCCATGGACGGCATCGTCGGCGGAGCACAGTGGACGGCGGGGTGTGGCGTTGGAGGGAGCCGTAGGGGAGGGAGCCGCGCTGTGTTTAAACCGCGGCGGGGACGGGGGCATAAGGCCACGGTGGGGTGTTAATTCACATCGTGGGGTGTGGGTGGGGCTCCGCCCCTCCCCACACCCTTCTTATTTGTAAGTGGTTTTTGGTGGGGGTTTAAACCCCCACCATAGTCCTTGAAACATTTGACTGTGTAACTTATGAAAACAACGAACTCTCTTTGCTGTTTATTTGCTAATTTTGAAATTTCAAATGAATATTAACTATATATATATATATGTATGTATCATTTTCATAATTTCATTTAACTTAAATCTATTTAAATTAATATATATATATAGACAAATATACCTAAAATTTACACGACTTCATTTAATAATATATATATATTTACAATTGTATCAAATTTCCACATCATCATTTCATAATAAAATATATATATATATATATATATATATATATATATATATATATATATATATATATTTATATATATTTAATTCATAACAAATACTAAAGTGAAACAGAAGTAAATACCCATTTAATTCGTATATTTCAACTAAATTACTTT
Organism: Cunninghamia lanceolata; assembly: GCA_027924645.1. NCBI lineage: Eukaryota > Viridiplantae > Streptophyta > Pinopsida > Cupressales > Cupressaceae > Cunninghamia > Cunninghamia lanceolata. The sequence goes on from BSBN01000506.1 coordinate 338,109, forward strand.
TACCTATCAAGTAACATTCCATTTCAAAATAATTCAATGATAAGAGTAAACATGGAAAATCTATTAGAACTTTCACTTCAAATAACAACAACATACAAGTAATTTCATTTTCAAAGGCAAATTAACAACTTTCTTAATACTATAAATGTAACTTTGTTCACTAAGTAATACAAGAAATAAATTTAATCAACTGATCCAAATCAACAACTAATTCCACAACTTTACAATCTTGATAAATAGAAATAACAACTATAAGATCCCACCACTCACAAACATTCTAAGGGAGTATTTACTTTCTTCTCCCAGCTCACACAAGTGATGTAATGTAATAACCAATTAAAGTCACAACTATCAACATAATAAGGGAGGATTTTCTCTCCACTCCCAAGATAACAACTTTTGCAATAAATTCAAGAGAGAAGTTCTCACCTCTAAAACTCTTACAGAATGAAACTTTAAAAGACCAAGCTCTCATTACAAATAGGAAGATAGAACATTTTTTTTAACAAGGCAAAATCCCTTTAATCCTTTTAACATGCTCCAACAGTAACCTACATGACAACAAGGGAGAAAACAACAACCAACTAGCTCTCCTCCCTACCATAGACCTGCAAGAGGGTCACCCCCGAGCTAGGGAGACCATCCATATACCCAGGGTAGAATAGACCAATCACTTCACAACATTGAAACAACAACAAACAAAGTAATAAACACACACACTCCCATGGTATACTCACAATACAAAGACTCAGCTAAGGTGAGTTCAGGGAGGGTAGGGAAGTAGACTCTCTCACTCAAGGTGTCATTCTTCAAAACATATATCACAACTGATCACATGGCCTCAAGCCAACAAGTTAATATTTCACAAGGCCTCAAGCCATCCAAACAATCAAATTTCTAGGGATATCCAAACAGGCTCTCAAAGCCATAAAGCCCTCTTGGCTCAAAAGTACCAACATGCCCTCAAGGCATTTCATATATCAAGAAAACAAGAAAGACACCCGCAGAGGTTCACACCTTCCCTTCCCTATACGTGATGAACATTGCCTTCCAACTGGAAGGAGCTCTTTCAACACCCAACACAAAACCCCAAATAACAGAAAAACACATAGAAAACATTTGCAATCCCTATTCATCAAACAAGAACACAACATACATATCAAGCAAAGATCATACAAGTGAGTAGTCTTGTTCACCAACCTTCACAAGCGCAATTATGGAAGAAATTTGATGAAGAGCTCCACTCTTAGCCTCCTCCTCCAAATTCTCCTTCTTTTCTCAATAATCCAACCCCCTTACTCTCCTCCTCCTTTCTCTTTTAAAACTAATTCCCTCTATTTTCCTTATTTCCCAAGTGGCATTAAACAACTAAACCCACAACTCATCCATTATCCTAGTGGACTTAAAACAATTAACCCCACTCAAGAGGTTCCCCACTATAGTCCTTTAACAACACATGGAGAAATAAAATACCATAAGTAAAATAAAAATAAAGAAGAGGAGTGGGTGACACACCACCCTCATTAGGGGGAACCCCACCAAAAGAGAGGCACAAGGAGACAAGCACTCCATTATTAGGGGATCATGGAGTTGTTCCATGACTTGGAAGTGGGCTTGAGTGTGGATTCCACTCAACCCATTGTCCCCATGCTTCCAAATTCGTCACTTAACTTCACTATGAAGTTTAAGTGACCATATGGAGGTTAACCCAAGGTTATCCTAGTCAAAAAGGTCCCTAGACCCATGGGGTATAACCCAGGGTTGATTTTTACCTAGTTAGGACTCCCAGAGTCAAATAAAAACACAAGAAAAGGGTCTAAAAGAAATAAAGTTTAAACAAGATCCAAAACAACATTTCTTACAACACTTATCATAATAAAAGTAAATCAGAAGATAGCCCTAATTCCCTTGACCTCATGCAACATTAACACATTACAACATTACAACATTTCTCCAAACACGAGGATGATCTTAGTTCCTCGTGGAACTAGATCAGCTCACAAGGGATACAACATATGGTATAGGATGATCTCCTGTATATGTGGTTTCGTTAGCAATACCTACACACTCAAACTCGAAGTCAATAACACATAGAGATATCATAGCCGAAGCAATTTAAATACATGCATACCTAAACATTCTACCATATAACATCCTGAAATCACATTAAAGCTCCATTTCTAAAATTAACCATTCTCATTTTCTTAGAAGCAACATCTAATTACCATCCCACAATTATTTCCTTAAAAATCAATTAGGTTTAATAAACAAGATTCAGGATCAATAGTTTCTCAACATAAAAATAATAACAATAGCACTGCAAATAGTCTCATGAACAGTAGTGTAAAAAAGTAGGCCTCACACATTTCTGGAAGAAAAGATGTTGATATGAAATCTTATGGATTGATACATGAAGAATTTTCAAAACAAAGTAACCGAATACAATCAGGGCAACACATTTATTACAAAGGCAAAATAGGTAATGCAGAGCTTTAAAAGGTCACTTAATCACTTATTTGAATCACCTTGCATTCGAAGTACAAGAAGAAGAGCATTTGGGCCACAAGTCCAGAGATTCAGGTAGAGAATGAATTCAATTGGTAGTTGATCAACCATATCACCGTGAAAGTAAAAGGTACCTCTTTGAAAATCTTTGAATCTAAAATCTGTTGAAATGGCTACCCCTCATGTTGTTGACATTACTGAAAGGCCTCGACCCAAATTTAAGAAGCATCCTTACAAATTAATTCAAGTTGATCTGTTAGGTGCTTTTTCAAGTGTTCCATATGGCGTGTTACATGTAGAAGACATTAGGGTTTACATTCATGAAATATAGATGAGTTTGGAGATTCAAGGTATGTGGATTTATTTGGGAAACAACACATGGATGAAAATAAAGAACTTAAACCTGAATATAAGGCACTGCAGGATAAACACTTTGTTCAGGTTATGGGGTTTCTGACATTTGATGAGGATGAATGGGTCTAATATGTCTTAAGTCAGATACATGATGAATTCATTTGGTTGTTAAATCCGTTCAAGATTACCAGGGATGCTATCAGAAATGTAACTGGTTTAAACTCAACTGGAGGACTACCCATGCTGAAAGCTGTGAAAAACCAGACAGTAATTGATGCTACCAGAGCTAAGTTGGACAGAAGAGCAATGACCATAAATGATATTATAGAGCCAGATGTCAAATTCGCCTCCATGGTGATTGGATACAAGATTTACCACTCAAGCATAGAAAATTCTATTTTTGGAACAACCATTTATGTTGCATACAAGATGCTAAAAGAAAATGTTGATTATGACCTGTGTGAACTATTGTAGAATCAATTGATTGAAAATTTGAACAAGATCAAAAGGGATAAGAAGAACACCTTCAAGTATGGTACACTAATTTTATGTCTATTCTTTTACTTTATGAATGAGGTACTTGGGGTAAGAGGTGTACATTGGACTAAGGATGAGCCAGTTGTCATTGAAATCAAAAATCATCTTCGCAACATTGGTGATTTCAATGCTAAGAAAACGACAATATGGGGTTACTTCAAAAAAATTTAGAATATGATGCACTCAAGGGAAAGATATCCTAATTCAATTGTTGACAAATACAAAAATGAAATATGCTTCATGGTTGATACTGATAAGTGTTTAATGGAAGCATTGGAACCCAAAACTATTTGGATCATGCCCATGGGGTATGAAGTAGATGAAAGGATCTTGGATATGTATGCTCAACATCTACTAAGCAAGCCCAAAGACACAATAGTTGAAAGATTTGGAACTTATGAGGAGTTGAGTTTAAAGTTGCATACTGAGCTCAGAGAACTAGAAACAAATAGGAGAGTAAGAAAAGAAGTTGAGCAACTAGCTGAAAATCTTGGCCTAACAAAGGAAGTTGTGAATAAATTCAGAGAAAGAATAGAAAAGGATGAGAAAGAAAAACAAGAAAAGAGACAAACAAGTGATCTGGTGGAACCTTCTTCCACTTCAAGAACTACTAGAAGTTCTACTACTGCCTCTGCTCCTTCCAAATCTGCAAAACCAGAAGCAGAATCATCCAAAAATTGGGAGAAAAGGAAGAAAACAAAAGCCTCCTAGACCTATGAAAGCATAAGAGAAGATGAAGTAGAGATAGACTTCGACATTGAAATCAAGGAACCAAAAGTTACTAAAACAAAAGTTGCAAAGTTAACCAAAGAAAAGTCCTATGGAAGCAAAAGGACTAGCAAAAAGCAAAAGACTAAAGAATATGAAGAGTATGTTGAGAAACCCACACTCTCGCTAGAAGATGTGATAAAATCAGTCACTGTGGATGGTAATCTAAAACCCATGATTGAATTCTATGATGAATACAATTATATGGATAAAAGGGTATTAGAGGAAGCAATTGTCAGATATCTCAACATCTACAACAAGACACTAATTGAGATAACTTCTGAGTTACCACAAAGTCTAGAAAATATCTTGGAATTAAGAAAAGAAAATACCAAGTGCAAGGATGTAGAAATTAGAGAACATGAGCTGATAAATCTGTGTCCTCAAATTTCTCCTGAACAAATAGATATGATACTTAAGGAAGTCAAAGATTCTTTTAAAAGCATTAAAGACGCATAATTTTCACGTAGTTACAAAAGAAGTGTCAGATGGTGAAGAAGAGAATATTATTGAGCAACAATCTGAGTTGGGTGGAGCCTCTGTTCTGGAAGTAGAACAAGCAATTCAGGAGGATACAGAAATGTTGGATAAAATATTTGATGCAGAAGATACTCCCAATCCATTTGACACAACAGGGAAAGAGGATAATGTTATTGTTTCACTGAACCCTCCTGATCAGATAGCAAGTGATAAACAAACAAGAAAAAGTTTCTTTGCAGAGAACATAGAAAAGGATAAAGTGGAGTTAGAAGAAGAAAGATATAAGAAAGATAAAATAGAAGAAGATGGTGCAAATGTTGAAGCACCTAAAGCAGAGACTAAGAAATCAGGAGATCAAATGGTTGATTCTAGAATGACTACAAGAGACACTACAGAAGGTCTTCTTGGGAAAGAAGTAATTAAACTTGATGAACTAGAATTACTTCAAGGTCTAGCCAATCCAGATGCCCTCTCTCCAATTCAACTGATGAAGATTGCATCATTCACCCAAGTAAAGGCTAAAGAGAAGATGTTAAAGTTCCACACGGAGGAGAATGAGCTACTAGGACTTGCAACCAGAGTTTTGGAGAAATTAATGCCAACCTATCAGAAGAATCAAAATGATTCCCCCTCCGGACATCTGAAGAATCTTGTAAGTTCAGTAAATTCACATTTTGAGTCCTTTGAGAGGTCAGCAGAGGTAAAAGTTTAGAAAGAATTCTTAGATAAGAAATTTTGTGAATTAAAGAACCTAATAGGAAATGATAGAAGAATACTTGGTATTAGCATAAAGAGTATTCAAAATGCTCTAAATGATGGAAGTGATATATACAAATTATGTCTATCATGGCCCAAAGTTAATAAGGGTATTGAGAACAAGATAAAGAAACAAGAACAAAATTTGTCAAATCTCTCTCAAAATTTTGATCCCCTATTAGTTTCGCCCATAAGTCAAGAATGCCAAGTAATCAACTTGACTGAGGAAATAAAGAAACTTGCCAAAGAGAAAAGCAACATTATGAAAAGAATGTGTGAGCTCCGGGGAGTAATTGCCCCTAAGTTGGAGACAATGTTTAATGCCTTATCTAAAGCCCAGATTGCAGTCCAGACTAGTGTTCCATCAGACCTATCAAAAGCAGAAGCTTACTCATTTTTGTTAAATGGGCACATTTCAATTTTGGATGGAATGAAGAATACTTGGGCCTCTGAACTTGTGCAAATAAAAACTAGTTTTACAAACACCATCAAGTTCATGTGAATGGAACTTAATGGTTATTTGTACATATGTGGCAATATATACATAAATTTTGAAGGAATTTTGATTTACAGATCCCACCCTTTGCCATTGATATCAAAGGGGGAGTGAAGGGTAGTGAAAAATGAAGCAGTCAGTAAAGGGAGAGAACTGGATTAAGTGAAGGGCACAGATGCACAGACAAAGGGGGAGTTGCTCTAAAACACTTAGTCATTTTTCACTAAGTGTTGCCATCAATACCAAAGGGGGAGATTGTTGGCAAGAGACACTACTCAGCATTGATAGGTGTTGTCATTGATGGTAACTAAGATCATTCCACTCATCTGTAGTGCAGTATTTGATCATACCAGAAGTCAAAATGATAATATATCTAAGTCTGGGAGCCTAAAATAGAGCATATAGCAGAGTCCAATTTTTTGGTCAGCGGATCTCTCTAGATAATCATTATGTGGTGCAGATCTGAAGGAGTGTAGAGAGACACCAAGACAATCTAAATCCAATTTTTTAGCCTTCGGTAGTAATGGGATGAGAAATTATGAGCATCTGAGTACTGGGCCCTATTATGACAGAACAGTTCAATGAAGAACATGTAGACTTATGTTAATTCTTGTGCGGACCCAATAGAAGTGTTTTGATGAACTGTGTATGAGATAGAATTTTAGTGGCCGACATGTATGATGATCTACATGTGTTATTTTTGGTACGCATCAATATTGGTGTATGGATCTAGCCAACAGAATAGACCCTTCTTCAAAAAGTTCAAAGTGTTATTACTACCGACTGGCAAGTGATTGCAATTCAAGATAAGTATATATAGCCGATGATTGTGGATATTTTGAGGTGTGTTGTGATTGTGGAGAAAATGTAAAAGAGAAGAAATCTAAAATCTGAATGAAGGCATAAAAGAAAGAAGAGCAGAATAAAGATGAAGTGTACAAAGTCAGTATTTGCACTTAACCGGAACTGATCTCTAGCATTGGCAGATGCATCTTACCAATTCAAAATATCTGTAAATCTCTTGTAAACATTTATGTAGGCAGTGAGCCTCCTCTTGAGTAGTGAGCTTGGGGAAGTGAGGTCGAATGCATGTACATTCCCTTTGTTGATAACTGAGAGGGGGGGGTGAATCAGTTATCCTAATTATTTCCTTTATTGAACTTTCCCTTTAATTGATGCAGCATAAAATCAAACATAAAACATTAACCATAAAACAAGAAACACATGACACAGTATTTTTGACGTGGAAACCCTGTTAAGGGAGAAAACCACGGGGTGATTAACCCAAAATTATTCTCTGTTAGAAGAATAGGAAATTACAAAGATGGCACTTGCCAATTAGGGCTCACTGCCCGAGCACACTGCTCACAAGAGGCCCACTGCCTACAAGAAGACACACTGTCTACAAAGTGATGAGAATCACAGTCTTGAACTGATTGGAAGCATCTGCATATGCTGGAGTTCAGTTCCGGTTAGGCTCAGTACACTGATCTGCTGCACTTCATCTTTCCTCTGTTCTTTATTCTGCTATCTTTTACATACCGGATCCTTTTTGCTACCTCTGCTCTTTATCTGGACTTATTCGCATATATCTCCACATCAACAACACCACTTCACAACTAAATCCATCCTCTATATATATCCGCACAAGTAATTTCATCACCTTTCTAGTCGGCATCCGGAACAGTTTAGTTTCTTATAAACTTTCATTCTGTCGGCTGAATCCTTCCTCACCAAGCAATGCGGATCAAGCATATACTTGTAGATATCATTAATCATGTCGGCCAAACATGATTCATGCCTTCACAACCTCTGTCATCAATAGTAACCCATCCGGAAAGCAGTCTGATACTCTGCCAGTCAGTTCTTCCTCTGTTTTCACTATCTCTCAGGAATCCGGTACTCAACCATTCATATCTTTTTCCTTGTCCATCACCGGAGGCTAAATCCTTGGAATATACCACTCAAGGTAGTCCTCTTGACTTCCCCAAATCCGCACTGCACCAAGACATTTCCTCTGAGAGGTCCGGACCAATCTGTCGGACCTTGCCACATGCTCTGTTCTTCTTCACCGGACCACAACATTCTTTATTCTGACTTCCGGTAGAGACATATCATGTCTTGCGGATATGTGGGATGACCTTTGTTGCCATCAATGACAACAACCATGAATCCATATAGTGTCTCTTGCCAACAATCTCCCCCTTTGGCATTGATGGCAACACTTAGTGAAAAATGACTAAGTGTTTTCACTATGCTCCCCCTTTGCTGATGCTCTGTCCTTATATACAATTTCCGGAACTCCCCCTTAGTTGGATCCCTCATTTTTCACTGCTCCTCACTCCCCCTTTGACATCAATGGAAAAGGGTAGGGTCCGCACACCAAAATTTTCAAAAAATTTTCTATATATAGCCGCATATTTACATACTCACATGTACTGAAGAATGTCTGCAAAGGATGTCTGCAATTGGATCATTTCTGTAGCCCAACTTTGCTTCATTCTATCCAAAATTGAAATGTGACCACTTAGCAAAAATGCAAACGCTTCTGCCCGCTTGAGATCTGTCGGATCTTTTGTTTGGGCGGTGGTCTGAGCATCACTGATGGCCTCATGCATGGTTTCCAACTTAGGGATTATAATCCTTCTAAGTTCTCCCATCCGGTTGGTGATGTTCTTCCTTTCCTTCTCAAGATTTTTTATTTCATTCAAGACTGCAATGGTCTGACATTCTTGATTTATTATAGAGGAAGATAGAGGATCAAAACTTTGAGATAAGCTTTGTAGCTTATCCTGTTCCTCTTTTATTTTCTTGTCAAATGCTGCTGTTGCCTTTGACCAGGATATACAAAATTTGTAGATGTCACCGCCATCCTTAAGAGAATTCTCTAAGCTCCTTATTCCAATGCTTACAATCTTCCTATCCTTAGAGATTAATTCTAATATTTCTGAAAATCTCTTATCCAAAAATTCCTTCCGGACCTTTTCTTCAGCTGATTTTTCTAAAGAATCAAAATGTGTATCAACACTGCTGACTAAGGTTTTTAGATTACCGGAAGTGGAGGCTGTCGGATCTATCTGGATTGATGGCATGATCTTTACAAGTATTCCGGAAGCAGCCTCTATCAACTCACAGTCTTCCATATGAGACTTCAGGAGCTTTTCATTTGCCTTGGCATTTGCAAATGAAGCTATCTTCATTGTTTGTACCGGAGAGAGAGAGTCAAAATCAAATGGACCTTTTAGAAGCTCCGGTTCATCAATCTCTAGAGTTTCTTTACTCAAAAATTGTTGAACAGTTTGTGCAGTGTCTCTTGCCGGAGACAGATGTTTCTTTTCTTCTGCAGTCTTAGAACTGTCAACCTCTTTGTCTTTCACCACTGCTTCCTTCTCCTATAGTTGCTCTTCTTCTTTGGATCCGGAGACTGTAGGGGAAACCGGAGGAGAGATGCTAGTTTGTTCATGAGCCACTTCTTCTGGAGCAGAGGGTCCCAAGTCCTCAGCTGTTTCTGTACCTAAATCCTCTACAACCGGAAGATTGAACCTTTTGAAGGCCTTCCGGAGGATCTCTTCTGTTTCTTGGGCCACTTTGTCAGTCTCGCCAAGCATGAGTTGATTCATCCTGGCTTTGCTTCTGAACTCATCTTTGCAGTCTTTGAAGATAATGTTCATGGTCTTGGGATCAATTTGAGGATATAGCTGAATAGCTATCTGCTCCCGGATCTCAAGATCTTTAGCATGAGCATTATTCTTTCTCACTTCCATTTCCTTTTCTAGGCTTTTAGGAATAAGAGATATTATTTCAATGAAAGCCTTATTATATATGTTAAGATATTTCACTGTGGCCTCCTGCAGAGTCTTTTGGTCGGCCTCACTGAAGTCATCATATGATTCAGTCATTGGTTGAAGGTTTCCATCCACCGTGACCGACTTGATTATGCTCTCTAGTGACAGAGTGGGCTTTTCAACAGTTACCTCTGCCATTTCCTCCTTGTCTTGGCCTGTGGAGGGCTTACCGGATCCTTTCTTTTTCTGTTTCTTTACTTCTCTTACTCCCTCATCTGATTCTGTTTCCTCTTCATCCTTTTGGCTTCCATAAGCCCTTGTGGCTTTTGCCTTTGATCTCTTACCGGATGCCTGAACTTCTGGTTTTGAACTTTTGGTTGTGGAAGGTGCAGGTCTCTTTGATGATTTGGTCCGGGTGGGAGTTTCAACCGGAGCACTTTCTTTGCTTTTCTCTTCTTCCTCGGCCTTCCTCCTCTTTTCCCGGCTGGCATCAAGTGCCTCCTTTGAGATACCTAGGCCTTGAGCAATGTGCTCTACTTCTTTTCTTACCTTTCTTTTAATCTCAGGTTCCCTGAGTTCTACATGTATTTTTACACTCAGCTCCTCAAAGGTTCCAAACCTTTCTGCCTTAGGATCTTTGGGCTGACTTAGCATGTGTTGAACATGCAGCTCCACTATCTGTTCATCAACTTCATACCCCATGGGCATGATCCAGACAGTCCTTGGCTCCACTGCCTCCATTAGGCACTGATCAGTGTCAACCGTAAAGCACACTGAGTCCTTGTATTTCTCAATGAGAGACTGGGGAATTCTCTCTCTTGCTTGCATCATGCTCTGAAAGTTTTTGAAGTATCCCCATAGAGCTGTATTTCTCGCTTTTGCATCCCCAAGTCCATGCAAATAGTCTCTTATCTGGACTGCAACAGGTTTGTCATTCTGCCATACCCATCCACTTGTTCCGGGTAGCTCATTCATGAAGTAGAAGAATAGACATACAATCAGAGTACCATACTTAAAGGAATTCTTCTTATCCTTCTTGATTTTCTGTATATTTTCCATTAATTGGCTTAGCAGTAGTTCGCAGAGATCATACTCTGCATTCTTTCTTAGCATCTCATAGGCAGTGTATACTGCAGTTCCGGATACAGAATTCTCCCTGCTGGAGTGGTAGATCTTGTATCCTATTATCATTGATGCATATTTGATATCCGGATCGGAGATGTCTTCAATGGTCATTGCCCTTTTGTCAAATTTTGATCCGGTGGCCTCAGTTACAATGTTGTTCTTGACAGATTTGAGGATAGGTACTCCTCCGGAAGAGTATAGGCCAGTTACTGCTCTAATTGCCTCTTTTGTGATCTTGCAGGGTCTATCTAGCCATAGAAAGTTGTCATGCATCCTGCTCAGTACATACCGGACCCATTCATCCTCTTCAAAACAGGGGAAATGAATAAATTGCTCAAATTGTTTCTTCTGAATATCCTTATACTCTGGTTTAAGCTCAAAAGCATTGTCAATCAGCTGCTTGTGATAGAGGTCTCTTAATTTGAATTCCCCAAATTCCTCAATGTTTGCATGTATGTAAACCCTAATGTCTTTGGTGTGTAAAACTCCGTGGGGAACACTAGAGAAGGCTCCTAGTGGGTCTACCTCCAATGATTTGTAGGGATGTTTCTTGAATGAGGGGCGAGGTCTATCAGAGATCTTAACTATGTTTGGAGTAGCCATTCTTCAAAGATTTGCAGTGAGGTAATGAAAAACGGAGAATACCTTATGCGCCTTCGGTTTGCACGGAGTGGTTGGATTGATTTCTTTATGCAATAGCTTCGGCAGGAGATCCTGTTGATAACTGAGAGGGGGGGGGGTGAATCAGTTATCCTAATTATTTCCCTTATTGAACTTTCCTCTTAATTGAAGCAGCATAAAATCAAACACAAAACATTAACCATGAAATAACTGAATCAGTTATCCTAATTATTTCCCTTATTGATTATTTGCCAAAGGAAGTTGTCATGCATCCTGCTTAGTACATACCGGACCCATTCATCTTCTTCAAAGCTAGGGAAATGAATGAATTGCTCAAATTGTTTCTTCTGGATACCCTTATACTCTGGTTTGAGCTCAAAAGCATTGTCTATCAGTTGCTTGTGATAGAGGTCTCTTAATTTGAATTCCCCAAATTCCTCAATGTTTGCGTGTATGTAAACCCTAATATCTTCAGTATGTAAGACTCCGTGGGGAACACTAGAGAAGGCTCCTAGTGGATCTACCTCCAACGATTTGTAGGGATGTTTCTTGAATGAGGGGCGAGGTCTATCAGAGATCTTAACTATGTTTGGAGTAGCCATTCTTCAAAGATTTGCAGTGAGGCAATGAAAAAAAAATGAAGAATACCTTATGCGCCTTCGGTTTGCACGGAGTGGTTGGATTGATTTCTTTATGCAATAGCTTCGGCAGGAGATCCTTGGTGTGCTTGATGAACCTTGTTGCAGAGCTCCACTATTCGCTTCTTCTCAAGTGTAGAATGAGCAGATAACTTTTGAGAAATCCCTTATATTGCTCCGCAAACCCTAATATCTGTCTGCAATAAATGCTTCACCTGCATTATTCCGGTTTACCATGTCTGGACAGCTTGGAGTATCCCGGATTAGTCCTGATCACTGAAAATCATCCGAATCTTTAAATCATGAATAAATCTAGGTAACATATTACAAGAACATCCCAAACACTCTATCCAATCCGCAAGACAAGATCGTGCACTTCCGGATCTCTCCGGACCTTTTTGTAATCCTTTATCATACCGGAGCACCTCCCTGAACAGGTCTAACTTAATCGAACACAGCTTCTTCATAACTCCATGCGGACCTCTGAAAACTTGACTGAAGCATCTCAGGACTTATATCTACAAACCCTTTAATCCGCATCTTGTGCCACATCCGGCACAACTTGTTTGGCTGGGGGAACAGAATCTTCTTTGAGTCTCCCCCTGAGCCTGAGCTCACTTTTTAATTTCCGGAAGAAATATCAGCACCAGAATCTGGTGCGGATCCAACCTCTACATTCTCTGAGCTTTTCTTCACCCAAATCTTGCTCATCTGATTCCTAACTTCATCCGCATTCATCTTTTGTTTACCCTTGTCTTGATTATACACCGGACCTCTTTTGTCCTGATTCTTGTTTCTGCAGACTTTAGCATTATGACCGGACCTATTGCAGATTTGGCAAATAACATTTCTTTGCATATTTAACTGATATCCCCTTGATCTGCATTGATTAGCCATATGACCTACTCTATTGCATGTAAAGCATCTACCTTTGAATGATTTGTTTACTTGCATAATTCTGCATTCATGGGATTTGTGTCCATACCTTTTGCAGTTGAAGCACTGTCCGGAGAAGGATGAATTAATCTGATTCATTCTCATTCTGCACTGATTAGCTTTGTGACCAAAATGGTTGCGTCTGTGGCAGTATCCATTGAAGGATGGATATTTTTGAGCATTTGGCTGTCTTACCGGAGGTCTTCTAGGCCTGCTCCTTGGATTTTCTGATCCAAGATTCCTCTGACCGGATCCGGAGCTTTCTCCTTTCTCATATCCCAAGCCATACTTGTCATCTGTCCTCTTTTGACTTCCAAGAAGAATTTCAAGTTGAGCAGAACTTATCTTGAATTTCTCTTTATATTCATTTGCTGTTTGAAGGTCTCTTTTGAGAGAGGCAATTTGATCCTCAAGTTTTCCTTCATTATCTTTGGAATCTTCAAGATCAGATTCAAGGTGTCTGATAATCCTGTCCATCTGGTGGCATTCTTCTGATTTTTCTTTAAGAGATTGTCTTAGATTGTCTTCAGCCTTTCTTTTTTCTTCAATCTCTTGAGTAAACTTTATAGTTCCTGATTCCATTTCATGTCTTAACATAATGACTTCTTTTGATAACTTTTCACATAACTTGGTTTGCTCAGTCAATTCCTCACTTGTATTGCTTTCTTCACTTTGTCTTGCCAACTGTTGAAGCAGCTCCTTTCTCTTTTTCATAGAGAGACTTAATTTGTCTTTTAATTCTCTCATGAATTCATCAGCCTGTTTGAGTCTTTCCTTTAATTCACTGACTTCAGAATTTGACTGTTCAAGATCCTCAAGGGCAGTCTTGAGTTGCTCCCTTAAACCATATGCATCCATTTGAAATCCCAGATCTTCCTCAAGCTGTTAGGCTCTATTAGGAGGAACTTAGCTCTGATACCAATTGTTGATAACTGAGAGGGGGGGGGGGTGAATCAGTTATCCTAATTATTTCCCTTATTGAACTTTCCTCTTAATTGAAGCAGCATAAAATCAAACACAAAACATTAACCATGAAATAAGAAACTCATGACACAGTATTTTTGACGTGGAAACCCTGTTAAGGGAGAAAACCACGGGGTGATTAACCCAAGAATTATTCTCTGTTAGAAGAATAGGAAATTACAAAAATGGCACTTGCCAATTAGGGCTCACTGCCCGAGCACACTGCTCACAAGAGGCTCACTGCCTACAAGAAGACACACTGTCTTACAAAGTGATAAGAATCACAGTCTTGAACTGATTGGAAGCATCTGCATATGCTGGAGTTCAGTTCCGGTTAAGTTCAGTATACTGATCTGCTGCACTTCATCTTTCCTCTGTTCTTTAGTCTGCTATCCTTTCACATACCGGATCTTTTCTTGCTACTTCTGCTCTACTCTGGACTTGTTCGCATATCCTTTCACATACCGGATCTTTTCTTGCTACTTCTGCTCTACTCTGGACTTGTTCGCATATCCTTTCACACACTTCACACCCTTTACAACTAAATCAATCCTCTATATATATCCGCACAAGTAATTTCATCACCTTTCTAGTCGGCATCCGGAACAGTCTATTTTCTTACAAACTTAGTTCTGTCGGCTGAATCCTTGCTCACCAAGCAATGCAGATCAAGCATATACTTGTAGATATCATCAATTATGTCGGCCAAACATGATTCATGCCTCCGCAACCTTTATCATCATCTGTAACACATCCGGAAAGTAGTCTGATACTCTATCAGTCAGTTCTTCCTCTGTTTTCACTGTCTCTCAGGAATCCGGTACTCAACTATTCATATCTTTTTCTTTGTCCATCTCCGGAGGCTAAATCCTTGGAATATACTACTCAAGATAGTCCTCTTGACTTCCCCAGATCCGCACTGTGCCGAGACACTTCCTCTGAGAGATCCGGACCAATATGCTCTGTTCTTGTTCACCGGACCACAACAATCTTCAATCTGACTTCCGGTAGAGATATATCATGACTTGCGGATATGTGGAATGACCTTTGTTGCCATCAATGACAACAACCATGAATCCATATAGTGTCTCTTGCCAACAGATCCTTGGTGCTTGATGAACCTTGTTGCAGAGCTCCACTTTTCGCTTCTTCTCGAGTGCAGAATGAGCAAATGACCTTTGAGAAATCCCTTAAATTGCTCTGCGAACCCTAATATCTGTCTGCAATAAATGCTTCACCTACATCATTCCGGTTTGCCTTGTCTGGATAGTTTGGAGTATCCCGGATTGGTTCTGATCTGAGGATATCATCCGAATCTTTCAATCATGAATAAATCGAGGTAACATATTACAAGAGCATCCCAAACACTTTGTCCAATCCGCAGAACAAGATAGTGCATTTCTGGATCTTTCCGGACCTTTTTGTAATCCTCTATCATACCGGAGCATCTCCCTGAACAGGTCTTATTTGATCGATCACAGCTTCTTCATAACTCCATGCGGACCTCTGAAAACTTGACTGAAGTATCTCAAGACTCATATCTACAAACCCTTTGATCCGCATCTTGTGCCACATCCGGCACCACTTGTTTGGCTGGGGGAACAAGATTTTCTTTGAGTCTCCCCCTGAGCCTGAGCTCACTTTTTAATTTCCAGAAGAAATATCAGCACCAGAGTCTGGTGCGGATCCAACCTCTACATTCTCTGAACTTTTCTTCACCCAAATCTTGCTCATCTGATTCCTAACCTCATCCGCATTCATCTTTTGTTTACCCTTGTCTTGATTCTGATTATACACCGGACCTCTTTTGTCCTGATTCTTGTTTCTGCAAACTTTAGCATTATGACCGGACCTATTGCAGATTTGGCAAATAACATTTCTTTGCATATTTGACTGATATCCTCTTGATCTGCATTGATTAGCCATATGACCTATTCTATTGCATGTGAAGCATCTACCTTTGAATGAGTTGTTTACTTGCATAATTCTGCATTCATGGGATTTGTGTCCATACCTTTTGCAGTTGAAGCACTGTCCGGAGAAGGATGAATTAATCTGATTCATTCTCATTCTGCACTGATTAGCTTTGTGACCAAAGTGATTGCAGCTGTGGCAGTATCCATTGAAGGATGGATATCTTTGAGCATTTGGCTGTCTTACCGGAGGTCTTCTAGGCCTGCTTCTTGGATTTTCTGATCCAAGATTCTTCTGACCGGATCCGGAGCTTTCTCCTTTCTCATATCCCAAACCATACTTGTCATCTGTCCTCTTTTGACTTCCAAGAAGAACTTCAAGTTGAGCAGAACTTATCTTGAATTTCTCTTTATATTCATTTGCTGTTTGAAGGTCTCTTTTGAGAGAGGCAATTTGATCCTCAAGTTTTCCTTCATTATCTTTGGCATCTTCAAGATCAGATTCAAGATGTCTGATAATCCTGTCCATCTGGTGGCATTCTTCTGATTTTTCTTTAAGAGATTGTCTTAGATTGTCTTCAGCCTTTCTTTTTTCTTCAATCTCTTGAGTAAACTTTATAGTTCCTGATTCCATTTCATGTCTTAACATAATGACTTCTTTTGATAACTTTTCACATAATTTGGTTTGCTCAGTCAATTCTTCATTTGTATTGCTTTCTTCACTTTGTCTTGCCAACTGTTGAAGCAGCTCCTTTCTCTTTTTCATAGAGAGACTTAATTTGTCTTTTAATTCTCTCATGAATTCATCAGCCTGTTTGAGTCTTTCCTTTAATTCACTGACTTCAGAATTCGACTGTTCAAGATCCTCAAGAGCAGTCTTGAGTTGCTCCCTTAAACCATATGCATCCATTTGAAATCCCAGATCTTCCTCAAGCTGTTAGGCTCTATTAGGAGGAACTTAGCTCTGATACCAATTGTTGATAACTGGGAGGGGGGGTGAATCAGTTATCCTAATTATTTCCTTTATTGAACTTTCCCTTTAATTGATGCAGCATAAAATCAAACATAAAACATTAACCATAAAACAAGAAACACATGACACAGTATTTTTGACGTGGAAACCCTGTTAAGGGAGAAAACCACGGGGTGATTAACCCAAAATTATTCTCTGTTAGAAGAATAGGAAATTACAAAGATGGCACTTGCCAATTAGGGCTCACTGCCCGAGCACACTGCTCACAAGAGGCCCACTACCTACAAGAAGACACACTGTCTACAAAGTGATGAGAATCACAGTCTTGAACTGATTGGAAGCATCTGCATATGCTGGAGTTCAGTTCCGGTTAGGCTCAGTACACTGATCTGCTGCACTTCATCTTTCCTCTATTCTTTATTCTGCTATCTTTTACATACCGGATCCTTTTTGCTACCTCTGCTCTTTATCTGGACTTATTCGCATATATCTCCACACCAACAACACCACTTCACAACTAAATCCATCCTCTATATATATCCGCACAAGTAATTTCATCACCTTTCTAGTCGGCATCCGGAACAGTTTAGTTTCTTATAAACTTTCATTCTGTCGGCTGAATCCTTCCTCACCAAGCAATGCGGATCAAGCATATACTTGTAGATATCATTAATCATGTCGGCCAAACATGATTCATGCCTTCACAACCTCTGTCATCAATAGTAACCCATCCGGAAAGCAGTCTGATACTCTGCCAGTCAGTTCTTCCTCTGTTTTCACTGTCTCTCAGGAATCCGGTACTCAACCATTCATATCTTTTTCCTTGTCCATCACCGGAGGCTAAATCCTTGGAATATACCACTCAAGGTAGTCCTCTTGACTTCCCCAAATCCGCACTGCACCAAGACATTTCCTCTGAGAGGTCCGGACCAATCTGTCGGACCTTGCCACATGCTCTGTTCTTCTTCACCGGACCACAACATTCTTTATTCTGACTTCCGGTAGAGACATATCATGTCTTGCGGATATGTGGGATGACCTTTGTTGCCATCAATGACAACAACCATGAATCCATATAGTGTCTCTTGCCAACACCCTTTTATAAAATACTTTTAACAGGGTATTAATTTTTGTGGGTTAACCCCCATCGTGGTTTTTCCCTTACCTAGGTTTCCACGTCAAAATCTTGGTGTCAAATGTGTCTTTCATGTTTTTTGCTCATATGCTATTGTCTATTACTGGAATGTTTATATCCTTGATTTAATTTTAAGTTGTGAAAGAAGAATAAAAGCAGTAAAAGGTTGAATAGAGCAACAACTGATTCACCCCCCCTCTCAGTTGTCTAGACCTATTCTAACAGCTTGCTTTATAGGACAAGTGGAAGAAAGTTGGCTATGGAATAGGAGGCTTGGTCATCTAACCTTTGACAATCTTGTCAAGGTCAAGAAAAATTAGAATGTGAGAGATATGCCTGTAGACACCCAAAAATATCCACCTTATCACAACATTACATCATATAGGGATCTTACAGCATGTGTTTCCCTAGGTACCCATATCATCACTTAATTTCATTTTTTTCTATTCATAACCCCTTCTAATAAATAAATTTCATTTATTTATTTAATCCCCTTCCCTCTTGAATTAAATAAAATAAAATCTTTTATTTTATTTTAATTTATCCTCACATGCCTCATAATTTAAATAATTTTTAAATTATTTAATTATGATTTCACTTACCTTCCATTTCCATCTCCTGAGATGACTCAACTCATCTCTCAAGTCAACTCTAATCACCTTCTAATTCCCTCTCTAGTGAGCTCTAATCATCTTCTCTCCATCTCCCCTTCATAATGGAAACCTTCCCCAACCCACATCACTCAACTTGAGAGGATCTTCCACTTCGAAATGGAAACCTTCCCAACTCCTCTTCCACCAAAAAATCTATTTAAACCCCTCAACCAATCCATTTGCATGGATGAGATTTTAAGTACTGTTACTCTATTGAAATTCCTCTAGCCCTTGCATCCATCATCTATCTATTTTCTGCTATCAATCTCAATCCAATCGTTATGCTACGTATTTGAGCAATCAACATCCAATCGTTCAAGCATTCAAACATGCATGCATCTATCTTTCAAGGCATCATTTGAGGTATTCAAAGGGTTTGGATCAAGGTATTGCATGTCATTATTTTTATCTTTCTTTTATCCAATTTTTTTAGTTACATTCCTGGCATGCCTGGTGGGACCCACTTCTCCTGATCATTTTTTATGTTTTTGCAAGTTTTTGTAGTAAAAATTTGCATTTTCCTAACCCTCATTTGTCAAGTTTTGAAGGGAATTTAGTATAGGTGATCTCTGGGACAGAAACAAACTATGCCATTACGTCCGGGAGGTCGTTTCTATGCTTTCTGACTATAAACTTGCATATGTTTTGCCACTGTAAATTTTTTGTAAACATTTGAAATTTTTTTATTTTGTAGCCACACTGTACGGATCTGCCATAAGGGGTCTGTATGAGCATTTGATCCTTCAAGGGAAACATATCTTTCACAGTTTTGCTTGATTACAGTATTATTTTATATCAATATCTTTAAGAAAAGCCCCTGTCAGCTTATTCAACCCTAGTTGATCTTGCTTTGAATCCTCATCGCTCCATTAGTCATTGTTGACCCCCACTCTCTACAGAACCCTAAGTTACTGTCACCACTCCTATGGAAACTAGGTCACAGACTTTGTCTTTGGTCACTGCTACTTGTTCCCCGATCACCACTTCCTTAACAAAGTCACTCCCTTTAGGCTTTTAGCAAAGTTGCTACCTTATTAACACAGTCGACAAATCATTCTCCATTTCATCAACCCTGAATCTGCCCTAGCACCGCCATCGATTGACTCCTCTGATTCTTATCAGAAAAACCCTAACTATCGTTAGAAGTCTTAAAGGCATAGTCACAGTCCTCTAAGGTCTAAACCCCCATTGCTCCATCTACCAAGCTCCCTATCACCCCCATTCAATTCCTATTGCCGTTCACACAAATTCCCAGTCAACACCATTGGCACCTGGTCGCCACCCAATGATCTCTACATCATCTTCTAATCTCCCAAACGTTGTTCCTCTAAAACTCTTCCTCTACCCATCTTAAGTCTCATCTTGACCACCTAATTCACGCTTCCCTGCGACCTTAGGTTGCTATCTCCATTTTCCCGATATCACCTCTAGTGCCACTTCGCCTCCACTTTTGAGACTATCAACCACCCAATCGAAACTCAACCCTAAACAAACCTTCATAGTGGTCATAGGTACGAAATCCCTTTTATTGTGGTCGCAATTTAAATGGAACATCCAATTGTTGATTATCGTTGACTTTGTGGTTATTGTGTTAAAATCTTTTGATCACTGTTTAAGTGCTCTAGCAAACTTATCCATCACTGTCATATTCTTGACCACTAGCGGCCAGGGCAGGGTTAAGATTAAGCCCCCAACGATCCCCTTTATCTTTTTTATTTTTATATTTCTTTGGCCCCCAGTCACATTGGTGACTAGGGGCACCCCTCTAATACAAACCACCTAGCTTAACCTAACTGCTAGGAGTAAGGTCTTCCATGTGACCAAAAATCTTGCAAACCATTAAAAAGTCAAAAAGTCAACCTTTGCTCAACCAGTCAACCTTGTCTTCTTCAAACATGCCAAAGGAGGTGTTTTTTTTTCTTTTTGCTATAACTTGGACATAACAAGTTGAAATCATGCAAACAAATACTCATTGGAAAGCTAACTTTGCAGTGGCGTCAATAGTTTTAGGTAATTTCTTAGCCAAACTGCAGCTTCCTTTCAAACTTCAAATGCACATAACTTGAGAAAAATTGATCCTTTTTCAACAATTTTTTTTAAAAAAGTGCATAGAATTTCATGTATTTTATGTTTATGCAACCTATTTTGTTGTATTAGGTCATTTATTACAGATTTTTAACAAATCACATCTTTTTGACCTAATCCTCCTTTTTCTTGCAAGTTCAGTTTTCTGCTTGTCTTGGTGACTTTCAGGGGCATCTAAGGAGCTGGAACAGCAAGGGCATCAACATCCATAGCAGATTTAAGGATGAAAAACAATTGAGTGAAATTAATCAATCTCTCATCTCTAAATAGTGCTTGCCTTCACACTTTGATTTGGGCTTAAAATCAATCTTGTTTGCTATCACATCATTGAAATCAGGCTAAAATGAACAAGTGTGTTCCTACACATTTGGATTTGGGATCTTAAAATGAACAAGTGACTGCATTGTCTTCTTATCACACATTTCATTTCTAAGGGTTAATTAACAACTGCGATTTGTCAAACCCTATCTAGGAAGCCTGCTAGGGGATTTCATCACCCCTAGGGATGACCTCAACCACATGTTCTGGCAAGGTATATCAAAGGGGGAGAGTGAAAGTTGTACCTCAATCTAGCTATGTAGTCATTGGGATAGCCTTGTGGCCCCAGGTGATTCTGGACACAAGGTGAAGTGGTATTCACTTACGCTTATCCCACATCCCTTCAATGGGCTAGTGTTCACAGATTTGGGCCCCTAGTAGCTTGTGTATATTAGGAACACCCTTAGTTAACCCTTGTGTAGCCTAGCTTAAGACTTATTGGCCATACCCTACCTGATTAATCATCAGGGATCGTTGTTGTGTTTGCTTAATCATAACATCTAATCTTGAAAGGAAATTTGAACATTATGCTTGACGTGCTTGTTTATGCATTTACATTGTGTTTGATATTCCCCAAGTCAAACTATCAATCTTTCCAATTCATTCTAAATCATCATCATCTTCTTAATCAAACATTTGCTAAAAATTACACCTTGTCAACATTAGAAGACCTAGCACAAGAACTCATTCACCTACTTCACCAGGCACCAAAACCTCTAAGCCAACAAATGATCAAAAGGTCCATGGCATGATTACACAACTTCAACTTCAAGCAAGCCAATCCATACATATGTAACACCTCTTGGCCACTTGTCAAATCCAACAGGCACATCATCAACCAATACCACATCAATCCTGTGTGTCACCAATCCCATCATGTCAACCTTATTTGTCCCCATGTCACATCAATTCTTCACCAACCTATCCCACTTATTCTAATATCAACCATTATCCATATCAACGAACATCTCAACAACCATTATCCTATGCAATCCCTCCACCAACACAACATCAGCACCTTCAACAACAACCACAACCTATCCAACTATCCCAACACCAACCTACTCAACAATTACAACAACAAATCATCTAGAAACAACCAATCACATCACAATGCCATCACAACTTCCAACACATTCTATCTCAATCCCATGTATCACCTCTATCTTCATGTCATGTTAATGCCATATCTACCCAACAATATTCATCTCAAGGTCATCTAATTCCTCCTTCCAACATGCCACCTCACCATTAAACCCATGGCCAAGACAAACAAGTATCCTTACAAGAGGTACATGCAAGCCCAAATAGCCCCTTGTACATAAATCAAGAGTCCTTAAGTCCACTTTTGGAGCAAGATCTAATATCTTTTGACGAGGGAGATACCTATGTGTCACCTAATTCTACTCCAAGTGGCCCCTTGTATATAAATCAAGTGTCTTTAAGTCAATCTTTGGAGCAAGATTTGATATCCTTTGATGAGGGAGATACCAATCTAGGTCATGCACCCTATGAGTATCCTCCATCACCATCCAATCACATGCCAACACATGAGCCTACTAGTCATATCTTGGCACCACCATGTGATCCTAGTCCTAATCCATCCCATCCTATCCCCCCATCCAATCTAAATCCTAACATGTTGAATCCATCTCATCCCACAAGTCCTAATCCTAAACCTACCTCTCCATCTACCCTTATCGTCCATCCCCTATATTGTCCATTCACACATACCCTAATGAAGGATGTGATCCATTGGCTACTAGCTAGGTACAACTTATCTTCACTATCTTAGCACCTAGAAATGAGACTTCAAATTCCATGCTTATCCCTCAAACCCCATCATGTGACCCACAAGCCATTGAGCCAATTGAAGAGCCTTCTATCATGAGCCCAAGTCAAAGTTCATCATACTCTCTTATGGATGAATATCAAGAACCCATCAAACTCATCCAAGAGCCTCCCAATTTCACTTCCATAAAACCACAAGAGTTATATCAAGAGTATGATCCTAAGCATGTGGAAACGTCGAGTCCTAGTCCTAATCAAGATCAAATCCTTTCCATTTACCCCATTCAAAACACTTATCTTTTCTATGATCAAGATGACACCTATGAAGAAGCTATCTATGAGAAACTTGAACTTGTACCTATCCATGAGCAAGACACCCCTTCCATCCATCCTCCATCTAGCCCTAATGCACAAGCTTCCACTTCCCATGATGAGACATGTGCCTCCCAAGTATATATAAAATATCAAACCAATAACTTGGATCCTAATGAGAAAAATCAAGATCCTAATGGTCCTTCCATACCCACCATAGATCCCACTTCAAATCCACCATCATATCCTATTGGTCTTACCACCTTCATCCATGAGTGTTCCTCCTTAGAACACCAACAACCATTGTCCTCCACTTCACCCCCTCCATCCAATAAGGAACTTGTGTCTAGTGTCCAGCATGCACATAGTCCCATTGTCCATCATATGCTTCAAAACATGAACTACCAAGGTAAAGGCCTAGGCCTTCTTGAACAAGGAATTTTGGAGCCAATCCATGTCAAGGTCCCTCCATACTTAGTTGGCCTTGGATACACACCCCAAGGACAACAATCTAAAGATGTTGGTACTTCCTCCATGCATCCTAAGTCCACCACTTTCCATCGTACATTCCATCATACTCCTAAAACATATGTTGCCATTCCGCCGCCATCATACTACAAATGTTAAAAGCATGTGACCATACACCTTCCACCATCTAATTTACCTCCATTACTTCCAACTCCTAACATCTCTCCATCCACTTTGCCACCATTTCTTCCAACACCTAAGAACCCTATCATCCATACATCCTCTCAAATTCCTAATCATGATCAACAAATGCACACATTGTCTAAGAATGAAGCTTACACTCATTCCATCAACCCCATGGGATTCAAAAGTAGAAATTTGGATGCATCCATTTATAAATCTAAAAATCCTAAAGGTCCTCATGCCTTAGGACATCAATGAAAAAAGTCAAAATGAAGTACATTCAAAAAGCTATCCAAGCCCATACCTCTAAAAGAAAAGACCAAAAATAAAATGGTATGGGTCCCTAAGAAAAAATAAAGCAAGTCAAATGAGGCATCCCCCTCTCAAAATCCCAACCATCCACTTCCATCCAAATACCCCATTCCATTCAAAAATATCAAATTCCTCCATCCCACATAAAAAGAAAAAGTCATAAAAATACTACGTCTATGTGGGTCCCTAAATTACTAAATCACTCATCCCCTAAGAAAATATCACCATTACTTCCTACACCACCATCCACTCAAAAGATTCAATGTTTATCATGGTGTGTGCAATTGTTGGTCATGATTCCCTTCCATTCTGTAACATTTCAACATACCTCCATCTCCCCATCCTTCATCCACTATCCTACATATCTACCTCATCACTTCCCTATGGTCCATGTTTTTGCATAAGTCTTTCATCCATCCATCCATAAGTCCTTCATAATCCACATCATAATCCACTATCACACCTTCCATAATCCATTATCTGCCTTCTCCATCTCACTTTCATGCAATCCCCTACCAACATCTATGAGCACACTTGACATGGTCCATGTGATGACATCCATCTAGTGGGACTATCAACTTTCATGGAACTAGACACTTGAGTCCCTCGCATCCATATCCACCTATCCCATTCAAAAAAGTCAAAAAAAAAAGAAAAAAATCAAAAAAGTAAAGAGAAATCCCTTTGTCCAACGGTGAAAACCTGGTAAACAAGTGCCTTGGATAAGTACCATGATGAAAACCTGGCAAATAAGGGTCATGTGTAAGTTGATCTTCTATGTCACCTACACTTGGGGGCACCTTGTCTCATCCATCATATAGTTTTCTATCTATCTTACCATACCATTTCCTACCATCCTTATCCATTCCATATACACATACCTATCACATTGCATCCATTCATCCTCCCTTCCTCATCTTGATCTTGATAAAGATTGGGGGAAAAATGTTGAAACATGCCTTAGACATCTCTTGATATACCTTATCCTTTCCATCCAATCCTATTATTATCCTATCGTCATAAGTGTTGTCATGAAAAATCCTAAGTATTATACCTAGAATGGGGCATGTTATTCCTATGCGAAATAGTCTTTGGAGATCACATCCTAGCTCCATTATAAGGCATACATCAGTCCACTATAGCCTATCCTCTTATCTATCCATTTATCATGAGCTTTCCATTCCATGGCCTATCCTCTTATCCATCCATTTATCATGAGTCTTCCATCCCATCTACTATTACATATCCTTTTATCCATTTATCTATCATGAGTCATCCATCCTACCTCCATCCTTGCATCTAGACTTAGTCTTCCCTTGTCATTGGTATCTAGCACAAAGGATGCACAAATGGTAAATCCATTGACATCGCAAAACATTTAAAAATACAAAAAAAATCAAAGCATTTCAAAATCCCAAAAAATCAAAACATTTCAAAATCCCAAAAAAAATCATAAACATTTCAAAAAATACAAAAAAAAATCACAAAAAGTCTTGAATAAAATACAAAAAAATCAAATAGCCAATGAAAATCCAAGCAATAAAATCAATCCATCAAATCACTTCTTCCAAATCAATCCAATCATCAAATCACATCAATTGCGTCATATCACTCAAACAAATTGAATAAATTACATCAAATCAATCACATCTATCAATTCTTCTAAGTCAAACCACTCAATCCAATCAAATTATTTCTTCCGATCCAATCAAATCATTCAATCCACTCATTCCAATTCATCAAATCAAATCAATTTTTCCAATCATCAAAATCAATCTATCAAATCAATTATTCCAAATCAATTCAAACATCAATCCACTCAATCACATCTTTCAAAGCAAATCAATCCAATCAATGAATGAAAATAACATCAATCCATCCATCTTCATCATAAACACAAATCAGAACTAAATCTCATCTCTATCGTTAAAAGCCTTGATCTCGTGGATACAGGGTATGTAGGCAGTCTGGAGTATGAAGGAAATATCTAGATTTAGGCATAAATGATATTCCTCTTTCTTCTCTCATCATCTTCTTCTATCATCTATCTTCATCAATTCATCAATCTTTCAAAATAATTCTTCCAATCAATCACTCTAATCAATTCTTCAATCATTCCATCCAGTAAACTCAATGCAAGTCATCCTTTATCCATACCAAGCAAGTCAATCAAGCTCGTCAAATTATCCAACTGCATCCTTGGTCTTGATCCTAGTCTTGTTGTAAACCCAATCAATTAATCAACCAATAATTCAATCATCCTTGTGTTGCTCTAGGGATACATCGTTCCCTGTAATGAAAACACTATCACCATCATCAATCAAACAATCAATCACTGGTTTACAGCTTGACAGGGGCAATACCTTATTTTTTTTTGAATCATTTGTGCATGCTTGCTTTCTTTCTTGTGTGTGTTATCATTTTTGCATTTGCATCAAATCCAACCTAGCTAATATTCATATCTTGTATCTCAACAAGGTTGTATTATGTTGGGGCATGAGACGCATTGTCACCTTAGTCCTCATACCTTGGTGCATAACGTCTAGTGCTATATCAAACATCATGGTTGCTCACTTTTCTTTCAGCATAATGTATCCTTCTTCTCTTTCATCCACTTCCCATCTTGCATCATTCATCTTATCCCTTCCCTAATCTTTTCCGACCAATCCATTTCATTTCAAGAGCATACATATGTTCTTCTAACCTGCCTATCCTCTCGAGGGGGCATCCTTATACTATCTTTCCATCATTCATCATTTTGCTTTCACCCATACCTTAGCTTCTTTGAAATGATGTTACTCGACACAAATTTTATCATCTCAAACATCATCTCAAAGAGGGGCAAAATGTAGACACCCAAAAATGTCCACCTTGTCACAACATTACATCATATATGCATCTTGTACCATGTTTTTCCCTAGGTACCCATATCATCACTTAATCTCATTTTTTTCTATTCATAACCCCTTCTAATATACAAATTTCATTTATTTATTTAATCCCCTTTCCTCTTGAATAAAATCAAATAAAATCTTTTTTTTTAATTTTAATTTATCCTCACATGCCTCATAATTTAAATAATTTTTAAATTATTTAATTATGATTTCACTTACCTTCCATTTCCATCTCCCGAGATGACTCAACTCATGGGTAAGTGCAAGAAGATGGGGGGCCAAAAAGGGGTCTTAAGTGGCCACTTTTTTTCTAAAATCAGAAAATGTTGGCCTTGGATGAAAAATTGAGCATAGTTACACTCAAAATTTGGAGATGCAACCAAAACAATGTTTGTAGTGCTCCGAGTCTACTTTCTAGACTACTAATTTTTTTTAAAAATGGTATAGATTAAGGGGTTCCAAAGAGGGAGCCACAGAAATTGGTGTTGTTTCTGTCAAAAAAACATAACATAGCATTTTTTGTGGCTCCCTCAAAAGGTTAACTTTTTTTGGTATTTTTAAAATCACTTTGGTGAGAAATTAGCTAACAGCATGTAGTTTATGCCTGATTTTTTTGATTATTTTTTTATGAATATTTGATTTTTTACTAATTTTCAAAGTGGAGCCAGCCTAAAAAATATAATTTTGGCCATGCTACCCCTATAAATTTTGAAAACTAATTGAAAATCATTTTTTCTTTTTTTTAGTATGTGTAGAATGGAGTCTAGTTTCTAAATATGTAATTTTTTTGAAAATTCAATGAATGGTTAATTTACAATGAAAAAAAGACCAAATAGTGGTTTTTGCCCAAAACCAGACACACAAACAAAAGAAATTAAAGATGAAAGGCTTAACATTGTCAAAATGTGAAAAAAATTACATCGTTAAATAGCTAAGAGAAAGCCTAATATTACCCAGGTGTTCGATTTGTTTGACCTTGAAACACGTGCAAATCTGAGGGTTAGCACGAATAAAATTATGTGAAATCTTGAAGAATCTGCAAAAACACATCTGTGGATGTTGAAAAGGCATTCCAAGCCTTTGGGTTGGAAATCCAAAGAAAATCCCAAGCCCAAGGCTTGGGATTCCCAAAGCACAACATAATGCGAGTGCATTATGTTGTGCTTTTTGCTTTTTTGCATGTTTGCCAGTGTTTTCCTAGTTCGACATAATGCAAGCGCATTATAACGTGCTCGCATTATGTCTTCCTTTGAATGAGATATGTTCAAATTTCATAAGTATGTTTCATGGATGTTTATATCTATTCTTGTAGGTATGTATGCATGTACATGTATGCATGCTTGTATGTATGTACATGTATGCATGGTTGTATGTATGCATCTTTGTATGCATGTATGTATGTAAGTGTTTTGGGTTTAGTGTATATAAGGACCTGAGACTGTGTAGTTTTGAGGGTTGAGGGTTGAGGGATTAGGGCTTAAGTAATAGGTAGAGGGTAGAGGGTTGAGGGTTATAGTTGAGGGTTAATATTTAGGTTGTTGAGTGTATAAGATTAAGTGTGTAAGGTGCAGGGATTAGGGTTTAGGGTTTACGATATGGATTGAGGGTATATAAGGTATAGGGTGACTTGGGTTGAGAGCACGTATGGTTTAGGTTTAATTTAAATATAGGGTTGAGGCACAATATTTGTGGTTTACGATATAAGGGTGAGGTTATATGGTCTAGGGATGAGGGTTTGAGGGTGTAGGCTTCAGGTTTAAGGTATAGGGTTGATGATTGAGGTATTAGGGCTTAAGTATATTGTTGAGGGTATAGGGATAGGTTTTAGGGTTTAAGGTTTAAGGGTTAAGGGTTGAGGGATAGGGTTTAAGGTTTAGGGGTAAGGGATTAGGGTTTAAGGTATAATGTCTTGGGTTGAGGGTTTAGGAATAGGGATAGCATTTAGGGTTTAGGGACAAGGGATTAGGGTTGAGGGTTGAGGGATTAAGATTTAAGGTATAACTTGCTAAGGATTGAGTGTTTAAGGATAGGGTTTAGGGTTTAGGGTTGAGGGATTAGGGTTTAGAGTTGAGGGATTAGGGTTTAAGGAATAGTGTTGAGGGTTGAGGGTTTAGGGTTGAGGGATTATGGTTTAGGGTTGATGGATTAGGGTTTAAGGAATATTGTTGAGGGTTGAGGGTTTAGGATTAGGGTTTAGGGTTGACAGATTAGGGTTTAATGTTGAGAGTTGAGAGTTGAGGGTTGAGGGTTTAGGTATAGGGTTGATGGTCAAGGGATTAGGGTTAAAGTAGAGTGTTGAGGGTAGAGGGATTAGGGATAGGGTGTAGGGTTGAAGGTTTAACGATTGAGGGTTGAGGGTTTAGGGCTAAGGGTTAAGGGATTGGGGTTTAAAATATAGTGTTGAGCATCGAGGGTTTATGGATAGGTTTTAGGGTTTAAGTTTTAAGAGTTAAGGGTTGAGGGATATGGTTTAGGGTTTAGGGATAAGGGATTAAGGTTTAAGGTATAGTGTCGAGGGTTGAGGGTTTAGGGATGAGGGATTAGCGTTAAGGGTTGAGGGATTAAGGTTGAGGGTTGAGGGATTAGGGCTTAAGGTATAGTGTCGAGGGTTGAGGGTTTATTGATAGTGTTTAGGGTTGAGGGTTGAGGGATTAGGTTTTAGGGTTGATGGATTAGGTTTAAGGTATAGTGTTGAGGGTTGAGGGTTTAGGGTTGACAGATTAGCATCTAATGTCAAGGTTAGGGTTAGAGTGTCAAGGGTAGAGGGATTAGGGATAGGGTTTAGGGTTGAAGGTTTAAGGATTGAGGGTTGAGGCTTTAGGGATGAAGGTTTAAGGCTTAAGATATAGTGTCGAGTGTTGAGGGTGTAGGGATAGGGTTTAAGTTTTAAGGGTTAAGCGTTGAGGGATAGGGATTAGGGTTTAAGGTATAGCGTTGAGGGTTGATGGTTTAGGGATAGGGTTTAGGTTTGAGGGATTAGGGTTTAGGGTTGATGAATTAGGGTTTAATGTTGAGAGTTGAGAATTGAGGGTTGAGGGTTGAGGGATAGGGTTGATGGTCAAGGGATTAGGGTTAAAGTAGAGTGTCAAGGGTAGAGGGATTAGGGATAGGGTTTAGGGTTGAAGGTTTAAGGATTTAGGGTTGAGGCTTTAGGGATGAGGGTTAAGGGATTAGGGTTTAAGATATAGCATCGAGTGTCGAGGGTGTAGGGATAGGTTTTAGGGTTCAAGTTGTAAGGGTTAAGGGTTGAGGATACTATTGAGCCTGTTGAGGGTTTAGGAATAGTGATAGTGTTTAGGGTTTAGGGATGAGGGATTAGGGTTGAGGGTTGATGGATTAGGGTTGAGGGTTGACAGATTAGGGCTTAGGGATAGGGTTTAGGGTTAAGGGATTAGGGTCTAAGGAATAGTGTTGAGGGTTTAGGGATAGGGTTTAGGGGGATATGGTTTAGAGTTGAGGGATTAGAGTTAAGGGTTGAGGGATTAGGGTTTGAGGTTGAGTGTTGAGGGTTGAGGTTTTAGGGTTAAGGGTTTAGGGATAGGGTTAAGGGTCGAGGGATCAGAGTTAAGGGTTGAGGGATTACGATTTGACATTGAGGGTTGAGTACATTGAGGTTCAAGGGTTGAGGGTTTCGGGATAGGGTTGAGGGTCGAGGGTATAAGGATTAGGGATAGGGTTGGAGGGTTTAGGGATAAGGGATTAGGGTTTAAGGTATAGTATCAAGCCCGTTGAGGGTTTAGGAATAGGGATAGCATTTAGGGTTTAGGGATGAGGGATTAGTGTTGAGGGTTGAGGGATTAGGGTGGAGGGTTGAGGAATTACGGTTGAGGGTTGAGGGATTAGGGTTTAGGGATAAGGTTTAGGGTTGAGAGTTGAGGGATTAGGGTTTAAGGTACAGTGTTGAGGGTTTAGGGATAGGCTTTAGGGTTGAGGGATTAGAGTGAAGGGTTGAGGGATTAGGATTTGACGTTGAGGGTTGAGGCTTTAGGGTTTAGGGTTTAGGGTCGAGGGATTAGAGTTAAGGGTTGAGGGATTAGGGTTTGACATTGAGGGTTGAGGGTTGAGGTTCAAGGTTTGAGGGTTTAGGGATAGGGTTGAGGGTTGAGGGATTACGTTAAAGTAGAGTGTCGAGGGTATAAGGATTAGGGATAGGGTTGTAGGGTTTAGGGATAAGGGATTAGGGTTTAAGGTATAGTATTGAGCTCATTGAGGGTTTAGGAATAGGATAGTGTTTAGGTTTTAGGGATAGGGTTTAGGGTTGAGATTTTAGGGTTGACGGTTTAGGGATAGGGTTGAGGGTCAAGGGATTAGAGTTAAGGGTTTGGGGATTAGGGTTTGACATTGAGGGTTGAGTATATTAAGGTTCAATGGTTGAGGGTTTTAGGAATAGGGATAGCGTTTAGGATTTAGGGATGAGGGATTAGAGTTGAGGGTTGAGGGATTAGGGTTGAGGGTTGAAGGATTAGGGTTTAGGGATAAGGTTTAGGGTTGATGGTTGAGGGATTAGGGTTTAAGGTATAGTGTTGAGGGTTTAGGGATAGGGTTTAGGGTTGAGGGATTAGAGTGAAGGGTTGAGGGATTAGGATTTGACGTTGAGGGTTGAGGCTTTAGGGTTTAGGGTTTAGGGATAGGGTTGAGGGTCGAGGGATTAGAGTTAAGGGTTGAGGGATAAGGGTTTGTTGTTGAGGGTTGAGGGTTGAGGGTTTAGGGATACGGTTGAGGGTCGAGGGTTTAGGGATAGGGTTGAGGGTCAAGGGATTAGAGTTAAAGTAGAATGTCGAGGGTATAAGGATTAGGGATAGGGTTAGAGGGTTTAGGGATAAGGGATAAGGGTTTAAGGTATAGTATCAAGCTCATTGAAGGTTTAGGAATAGGGATAGTGTTTAGGGTTTAGGGATAGGGTTTAGGATTGAGGGATTAGAGTTAAGGGTTGAGGGATTAGGGTTTGACATTAAGTGTTGAGGGTTGATGTTTTAGGGTTGATGGTTTAGAGATAGGGTTGAGGGTCGAGGGATCAGAGTTAAGGGTTGAGGGATAGGGTTGAGGGTTTAGGAATAGGGATAGCGTTTAGGGTTTAGGGATGAGGGATTAGAGTTGAGGGATTACGGTTAAGGGTTGAGGGATTAGGGTTTAGGGATAAGGTTTAGGGTTGAGGGTTGAGGTAGACAAGGAGCGACTGAGAGACATAGAGAGGGGAGAGGTAGAGAGGTGAGGGGGAGAGATAAGTGAGATATAGAATATGAGCTAATGGAACTAGAGGTGAGATATTGTAAAGGTGCTATCGAAGGTGAGATAGGCACAAATATTTATGGATCAATCTATAGCAGGACAAAACGTGAGCGCGTTATAACTCGAGCGCGTCATAATGCGCTTGCATTTTGTCCTACTATAGAAATGGTAAAAAAGTGTTCACCCCCATGATCTAGGCCCACATGCTCTATTTTCATGTTGATTATGCACATGCTCCAACAAAAAATAAGTTCTTTCATGTTGTTGGGAAGTTCAAATGCACATTTTACACATTCTACCACCTTTGTATGATCTTTCCACCACCTTTTCTACTTTGCCAACTTGAGAAGGAGGAAATAACATAGTTTTCACACCAAGTTTGATATATATCTATTCAAGTTTCAATTTTTGTAGTGTTGCAATGTTAATTGTGATTCAATTTTAAGAATTTAACATTATAGATTGGTTAATAGTATTGTTGTTAGTAATTATATTTGAGTGTTATTCAATTTAACATTGAAAAGGAATAAAGTGGTAAAAAACTCAAATTGTTGAGGAGTTTGATGCAAGAAGAAAAAAACATTACATAATTGGGTACTCTCTCCATTCGAATCTTTGTTTTTTAGGTATGTCAAGTCTTTACATGCATGTTCTTTACATTTTCCTTAATTCTATTTGAATTACTTCATCATGCTTTATCATACATGTTTAAAATAGACACATTCCCAATCAAGAAAGCAGCCTACAATCTCACATGATGCCATGTATATTTTCTACACTTGGGCTCTTTAATAATTATGTGTAATAAATAGACCTTAACATACCATGATGTCAAACTATACAAGAATAAATCCTTACGACATAATAAAAATACAATCCCATTATTATCTTGTCATATTAACAAGTTAAAATACAAATGAATAGGTGCCAAGATCATACAAGTATGCACATGACATGATGATTTGTATGCACATATCTTGGGCTAGGACATTCCTTATTCACCTATTCATGATGATTTGTACATGTACATGACACAACAATTGTTGTCTATTCCTTCACAAGCCACCCAAATCCTAGTATCCCTAGTACCAACAAAACACCTTCTCAATTCCAAATCCTAGTAGCCCTAGTAACAACAAGCATGTCAAATTGGGTCTGCCTCAACCTTTTCAAGCATGAAGTCCCAATGTACTCTTTTTATGGCTTCAATAATTTTATTTGTATGCTTTGTACCTATTTTGGTTGAGTGACATTTACTCTTTTACATGATGATTGTATGTACATTTACTATGAAGGGTTGAATGACATATATTTTAGTTATTTGTATGGATTCATTTCTTAGGAACTAATATTGGTCTCTTTATCATGCTACAGACAAATTCTCTGTCATGCCGAGGAAATGATCAAGAATTAAACCAACACAGGAAGAGATAGAAGCTAAGAATGCAAAGAAAGCAATGGCTATGAGGGAACTTCATGAGAAGAGGAAATTGGACATGATAAATGAAGACATGCCAATTGAAGAGGAACCACAACCATCACAAAGAGATATGGTATGGATGGCACAAAGAGAACGAATGTAAAAACTCTGTGCAAGTCAACATGTAGGGACACCATCTACCACATCTCAAGTTGAGAGTACATCATCACTCACATGTGGTGAAGGAGGTACGCCATCGCTCCCACCTCAACCTCAAGGTATGTCATCTATTCCATCTTCGATCGAAGGTATGCCATCTAGCCCATCTCATTTAAATATTGATGAAATTCCTAATGTTGAGATGAATTTACCTAACTTAACACCACCTAGAATTTTGCATAGAAAGCCAAAGTATTTCATTGATATTGATAAGAATATTTTGCAGCCAATGGAAGGTAAGATTCCAAAATGCACTTGTAGAAGATATGCTCATAAGATTTAAAGATTGTTCTTTGAAAAGTTAAATGAGACTGCAAGATGTCAACTATTCGTTGAAATGATGCGAAGTATAAAGTATAGGTCCATCATGAAGATTCTTGGGTTGAGAACATCAGAGGCTTCAAGTGAAAAATCTACTGTCAGGAATCTAATGACTGCGTATGAGAGTGTGGGTAACACCTCACGCACAAAAGATAGTAATGCAACATGGCGTGTGATTACATCGACTATAGTAAGTAGTCAAACAAGGAAAGCTCATCTCATTAGAAAGACGAGTCAAGAATTGAGAATTAATAGGAAAACTTTATCAAGAGCCATTGGAAGACACCAAAGAATTGAGGACACTAATGCCAATAAATTATGGGCGTTCTCAGGGAGACTACCATGAAAAGATAAACCAATTGTTGAAGCATTGAGATCACTAATTGAAGACTTTTAGAAGAATTACACAAGGGTATCTCCGAATCAAATGGATGTGGTAAGAAGGAGAATCGGTAGTTAGAACCGTGAGCCACATCCAAAGCATTTTTTGGATGAGACTTAAACACAGTTTTATGGTAAATTTCTAGAGAAGTATCCTCAAATTACAATTTGTCAAAGATATTTTGAAATGCTAAAACCTTTCTATGTCAAGATAAATCACACATGCACTACTTGTTGTTCTAGATTACATATTGAATTTTCTAACCATTTTGATGTTTATAGGTCTATATGTTTAGATATGCATACTAACAATGTTTTGCAGGGTTGTGCCATACGTGCCCCACCAACATCTTCAAGAGACTTCATATCAAGAATTTTATGTGAAAGAGAGGAAGGTCAAATATTCTACAAGAAATTATGCTTGGATGGCACATGTCATCATTGCGGTGGCTTGCAACATTTGCCAATATGTAAACATATGGAAAGAACACATGCGGTTGGAAACGAACTAGTAGAGTTTGGCAAGTATAAAATAGTGGCATACAATACAAAAGATGGTAAAGAAGCAAAGAGGTGTGAATTGGTTATTGAAAAGATTCCAATGTATCAGTTTATGCCTATATTTCGTGACAGCATAGTGTATGAGTATGCAAGACATGCCCATAGAGCTTGATTTTTGGACTTGTAATTCAAGTTATGCAAGGACACATTTCTAGTTGGTAGCATTGTTTCAATCGTCGACTTTGTAGAGAACTACAGTCTATAGCCACAGCGTGACGTGTAATCTAAATATTACAACTCCACACAGGTTTCTATATTTGTGCACATCACATTCATTCATGCGAATGATAGTATAGAGGATCACAAAAAGATCATAAGGGAGTATAATTTCTATATTAGTGATGATCACACGCATTCTACAGAGTTCATGCAAGGTTGCTTTCAGGTGTTCTACAATGATTTGGCTAGAAGGGGCATATCATTCAGTCAACATATCTTATGGTCGAATAACTATGCGTCACAATTCAAGAACTCGCAAAATATCTATTGGCTGAGTAGGAGGCATAATTTTATAGGTATTCAGCATATGTGGAACTTTTGTAAGGCCAGGCATGGAAAGGGGGAGCATGATGGTACAGGAGCATGTATCAAAAGAGCCATAGCACGAGAAGAGTTAAAGTATAAAGATAATGCAAAGTTGACAGATGCAAAATCGATTGTCGAGTGGTGTAGTGCTTCCATGGGTCCAGGTAATGAAGGTAAGTCTTCAACTCGTAGATTTTTTTGGTTGATAGATGATACTAACATTGCACCATATGAGGACTGCTCTACACTGACAGGATCAAGTGAGATGTACTCTTTTAAAAGCTCAATTTCAGGTTCATGGAGTATCCATACGTGAAAGATGTCATGCTTTTGTTCTTCCTGTACAATTCAAGCCTGGGATGAGTGCGAGTCAAAAGAGTGGGTTGACGAATGGCAGTTAAGTTATCTTAGCCCACTTGACATGTATCGACCCCCGACGGCACTGGAACTAACATAGATGGAATCATTAGTTGACTTTGACCACATATCAGATCTAGTTCAACTAGGTAATATATCTATTTGCATAGTTTTTGAAATTCCTAATGTCATCTTACTTTGTAGTTTTTTTGTAATGTTGACTGATTTCATCTAATTTGCTACACATATCAATGTAGGGCACGTATATGCAGTTATTGCAGATGAAGATAATGAAGAGGAAACATATTATTACTTATGTCATTGTGTTGAGGCCAAAAAGAAATTGGAGGCCCCAGTTACAGATGGAGAAAACATTGAATACCCTACAGGCTCAGTGGTTATTACTGGAACATGGCTTAGAAGTTACCCACATAAGAGTGTTAATGTTTGGCTCTTTCAGGACTTCAACACGCATTGGAAGATTCTTCATTATTCAAACCTTGTCATGGTATCCAATGTTCATTTGATATAGTATCGGGGTAGACCTTTGAACAAAAGCTTGTGGAAGGTGTGTGAGTCTGACCATGAAGCAATACTTGACACAATAAAGAGTAGAGCAGACTCAAATGGTTCATTGGATTAATTTGTAAGTATTCACATTGATTTTGTAAAGTCATGTTCAATTGAGTTGTAAGTATGCACATTAATTTGTAAGGTTTGTCTTTTTTTATTTCTTGCTACATTTTTACATCATCATGTTATGCTTCATGGGGTTAGACCTAAGTGATGGATGAAGTTGATCCTAAGAATAATGTATAAAATATAGGTGTCTTTAGGTGTCTTGGTTTCTAACTAGATAATAGGTGTCTCTAATTGTGTCTTAGGTATATACGATATGTCAACTAGGTAGATAGAGACTAGAAAATAGGTGTCTTAGGTGTCCTACGTCTTAGGAAAACTTTATCGACTTCAGTTGCACTAATGGTGCAGGGGCACCTAGGTTGTCATGCCTCCAAGAGGGGTCAAAAAATATAATTTTGTTTTGATTGAGTCAATTGTATGTAATAAGGTCTTCTAAGACCATTTCATTTGTTTTTAAGTCACTTTGAGTCATTTGGGGTCAATTTGAGTCTTTGAGTCCTGTTGCAAAAAAGTGTCAATGTTGTCAAGTTACACAAAGCAACTTTTGCATTTTTGGTGTCCTACTCCTAATGCAACCAAACTGATAGTTCCAACGCGTTCGGATGGGTATGTTTAGGCTAGGTATGGTATTTTTTTTCACCCAAACATGTCGAAACAATTTGAGCTACATTGTACTTACAATATCCCTGAAGAGTCCAAAGTGCAAAAAGGCAGCAATCTTTAACGAGATGTTACTCGAAAACCATGTCACTTAAAAACATTCTGTCTGAGGAAACGTGACCATGTAGAGTTCCTCTACAATAACCTCTCTCAATTTTTTATATCTCTGAGGTATTTGCCCATGGTGAAAGGTTTTCTGCTACCCCAAAAATCGTCAGAAGGAGGCAGTGTAAAGTTGCAAAGGGGTGTAACTTTCATCCTGCTCCTGATGAGACCAAACTGATTGTTCCAACGCGTCTGGATGGGTACATTTACGCTAGGCATGGTCCTATTTTTCACCCAAACATGTCGAAATAGTTCGAGCTACGTTGTACCGATGATATCCCTGAAGAATCCAAAGTGCAAAAAGGCAGCAATCTTTGATGAGATGTTACTCGAAAACCATGTCACTTAAAAACATTCCGTCTAAGGAAACATCATGTAGGGTTCCTCTACAATACCTCTCAATTTTTTATATCTCTAAGGTGTTTGCCCATGGTGAAAAGTTTTCTGTTGCCCCAAAAATTGTTAGAAGGAGGTATTGTAAAGTTGCAAAGAGGTGTAACTTTCATCCTGCTCCTGATGCGACTAAAATGATTGTTCCAACGTATCTGGATGGGTACATTTACACTAGGCATGGTCCTTTTTTTCACCCAAACATGCCGAAATAGTCTGAACTACATTGTATCGATGATATCCTTGAAGAGTCCAAAGTACAAAAAGGCAGCAATCTTTGATGAGCTGTTAATCAGAAAGTGTGTCACTTAGATACATTTCATCTAAGTCAAAGTGATCACATAGGGTCCCTCTACAATAACCTCTCTCAGTTTTTTATATCTCTAAGGCATTTGCCCATGGTGAAAGGTTTTCTGCTGCCCCAAAAATCATCAGAAGGAAGCAGTGTAAAGTTGCAAAGGGGTGTAACTTTTGTTCTTCTCCTCATGTATCAAACTGACAGTTCCAACATGTCTAGATGGGTATGTTTAGGCTAGGTATGGTCTTTTTTTACACCCAAACATGCCGAAATAGTCTGAGCTACATTTTATCGGTGATATCCCTGAAGAGTCCAAAGTACAAAAAGGCAGCAATATTTGACGAGTTGTTATTCAAAAACTGTGTCATTAGATACATTCTGTCTAAGGAAAAGTGATCACATAGGGTCCCTCTACAATAACCTCTCTCAGTTTTTTATATCTCTAAGACATTTGCCCGTGGTGAAAGGTTTTCTACTACCCCAAAAATTGTTAGGAGGCAGTGTAAAGTTGCAAAGGGGTGTAACTTTTGTTCTTCTCCTTGTGTGGCCAAACTGACAGTTCCAACATGTCTAGATGGGTACGTTTAGGCTAGGCATGGTCCTGTTTTGCACCCAAACATGCCGAAACAATCTGAGCTATATTCTACCGACGATGTCCCTAAAGAATCCAAAGTGCAAAAAGGTAGCAATCTTTGACGAGTTGTTACTTGGAAAGTTTCACTTAGATACATTCTGTTTGAGGCAACGCGATCATGTAGGGTCCCTCTACAATAACCTCTCTCATTTTTTTATATCTTTGAGGTGTTTGCCTGTGGTGAAAGTTTTTCTATTGCCCCAAAAATCATCAAAAGGAGGCAGTGTAAAGTTGCAAAGGGGTGTAACTTTTGTTCTTCTCCTCGTGCGGCCAAACTGACAATTCCAACGCGTCTAGATGGGTATGTTTAGGCTAGGCATGGTCCTGTTTTGCACCCAAACATGACGAAACAATTCGAGCTACAAACACTAACTAGTCTTCAATCTTCAAACACTACAAATACCATGATATCCTGCATAAAGTTATCTTTTAGCCTTTTATAAAGGCATGCCCATCAAATTCAACCACATAGAGATGATTGTTTGTATTCCAAATTCCTTTTAAATATTGACCTTCCAATCCTTTTTCCCACCCTCATATCAATTAAATATGACCTTCGATTATGATATGGCGCTCGAGCTTATGAGACTTAACTAGATACGCCGGTTGAGTTAGGTTGAAGGGCCGGTGAACTAATGACTTAAACACCCTTTAGTAGGTTGATTTAAGTGATAGTAACTTCTGATTATAAGTCAATATTAAATTAAAACAAAAGTTCACTTTACACACGACAAGCAATTGAGAGTTTTAAAGTCTTAAGAAAAGTAGATTCTTTTTAGGGTTTAATGCCCAATATGCAAACCTTAACTATCAATAAGATTATGATTATGAAAGCTTGTGTCTTCTCTAACTTCTTATTACAAGAACAAAATCACATCCACCATGAATATGAACCTTGCATCATATCAATCTTTCAAGATAGACCTTATCATGAAAACCATATTCACAACAAAACCTTGCATGAACAAAACCACATCCACCATGAACATGAACCTTGCATCATATGAACCATGTTTGTCTTGTGCAACATCAACATGAATTGAGAGACCTTATCATGAAAACCATATTCACAACATCATGCACCTCATGACCATCACCTACCTTGAATCACTGTATCACCTTATCAACATCATGGCATCAACCTTGACATCAATGACAAACAACCTTGACCCTTTGACTTCAATGACAACCTTGAACCTTGATTGTTGATGACTTATGGAAGCCTATAGCCCCAATGTTATGTTGCATACTAAAATTAGGTAAGACTCAATGTAATCTCATAACCTCATCTTATATGCAAGAGGAATTACATTTAATAACCACA
This sequence comes from Cunninghamia lanceolata, assembly GCA_027924645.1. Classification (NCBI taxonomy): domain Eukaryota; kingdom Viridiplantae; phylum Streptophyta; class Pinopsida; order Cupressales; family Cupressaceae; genus Cunninghamia; species Cunninghamia lanceolata. The sequence goes on from BSBN01000506.1 coordinate 378,176, forward strand.
ATGGTCATCAGGTGCTCATAAGCATATGATTTTGACTATCTTATTCAAAATAACAAACATACTCTTTGCATCCCAATAGGGTATAATAACAAGAAATTAAGAAATATTTTCAATTGACCAACTCATAAAGAATATGGATTAGCATACTCATTTGAATATTTTCAATTGAGCAACTCATAAAGAATATGAATATTTTATGTACAACATGATGATTCATTTTTATTTTAAATACAACTTTTATCTTTTAGTTCCAAAATGAGGTTTAGGTGATACTTGAATAACAATAGCTAGCTTATTGGATCAACAAACACCCTATCTAATACAATTGGACTTTAAATATTTGAAGTAGCCATCTACAAATGTCCATTCAGACGTGGATTTTTAATGCAAGTATGGACACCATCAATAAAAAAGATTTGTATTAACCAAATATCCATATAGGCATACATCAATATCTGTCGATATAAGTATAACATATATACCAAATAGCCATATAGGCTTACAAGAATGCCATATAGGCATATAATGTCAACTATAGGCAATACAAAATATATGTCCACAAATGCCATATAGGCATACAACAAAGGAACACAATAAAAAGTCATTCCCCTCTAGCTGGTGAAGAGAATAGATCACGGGCAGCCTTTGATCTTCTAGGGGATGGAGATGGATATGTGGGTGGTCTACTATGAACTTGAGGTCTACTCCTCGTATTTAGTTCTTCTTGCATCTTTAGCTGTTACAATAAAAAGTATAGACATTAATATATAGAAATTACATGTTATAAAAAATGAAACATTTAAAAAAATAATCACTTACCGCTACCATATAATCTGTCTCTTCACTTGCCTTAGTAGCAGGAATAGGTGGTGGTGATGATGCAAAGCATCCACCACTAAAACCCTCTAACATACATTTTCGCTTGTATGTCTATGCATTATTAATTATGCATACATTTTATAAACCCTTCTCTCGCCTATTGCAACACATAACATCATTGGCTTAACAAAAATGCCTTCCTCCGATCACTGTAGCACTTGTATCTATTATGAGATACATTCCTCCTTCCATATACAAATTCTTACCTGCTGCACTCACGACCCACTTACATCTGCCACTTCTTCTGCATTGAGCATACAACGCATTACCTCTAATCGCCGGTTACCTCCACTGTCACTGCTGGTCAACCTTTGCATCAAATCCTTGTATCTGCGGAATGTACATTCTGATATATATTCAAATATACAACTCAAAACTTACATCCACCGAATATTCCTTTAGATATGCCTTCGATGGAAGCTTGAGCCGCTGACTTCCCTTGTATCACCCCGATGTACATGTCTGATGTACATTTAACACATACAACCCGCCAGATACAATTGACAGAAACACAGGGACTGTCTGCACATGCAACAAGGGTATACACACATACTACATCCGACATACATCTGCAGTATACACAGAGATTGTATATTTGATCCTCCTAACCTTTGACATGCATTTTCAAATATGCATTTGACAGATACTCACAAACATGCAACTACGGGATACACAGAAATTGAACCCAACATACAAACATGATATACATAGGAATTGTATATCTAATATGTTTTTAACTTTGCATCTTCATAACATGCATTTTTAACCTGTTTTCTCACCTGATACACCAGCAATGGACAAAAGTGATATATACATACCATTTGAATGTGATATATTCACCAATTGTATATCCTTCCTGCAAAAGTGAAATACTCACAATTTGTATCTTTCTGCAAACCCACAGATTTTTACTATTTTGATTCACTTTTCACTTAGTGATTGAATCGATCTGCTTCACCTTCAATCATGCAGCCCTCTGCACTTTAATGATCTAGCATGCAGTCACGCTAGAACCCTTCAATACATTTGCTTGCCTGATCCTGCAAGCATTAACACAGACAAAATAGAAAACAAAACCCTAACTAATATATATATAGCCATTCCACCAATTCAGAGAATCAATCGGTGGAAGGGATAAATGAATCCATCCAACCTCAACAAAATGATATGTTCAGTAAATTCAGTAGCTAGAAAATAACACAACAGGATCTTGTATTGATATTTTAGAAATGTACTACACAGATGTTTTGTTCCAACTCAGCTTCACACCACTATCAGTTTTCATTCCATGATCCTAATCGATCTGCACAGGGGTTATTTATCTACTCACAAAGAGTAGTACTATCTCTACTCCAGACGGTTGGGAAATCTCTCCAAGCAGCTAGGAGACTTAACTAACTAACAACTCTTAACTAACAACCTAAAAATAGTATGTCTTGGTCAATCAGACCTTATTACATTAAATGGTCATTAGGACCTTAGGGAAAACATAAAATTAACCATAAAACAACTAAATGCCTCATGGAGGCCACTGTATGTTAGGTGCACCTGCACCATACTCCCCAATTTGAAAAGAACTCATGTCCCATGAGTTAAGTCTTTGACTGAAACCACCTATACCTACTGTTGTCTCAAATCTGCCCCATGATCTATGCACTATAACCTATTGCCATGGGATCAAATAAGCATACTTAACACTATAGGATCTTCTCACATTTTGCTGATCATTCATCATCTCTGTCTAGACATGGATAGGGGAAACCTCATTAACTGTTATGGAAGAATGTGTCTATCTTTCAACTCTTAGGGGACAAACAATAGTCCCTATGATGACTGCATCCTTGTCATTCCAATCAGCTTGTGGCTGTGTACAAACCTGCTTCTGGATCTTCTGCTGATCCACCTGATCTCTATCAGTCATAACTGAAATCTTTTGCAAACCCTGATCTCCTTTCCTAGAGATATCCTCCACTGCCTTTGACTCTGCTATAGGCATCTTCACAAACTCCTTACCTACCAAAATAATCTTTCTTGTCTTCTTTGCTTCAGCATCCTCTTGCATAGGTGCCAACAGAAAAGTTCACCCATCCTTCATGATGGTGTAGGTATTAGCATACCCATCATACAATGCTCTTTGATCAAATTGCCATGGCCTACCCAACAGTAGGTGACAACATTCCATGGGCAATATGTCACACAAAACTCTATCCTGATACTCTCCAATCTAAAAATCAACATATGCCTGTTCATATACCAGAAGTGATTGACTATCACTTACCCAAGATGCTTTGTAAGGATTTTGATGTGGAATCCTTTCCAATTTCAGTTTATCCACCATTTCCTAAGATACCATATTGTCTATTGAACCAGAATCTATTACTACCTAGCACACTTTCCCTTTGCTTTTGCAACAAGTCCTAAAAAGTGCCCTCCTTTGTAACATGTCCTTGGATGTCTTCAAGATTGTTCTTCTTAACATCAATGCTTCTCCTATCTCAGGATACGCATACTGTTTAGTAGTGTTTGAGCTTGTCCCACTTTGATCATTAGATTCTTGGACCAGATTTGTCCTCCTTTCTCCTACTAAACTTGTTTCTTTTTCTAGAAATTTAAATGCTAGGTGACCATATTCACCACAAGTGTAACACTTTCCTAAGAATGTATTAGAACCTCTTCCATTGCCAAATCTGCCTCTTGTGCCTTCCCATCCACTTCTGAAATTAGACTGTTCTTGTCCTTTACCAGCCTCTTCAGGGTTCTCATTGGCTTGCCTTGTTGTAGGAGCTGATCCTCTTCCTCTGAAATTGCTGCCCCTTCCTCTGATGGCCTTATCCTGTCTCCTTTTCATCTTCTCCTCAATCTTGATTGCCATTTGATAACATTCTTCCACACTCCTAGGGTTAACCAAAACTAATTCATCCTGTATATTCAATCTCAAACCAGCCAAATATCTAGAAACGTTTTCAACCTCATTCTCATGATGACCAGATCTCATACTCAACTTGTAAAACTCCTCAGTATATACTTTCACATCCATTTCTTTTTGTCTCAAAAATTGAAGCTTCTTAAACATCTAAATTTCATAATCTTGGGGTAAAAATTTACCTTTGATCCTTGCTACCATCTTGTCCCATGAAGAAATCTTTGACTTACCTTGCTTTCTCCTTTCTGACTGTATGTAATCCCACCATACCAAAGCAAGACCTGTCAATTTGGTCTTTGCAATCTTTACCCTCTGCTCCTCAGGAACCTCCTCACATTCAAAGTGATTATCCAATGTAGCAATCCAATCAAGTAACTCTTCCTCATTTAGACTTCCAGTGTACTTTGGAACATCAATCTTTACCTTAGGTTTGTCATGCTTGACTGCCCTTAACAGTTTTGCAAACCTCTGATCTTCAGCATTCAGATCTTCATCTACCTCTTCAAATTCTTCAACATCATCTTCCTTTTCTAATTCACTTTCTTCTACTTCTCTTCTTTTGTTTGTCTCCAAGGCTGCAAGCCTGGCTTGAAGTGCTTCAGCAAGCTCTTTCATCTTCCTCATCTCCTTAGCATGTTTTTCCTTCATCTCCTGCAACTCTCTGGCAGTACCATTACCCTTTGAAGGCATCTTGTCAACCTCTCAATACTTCTACTTCTGCCTTCTCAATGACAGAACCAAACACACAACAGCCCAAACCTTTTGCTGAGCTCTGATACCACTATGATGCAGAGCATCCACCACTAAAACCCTCTAATATACATTTTCACTTGTATGTCTATGCATTATCAATTATGCATACATTTTATAAACCCTTCTCTCGCCTATCGCAACACATAACATCATCGGCTTAACAAGAATGCCTTCCTCCGATCATTGTAGCACTTGTATCTATTATGAGATACATTCCTCCTTCCATATACAAATTCTTACCTGTTGCGCCCGTGACCCACTTGCATTTGCCACTTCTTCTGCACTGAGCATACAATGCATTACCTCTGATCGCCAGTTACCTCCATTGTCACTACCGGTTGACCTTTTCATCAAATCCTTGTATCTGCCGAATGTACATTCTGATATACATTCAAATATACAACTCAAAACTTACATCCACTAAATATTCCTTCAGGTATGCCTTCGATGGAAGTTTGACCCACTGACTTCCCTTGTATCACCCCGATGTACATGTCCAATGTACATTTAACACATACAACCTGTTAGATACAATTGACGGATACACAAGGACTGTCTGCACATGCAACAGGGGTATACACACATACTACATTTGACATACATCTATAGTATACACAGAGATTGTATATTCAATCCTCCTAACCTTTGACATGCATTTTCAAATATGCATTCGATAGATACTCATAAACATGCAACTACGGGATACACAGAAATTGAACCCAACATACAAACACGATATACATAGGAATTGTATATCCAATATGTTTTTAACTTTGCATCTTCATAACATGCATTTTTAACCTGTTTTCTCACCTGATACACCAGCAATGGACAAAAGCGATATACACATACCATGCGAATGCGATATATTCACCAATTGTATATCCTTCCTGCAAAAGTGATATACTCACAATTTGTATCTTTCTACAAACCCACAGATTTTTACTGTTTTGATTCTCTTTTCACTTAGTGATTGAATCTATCTGCTTCACCTTCAATCATGCAGCCCTCTGCACTTCAACGATCTAGCATGCAGTCACGCTAGAACCCTTCAATACATTTCCTTGCCTGATCTTGCAAGCATTAACACAGACAAAACAGAAAACAAAACCCTAACTAATATATATACAACCATTCCACCGATTCAGAGAATCAACTGGTGGAATCGATAAATGAATCCATCTGACCTCAACAAAATGATTTGTTCAGTAAATTTAGTAGCCAGAAAATAACACAATAGGATCTTGTATTGATATTTTAGAAATGTACTACACAGATGTTCTGTTCCAACTCAACTTCACACCACTATCAGTTTTCATTCCATGATCCTAATCGATCTTCACAGGGGTTATTTATCTACTCACAAAGAGTAGTACTATCTCTACTCCAGACGAATGGGAAATCTCTCCAAGCAGCTGGGAGACTTAATTGACTAACAACTCTTAACTAACAACCTAAAAATAGTATGTCTTGGTCAATCAGACCTTATTACATTAAATGGTCATTAGGACCTTAGGGAAAACATAAAATTAACCATAAAACAACTAAATGCCTCATGGAGACAACTGTATGTTAGGTGCACCTACACCAGGTGATGTCATGTCCTATAGAAACCATCCAGATAGAAATAAAACTTCAAATCAATAATCTTTTCATTTTTCAAAAATAAACAACTATAACAATGAATGTAAATTGAAATTTACTAATCTACCTCATACCCCCCTCAATACCATGGAGCTATGAATCGTAGAGGTCACACCATGCTCCATTGCCCTATGAATATCAGGAGGTGTCTCTGTAGCCTGCATCATCTAGAAATAAAACAACATTATTCAATTACAAAAACTATAATAGTGATGCAAATCATGGCTCCTAACATACACACACGTTCATCTAAACATGGAAGTACACACAATAAAGCACACGAGTCACATACAAAAATCTAGTAAGTATAATTCATTCATTAAACTATTTATTTTATTACCTCCATGAAGCTTTGAAGTCCACCACCGCTGGTAGGTGTTTCCGTGAAATCTCCAATATTAACCTATTCAACATACAAAATCAGATATTAGAATACCATTCATATAACAATGCTATTCACATGTAATATTTATAATTCTTTACTAGTTACATACCCCAATAGTAGATGATGTAGTGTAATATGTAGGTGGAGAACCACTGAAAACTGTATCAATGCTATGACCTTGAAATTTCATTAAAATCTTCAAACTAAATTAGTTAATCTTGCATTTCAAAAATGAAATTTAATAAATTAAATTCAATAAACTTGCTAATATTTACCTGAGTATCAAGGCCGAAAGTCTCACTCAGGAGGGTATCTATCATCACCATCTGCTCAGCTACAGATGTAGCCTATACACCTACGTCCTGACTATCCATGGGGTCATAACCACAGGTTGACCCGCAAGTCTGACAAGCATGGGGTGGGACCCTACTCCTCGCACTATCTCCCAACCCATGTTGTGTTGTAGGACTGGCATGCTCTATGATGCTCTGGGTCAAGGCACTAATGGACTGAAGTGTATCGACCTCAACACTCTCCTTCACAATGGAAGGGATAGAAACATGCTCATGGGCTGGTTTGTTGATTACTCATCTCACTGGCCGTTGTGGGTCAACACGTGCCCCTGGTCTATCTTGTGCTAACCCCCCACCTCTACCCTGGAAGTCCCGCATATCAAAATAGTTTGGGACTTTATTGAGGACAAACTTGCAGTAGAGTTTCCTCAATAAGTATTATGGGACCTCATTATTATTGCATGGAGGATGGTCAAAAACCATCCACCACCTCTACCCAAAATTGTCCCTTATCACTTGGTTGTTGCACCAATGGGTAGGGAACTTCTTGCATGTAATGGGTGGAGGTTGATTTGTTTGTGGGTTTGTGAAAATGGAACACAAGTCTAATTTTGTAATTTGTAACTTTTTCACATCTTGATATGATAGCTTGTCTACATAATACTCTCTAAAATCTCTCCTCTTATCCAACCAACTAGATATTTGCTTGCTAATTGAATCTACATTTGATAACATAGATTCAAGAGATTCAGCAAGTGTCGGCCTATGCAAGGTTGAATTTGAAGGATCTTTCAACCTTGCAATTATGTCTTCATTTTCTTTTTTATTATTTTCAATTTGCCCCATTAGATTTTCTTGTGTTCCAGGGGCATGTCGAGGAATGGATGGAGGAGTTTGTTGTTCGGCTTGTTCTTCGGCAGGTATTTCCTCTTCAGGATTTTGTGGATTTTGAGGAGGAGGAGGAGGAGGTGCACTAAAATTTCTTGACAATTAAAGAAATTTACATCAAAAATCAACTCAAACCTACCTATTTAGAAACAAATTCAAACAAAAAAACAAATAAAACTCACTCCTTTGGCTTGCTCGACGTCGTGGCAACATTTTGGTGTTGAATTGACTCTTCAAAAATGTGAGTGCACTTCTTAGGGTTTGCAAGCCGCAGGTGTAGAGGAAGATAAAGAAATGAAATGAGCACAAATGCTCTTATATATATATATAATCAGTCATAATGTGCTCACGTTATAACACGAGCACATTATGGTTTGGTTTTGCTGAGCCTTAGGCTCGTCACTACCAAACCATAACGCGAGCGTGTTATAACACGCTCACGTTATGTATTAATTTTTTTTGAAAAAATTTTGGCCACTTTTTGGCCCCCCAACTTTTTGCACTTACCCTCCTCTCTCAAGTCAACTCTAATCACCTTCTAATTCCCTCTCTAGTGAACTCTAATCATCTTCTCTCCATCTCCCCTTCATAATGGAAACCTTCCCCAACCCACATCACTCAACTTGAGAGGATCTTCCACTTCAAAATGGAAACCTTCCCAACTCCTCTTCCATCAAAAATCTATTTAAACCCCTCAACCAAGCCATTTGCATGTATGAGATTTTAAGTATTGTTACTCTGTCAAAATTCCTCTAGCCCTTGCATCCATCATCTATTTTTTTTTGCTATCAATCTCAATCAAATTGTTATGCTGTGTATTTGAGCAATCAACATCCAATCGTTCAAGAAATCAAACATGCATGCATCTATCTTTCAAGGCATCATCTAAGGTATTTAGAGGGTTTGGATCAAAGTATTTCATGTCATTTGTTTTATCTTTCTTTTGTCCAAATTTTTTAGTTACAATGCCACCCATCTCTAAGCCAATCAGCAACACCTGCAAGGAATGCCAATTAGGTAAGCAAACAAAAATCAATTTTAAGTCAAAAGAGTACTCTTCTACTAGACCTTTACAACTTGTTCATTCTAATTTATGTGGTCCTACAAGGACAAAGTCATTAAATGGTGAAAGATACTTAATGCTCTTCATTGATGATTATTCTAGGATGACTTGGGTGACTTTTTTGAAGCATAAATCAGAAGCATTTGATAGGTTCAAGATCTTTAGAAAGATGGTTGAAAGAGAATCAGATTTGAAGATTAAATGTTTGAGGTCAGACAAAGGTGGAGAGTACACTTCAAGAGTTTTTGAAGACTACTATGAAAATCATGGAATTAAATGGCAATATTTAGCCTCTAGGACACCACAACAAAATGGTGTGGCCAAGAGAAATAATAGGACAGTCAAAGAGATGAAAAGAACTATGCTCAATCAAGCAAATCTACCTGATACTTATTGGAAAGAGGTAGTTCATATAGTTGTATACATATTAAACAAGGTACAGTTAAGAGTTCATTCCAAGAATACACCTTATGAACTATGGTATGATCAACCAACCACTGTCAGGTACTTTAAAATCTTTCATAGTAAATGTTATATCAAAAAGGATGAAGATGGTTTGGGTAGTTTTGAATCTAGATTTGATGAGGGGATATTTCTTGGATATTCCACACATTGAAAAGCATATAAGTGTTATAATAAAAGGCTTAAAAGAGTTGTTGATGTTGGAAACAATGCAGATAAATGAGAGGGGGGGTGAATCAGTTATCTTATAACTTTTCTATTTTTACTTTCTTTTCTCATCTTATCATTTAGATTTATATCAAAACAAAGCAATCATAAGAAATGAAAAAGAGATTAACACATAACACAATGATTTTTACATGGAAACCCTGTTAAGGGAAAAAACCATGGGGTGACTAACCCAAGATTGTATTCTCTATTAAAAGAATAGAGTACAAATTTGACACTTGCCAATTAGGGCTCACTGCCTGAGCACACTTCTCACAAGAGGCCCACTGCCTATAAGAGACTTATAGTCTACAAATGCTTACAGATGATACCAAGGTGTTTGAACTAGTAACAACATCTATACATGCAGGAATTCAGTTCTAGTTATGCACAGTATACTGATCTGGCACATTTCATTCTTCCTTTGCTCAATATTACTTTCTTGTCACATTCTGGGCTTGAATTACTACCTTCGCACTTGTCTTTTCTTTTCTTCACACTTAATCATTCATACTATCACTTGCACACTCTCACAAGCTCGAATCCATTGGGTATATATATCTACATCAAGGATTTCCAACAAATTCTTAGTTGGCAACAAGAACACCTGAGATATTTGCAAGTTATTGATCTATCAGCTGAATCCATTCTTGATTAGTGATGCACATAAAAAACATAGGCATAGAAGTCATTAATCATGTTGGCCAATGATGTATAATGCCACATATTGCTTGATCAACACCTTTTGCACATCCAGATTGAGATCTGATACTCTATCGGTTAGTTCTTCCTCTGTCTGCTCTGCCTGATTTGAACCCAACACTCAGATGATCATATCTTTTTCATGCTTTATCACCAGAGGCTAAATCTCTAGAATACAATAGTCATGATACCCCTCTTGCCTTGTCCAAGTCCACAACTTACTAAGTTACACCATCTGAGAGATCTGGGCCTGATTGTCAGACCTTGTTACATACTCTGTTCTTGTTCACCGGACCAAATCAATCTTCAATCCGACTTTCGGTATAGGCATATTATGTACTACAGATGTGTAGAATAGACTTTTTTGCCATCAATGACAAACTTATGAAGCCACATAGTGTCTCTTGCCAACAATCTCCCCCTTTGGCATTGATGGCAACACTTGGTGAAAAATGACTAAGTGTCACAGTAACTCCCCCTTTGCTTGTGCTCTATTTCTTTACACTGCTTTATCGGAGCTCCCCTTTTGTTGGATTCCTCATTTTTCACTATTCTTCACTCCCCCTTTGACATCAATGGCAAAGGGTAGAATCCACATACAAAATTGTGCAAAAACTATTATATACATGGTCGCATAAGTATATACAAATCATATGTTATACTTACACATACTTAAGTATATCCGCAAAGGTTGTCTTCAACTGTACAGATTATGTGGCCCAACTCCTCTTCATTCTATCCAAAATGGAGATGTGTCCACTTAACAAAAATGCATATGCTTCTGCCCTCTTTAAGTCTGTTGGATCACTAGTCCAGACTGTACTTTGTGCCTCTGTCAAGGCATCATGCATTGCCTCTAACTTAGGGATGATTATCCCTCTAAGCTCACCCATTCTATCCATTATGTTCTTTTTCTCTTTAACCAGTTCTTTAATTTCATTTATTATAGCAATAGTTTGACATTCATTATTCACCAGAGAGGTAGTAAGGGGGTCAAAATTCTGAGATAAACTTGATAGTTTTCCTTCTTATTCTTTCACTATCTTCTCGATGTCCTCTGTCACTTTGGGCCAAGTTAAACAAAATTTGTATATGTCCCCACCATCCTTAAGAGCATTTTCAAATCTCTTTATGCCAATGCCTAAGGTTCTTCTATCATTAGCAATTAGCCCTTGTACTTCACTAAACCTCTTTCCCAATAACTCCTTCTGTACCTTAGTTTCTACCGATTTCTCTAAGGATTCAAAAATGAGTGTTAACATAATTGACTAAGTTTTTTAGATTACCGAATGAAGAGGCAGAAGGATCCTTTTGATAGGTTGGCATAATCTTCTCCTGCATCCTAGATGCAATCTCCAACAGCTCACAATCCTCCATGTGTGATTTTAGAAGTTTCTTGTTTGCTTTGGCCTAAGCAAAAGATGCTACTTTCATTATCTGAACCGGAGAGAGAGAGTCAAAGTTTAGTGGCCCTTGAATTAACTCAAGTTCATCCAACTCCATTATTTATTTGTCCAGGAAGTTCTATACTATCTCTGCAGTGTCTCTTGTCGACTCTACTTCCTTCCTTTTGGGGGCATCCAGACTAACTTGCTTATTGATATTTGTTTCTTCTACCTATCCTTCCTCTTCTAGAATAGAGGATTCTAATGCCTCAGATGGCTCTTCATCATTTTTCTTTAATCCTTCGACATCCTTGTCAGAAGGCTCTTCATTTGTTTCCTCTATAATGGGAAGATTAAATCTCTTCAAGGCATTCCAAAGAATTTCTTTTGTTTCATTTGCTATTTGGTCAGTTTCTCCAACCATGAGTTTATTCATCTGGGACTTGCTTCAGAAATCATCTTTACAATCCTTAAAAACCATGTCCATTTGTTTTGGAGTGATAGAGGGACATATCTATATCACTATCTTCTCCTGGATCTCCAAGTCTTTTGCCTTTGCATTCTCTTTTCTTTGCTCCAATACATCTTCTAGGCTCTTTGGAATTAATGAAATTATTTCAATGAATGCTTTGTTATAGATATTCAAATACCCTACAGTAGCTTCTTCCAGAATTCTCTTGTCAGCATCATTGTATTTATCATAGAACTCTATCATCAGCTGTAGGTTCCCATCCACAGTAACTACCTTGATGATATCATCAATAGAAAGATTAGGCTTCTCAACATACTCTGCTAACTTCTTCTCCACATCAACCTTGGGGGATTTTACTTTTGCTTTCTTCAATTCTCTAATCTCTACATCTGACTTAGTCTCATCATCATCCTTGAGACTCACATAGGCTCTTTTGGCCTTGGATTTCTTTCTCTTTTCTCTTGCAGATGAATGGGCTTCTGAATTTGCAGCTTTAGAGCTCCTAGAGGTAGAACTCCTGGTAGTTCTAGTCTGAGTGGAGGCTTCTACCGAAACTTGTTCTTTCTTTGCTTCCTCTTTTTCTTTCTTAATTTTCTCTATTCTTTCTCTATTTGCAATAACATCTTCTTTGGTGATGCCAAATTTCTCAGCCAGTTCTTCAACTTCTTTTCTCACCTTTCTTTTTATCTCAGGCCTTCTTAGTTCAACATGCAGTTTTATGTTTAATTCTTCAAAAGTGCCAAACCTCTCTGCTTTGGGGTCTTTGGGTTGACTTAGTAAATGTTGAATATGAGTCTCTAATATGTTTCCATCAACCTCATAGCCCATGGGCAATATCCATATTGTCCTTGGCTCAACTTCCTCTATTAGGCACTGATCAGTATCTACCATAAAGCAGACTGTCTTTATACTCCACTATTATTTTGGGAATTATTTCTCTTGCTTGCATCATGCTCTAGAAGTTTTTGAAGTAACCCCAGAGAGTTGTCTTCCGGGTTTGAGTGTCACCAAGTTCATACAAGTAATCCCTGATCTGTATAGCAACCGGTTTGTCATTTTCCCATATTAGACCTTTTGAGCCTGGTAACTCATTCATGAAGTAGAAAAACAAGCATAACACCAAATCACCATATTTGAAAGAGTTCTATTTATATTTCTTGATCTTTTACAGGTTCTCTAGCAACTGATTCAACAGGAGTTCACACAGGTCATAATATGCATTCTCTCTTGGCATCTGGTATGCAGTATAGATGGCAGTACCTTTCTTTGTTTGAGTGGTAGATTTTGTATCCAATTATCATAGAAGCAAACTTGGCATCCAAATCCATGATGTTATCTATAGTCATTTCTCTTTTGTCAAATTTTGATCTGGTGGCTTCAGTTACCATTTGGTTCTTCATAGATTTGAGTGCGAGTAACCCACCGGTTGAATGCAGTCCGATCACAGCCCTGATGGCATCTTTGGTTACCTTAAATGGCCTCATTAGCCACAAATTTATTATGCATCCTACTTAGAACATATCGGACCTAATCGTCTTCTGTAAAAGATGGAAAATGTATGCAATGTTCGAAGTGTTTATCCCTTAGGGTCTTGAATTTAGGTTTGAGTTCAAAATTCTCATCTATTAACTATATTTCGATAGATGTCAGAAAATTTTGAGTCTCCAAAATCTTTGATGTTTGCATGGATATAAACCCTAATATCTTCTACATGGAGAACATCGTATGGGGTATGGGAAAATGCACCCAAAGGATCAACCTCAATAGATTTGTGAGGATGTTTCTTGAAAGCTGGCCTTGGTCTCTCATAAACATTTACAACCATAGGAGTAGCCATTCTAATCAACGAAGATTGGAGAGATTTACAAAAGAAATACCTCTTCACACCTTAGGGTTTGGAGTGACTATCGGAACAGATTGCACTTGGATTTGATCTTCAACTGAGTTTGAGTGTTTTGCTAGATTTCTTCTCAGAGCTCTTCTCCCTTCTTCGTGAGTGCAAAGTGTTGTAAATGATGGATGAGAAACCTTTTAACCTTGCCCAAAAACCTAATTTCCCTTTGTAATAAATGCACAACTTAAGTCATCCAGTTACCCTGTTTTGAGAGAGATTTTCTTGAATCATTGTACGGATCTTTAAAATCATTGTCTATGGGGGTTGACAACATATCTTCACCCTTTTCAAAACATGTCATAGGTCCGTGGATTCAAACATTTCAATTATGCTTTACCAGATAGCTATCGATATAGGAGTTCCTCATAGCTTCCTCAAATCTGCATGTAGATTTATCAAATTTTGACTGGATGAATTTTAAATGAATCTCCTCAAACCCTTTAAACCGCAACCTCTTATTCTAACTCAATGTGCCAAATTCATGCACTCACTAGCTGGATGGGGGAAAAAGGATCTTCTTTGTAGTTCCCCCTGAGCCAAAGCTTACTTTTTAGTTTTTGGAAGGAATATCAACACCGGATTCCAATGCGGATCCATTCCCAATATTCATTGTACTCTTCTTTATCCAAATCTTGCTCATCTCCTTTTGAACTTCATCCACATTTAATTTACCTTTGCCTTTATCTTGTTTTTGATCATGATCCACCAGACCTTTTCTATTTTGATTCCTGTTTCTGTAGAATCTGGTTATGTGACCGGATCCATTGCAATTGTAACACACAACATTTCTTTTCTTATTTGAATGATATCCTCTTGATCTATACTCATTAGCCTTATGTCCAATTCTATTGCGTACAAAGCATCTACCATTGAAAGAATTGTTTATTTGCATATTTTTGAATTCATGAGATTTGTGACCATACCTTTTGCAACTGAAACATTGACTGGAGAAGGATGGATTGATTTGATTCATTATGTTTCTGCACTAGATTGCTTTATGACCAAACTTGTTGCAATTGAAGCAATATCCATTGAAGGAAGGATATCTTTGAGCATTTGGTTGTCTTACCGAAGGTCTTCTAGGTCTGTTTCTTTGATTTCCTGATCCAATATTCTTCTGACCGGATCCAGAGCTTTCACCTTTCTCATATCCCAAGCCACACTTATCATCTACCCTCTTTTGACTTTCAAGAAAAACTTCAAGTTGGGCTGAGGTTATCTTGAATTTTTCTTTGTATTCATTTGCAAATTAAAGATTTTGTTTAAGAGTGTCTATCTGGTTCTCAAGTTGTTCTTCATTATCTCTAGCTTCTTCAAGATCAAATTCAAGATGCCTGATTATTCTGTCCATTTTGTGGTAGTCCTCTGTTTTCTCCCTGAGGGATTGTTTTATATTATCTTCAATCTTTCTCTTTTCTTCAATATCTTGGGTGAATTTCATAACCCCTAATTCCATTTCATGCCTTATCTAATGACTTCTTTTGACAGCTTCTCACATAGCTTATTTTTCTCATTCGGATCATCATCAACATTATTGACCTCATTTTGATTCGCTAATTTTTGGAGTAGTTCCTTTCTCTTTTTCACAGAATTACTAATTTTTTCTTTCATCTCATTTATGAAATCATTAGCTTGCTTGAGTCTTTCTCTCAAATTGTTGACTTTAGAGTGGGATTGTTCAAGATCATCTAGGGCAGACTGAAGTTGTTCTTTCATACCATATGCATCATTACGATTCCCAGATCTTCCTCAAGCTATTAGGCTTGTTCAGAGGAACTTAGCTCTGATACCAATTGTTGGAAACAATGTAGATAACTAAGAGGGGGGGTGAATCAGTTATCTTATAATTTTTCTATTTTTACTTTCTTTTCTCATCTTATGATTTAGAGTTATATCAAAACAAATCAATCATAACAACTAAAAAAGATATTAACACATGACACAAGGATTTTTACGTGGAAACCTTGTTAAGGGAAAAAACCACGGGGTGACTAACCCAAGATTGTATTCTTTGTTAAAAGAATAAAGAGTAAAAATTTGGCACTTGCCAATTAGGGCTCACTACCTGAGAACATTGCTCACAAGAGGCCCACTGCCTACAAGAGACTTACAGTCTACAAATGCTTATAGATGATACCAAGGTGTTTGAATTGGTAACAACATCTATACATGCAAGAATTCAGTTTCGATTAGGCACTGTATACTGATCCGGTACATTTCATTCTTCCTCTATTCAATATTACTTTCCTATCACATTCCAGGCTTGAATTATTGCCTTCGCACCTGTCTCTACTTTTATTCACACTTAATCATTCATACTATCACTTGCACACTCTCACAAGCTTGAATCCATCAGGTATATATATATCTACATCAAGGATTTCCAACAACTTCTTAGTCGGCAACAAGAACACCTGAGATATTTGCAAGTTATTGATCTGTCGGCTGAATCCATGCTTGATTAGTGATGCACATCAAAAACATATGCATAGAAGTCATTAATCATGTCAGCTAATGATGTATAATGCCACAAATTGCCTCATCAACACCTTTTGCACATTCAAATTAAGATTCGATACTCTGTCAGTCAGTTTTTCCTCTGTTTGCTCTACCTGACTAGAACCCAACACTTAGATGCTCATATCTTTTTCATGCTTTATCACCAGAGGCTAAATCTATGGAATACAATAGTCATGATACCCCTCTTTCCTTGTCCAAGTATGCAACTTACTAAGTTACACCATCTGAGAGATCTGAACCTAATTGTCGGACGTTGTTACATACTCTGTTCTTGTTCACCAAACCAAAACAATCTTCAATCTGACTTCCGGTATAGGCATATTATGTACTGCAGATGTGCAGAATAGACCTTATTACCATCAATGACAACACTTATGAAGCTACACAGTGTCTGTTGCCAACAGTTGAAAGTACCAATGTCAAAGTGGTTGAACAATTGCAGTATATCAATCAACAAGAAGAAGATGTAGAAGAAGATCATGAATTAGAAGAAGAGGTGGAAGTTCCAAAGGAAGGAGGTACTCCTAAACAACCTATGGAGTTAATAGAAAAAACTCCTTCCAAAACTCTACAAAGAAACCATCCTCAAGAGTTGATCAGTGGGGACAAAAATGTTGGTGTGCAAACAAGGAGAAAGCTTGCCAACACAAGTGATCAAGCACATGTATGCTTGATATCTGAAATAGAACCAAAAATTTACATAGAGGCCAGCAAAGATGAGTGTTGGATCAAATCCATGAATGAAGAGTTAGATGAGATTGAAAACAACAAGACATGGGAACTTGTTCCTAGACCTAAAGACAAGAATGTCATTGGGGCTAAATGGGTCTTTAGAAACAAACTTGATGACAAAGGCAATGTTGTTAGGAACAAGGAAAGGTTTGATTGCAAGGGGTATTCTCAAGTTGAGGGTATTGATTTTGATGAGACATATGCACCTGTGGCTAGACTTGAAGCCATTAAGATGTTCTTAGTTTTCTTTGTTTACAAAAACTTCAAGGTATTTCAAATGGATGTAAAATCAGCTTTTCTCAATGGGAATCTTGAGGAAGAAGTCTATATGGAGCAGCCTGAAGGCTTTGAATGTGAAGGAAAACAAGACTATATATATATAGACTAAAAAAGGCATTGTATGGCTTGAAACAAGCACCTAGAGCATGGTACTCTAGGCTAGACAAGTACTTGCAAGGAAAAGGGTTTACAAAAGGTGGAGTGAACAATAATTTATATTTCATGGAAAAAGATGAAGATATTCTTGTTGTTGTTGTCTATGTAGATGACATCATATTTGGTAGCAATGATGATGGTATGTGTCATGTTTGTCCTAATATCATGAAATCTAAATTTGAGATGTCTATGCTTGGAGAGTTGTCCTTCTTTCTTGGATTGCAGGTTTCACAACTTGAGAAAGGGATTCTTATCTCTCAAAGTAAATATGCAAAGGAGATGCTTAAAATCTTTCAAATGGATGAAAGCTGACCAGTTGGTACTCCCATGGTAATAGGTTGCAAATTAAGTAAGATTGATGACTCACCCAATGTAGATCAGACCCTATTCAGATCTATGATAGGTAGTCTTTTGTATCTGACAGCCTCTAGGCCTGATATCATGCAAGCCGTATGTCTAGTGGCAAGATTTCAGTCCTCTCTCAAACAATCTCATCTAAATGTTGTCAAGAGGATCTTTAGATATCTTAATGGCACAAATGTATGGTTTATGGTATCCTAGACATGAAAATTTCAGTTTACTTGCCTATACTGATGCTGATTGGGTAGGGTACATTGACGATAGGAAGAGTACTAGTGGTGGAGCCTTCTTCTTGGGTGGAAGGTTAGTGTCTTGGCACATTAAGAAACAAGAATTAGTGCCCTTGTCAACTGCAAAGGAAGAATATATTGTTGTTGCCTCATGTTGTTCTCAAGTCTTGTGGATGGTTCAAACTCTTAAGGACATCCAGGTAGAAGTCTCTCAACCTATTTCTATTTTATGTGACAATACTAAAGCCATAAACATTTCCAAAAATCTAGTCATGCATTCTAGGACCAATCATATTGCTATAAAGTATCATTTCTTGAGAGAAAAAGTTCTTGCAAATGAAGTTGTTTTGGAATATGTTTCTACCTCAGATCAAGTAGTAGATATCTTCACCAAAACATTAGCTAAGGAGGTATTTGAATGTCTAAGACAGAGGTTAGGAGTGTTGTCCCTATCCTCTCTTCAATAAGTCAAAGTTCCAGTATGGTTTCAGGGGGAGCTCATGTCTTTTCTTTCTTAACTCTAAAACTATTCATAGTATGATCAAAATTTGTTGTTTTAAAAATTAGAATCTATCATAGGAGGTAGTAGACCTTGACAGTGGAGTTTTGTTGTTGATAATATGGTGACAATCCCATTGTGGATATGACAGTGAAATTCTTGCTCATGTTGTGATAATGATGTTGACGCAGTGCTTACCTCTGCTGACAATGTTTTTGGTGTAGTGACATTGATTTGTTTGTCTTAATGCAGTGCTTGCCTATGTTGACAGTGGTTTAATCTCTTCCAAATAGTGGTGCTTGTATCTCTATTTTTCTACTCTACTTTAATGAGGATAGTCTTTCTGATTTGTGATAGTATGACAATCTGTCTGCTCTTTCTCTCACATGACATTTTTCTATGGTGACAAGTTCTCTATGTCAAGATTTCAAGAATGACAAGTTTTTAGTGCCAAGACTTCAATGGTATCATGTATTACTTTCTTCAATCATAGTAGTCAAGTGAGTAGTGATAGTGATTTCAAGTGACCGTTTTCAGCTATTCCATGAGTTTTCAGATATGACAGTGCTTTTATGCTAGTTTGCATTTGGTGACAGTGCTATATGAAGTTTGCTCTCTTCACACAGTTTGCATTTCTATTCAAGATTTTTGAGATTTCTCAAGATGTCAACTTCATTATTGTTCAAGTTTCATATTTGTTTGTGACAGTGGTATTCATGCTTTTCTTTTGTTAGTAGTATAGCCTCTTTTCTTCAAATTGGTAAAGTTAACTTTGATATGTAATCGCAATATGATTGTTGCTGCACTTTTATGAAGCTTATTTGTAGGGGGACCAATAATTCTTTGTCATTAGATGTCAAAGGGGGAGAGAGAGAGAGTGCTGAAGATTTTACCATCAGTGACAAAGGGGGAGTTTGTTACAATAGGTTTGTCATTGATGTCAAAAGTTGGTTTATGCTTCATCAGGATGCTTCAAGATGTGTTGTTCATGCTATTGGTTCATGTTTCATGATATGGCATTGATGTCTTCAAGATCAAAGAAATTTGAGTTCACTGAAAGATGACGATGAGTTGATAGATTGATAGCCTATATCATTTACATTTGTTGTTCCTCATTGATTCATTGTTTGCCATGGTGATTGATAATGCATTCAATGAATTGTTCCTTGTCCAAGATGACAAAGGTACAGATGCTTGTTCATTCCTTCATGGAGTTTGTTATAAAGTTCATTCTTGACTCATCATTTCTGGAGTTCATCCTTGTTTATGATTGTTGGTAAGTGATACTAAATTATGTTCACACCTAATTTAGTTAGGTAGGGTTTGCAGTTGTTACAAAAGGAATAAAAAAAAATTAAGTGTATGATCAATCAGTGAATGTATGATATCTTGGCAAGAGAACAACAAAGATCATTTGTCAGGATAATCTGACAGTCCAAGAAAAACTGTCAAACCATCCTGACAAGTGAAGTTTATCTGGTGACAAGAGATCAGACAGTCAATGAATGATAGGAGATATCTAACTAGTTTTATCTTTTAGTTATGAGATGATTGAATTATTCAAGTAATCACAATTCAGTGTGAAGGGAAGGTATTTATAAACTGTCATTTCATTATCATGTTTTGAACATATGTTTCATATCAGATTCAGTTATTCTATCTTATGCATTTGATTCAAAAAAGTAAACATACATAAATCATTTGCATAAGGTAAAGTAACTGATCATATTTAAAGAAGTGTTTAAATGTGTCCCACACAAGCCGTGGGAGTGACTAAATTGAGCAATGCAAACATTGTGCAAGCTATACATCTGTGGATAAAGGAAAAGAAAAGAACATATGAGGAAAATGGATATCCATCATTGCCTTTTTAAAGGTTGATCTTCTTGATTGGCAGCCTGATCTTCATGTCTTCATCTTTTGCTCCTGATCAAGACATTGTACCTAAAAAATTGGAGAAATGCCCTGTTAGAAGCTCCAGATATGTAGATTCATCATATGTTTTATCAACAGACATATAAAACTTGCAAACATTATGCATCTTATGTGATTGGATTAAATCAGACACATGCAATAAATCAGATCATCATGAGAAAAGTCAATCAACTTCAAGAGGTATGTTTTTATGCTAACTTGTTTGTTCACTATGTAGGTATAGGAAAAGTAATGTTGCTGATTTGAAGACATTAAAAGCATGTGGAGAAAATGGGCTCCCATAAGGGTTGAGCCTAGCATTCTCAAGCATTGTTATTAATAGAAACATGATGTTTTTTCAGTCATAAGAAATGATCGGTCACAGTGGAAGAACATTCATATTGACAGTCTTAGCATGTGGAACAACTACGCCATAGCATGCAAGATAGAATAGCCAAGTCAAATGCCATATGTTTAAGTCATCAAAGAAGAACACATATTTCTAGGCAGCTACCACAGTCATAATATAACCAAATGGACAACATTCAGACAGTTAAGTGACACATGGAAACCATAGCATGATCACAAAGTACAAATATGAAGTGTTGCTATAACATCTAAGAAGAGGTACTTTTCATCTTTTGTTATGATTGAAATGTGAATTTGTTGTTGTATGCTTCATATATAGAACAACATATCATGAAACAATAAAAGAGGTATATGTGCCAAGGAACTCTTCTTAAACATCATCCAAAGTTCAACCATGACAAATAAAATAGAACATATTTACCATTTTGTTATTAAAGAGGTATGAACTTGCTATTGAGTTTGACTATTGAAGATAATAAGGTCATGAAGAGTATTAAAAGAAGCTATTCTCATTTTATGAGTTTCATGCTTTCATATTATCAGCTATAAATTGAAAGGAACAATTTAGCTACAGGTGATTACATCATGTAGTTGCATCATGAGGATGCTCTTGCCTTCTATATATGTTGCAAATATTCAGATCAACAAACCATATCTCATCACTATATAGGTAAAACAAAGATTTATTATATGCCTTGGGACAGTGAAAAGGCATCATGCTATAGTCATAGGTCACAAAATACAAGGTACATGAGGTAAAATTGCAGCAACCATTAAGGAGATAGGTTTGCCAGTGTAGCATACAAACAAAAAGAATGAAACCTCAATGATACAATCAAGGTATAAACAAGGTATATGACTCATGATAGAACAATAGAATGCATAAAAGATCATTGTTCTTTCTAAAGCTAACTATAACTAAAAGAGATCACTGAGCAATATTGCTAGAAGAATAATAGGAAATCATGGCATAAAGATAACACAATATGCAAAGAAATAACACAATGGGCTGAGTTTATTTTGTTTTGGTTTTGTGGAGTCAATGAGTAGCTTTCATGCACCTGTGAGAGCATAGAATAGATCAAAGAGGAGTGAGCTTCAAATCTCAAGAATCGTCATCTTTAGAACTTTTCCCAAGCCATATTTTAAGTATGCCAGAACATGTAAAGAGACATATGTGGTTTCTTGAGACAACTTCAAGGAGCACAGTTAGGTTGTCAAGAGCCTAAAAGGGAAAAATAGAGTTATAGACCCTTCATAAATTTTAGTGCATACAAATATATGAAAAGAGATGATGCCATACACAAGTGACAGTCATGAAGATGAGAACAAAGTATCACTAGGAAAAATTTGTAAACTCGGTCACAGCCATGAAAACATGTTACAGGTTCAAAAGATAGAATTAGCATCTCATTTCATCGACCTTTCAAGACTGTCACATGAATGGAGATGATAATAGAGAGTTTCACATTATTGTTCAAGTCAAACCCTACCAAAAAACTAGAGGCATAATAACATTTCCCATATTTAACAAATAAGCCCTAATAGGGTTTTTGTTTGGCATTATAATGCAAACTTCACAGTTTCTAGGAGAAACAAGAAGCTATGATAGTTTGTCTTGCAATAGAGAAATGTAAAATGCAAAGCATATATATATGAGGGCTCCCAGTCGTGGCCTAAGAAGGGTTGTTTCCTTCAAAATATGAAAAAACCACAAGATTTGCTTTTCAAAACCTCATCATATAATGCAGATCACATTATTATCTCCAGGGGAATCAATCTTCAAAGAAGAGAACAATGCAATTTTTTAGGAACAATCACATGAACAACCTTCTGAGAGTTACAAATCAAATCATAATGAGTTTTAAATAGAGAAAGTGCAGACAGAGAGTATTTTTTTCATCATTTTCTTGCTAAAAGACATAGTTAAATGCAGAAAATAACTTACAGTGAGCAAATAGTGGACCAACAAGCTCTATATCAACAATAGAAACCATTCAAGAGCTCTCAAATAGCATCAGTTCCAAAATCCAATCCACCATGGCAGCGCATATCGACAAGTAAATGAGAGGAGATAAGGGAATGAAAAAGTCTAGGGTTTCCTCATGTCTCAATGCTTTTACCCTAGCTGAATAAAGATATATTTTTGACTTTGGATGTAATAAAGAATGGAAGGCATGGTCAATACTTATCAATTGATGATACCTAAGGGAGCCCACGGGGCTATGATTTTGTTTTTTTTCTTAAAAGAGTGAAAATATTAAAGTCAAACATAAGTGCAACAGGTCGAAGTTAAGAAAAGGATGAATGAAGATTATAAAGTATGAAGACAAGGATGAGTGTCTTATGCATCTTGCAAAGGAATTATGTTTTTAAAGGTCAACAAAGGGAATAATTCAAAACTATGAAGGCAGATGTGGATAAGGCAAGTGATAAATTAATAATGCAAAAACAAGTCAAAGGTGGCATAGACAAGTAGTCTAATATGCATGGATTTACATTAGGTAAATATGATATGAAAGATGCATGATATGATGGAGTGATAAGGTGGTATTTTGTTATACCTTATATGTATGTATAATGCAATAATGTATTTTTTTTCTTTTTGCATGGCGTAATAAGGTTGTATAAATGCATTTATCATTCTTTTGATGATGCATAATGTAATTTGCATAAAGTGACTTATTCAATGCATGGGAGATATAAGGAGAAGATATTCTTTATTTTTTGCATGCATGATGACCTAGTTCTTTTGGCATCATTATTAATGCAATCATGCAAAATTTGTAAACCAAGATGGAGAGATAAGGTGTTATTTTCTTTTTTATCCATTCTTGCATGATTTTACAACTATAAATAATGTAAACAAGTAATAAAGTAATGTCATTATAAATTACTTTATTATTTTGTCACAAGTTGTAAAATCAAGGAGATTAGACAAAGTGTAACTCATAATAGAGTAATCATGCAAATAATTACTTTATTCTTTGCCCACATCATTGAAACATGCAAAATCATGCAAAAATGGAAGAGTCGAGTTAACTAAAGATTTTGGAGTCTTTTGCATGGTTTGGAGGACAGATTTGAGATTTTCGGTCAACCTTTTGGTCAAACACATAGAGAGGAGCAGTTTGGAGCTATTTTTGCTCATTTTGGGGCAGTTTTGGCCCTTAATTTTAGGGATTTCATTGTTTGCTCATGGATGAATTTGGAGAGTTTATTTTTAGAGGTAGTTGACTACAGTTGACCTTTCTAGGTCTCTTGGAGAGAGAAGATTATATATTGTAAGAAAAACTTAGGTTTTTCTAGTTCTTGCCTTTTTTGCTCTTTACACTTTGAGAGAGAAAGAAGGTTTTGTAACTCACTTTTGCAGATTTATAGAGATTACAGCAGGTTACATGTTCTATACTTTGTCTTTTATGTAATTATTTCCTTTATTTTTCAACTGAATCAAGTGTCTACCTTTCCGTTAATGTAGCTTTTTTGAATGATTTGATGAGATTTTATTTGGTTTAAACATCAGAAACCTTTAAAATCGTTGTCTCATTTATTCTTGCATGTGTTAGATAGCTTTGAAAATCACAGGTCTTAGGTTGTGCAATTGGATAAATTTCCTTTTTGTTGTGAAAAACCCTTTTCCTTCAAGAAGAAAATCTTTTCCAGCCTCCCTTAGAATCATTTTTGTGGCTAAATTGCTAAATTTGGTTTGTGTGGATAGATTTTTCTGAGGTTTATTGTGAGTTAGATTACCAAGTTTTCCATCAAATTTAGGTGCATCACCATTTTTAGATTACAATTTAGTGCTTTTAGAAGATCCTTTTTACCCTTTTCCATATCGAAGTCATAGATCCAATTGAATATTTTAAGGGAACTAGCCCATAATCTGGAGGTTCAAGATCACCATAGGTCACCCACAACCTAAGTTTGATCCCATGTTACATAGGATTGCTGAGTTTCACAGCTCTGCATAACGGGTGCAATCATGCATGTCAACAATAAGCTGATTTGGTATTGATGCAATTGAGTTGATATAGCCATGGCAAGAGTGTTGGCAAGAGACACTGCTTTGATATTGACTTGTATGTTGTCATTGATGGCAACAAGGCTCGGAGATCCTATCACCATGAGAGGAAGAAATATCTCTGAAAGAACATATTGGATCCCAGGTCTGGTTGACAGAAAATAGCTAAGTATGAAAAGTATTCTGAGTAGAGGACAGTAAGTCGGATAGTATGTCTCCGCAGATGATGATCCGATAATGTAGTTTAGGTATGATGTTCTTAGTTGTTTGATAGTGTTATGCTTCAAAGGTTAAGTCATGATCTCCTTCAGAAGTCACCTTGAAGAATTGTCTAAGTTCAGATAAGCAAAGGTATAGCAGGAATAGTGAACAGGGTCTAGTGCAGTGGTCTGCATTCCTCCACAGATAAGTATTTTGTTATGTGGTTTTAAGGTGTTGTAAACACTTGTATGAAGTGTCTTATTCCATAGTTAGGAGATCTAAAGACTACTAGAAGGTTAGCTACAAGCTACTAAGTATCGGCATAGTGTTTGACAGAGTTTGACAGAGACAGAGTCTGAGTTCTGATGGTCTGCATTTCTCCGCAAGATGATATCATGCCTTGCGGTTCTAAGAGTAAGATTGGGAATGTGTAAAGAGTCCTTGATATGATTTTGAAGGTGTTTTGAGATCCTCAATAAAAGTTGTAAGTTAGCAAATGAAGTTGTTAAGCATGCTCTTAAGAAAGAGTCTGACAAGTATATTAATCATTGTATGGAGAAGAGTTAATGTTTGGAGGATCTATGTAAGTAATTGAATGATTTGAGCTGACCTATATGAACATGTTTGGGAAAAGATTTGGGTCCACATAACTTTTAGTACATTGGATTGAGCCGACAAGCTACATCTTTCTATGTACACGTTTCCTTCTTGGATGCTGACCTGACTATGACTCAAATCATGATGCAGATATATAAGAGTGATGAATTTTGGTTGAGTGAAGTGTGGTGGAGAAGTGTGTATGTGTTATGTGAAGATGCAAATAGTATAGCAGAGTTAGAAGATCAGCAACAATGAAGACTTGGGATTCAGAATTTAGTTGCTAAATGACTGCACCTTGGCATAGTGGCAGATGCTTAAGTAGTATTCAGTTTTCATGTGCAATATGATTGGAAGCAAGATTTCATCATCGAGGCAGTGAGCCTTCAATAGGGTTTAACAACCCTCAGGGTTTAACATCCCTTATTGTAATCTTGCTAGGTTTAGGGTTGAGGCAGTGAGCCTGCTAAACCTAGTTGTACTTCATGGTAGTGAGCTAGCATGTTCTAAGCCTATGGAGTGACCAAGCCTAAACATTATTTTTGTAAAGATTGCAATATATATTTGAGAGCTAATCCTCTTCATGGTTTTTCCCTTTTTAGGTTTTCCATGTAAAATATTGGTGTTATGTGTCATGCTTTTGTGAATGCTATTCATTTTTATATTATGCTTCTATTTGATTAATCCTTTGAAATGGTTAAAAGTAAAAGTGCAAGAAAAGGTTTATAGAACACTGATTCACCCCCCCCCCCCTCTCAATGTTCCTAATAATCAACAATTGGTATCAGAGCAAGGTTCCTTGGAAAAAGTTTAACAGCTTAAGGAAGATCTGGGATAGTATGATCATGACAACAGGAAGGTATGGAAATTATGAAATATATAACGAACTAGAAGCAGCTCTTATGGATCTTGAAAACTCTGAAGCAGAAGTCAGGGATCTAAAATAAAACCTGCAACAACTTGATGAATGCATCTTGAAACTAAAAGAGCAAGTCAAGAAATTCAAAAACAAATACAAAGAAGTCAGTGATCAATTGTTATCAGCATTAATGAAGCCCTGAATAATTTGGAAGCAGAAGTTATAGAAAGAACAAGAGAAGAAGATGATCTAAATTTGATTGTGAAGAATAGATTAGAAGATTGTGTAAAACTTGAAAAAGAGATTATAAGTTTAAAAATAGATCTAGAAAAGGCTAGAAGTTTTGAAGAAAAATTCAAGATAAGTACTACAAAGCTTGATGAAATGATTGCTAGCTAGAGGAATACTGGTGACAAACATGGTTTAGGATTTGAGAAAGGAGAAAGTTCAAACTCTAGTCAAATGATCATTGATTCAAGGCAAAACAAAAGATACCAGTTCAAAAATCAAAGAAGAAGACCTAGAAGACCTCCAGTCAGACAACCAAATGCTCAATGGTACCCATCTTTCAATGGTTTTTACAATTCATGCAATAAGTATGGTCATAAGGTTACTCAGTGTAGGAGTAGAATAAATCAAAAATTTCCATCATTCTCTGGTCAGTGTTTCAATTGCAAGAAAATTGGTCATAGAACAATTGAATGCAGAAATCACATCAGGAAAAGTTTCAACAATGGGAGAAATGAACAATCATTCAAAGGTAAATGCTTCACTTGCAATAGAACTAGTTATAAAGTAGTTGTATGTAGGAGTAAAGTAAGTCAAAATTCTATTAGGTGCAATGCATGCTATAAAATGGGATACAGATCAAATGAATGCAGAAGCTCGGTAAGAGCTACCTTTCAAAATACAAGGAATAGTCAACCATTCAATGGAAAGTGTTTTGCATGCAATAGATTTGGACATATGGTAAATCAATGTAGATCAAATTCAATCAATGGAAGGAATCAAGGTCAAAAGAATGTGATGTGCTTCAATTACAACAAATTTGGAAATGTTGCAAGATTTTGTAGAAGCATAAATGTGAAGAGAAATCACTATTCTGAAGAAATGAAAATAGAACAGAGAAATGATAAGGGAAAAGAGAAAGTTACTTCGGTTGAAACCAAGACATAAATGGACAAGGTATGGATCAAGAAATAAGTAATTGAAGTCAGGGATCAATCCATACCAGCATCCGGTGCAGTTACTTCCTTCGGGAAATAAATCAAGAGCTCTAGCTTAGGGGGAGCAGTGTTGAAAATTCAAACCCCCTAGCTAGAAAGTAGGTGCCAGAATCAGGCACGAAGATGTTTAATCTGATGAGACAAATCTCTTAAAAGAAGAATTGGAAGTAAAAGGGTTAATGCGGCATATTGCGGAGCAATCTTATTCGACTGTGTTCTACAGTGAGGGGTTTTTGACAGCTTTTGGGAGTGAGTATTTAATAACGATTAGGTCAAGTGTGGAGGATAAAAGGCAAGTCATTTTTCTTATAATTCACTTTGCATTTGAATCTTTTCAAACATTAGAGAGAGATTTCAAGGCTTAAATTGACTCAAGCGAAGGAAACCCAAATTTGGCATATCAAGGTATTTTCGTAGAAACCCTCATTGTGAATCTATTGAATCTTTGCTGTGACGACTCCACAAATTATAGATATTACTGAACACCCTCAACCCAAGTTCAAGAAACACCCTCATAAAGCAACCAAAGGGGAACAAATGGGTGCATTTTTAGGTATACCTTATGGTGTTCTATATGTTGAGGATGTTAGGGCATATATTCATGTTGCCCTTGATGAACACAACAACATTTGTCTAACAGATTTAAATCTCAAGCATCTAACTAATGACCAGTTTGACCTCAAAAAGGAATACAAAACCCTAAAGAAAAAGAAGTTTATCCAATATGTGGATTTTCCTACATTTGCGGAGGATGAATGGGTAAGGTACATTTCGAGCCAAATTCACAATGAATTCATGTGGTTAGGGCAGCCCTTCAAAATCACCAAGGATGCAATTAGGGCAGTGACAAGATTAAGTTCCACTGGAAGTATACCCTTATTGAAGGCTATGAAGAATCAGACTATTACAGAGGCCACTGGAGCAAGGTTTGACAAGAGGGCACTGACTATCAATGATATCACAAATCATGATGTAAGATTTGCCTCAATGGTTTTGGGCTACAAGATCTATTTCTCCAATCGAGAGAATTCCATCTCAGGAACAACAATCTATACTGCATATCAAATGGTCAAAGAGAATGTAGATTATGATTTGTGTGAACTTTTGCTAACCCAACTACTGGAGAACCTGAAGAAGATAAAGGAAAGAAAGAACTACCCCTTCAAATATGGTACGTTGGGCATCTACTTATTCTTTTATTTTATGAATGAGCTACCAAACATGAAGAATTTGATCTGGTTAAGTAGTAAACTAGTAGCTGTCCAAATTAGAAACCATCTAAATAGCATTGGAAGTGTTAATGAGCAAAACACAGCCTTATGGGGATACTTAAAAAATTTTCAAGGCATAATGTAGGCTAGAGAAACAATTCCTAGGAAAATTGTTGACAAATATAAGGATACTATATGTTTCATGGTTACAAAAGACCAATGCCTAATGGAAGTTGTTGAGCCTAGGACTGTTTAGGTAATGCCAATGGGGTATGAAGGAGATGGGCAAATATTAGAGAACTATGCTCAATACATGTTAAGCAAACTCAAGGACAACATAGAAGAAAGTTTTGGAACTTACAAAGAGCTATCCATGAAACTCCATGTTGAATTCAAAAAACCTAAATTGACTAGAAAAGTTAGAAAAGAGGTGGAAGAAGTTGCTACTAGGTATGGCATCACCAAAGAACAACTGAAAGAAGTAAGGGAAAAAGAATAGAAAGTAGTAGAAGAAAAGAAAAAGAGTAAACTAGTGCAGGTTCTAGAAAAATCACAGGTGAAACAGGATAAGTCTAAGAAAGTTTAGAGGACTGCTAGAAGCTCTGCCACTTCCTCTGGTGCCACAGCTTCAATAAACCTGGAGAAAGCATCAAAAGAATTCTCTGTCAAAGACATGAAGAGAAAGAAGATGAAGGGAAGAAGACTCTATGTCAGTGCAAGTGAAATGGATGATGAAGAAACAGAGTCAGATGAATAGGTCAAGAAGGTGAAAGCTGAGGATATCAAAGCCTCCGGAAGCAATAAAGAAAAGTCCTCTAGAAAGAACAAATCTAGCAAAAGATAGAAAAAGGAAATGCCTCCAGCACTTGCAGATATAGTAAAGGCTGTCACTATAGATGGGAATCTAAAACCTATGATTAAGCACTATGATGAATGTAGTAATGATGACAAAAGGAGTCTAGAGGAAGCCACTGTAAAGTATCTCAACACTTTTAGCAAAGCCATCATTGAGATCATGTCTGATCTCCCAGAAAGTCTAGCAAATATTTTGAGCATTAGAAAGGAGAATACCATGGCTACAGATATTGAGCTGAGAAAACATGTGTTGACTAGACTATGTCCAGAAATCACTGCAGAGGAAGAAAATATGATCTCCAAGAAGACCAAGGATCAGTTCAGAACTAAAACAAGGATGAATTTGTTAATGGTAGGTGAAATTGATAAAGTGGTGAAAGAAACAGAAGAGATTATCTTGAAAGCCCTGAAGTAACACAATCTTCCCACTACAAGTGTCAATGAAGAAAATGATGTTACTAATAGCTCATCTATTCTGGAAATAAACTTGGGTGAAGAGACAGGTACATATGGAAAAGTGTCTGAGGAGAAAGAGGCACTTACTGATGATTCTCAAGTTAAACCCTCACTGGCACAACAGTCTGCGAATGTTACTGGCAAAGAAAGGATTGAGGAAGAGTTGGTAGTGGAAAATCCTCCACCTAAACAAGAAGAGGACACCAATAAGGATATGGAATTAGATTATCTGGAGTAAATCCAGAAAGAATTCTCTGTCATAGCAAGAGACATTATGGAGCCTACAAAAGAATTGTTGGAGAAAAGAAAACAAGTTTTGGATGAGCCCGAATTTCCAAATGGTCCAATAAACTTGGACATAATGTCACCAGAATATAAGTTTAAGTTGGTTACAATTGTTCAAGCAAAGGCTCAAGAGGAGATATTAAAATCACACATTGAGGATAGTGAACTAATTGATGAAGCATCTAAGATTTTGGAGAAGTTACTGCCTACCTACAAAAGGGATTCATCCATGACCTTAGCAAGTCATCTGAAAGGCTTAATAAGTTTTGTAAGTAAACAGTTTGAATCCTTTGAGAAATCTGCAGAAACAAAGGTGAGACAAGAGTTTGATGAGAAATGACTGGAAGAATAAAAAATAATGATAGCAAATGACAAAACTTCATTAAATAATACAATAGCCAACATTCAGAAAGCTGTGAAAGATGCCGAAGATATGTACAAGTTTTTTTTGTCTTGGCCCAAAAATTCTCAAAAGATTGAAGAAAAGATCAAAGATTTGGAACAAAAATTGCTGGATATTTCTGAGAAATTTGATCTAGAGATAGAGTTAGTCATAAAGAAAGAAATAGAGGTCATCAATATTCACAATGACTTGACTGACTTAATAAATCAGAAATATCAAATAAAAAGTAGGATGGGACAACTTAGACGACTAGTTTGTCCAAAGTTAGACTCAATGACAAATCTTATTGTAGAGGCTAAGTTAGCCATCCAAGCAGACACAATTTTTGATCCCAAAAAGGTAGAAGCCTTAGTTTTTCTTCTCAGTGAACAAATTTAGATTCTAGAAAATGCATAGAAAAGCTAGCATGTAGAGTGGACACTAATTAAAAACATATTCAATGATGTTCTCAAGCACATGTAATATTAAGATGAAGATTGTACTTGTAAATATGTGGTAGAGTACAAAAATTTTGGGTTCCTAATCACACCCTTTGCCATTGATGTCAAAGGGGGAGAAGTAGATCAGTGAAAAATGGATAATCATCTCAGGGGGAGAAAGAAAATAAAATGTATATAGTAAGGGGGAGTAGTTAAGCATTTTTCACTAAGTGTTGCCATCAATGCCAAAGGGGGAGATTGTTGGCAAGAGACACTACTCCGGTATTGACTTGTATGTTGTCATTGATGGAAACAAGGCTCAGAGATCCTATCACCATGACAGGAAGAGATATCTCCGGAAGAACATATTGAATCCCAGGGCCGATTGACAGAAAATGGCTAAGTATGAAAAGTATTCTGAGTAGAGGACAGTAAGTCAGATAGTATGTCTCCACAGATGATGATCCAATAATATGGTTTAGGTATGATGTTCTCAGTTGTTTGATAGTGTTATGCTTCAAAGGTTAAGTCCTGATCTCCTCCAGAAGTCACCTTGAAGAATTGTCTAAGTTTGGATAAGAAAAGGTATAGCAGGAACAGTGAATAAGGTCTAGTGCAGTGGTCCTCATTCCTCCATAGATAAGTATTTTGTTATGAAATTTTAAGGTGTTCTAAACACTTGTATGAAGTGTCTTATTCTAGAGTTAGGAGAACTGAAGTCCACCAGAAGGTTAGCTACAAGCTGCTAAGTATCGACATAGTGTTTGACAGAGTTTGATAGAGACAGAGTCTAAGTTCTGATGGTCTGCATTTCTTTGCAAGATGATATCATGCCTTGCAGTTCTAAGGGTAAGATTGGGAATGTGTAAAGAGTCCTTGATATGATTTTGAAGGTGTTTTGAGATCCTTGGTAAAAGTTGTAAGTCAGTAGATGAATTTGTTAAGCATGCTCTTAAGAAAGAGGCCAACAAGTATATTAATCAGTGTGCGGAGAAGAGTTAATGTTTGGAGGATCTATGTAAGTAATTGAATAATTAGAGCCAACCTATATGAACACATTTGGGAAACAATTTGGGTCTGCATAACTTTTAGTACATTGGATTGAGCCAACAAGCTAGATCTTTCTACGTACACATTTCCTTCTTGGATGCCGACCTGACTATGAATCAAATCATGATGCGGATATATAAGAGCAATGAATTTTGGTTGAGTGAAGTGTGGTAGAGAATTGTGTATGTGTGATGCAAAGATGCGAATAGCAGAGCAGAGTTAGAAGATCAGCAGCAATGAAGACTTGGGATTCATAATTTAGTTGCTAAATGACTGCACCCTGGCATAGTGGCAGATGCTTAAGTAGTATTCAGTTTTCATGTACAATATGATTGGAAGCAAGCTTTCATCATCAAGGCAATGACCTGACAGTGAGCCTTCAATAGGGTTTACCAGCCCTCAGGGTTTAACAACCCTTATTGTAATCTTGCTAGGTTTAGGATTGAGGCAGTGAGCCTGCTAAACCTAGTTGTACTTCATGGCAGTGAGCCAGCATGTTCTAAGCCCATGCAGTGACCAAGCCTAAACATTATTTTTGTAAAGAAATATATATTTGAGAGCTAATCCTCTCCATTGGTTTTCCCTTTTTAGGTTTTCCATGTAAAATCTTGGTGTTATGTGTCATGATTTTGTGGATGCTATTCATTTGTATATTATGCTTCTATTTGAGTAATCCTTTGAAATGGTTAAAAGTAAAAGTGCAAGAAAAGGTTTATAGAACACTGATTCACCCCCCCTCTCAGTGTTCCTGACAATCAACAAAGAGGTGATTGCAGAAGCGTTACTGAGATTGCTTCATATCAAAATGTTTAAGGTGTCTCATTTCAAAGTGGTTAGGGTATGAAAATGGTTTGACATAATTGAAGGTTTAAGACCCAATATTTGATCTTGAGATCCTAATGACTAGAGTTTGCTTCCAGATCAAATTCTTCATGGTTAGGGTTTGTTATAAGGAAATTAGGGTTTTGCTTTTGTTTTGGAGACCTAATTTCTATTTATCCAAAACTAGGTAAGCTTTATGTTTAAAACCCTAAGTTCTATATCCTAAGACATAAACTCCAATGTATATGTTATTACACCCATCAATTGCTTTTTTATTTTTAGAAAGTGACCTTTTATCACATGTTAGAAATAACTTAAGTCACAATCTTATGGGGTCATCGACATGCTTTAACTGACCCTCCTACCTAGTAAGACTAAATCCTCCGTTCACCAAACATTGCTCGGACACCAAAAAGAATATCAAAGGTCGTGGTTTAATAGTTTCAAAGGCGTGAAGATGAAATCAAAGGTGTATATTTGAATTTGTTTCAAATGCCAATGGATATCTTCTATTGGTTAGTTTTGATAGGCATTCTCTGATGAAGTGTGCAGAGATGTTTAAAAAGCTAAATATAACAAAGCTAAAAAATAGATTTAATTGCTTGACATGCATAATGCATGTAGAGACCACTCTCTCTATTTTGATGCCCACTCCCTTGTGATATTGATATTTTTGTAACTAATACAACAGGCACAAATTGGAATCTAATAAAGAAGATTATGTGCAGTGAATAAAGTTTTTTTGTATAAGAATACTAGTGTGGATTACGGGATTGGCAGATGATGAAAGTGTTTTCTATTGTGAATTATGAAGTGGAAGATATGCAGAGTATGAGTGTATTATGTAGATGAAGATATATATTGTTGCATAGAGATATGCAGAAAATGAATGAAAGAGAGATGCAGATGAATTGAGATAGTGTGAAAAGAAGATATGTAGATTGACTTGACTGAGAAGGAAATGTAGATTGTGTATGAGTTTGATTGAAAGGGGATATGCAGAGATCAGTGATTTGTATTGAAACAGAGTAACCCTCTATATACTTTTTGTTTTTCTAATATTGTTATAATAGTTCTTATTGCCAGTGAGGCACATAAAGTCTTATCAGTGAGATATTTCCTGTGAGGCATACATTGTAACCAGTGAGGTTTATGACTAGTGAGGCTTAATGGAGATCATGTTCATAGTGGTTTTTTACCCTTCTAGTGTTTTCCACTCAATCACCTGTGTTATGTGTTGTTCCTATTTGACTCTTGTACTTTGTTAATGATTTTATGTCCTGATGCATTTGTCTTATGTTTCATATCAGTCATATCATGTTTTATTGTTTTGGTACTATTGTGAGAAGAACTTGTTTGAAGAATTGTTTTTTTGATCACTGATTCACCCCCCTCTTAGTGGTCTGAAGTATTCCAACAGGGTTTTCATGCCTAAATATCAAGCCCTAAATTTGAACGCAAAACTTTCAACCAAGAACCCAAAACCTTCAAACCTATACTATATACTATATACCATAAACTCAACCCTAACCCCTAAATGTTGAACCATGTGCCTTTATTATTAAACCATTAACAATGAACCTTAATGTTGAACCATATAAATAAAAAGCTAAATGTGAACATGAAATGATGATTACTCAATATAGATCACTAAATCTCAATGTTAAATGTCAAATGTTGAACCCTTAAAAGTTGAAATTTGGACATTGAATATGAACACCAAACCCTAAACCATGAACTTTAAATATTCATAACTAAATCTCAAACCATCCTTAAGTAATGAGGTTAGGATTGTGAAGCCTAAACATCAAGCCCTTAATTTGAACACTAAGCTTTCAACCAAGAACCCAAAATCCAAAACCTTGAAACATAAAATCAATACCTTAAACTCAACCCTAACCCATAAAGGTTGAACTTTGTGCCTTGATTCTTGAATCATTAACAATGAACCTTAATGTTGAACCACATAAATAAATAAATGATTTTTTACATGAAATAATGAGTACTCAATATAGAGCACTAAATTTAAATGTCAAAGATTGAATGCTAAACCCTTAATTTAAAATTTGGACCTCAAGTGTGAATCCTAAACCTTAAACCATGAACTCTAAACCCTTAGACCTAAATGTTGAACCCTCCTTAAGTAACGAGCCTATGATTTTGAAGCCTAAACATCAATCCCTAAATTTGAACACTAAACTTTCAACCAAGAACCCAAGATATTGAACCTTCACACCTAAACTCTATACTTTAAACTCAACCCTAACCACTAAAGGAAGGTGCCTTAATTATTGAAATGTTAATAATGAACTTTAATGTTGAACCATGTAAATCAACAACTTAATTTGAACATGAAACAATTAGTAGTCAATATAGACCATTCAATATCAATGTTAAACATTGAAAGTTGAACCCTTAAAGTTAAAATTTGGACCTTGAATGTCAACCATAAACCCTAAACCACGAACTATAAACCCTTTACCCTAAATGTTAAAACCTCCTTAAGTAATGAGCCCCATAAACATCAAACCCTAAATTTGAATGCTAAACTTTCAACCAAGAAGGGAAAATGTGATCAAAATTTAAATAACTAATAAAAAACTGAAAACCATGAAGACAACATTTTATCACATTAAATGTATAAATTTTAAAAATATTTTTAGGGTTAAAATTTATTCTTAAATAAAATTGGATCTATAATTTGACTTTTTTCATGCAATTTTTATCTTTAAAAAACCTACATGTGTGTGTATACATACATACATTTACATATATATGTATATGTATATCTAGTTTCACCTGTTTGTCTCAAATGCAATGACTAATGTACAAGTGGATATTTTTGTGTAGAATTTAGTGATTCACCAAATCCTTCACTAGATTTGACTCCATTTATCCCTAGGATCTTCATCTAATCTACAAATATTTCATTCCATGACCTAGTGAATTTGACATACATGCGAATCTAAAGTTGGTTTAGATTTATAGTTGTGGTTTTGACTCCATAACTTGTAAACTCAAATTTCAAATGGGTCCAAATGGACTTCCTCCCCACTAGCCTTTACTTGCTAACTTGAGCATGAAATGTGTGATTTATGCACTAGGGTATTGTATAAAAGGACAAACCCCAATTCACATTTAGCATTAAAGATCCATCAAGCATCTTCAATTCCAATCATCACATTACCACTTAGAGTGTTGATATGCACCAGACAACTGAGGGGGGGGGGTGAATCAGTTGTCCCAAAAACTTAAACATTTTCTTCAATTAAACATTCATCACTTATCCTCAATTATTATGATTTAACAATGAGTGCATAAAATCAGAAACTTAACCATAGATACAACATCAAACACAAGTGACACCAGATTTTACGTGGAAAACCCCAAGGTGGGGAAAAACCATGGAGAGGATTAGATCTCAAATATATATTCCAATCTTTATAAAATTGATGTTCAGGCTTGGTCACTCCACGGGCCTAAACATACTGGCTTACTGCCATGAAGAACAACTAGGTCTAGCAGGCTCACTGCCTCAATCCTAAACCTAGCAAGATTACCATAAGGGCTATTAAACCCTGAGGGATGTTAAACCCTACTGGTGGCTCACTGTCAGGCTCTCTACCATGATCAACACCTTCTTATGTTTATGACTAAAATACAATAATTCCTCTACTCTGCTTTGCCTCTATTTTGTTGTTCCTCTTCTTTCCTCTTCCTTTTCTTTGCTCTACCTTTTGGACCTTTCTTAATATCTTTCCATTTTCACTCAAGGACACTTTTTCTATGACTCAACTACAAGTATTTATACACTACATCAACCTTGGAATGATCATCAAGGTCAGCATCACAATCATGAACCATTGGAACAATCTCCAAGGTCAGTATTACAAACATTTACAAAATAGGTCTTGACCTATTACAACATTGTGCAAAGGAAATGAAATGAAGATCACACCATGCCTTAGCTGGTACTCAAACATGATCTTCCACACCACAATATGTTTCCACAATCTTCCAAAGATATCCACAATCACTAGGATTAACCAGGTCGGCCAAGATTGGTTACACGCTACATTATCTGGGAACAATCTTTAAACACAATCTCAATTTATTAACGCAGACCAAAGTCTAGATAGGAACATGATTAGGAGACATCCACAAGCATGTTATAATCATCAAGAGCAACCTCACGAACCTTAACCACTTTATCCATAGGAATCTTCTCACCGGAACAATGTATGAACTTCACTGTCTTCAACTATCATAAAATAAAGATAGCTTGTGGACCACCAAAACATGAACCATTGCAACAGAAGGAACTTATCATCATGCCAGACTTCCTTCTAGAACCATAGAGAAAAATACTTTATTGTAGAGGAATGTGGAGTAGAATGCTTTCTTCCTATCCCAACTGAACTTACAAAAAAAGTAGGTTTTACTCTAGTGAACACAACTCACTCAGATCTTCATGCGGAGGGCTCAAACCTAGAATGTAGCATCCTTAGTCATACCTCTAACTTTCTTCCAATCCACAGACCATGATCTTCAAGTAGAAGTAAATGTAGAACAGTTTACCAGACTGTTCTTCAGCATACAACTCACTGTCTATACTGCACTTCTCTGTAACTCACTTATTCCTTCTGGAGAGGCTAATTTTCTCAATATCCTCAACATACAAGTCTTCTAAACAAGTAATATAATAAGATACAGTTGACACCAATGACAACAAGGATATGTTGACATCAATGACAACATTGATTAGGCACATACTTGCAACATAGAGCTCATATCATATCACATCATTTTATCATTGGATAACAATACCATCTTAGTGATAGAGTAGGTATATTACATGATTACTTATGTGTCTTCAATCCTTGTTTAAATTGTTGAATCCACTCAAGGATTTTGACTAAGGAGAATACCCCTTGCATAAAAACTCCAATGGTATCCACATATACTACCAAGTTGCAATCATAGGTTTGGATAACCAAGGTGAACAAGTTTCAAGTGATCAAGTGCTCGTGTGGTTCATTTATATGATCAAGAAAATTATCCTTTTTGAGGAACTAAAGTAATAATTGTGAGTATGAAGATCAATTTCATAGTCATGAAGTTAAAATAGAGTAGAGAACAATTAATCTTGCAGTCTATTAGAGAAATACATTTCTCAATCTAATCATAGAGTATCATTTTGGATCACTAAGAGTAGTTCACAACAAAGTACTCTATTGCCACTTATGAATCTAAGTCCATGTTCCCTACTTTATCATTTTGAGAAGCATGTTTTGTGTTATTACTGTCTCAACTCTAACTATATTAAATAAAATTTTAGAAAATCATTTTATTTCTTTGCCTCTTAGGGTTTGTGTTTTGTATGTCTATGCCAAGATCTCACTAACCTTCTCATTTCCCTTTAAGGACTCTAGATTAAATCCTACAATGTCCATGACTCAAGCTACAAATTGTTAGGATTAAGATGCCATCAACCTTGTAAATCCTATGACATGGTTTCCACTATTCTTGGAAAGTTCCAAGGTTCTTGGAGAGTTGCAACATCCTTGGAGTTAGGGTGTTAATTTTGTAAATTTATTCATAAGGGATGAAGGGTCCACTAACAACGATTATTATTTAATTACTAGTACTAGTAATAATGTGAGTTTTACCTTGGGAAGGTAACAAGTGAAAAGTGGTTATGCAAGTTTATTATTAGCGTATGACATGTAAGGAATTTGTTATTATTAGTCCCTTACAAGTAAGGTATCAACTAATATTGGATTGTCTACATTTGTTAGCAAATTATGACATGTAAGAGGTTTAATTGAGGCTATTATTAGTTTGTTTGTAAGATTCCCAAAGGTGGGCATTGGATTTCCCAAGTTGAGTCCCAATACTGCTAGAAATTTATATTAAATAGAAAATTATTGAGTGAGAAATTTTTTTGGTTATCAATGTCTCAATAACCTCCTCATTTCCATCCTAGACATTTATAAGAATGGTGGACAACCTGATCATATTCTTAACATGTTGAGCCCCTCCTTTTGTAGCATTTACTAATGTCCAAAACTTAACTTGCACCTCATGTTCAACTAATATGCCTTTTTATTCAACAAAAGTATATGAAAGAGATGCCAATAAAGAGGAAGCTTGTTGTATAATTTAATCCAACCTAGCTTTTTGTTCTCCTAATATGACGATGACCTCATCAAGAAGCCAAACTAAAAATTTATAATACTCCAAGAAAGAAAATGTTTGATCTTCTATATGATTTTCCACCACACCCATCGTAACTAATTTTAAAGATCCAAGGGTATGAGTAAGTTCAAGTTTTTCCATGAAACTCTTGTAGGTTGAAACCCTACCCATCATGTCATTCTCCAATTCTAAAATATCATGCCTTATATTTTTTTATAGGAAACAAATCAAGCAATCTATTAAGCACATTAGACCCTTGTAGACAATTTATATCAATCCCCTTCTCAGTATTCTTTCTATGTGTGACTAGTTGGTCTAACTGCTTTTGCTAATTTTGTGGAATGTAAAATTTATGATACAAAACATGTGGAGCTTGATATGGGGTAAAGGAGATGAGTAATGAGTTCCTTGAGATATTTTTTATCTTTTAAGGTAGCTTTATCCTCACCATCCTTGAGAACTCTTTCCTTCATATTTTGTGGCTCGTTATATTAAAAACGTTGACATTGCCTTGCCACAACCATTTTCCTAAATCTATCCTTACCACTTAGAAATCTAATGGATTGATACCCTACACTAATTTTCTTTTAAGAGGAATAGTCATCTCAATGATCAAATATCATTATATGTTATTCATCCTAGATTACTTTTTGACCTTTTAGGTGTTGATTCAAAAAGAATAGAGGTAAGCTCTATAAAATCAATTTGATGTGAAGGAATAATCTTCTCCTTTCTATGTACTTCATACCTTATCCATTTTGGTGCTTCTCTTTCCTACTTTTATCTTCTAGGATGACTAGGAGAAGGAATAGTGATGATAGGGTGTGACTTGGTAAAATAAATAATGGGAACAAGGACATTAGGAAGTGAGGATTTTATAGATAAAGTAGAGAAGGAATGAGAGGTGGAATGAAGGATGTCTTAGGTTTAAATGTCAAG
This sequence comes from Cunninghamia lanceolata, assembly GCA_027924645.1. Taxonomy (NCBI): domain Eukaryota; kingdom Viridiplantae; phylum Streptophyta; class Pinopsida; order Cupressales; family Cupressaceae; genus Cunninghamia; species Cunninghamia lanceolata. The sequence goes on from BSBN01000506.1 coordinate 418,727, forward strand.
GAAACATCTAAAGGTACAATTGAAAATGTGAGGCCCACCCTTGTGCGACTAGATTAGTTGCACTTGTAGACCATATTATTTTACTTCGCCCTAGTTAAGGGTCTGATTTATGAGAGTGTGACTCTATCTTCGAGACAATGTAGTGTAGAGGTGGAATATCACATGTTATGTTTAAACTGGAACATTTAGTGTTGTAATGCGAGGCTACCATGTGTTGTACTTCTTGTTTTAGTTTATGAGACTTATTATTTAGAGTATCTATGACACATGGACATTGGGATTGTTGATCCCATTATTTAGACTTTCTTGACTCTATCCCTATGTTTTGATTTGTTAGATATAGTATGTTGTGATGTGGTTATATCTTACTTGTTAGATTTCACGGATGATTATATGATATGTGCTATTCATTTTGATACTATTTGGGATATTAGTTGTGGAGTTAATGAATGAATTTATATGTGATTTTGATCTTGAATTGAGGCTTAGAAATGCAGTAAATTATGAATCTTGTCAATGATGCTATGTGTTACTATTGAGGATTTAGATTATTATGCAATTTTGTGTGTGTGTGTGTGCATTTCCTTTCGCTTCGACTATGATGAACATGTGCTATTAATCTATTTGTGTAAGTGTGCAAGTGATTTTCCATGCCCATGGAAAATCAGAGGTCATCCAATACCACATGTGAAATTCATGTTTAAGCTGATCTAGTCCCAGGAGGGACCAAGGTCACATGCATTGGTGCATGATGATTTCATGATGTCTACATTTATGTTTAACTCTGATTAGGTTTCACCCTTTCTCTTTATTTTATTAATGTGTTGTAAATGTGTATTGTTTAAATTACACCATTTGGTGTCATTTATTTTTTGGTGGCCTTTTATTGTGATTTTATGTACCCTATGATGTTTATTTTGGCCAAATAATGACCCTAGGTCATAACCATAGGGTCTAGGGCCAATTTGGACATGTTAAACCATAGTATAACCTTTATTGAGTCACTCTAACTTTACCCTAAAGTTAAGTGACGAATTTTTTGAATTTGGTTATGGGGTAGACAAGTCAAGGGTCCACCTTGACCATCCCCACTACCCTTGGTTTTGGTCTACCTTATCTTGAAGGCTTGGGAAGCTCCCAAGGCCTTCAAGTTTGAGAGGCCCCTTCCCCATGCTCTCACACATGTGTGAGAGCATCTTGGAGGGAATGGGATATCCTTGATGGACAAGATGAGGACATGTGTCTCATTCTTATCCTCATGGAGCCTCCAAGTGGGACTCACCTCTCCACTATGCTCTCACACATGTGTGAGAGCACATGTGAGAGAGTGTGAGGTTTTGAGGGATAGAAGTGTGACATGTGTCACCTCCTCATCCCTTGGAGATGGTGATTTGGATTGTGAGGAGGAAGGAGAAGGTGACATGTGTGACCCTCTCATTCCTCAAGGTTCTTGTGTGTAGCCTATTAAACTCCCTCTTTGAGAGGGGGAGAGGGTTCTTTTTTTTAGGCTTGTTTTTGTTTGATTATTGCTTAGGAGGGAGATAGCTAGAATTTGGAGAAGTTTGAAGGTAAGAATCTTGAAGGGAGATTTGGGAAGCTCTCCACCAACTCTTACCATTTTGGGCTTTAAAGGTAAGCTTCAAGGCTTTATGTCTTCCCTTTTGTTTTTACATTTCAATGTGTTGGAAATCTTGCTTGTGTGTTCTTTTTGAGTCTTGGTGTTTTGTTGTGTGGGATTTGTTTTGTTGGATGTTTGGATGAGTCTCTCCTATGGGAGAGGAGTGAACCTCTTTGAGGTCACCTTCATTATGTTTATTGAGGTATTGATGGCCATGGAGTATTTTGAGAAGCATTGAGAATTTTTGTGAAGGCATGAGTGCCTTGGAAATGTGATATTTGAGAATTGTTAAGGCTAGAGGCCTTGTATTATGAGAAATGTTAAGGCTAGAGGCCTTGTATTATGAGAAATATGAGTTATTTGAGATTTTGGGGTACCTCTAGAGTTGAGAGCAGTCCACTCTCCTACCCCCAAAATCCATGAAAATGGATTAGTTGTGTGCAAGCCTTGGGAGGGTGTAAAATTTTTTGTGTGTGTGTTTTTGTGTGAATCTTGTTGTTGTGTGAAACTGGGTTGAGGGTGATCTCCAAGCTCGGGGGTGACTCTTCATGAGTCTATGGCAGGGAGGTGAGCATCCCATGGGCATCGGAGAGCCTTTGCTATTTTTGTGACAAGTTTGATGACATTAGAGTTTTGGAGCTTTGGAGGGAGTTATTATTTCTGTGATTTTGGTCAATATGGCTATTTGGAAGCCATGGCCCTTGAGGCCTTGTTAAAACTATTGTAAGAGAGTGAGCTCTCTTTGGTTACTTCTTGTAAACAAAAAAATATATTTATGTTTTCAAGTTATTTCAAATGAGGAGTTGCTAGAATAATTCTTGAAATGGTTTTAAAAAAATACTATAATGTTCATTTTAATGTTTTTTTTTAAAAGGGATATTGTATTATTACTTGTATTGGTTTTCTAAAGGAATGTATTGTTTGTTAAAAAAAAAGGCAAAAGAGAACATATGTGCATTTGCAGTTGCAAAAATAAATATATGCAAATTGTAACTTGCTGGTTATACAAATTTAGCCTACTATTTTTATTTTAAATGTACTTGGTTGTTGAAAAGTTTAGTTCACTATTTTTTTATTCTAAAAAAAATATACATACAAAATGTGAATTTAGATACTGTAGAGAAAAGAAAATGATCATGTTAGCTTGTTGTGTGAAATATTTAGCTTACTGGTTTTATGCAGGAATGAATAAATCATTTGAGTTATGAGGAGAAAATGAATACTACTTTTCAGTTGGCTCGAAGGAAATATTTGCTCAATGTGGCTTGTTATTACAAAAATAGATTACTGTTTGTTTTTATATTAAAAAAAATGTACAGAAGGAAAATACTTGTAGTTTTTATGTAAAAATGTATATATATATATATTTCCCTAAATCCTTTATTTTAACGTATCTAGTTTTCTTTCATATCAAAAAATTAATCTTAGCAATGTGGCTGAGTATACTTGCTTGTGTATATATATATATAATGATATCTCAGAGGTGTCCAGATCTCACCATACTACGGCCTAATGAGCACGAAGCACATCAATCAGGGTGAGACCAACTAATCCTCTGGGCCGCTGGAAGACCCATTAGTCACCCCAAACTGTCTGCGGTTGGGTGAGGCAGGGTTTGAACCTATGTCAATTGTCTGTGTCTTTCAACGGCTCAACCAACTAGTCTACACCCCGGGGGCATATATATATTTTTTACATCTTAAATAATTTTTGTGGCACTTCATATAATAGAAAACATATTATAAAAAAAGAGATTTAAAACTTTTTTTGAGATTAGGGTAAAAGCCCTAAATCAGGCTGCAAGCTTTTTAACTGAGGCAAAAAATAGTTAGGGTACCACACACAGTCTTGAAACATAAAAATGTGGATGGGGGGATGGAACCCCCCCCCCCCCACCGTCCACCCTCCACATGTCTGTGGAGGGTGGGTAGGGAGGTCACCCCTTCCCCACTCCCCTTATCTCCAAAATGGCACCAAGTGCCCACTGAAAACATTTAAACCTGCAATATGAACATGTGTGGCCATCGACTGATCCCCTTTTTGCCCTATTCATCGATGGTTTCATAACATGATATATATATATATATATATATATATAAACGTCCTCCTCCTTGGAACATTTCATGCACAGAGAAAAAATGATATCAGTATATATTCATGGGTTAAAACTGTAGCAGCAGGTATATATAATTTTATATATATTCTATGGCAATCAAAATAAAACCCTGTATATATAGAAGGAAATAGGAAAAGATAGATTAGGGTTAGAGGAGAGGAGAAATTATTTATTACTTGGTAATTATAAGAGATCAAAATATTGCTCCTTTGGTGCACGTGAGTTTCCTTTCTTCAAATTTTGCTTTCTCATAAAGCCATTTTAATTGCTTTATCTCATTGCCTTTTGATATATTAAGTTAGTGGGATTAAATTTTACCCTAGCCTTTTTAATTAATTTTTTAGTGGGTTAATTTTTTTAAAGGGGTTTGGGATGTGAAAATAATGTTAGGAGATTTAATTACTTTTATCCTTTTTTTAAGGCGATTTTTATTTAATTGTTTACTTAGAGATTGTGAATAAATTATTTAATTTTATCGCCTTGGCCTAATATGGAATGTTGGAGTAAATTAGGTTTAAGAGTATATTTAGATTTAAATTAATTTCTTTTATAAATGGTTTTAACTAGAGGTGTTATTTTTAAATTACTTTAATTTAAATCTTTTTGTTGCCTTATTTTATTGCTTTTTGATTTACGAAATAATGTTAGGAAATTTATTTAATTTAAATACTTTTATTGCCTTATTTAATTGCTTTTTGCTTTATTGGGTTAAGTGGGTTTAAATTTATTTAATTTAAATCCTTTTATTGCCTTATTTAATTGCTTTTTGATTTATTGGGTAAGTGGGTGTAGAGGAAAACTAATGCGTTGTAGATGTAAACAAAATTTAGGGGTAAACCTATCTGAACAGTCCACTCTATCATTGCATTCCTACATTGAATTAGCAACCAAGAAGCATAAGCTTATGATGATGCCTGCATTATATATGCCTTCAAGACTCATTTATATCCTAAACCAATTCATACAAACTTATTCTAATTAACCTAATTTATTGAATTTCACATAAATGTAAGAACAACAAAAATAGTTTAAAATCTAGTTGCTATGGGTACCTTCAGCATAAGTTGAAGATAACTATATTCAACAAAGAATTACATAATTAACTCAAAATACATAGAATAGTAAAAGAATTGACACTAACCTACAGAGGACTTAAAATATGCAGTTGTTCATGAATTACAACTATTGGAAATAGTAATCAAGATATTTCACTTGTCTTAGTATACAATTGATGAAATAACAAAAAAAATAGTTTTGACTAGGAATGCATAAATAAATAAGGAAATAAATGAAGTGAGGGTTAGTACCTTGAGTGGCCAACTCAAGGAACTATCTCTCATAATTTGGAAACTAATTCTACTTCAGATTCTCATGACACATGGTTGAATTCACTTCATATCAGAGCAAAATCTTCTCAGATTGTATTTAATAAAACATGTTTGGATCTTCCAACATAAAAATAGAGTAATCGTTTTCACAGTGGATAATAAACTTGACTTCAAAAAAACTAACTCTCCATCGAACTCATCCCTCCTAACTTATACAGAAACGAGAGAGTCGATGCAACTACCAACTAACTTTGATCATCAATTCATCCCTAGATATTAGGGTATATGTTTGAGATCAATTTATTAATCTAACTAAAACAAAGGAAGTAGAGTCTTGTTCAAATAGAAATTCCTACAGAATAGCTCATGAATGAAAACACATAAGCTGCGATTAGAATCCTAGAACAATTCTTCTTCTCTTGTATTTATTCTTCCATGATGATCACGTTCAGCTTCAGTTAGCACTTAACTGTGACTTCCTTCAATGCTCTATCTTGCAATGTGTTGTGAATTCTCCTTTCCTTAATGCTACCAACTTGCTGCTGCACAGGGTTAATGCATAAAACATATGCATACAAAATAGCCTTCATAATTAATCTACAAAATCCCATTTATATACATACATACTTATGTCTAACTCATTCAATTGACAAATGTTATTACCATGTTTCATATTGGCAGATTAGGTTCAAGGTTTGCAGAATATATATAAAAGACAACATATTATGGTGGTAATGTCTTAGAAAAAGTATTTGAAATATCATAGGTATAAAGTCTAGAAGCATAAGAAATAACATAAAAGAAGTCAACATTTGAACCCATCATTTCCCCCCCAACTTAGACTTTTTCTTGTCCTCAAGCAAAATATTCAATAAAACACCTAGGGGAAAAGGTTATAATGCAAAGTTATTTGCCTCAGATCCATATCTTCTCTGACCCCCTATCCTTGTTTGAGATAAAAACCATTGTAGCATGCATGTTTCTCCATCCTGATTAATTCAGCACGCCTGCACTCATCACCTCTTCCTCTTGCCCAGTGTGGTACTAGATAAAGAAGAATAGGAGGGTGATAAGTAAGGGGTAAACATTCCACTCCTTTTTGCTCTGAGATTTGGATATACCTGCGCAACCTCTCAAACATATTCATAAAGTTGTGTAGAGAGTGAGGCTCTTTCTTCTGCAATTCTAGGGTCAAACTATCCCATCTGTTCTATACATACCTCTTGCAATTCTGAATGATAGGTACTACCAACCGATGTATCCTTCTATAATCCCTAAGTCTTAAATCCATAATTACCTTACCTAGACCCTTATGAGAAAGTAGTGTTAGCCATTGGGTCAGGATCACTTCATGATTTAAGGCTTCTTTCCTAATCTGCAGTGGCACTTTCTTTTCATGTTCCTCATATTTATCCATTAGCTCCCCTCTAAGATGCTCATTTCTGAGGTAAGACATCAGTTCTCTGACTTGAAGAAGATCATCAGCATAGATCAAGGGGTTCCACTCTGTATCTTCTTCCATCAAATAATTGTGCAAGTAGTATTCACACAACTGATCTTGTTCTTCCAAACTAACTCCTTGAAATAACTAGAAAAAATCATGCCTTAAATAGATAGAAATAGATTGATCATTGATGAATCTAGTGAATTGAAAACTAAGAAACTTTTCTTTGAGAAATAAGGCATAAAATTTTGGTGGAGGTCTACATTCTATGATTTGAATTACCCTGTCAACTACCTCTGTTAGCTTCCCTTCCAATCTTTTTAACTTAGCATTTTTACTTTCTATTGATGCATTAAGAATTTGTTTCTCCTTCTCCGAGTTTTCTTTTTCTTGCTTGAATTCATCATTGAACTTCATCAATTCAAAACCTATAGATAGAACAGTGAGGCATGTTGGAGGTCTTATCACAGGAGGCTACAAGATTGGAGCTTCTTTTTTCTCATTTTCCATTTTACTCTAAATCACTTGTGCCAAGAGATCCATGTTAGAGTCATGACCATATGTCTGAATTTTCTCCTCTAATTCTTTTATTCTTATCTTTTTTTCCCTATCCTTTTCCTCATACTGTTTCACTTGTTCTTCTAATTGTTTAATTCTATTAAGGGCTTCATGAAGTTCTTGTCTCATATTTCTATCTTATAACAACTCTTTTTCTTGTTCAAAATCAAAGCCTTCATCCTTATTTCTAGTAGCATTAAAAATTTCTCTAACAGGACTGCCAGGAACTATTTTTCCCATTTTTTGTGCAATGAAAATGTCCTTTGAATTAGAACTGGAGGATGAAGAAACATACCTTCTTCATTTGGTAGGTATACTAGCATTAGTAGGAGTATTCCTAGGGACATTTCCTTCTTTCTCTGAAGTTGTATCCAACAATGTTGGATCGTGCTATGGTGCTTCCTCCTTTTCTACTTCCCCTTCTTCCTTGTCAACTCTTTTTTCTACATCCTGCCTCCTCAGCCTTCCTGAAGGTCTAGGTGTGATAGTTTCTGGCTTCTCTTCACTTTTTCTTTTTTTCTAACTTCTCCTCTTCTTCCTCTCCCTTGCACCCTTCTCTTTCTCAATGCTCCTATGCTTCTCTACATTCTTCTTACTCGTCTTCTTAGAAGAAGTAGAAGCATCACTTCTCATAGTTCCCCTCATGGGATTAGGGTTAGGAATTGAGGTTTCTTCTACTGTCACTGGCCTAGTTTCTAGAGGAATTCCTCCTATGGCTCTTCCTATTCAGGCTCAACTTCAGGATCAACCTTTGGTTCAACATTAGGTTCAGCTTCTGGTTTTGACTCTTGTTGAGGCTCATCTACTTCCAATAATTCTAAAATATCCTTGCATTGTTTAAAAACATCCCAGCTAACCTATGGGTGTTGGATTCTCAAACTTCTTTTAACTAGTAGAGATACCAAACAATGATGAGACAATGTAGTCTCTGTTTGTCTTTTCTGATACTCAAATGCCATTCTCTTCAACATATTGTACAAATAATTGGGAACATTAACCAGTTTGTCATGGCACAGGTGATTCAACAACTTCAAGTGTGCAGTATACATCAGGTTATGTCTACCATCACAATTGATATATTTGATAATATACAAAGCACATTTCCCCCAGAAGAATGAAAGGGATAATTTTTGTACCTTGTGTGGTTGAATCCAAGTTCTCACCATGCTCCCAAAATTCCTCCCTCGTCGTTGTTGCATTAGCACGAGCTGGATACTCAGACCCTATTCATGGTAATCTGGTGACTTGGGCAATAGTTGTTTTAGATGCGTCCACAACTAATCCCCTCACTGTCGCTTCATCATACTGTAGAGTTACTGCAAAATCCCTTGCCATATCATTATCATACTCTGTTAGTTTCAGAAAATAGTCTAACCACCCCACTCTAGTAAAGAGTGGGAGAACCAGTACATCTTCCAATATCTCCTTATGCATCAATGGTTCTCTTCTGATTACATCACCCCCCATTGCACCTGTATTATGCACTCTTATCAATTTGTAATTCTACCTAATTTCAATTTTACCACCTCAGAAAATTGCTTGTCAATTCTTTCACCCCCCAACTATAGATTTTACAGTTCTTTGTTAGTAAAAATTTGAAATTCAGCATGCTCACAGGGAAATAACAAGCTCACAATTCAGGGCAGATCGACTATCATGGAAAACATCATAGGAAAACCTTGACAGCAACTTAAAAAAATTTGATTGATGGTAAAAAAATAAAAACTAACCATATACCCCTCCCCCCAACTAAAAGGTGAAGTGACCACACTTCACGAATGAATGTGTAGGGATGAAAGAGTAATGATTACATGAAAAGGGTGATATATTGCCGCATGCATGAGATAAACACTTAGTAATAATGAATATAAATAGAAATTTTGAAGATAATCATTAAACGGTTACCTTATGTGCATTGATTATGAAGGGCATGGAGCGGATCGCCTTGGAAAAGGAGAGTATGCTGGCATTGATTTGGCATGAGCAGAGTGATATGCATAGAGTAGATGGGAGGGTGGTAGGTACGTCAGAATTTATTCAATTTGACAGACCACAAAAGTTGATGTAACTATCAGTTAATACAATTTGAACAAACATGCCACAACCATTAGATTATTGAAGGTGATTGAAGCATGTGGAACAATAAGGAAATGTGAGGGAAGAAGAATGAAATGTGTGCCAAATGGTTGAAAATCTCCGCAGACACTTGTGGCTACAGGCACCTACAGCACAGGTCCCAACCGAATATGTGCAAAAATAGGAAACGAGGGCTCAATTGCAACAAGTCCCTATGGTATGTGAAAAATAGGTCCCTCTAAAATTGACAGTGGTCATCATGTACAATGTGTTGTGTGTGCATGTGATTTATAAAGCATAAAAAATTAGGTTTCAGCGACAGGGGTTGAGTATTGCAACTCAACCTCCACATCACTGGATAGTGTTGTTGGATTAGCATCGAAAGGTGTATCATTTGATGTCACATCATCTTCATCAAGAGTGTCAGGAGTACTATACTGAGCAGCTAAAGAAACAAGAAAGTCATCCTTTTGAAGTGGCTTTTTATACAGTTTCAGCCTGTGCCCATTGACAGGCAATGAAAACTACATGGCATCAATGGTCTACAATTAAACTACACCATTAGGAAAGACTTGTTTAATCTCATAGGGTCCCAACCAATGAGACTGAAGCTTGCCCTTGAAATCCTTGTATCTTGAATCATAAAGGAGTGTCCAATCACCAACAATGAATTCTTTAGTCTTGATGTACTTGTCATGCCATTTTGCTCTTTGTTTTTGTATGACCTCTATGTGATGAATGGCCTCCAATTGGATTTCATCCAAAGCATTCAAATGTTGTAGCCTATCTTGTGCTATGGTCAAATCCATTCCTAGTTCCACTGCTATCCTCAAGGTTTTGTGTTCAAATTCTATAGGCAGGACTGTTGTCTTTCCATAGACCAACTCATAAGGTGTAAACCCTGTAGTTGTCTTCTAGGTTGTTCTGTATGCCCAAACAACTTTTGGGAGCCTAGAAACCCAATCTCTTCTATGAATCTGCACTATCTTTGTCAAGATGTTCTTAATATCCTTATTTGTGACTTCTACCTGACCATTAGCTTGAGGATGGTAGGGAGTGGATTTCTTATGTCTGATCTGATATTCCTCGACCAATTTGGTGATTAAATCATATGTAAATTGTGGTCCTTGATTAGTTACTATCTCCCTTGGCACACCATACCTAGTGAAGATGTCCTCGTACAGGAATTTTGGCACATTGCAATCTCTGGCAAACTGTAATGCCTTCACTTCAACCCATTTAGTTAAGCAATCAGTACATACCAGGATATATTATTTGTTGTTGGATGTAGGAGATATAGGACCCACAAAATCCAATCCCCACTTGTCAAAAGGAGCCAATGAGATCTGTTGCTGCAAGGGCATCTCATCACTTCTTGTAGGCCTCCCCATTCTCTGACATCTATCACAGCTCCTAGTGTACTTGACAGCATCTTTATGAAGTGTTGGCCAGTAATACCCTATTGTTACTATCTTGAAGGTTGCCCTCTTGGCTGCAAAATGTCCCCCACAAGGCTCATCATGATAGACCTTCAATATATCAAACACCTCATCTTCTCTGATACATCTTCGCATAATATTATCTGGGCTAGTATAAAATAAAAATCCAAAAATCCATAAGGAAAACATTTGTGAACTAGCTGCCCCTTCTCCCTTGGAGAAAAGTATCTTGGAATCTGCCCTGAAACCAAATAATTAGCTATATCTGCATACCAGGGAGTGTGTATGGTGAGAGCAAAGAGATGTTCATCAAGAAAAGAGTCATCAACCACCCTTTCTATTGATTGTGTTGGTAGTCTAGACAGGAAATCAGCAACTACATTAGCCTTATCTAGCTTGTCAACAATTTTGATGTCAAATTCTTGTAGTAACAATAACCATCTGACAAGCATGCCATCCACTATGGGCTTATTCATCAAATATCTAATTGCATCATGATCTCTGTGGATGAATACTTGATAACCAGTAATTTAGTGTCTGAATTTGTTTATGGCATAAACAACTGCCAACATCTCTTTCTCTGTCACGGTGTAATTTAACTTAGCTCCTTGCAAATTTTTACTTGCATAGTATATGGCATATTCCTTAGTTCCTTCTAGCTGGCCTAAAACTAATCCAATGGCAAAGTCTGATGCATCAGTGTGGATGTGAAAAGGTAGGGTCCAATTTGGACCTCTGAGAATTGGAGCTTGTGTCAAAGATGATTTTAGCTTTTGAAAAGAAGTCTGACAATCTAGTGTCCATTCAAATTCACTATCCTTGGTCAACAGAGTAAACAAAGGTGCAACAATCTTGCTAAAATCTTGAATGAACCTCCTGTAGCATCCTGCATGTCCCAAGAAGCTCCTTACATCCTTCTGTTTCTGTGGAATAGGCAAGGTGGAAATAACTTCAATCTTCTTTGGGTCCACTTATATTGCTGCACTGGAGATGCAATGTCCCAAGACTACTCCTTGTGTCATCATTAGAAAACAATTTTCATTACTCAAAGAGAGGTTGTGCTCTGTGCATATTTTCAACATTTTCTCCAAATTGTGTAAAGCTTCATCATATGTATCACCATATGTGGTGAATTCATCCATATAAATTGCCATACTATCATGGGCAAAATTAGAGAAAATACCGAGGACTACCCTTTGAAATCTAGCTAGAGCATTGTACAAACCAAAGGGTAAGACAGAGTATGCATATGTCCCCCAAGGGAAGGTAAACATTGTCTTATCCTGATCCTCTGGAGCAATCTTAATCTGGTTATATCCACTAAAACCATCAAGAAAGGAAAAATATTTCTTGCCTGCTAAAGAGTCAAGAACTTGGTCAATAAATGGCAATGGAAAGTGATCCTTCCTGGTAGCAGTATTCAGTTCCCTGTAATCAACACAAACTCTCCATTTACCACATTTCTCGGGCACTATGACCAATGGTGAAACCCATTCACTGTCTGAAATGGGGTATATAAAGCTTGCATCAAGAAGCTTTTGAAGCTCAACTTTCACAATCTCTCTGAGGGCGGGGTTCATGCACCTCTGCTACTGCCTAATGGGTCTATAGCCATCATCAATATATATTTTGTGCATGCATAAGGTAGGATCAATGCCTTTCATGTCACTGTAATCCCAAGAGAATGTTGTTGAGTGTGTATGCAATATTTTATGCAGGGATTGTTGTTGTTCATCATTCAATGTATTGTTAATATTTAACATCTTACCTGGCTTGATTTCTAATTATTTGGATAGTACTTACACAGAAGATAAATCAAGGCTGGGGTAATAATGCATGAAATATTTGGGATACTTCTTCTGAGGAACTGTTGGGTATTATGCTTCTCAAAGGGTCTTGTAAGCAAGATAGGTAGTCTTACTACTGTGGGTGCCTCCCACAGTCATTTTGTATAACGTGAGCAATTAACTCATCTTCATCTGGGATATCCAACAAGAGGCTATGTTCAATAGTCATCAGGGTTTGTAAGGAATAGGTGTCCTCATCTTCCAGGATAGGCTAAATGGTTTGTTCAAGCTCATGGTATGGCTAGGCTGGTGGATATAAAACCAATTTCTTGGTCACAGTCCCATTGGATATGATCATGTTACCAAACCTACAACCTATAAATGCATTAGTAGTGGCAAGCCATGATCTACCTAGTATAAGAGGATAACCAGCAAGATTTTGGCTGCAAAACTATGAAATCGGCAGGGTATTCCCAAGAATCTAATGCAATGACCAAATCTTCTATGACTCCTCTAGGTTTGACTGTAGACCTATCAGCTAATTGCAAGACTATCTGAGTGGGCCTAAGGTTGTTCAATTGGAGTGTCTGCATTGTTTCCTTGGTCATGACATTAATTGTAGCACCTAAATCTATCAAAGTATTCTTAATCAGAGTCCCATTGATCTTGACATCCACCACTGAACTACCTGGATCTGTATATTGGGGAACAGTTATATTACCCAATGTGATATCAGCAAGATTACCTAAAACATGCATTATCTGAGGGTCTATTCTCTTCCTTCCTGGCTTCTTTATGCAAAGATCCCTAATAGTCTTAGTGTAGATAGGAATATCCTTAATGGCTTGGATTAAGGGAATCTTGATGCTTATATCTTTTAGCTAGCTGAGAAGGACAATATCAGTTTGGGTTGTTTGCTTTTGCATAGCCAAGCACTCAGGGAAAGGAGGAGGCTTCTGATGTAAGGTAGTTTGGGCATCTTGGGCTAATGCAGGTTCCAAAGATGGTTTATCTAAGGCTTATTCAATGGGTTCTTCATCTTCAAGCTCTGTGATTTGGGGAGATGAAGGCCCTGCAAGTTGCTTCCCTAATCTAAGGAACATTACTCACTTCCACCCCATAGGTGGGATATTGCATTACCTCATTAGTATAAGCCTGTTGGGCAGGCTTGTTGTTAGGGTTAGGTGCAGGTTGGGTAGGGATTTGGGTAGGTCGAGGAGGTGGATTTTGAGGTGTTGATGGTGGAATTATAGCCAGCTATTGTGGCTAAGATGGAATCATTGGTTGTTGAAATTGTGCATTTTGCTGCCATTGTTGGCCCTTGTTCCACTGAGGTTGCCATTGTTGCTACTGAGTAGGCCACTGGGGGTTATAGTTGGGACCTTGGAAATTTTGTTGAGGCCATGGGTTTGGCTATTGTTGGTTCCAACCAATTTGTGGGGTAGGCCATTGTGGAGTAAGCCATTCTGGGTTTTGCCCTGCATTTGGATTACCAGGCCACTGTTGAGTATTCCAAGCAAAGAAATTCTAGTTTGCAGTAGGAAAGGGGGAATTATAATTAAGTGGATCAAAGGACATACCTTGTCTTTGTTGCCTAGGTCTCCTTTGAGCTATGATGAACAATTGCCCATCTTCTCCTTCAAATGGTTGTAATTCTAGCCTTTCAATCTTTTCTTGCTGGATACTAGCCACCCTTTTGTATTTACAATTGGCCTTCCTCTGTCTACAACTAGGGCAGTATTCAGTAAGCATTGCATCTGCCTCTTCCTGATTCTTCTTGATATGAAGAGTGTCCAGCTGTGTAGCCATATGGCTAATAATGTCCTCCTTCATGTTGGTCAGCAAGTTACTAATTTCCTTGCCTGTGATGGCTGCTCTTTCTCCCCTTGGTTTTCTGGAAAAGGTTCTAGAATAATTTATGCAAGCTTTGCATACATCCTCGAAGGGAAGTTGAGATATATCCCCTATTCCGTTGAGATTGAGGGCCTCTGTGCAGTCATCATTAACCCCCCTCAAAAAGACCAGCTTCAGTGATTCTTTAGACAATCTATTTTGAGGGCTTTTCTTTAAGGCAAACTAGAATCTCTCAACATAGTCTTCCAAGGGCTCATCCTCTTTCTGTGAGATCCTGAAGATGTCATCTCTCCTCCTATCATGTCCTCTACAGTAGTCTTTATATTTTACTAGGAAATTTGTCTTCATGGTATCCCAGTCCAGAATGACATCTTTCCCTAACCCCATAAACCATATTAAAGTAGCATCTTTTAGTGTGGTAGGGAACAGCTTGAGTCTGTAAGGATCAGTGGTGTAGTCATAACTCCTACACAAGACATCAAAATCAAACAGGAAAGTGTCAGGATCTTCAGTCACCAAGCCGTAGAAGACAGGCAATGCAGAAGGTGGTATATTTTTCAAAGTAGCAGTTCATGCTTGGTTTGGGATAGGGAATTCAAATGTTGCTTGTCCTGGAGGATCCTCTACTGCAGCATCTGCCATGGTCCTAAAAGTCCCTTCTGTAGCTATGGAGGAAGCTGATGGAGATGTAGAAGTTGTTGATGAAGATGTAAGAGGAAACTCTTCTTCATCACTTTCTACTGTATAATTGATAAAGTTAGATGTGTCCTCGTTATCCTAAGAAGTTGAAGGGAGGAATCTACCTTGGTGATCTCTCTGCCTCTGCATACAGTAGTTTTATCTTGATATTTCCATGGTCCTGCACAATGTTAGTATAATGTCTGGTGTTTCCTGAAGAAAAATGAATTCATTAATTCTAATGCTAGAATTAAAATTTAAACTATGAAAGCACATAAAGCTAATGAGACTATGAAGGTAGCACCATCCCCGGAAACGGCACCAAAAATGTAGAGGAAAACTAATGCATTGTAGACTTAAACAAAATTTAGGGGTAAACCTATCTGAATAGTCCACTCTATTATTGCATTCCTACATTGAATTATCGACCAAGGAGCGTAAGCTTATGATGATGCCTGCATTATATATGTCTTCAAGACTCATTTCTATCCTAAACTAATTCATATAGACTTATTCTAATTAACCTAATTTACTGAATTTCATAGAAATGTAAGAACAACAAAAATAGTTTCAAATCTAGTTGTTACGAGTACCTTCAGCATAAGTTGAAGATAACTATATTGAACAGAGAATTACATAATTAACTCAAAATACACAGAATGGTAAAAGAATTGACACTAACCTCTGAAGGACTTAAAATATGCAATTGTTTATGAATTACAACTACTAGAAATAGTAATCAAGATATTTCACTTGTCTTACGATGCAATTGATGAAATAACAGAAAAATAGTTTTAACTAGGAATGCATAAATAAATAAGGAAATAAACAAAGTGAGGGTTAGTACCTTGAGTGGCCAGCTCAAGGAACTATCTCACATAATCTAGAAACTAAATCTACTTCAGATTCTCATGACACATGGTTGAATTCATTTCATATCAGAGCAAAATCTTCTCAGATTGTATTCACTAAAACATGTTTGGATCTTCCAACATAAAAATAGAGTAACCATTTTAATAGTAGATAATAAACGTGACTTAAAAAAAAACTAACTCTCCATCGAACTCATCCCTCCTAACTTATACATAAATGAGAGAGTCGATGCAACTACCAACTAACTTTGATCATCAATTCATCCCTAGATATCAGGGTATATGTTTGAGATCAATTTATTAATCTAACTGAAACAAAGGAAGCAGAGTCCTGTTCAAACAGAAATTCCTACACAATAGCTCATGAATGAAAACACATAAGTTGCGATTAGAATCCTAGAACAAGTCTTCTTCTTCTCTTGTATTTATTCTTCCATGATGATCAGGTTTAGCTTCAGTTGGCACTTAACTGTGACTTCCTTCAATGCTCTATCTTGCAATGTGTTGTGAATTCTCCTTTCCTTAATGCTACCAACTTGTTGTTGCACAGGGTTAATCCATAAAACATATGCATACAAAATAGCCTTCATAATTAATCTACAAAATTCCATTTATATACATACATACTTATGTATAACTCATTCAATTGACAAATGTTATGACCATGTTTCATATTGGCAGATTAGGTACAAGGTTTGCAGAATGTATATAAAAGACAACATATTATGGTGGTAATGTCTTAGAAAAAGTATTTGAAATATCATAGGTATAAAGTCTGGAAGCATAAGAAATAACATAAAAAAAGTCAACATTTGAACCCATCAGTGGGTTTAAATTTAACCCTAGTCTTTTTAATTTAATTAGTGGATTTTTTTTTAGTGGGAATTTTGGTGTGGGATATATTGTTGTCTTATTTGAAAATTAATTTATTTTTCCCTTCACCTTTGTACTTGTGCAAACCTTATGCAAATTTTAATTAATGTGAATGTATTTTATTTTCATTGCCATGAGTGAATGTTAAAATAAATTATTTTATAGGTGTAATTAGATTTAATTCATTTTTCCTTTTGATAAGTTTGTAATAAAGGTTGTGTATTTAAAAATTATTTCCCCATTAATAATGAGGTTGCGTTATGCTACTGAATTTTTCCTAGATTAGGAAGGGGATAATTAAGTGGATTATTTCATGTGTTTAACTTTATCACATTATTGTCTTTGAACAATTTTTAATTAATACTTAGATAGAATTGTTGTATCTTAATTTTGTTATAGTTTTAGGGTTGGATTTCGATACTTATTGAAATCACATCACCCCATCTAGGACAACTAGGGTTAGTTCCTGCTTGGGAATCTACCCTCTTAAGTGATGCTCTTCATGTCGCACAACCCCCTTAGTAGGCTTGCATATCACAGGGGTTGCGAAAGGTCATTTCATTACCCTGACATTCAATTGATGTGTTGTGCCTTTGTGCATATGCCACTGAGCACGCTTGATGCGTGCGAGGAGGTTTTTAGGGACGAGTAGAATTATTTTTGATATTTCATGTTATGACCACATGACAAATGTGGACATGACATGTGTGTTGTGTGTCATGACCACATGGGAAATGTGGGCATGACAGAAAAGGATTGTGTAATCTCTTTTTCACCAAAGTAACATTCATTTACCTAAAAGTTATTATTTTCTTAAGAACTATAAAGTCCCTATATAATATTTAATGCAGTTTAAGGTAAATTATTTGAAATAGAAATAAATTAATCTATTTTCCATATATTGAACAAACGTTAAAACATAGCAAATGACATTGTGCAGAAAAATATTTCATCAATAAACTTTAATAACAACAATTTGCAACAATAATTTAATCAATGCTACATTTGTAACATTTCTTGCAAATGAATATATATATATCACTTATCTTTGAAGCACTGAGATGCTATTATACGGCACTCAGAGGAATAATCACATCTCACGGTTGTTCCCGGCAAAGAAGCACCCTTGGAGGAACTGGTTCTTACACAGAACCAACCATGCTTCATGGCATAAAACAAACACAACCCTAGTCAGGACACTCCTAGGTGTATGTTTTACAGTTGGACACAATCTATGTGCCCTTTCTCTAAATGCTCACTGCCGAACCAATGACCATAATCCTCACTCCTTTGTGCCCTCTGATTCCTATATACTTTCTTGTATATTTTTCCTCAGAGATTTTTGAATAATTTCCTATCCATTTACATTCATTTCATGGGTTTAAATAATAACCCAAAGGGTGGCTTCCAACCATCACACCCAACCATTACAAAATAAGGAATATAATTATTATTTTATTTGTACTCTTCTCATAAGAATCACTTAAATAGGAGTATCATATTTTTATAATGTTCTTTTAACCTTTAACTTCTTTTTAACTTGAAAGTAACTTTCTTTTCATCCCTTTGTTTTTACACATCTTCTTTACTATTAAATAATTTATTTTTCTTTTCCTTTCTTTTTCTATTCTTTAATAATGTTTTATAAACTTTATTTATTTAATTATTTTCTCAGGGAAAAAGACCCATAACAATTCTGGAGAGCCCCCTGTAAATTAGTTAAGTGTGGATGTAACACTATTAGTGCCTATTTCATGTTAACTTCATCTATAATTATATTTCTCAAATTTTAGATTTTTTTAATAACTCTTCTACTTTAAATGAAACCAAAATCAGGTCCCATAGAACTGCTTTATTATATCATGATTAGAACTATAAGTACATTTTCACATGAACTAGATCATGAATTTATACTTGAGAAGTTAATACAAGTGTATACACTAAATCTCCTTTTAAATTTGGTCATTCAAGTGTAACCCTATCTTTAATGCAAATATTTTAATCTTTTTAGGTGTCACCTCAACATAAAATATACAAAAGTATTATCATGTGATCACATAGCACTTACCCAGTGAATGACATGTATATCCCATACTACATTTAATCACTCATCATTGAGTACCATATACTCAAAATACATTCAAATATGATAGTCATGCATTCTGAACTACATAAATATCCTCGTTTCAAATACCAAATATAATTAAATAGCATCAAATACATCAATGTTTATATAATTTCCTAGTCACTCAAATAAAATTTTGGAACAAATATAAATTTAACAAGGATTCAAATGTAAATTGGTTTGTTATTGTCAACAGGGTGTTTACAATACCTAACATAGATCTCAGTTCTACATGTACAAGGTTATTGGGTTGATCAAGTCCAATAACAAAGTACAATAGAATAAGGATGGTATTGTAAGCACAAAAATCATGCACAACCTCCATGAGGACCCCTATGATGATTCAAATCTTTGTCACATACATGTAAGAGTGAAATAATATCCTTTAAGAAGCAAACCTCTTGATGACATGTCCTCTTTCTTATCTTGTGTTGTTTCCTCTTTGTCGATTTCTCTCTCGCCCCATTTGCGACGCTTTTTGACAATTGTTGTGACACTTGTTGACTTCAGTTTTCTGAGCTTTCAACCTTTCTCCTAAGCCTTGTGAGTGTCTTGTAGGTGAGTTTTCACCTTTCCCCTTTGTTTTTCATCCTGTGCACCTCCTAAAAGCCTTCTAGAGGTCTCCCTATCCATCTCCCATTTTCAATTTTTAGTTCCACTCAACCAATCCAAATCTCCCCCTATTATTTCCAGATCCTATAGGTGCAAGTGGAGATTTGGATTCTTGCACATGATTGACCTATTTCCAGAGGTAGAACCCCTCCTTTTCTTCTCTTCTTTCATCTCCCAACTTGCTTTTCTGTAAAAGACCTTGTCCATCCTAGATCTCCCTCGGGTGACCCATGGTCACCCAGGGGTGACCCTACTAGCAAAAGGGGTGACCCTATCATTTTCACAGCCACAGAAAAACTCAAGTTTCTCACTCGTTTTAGCTCCATTTTTGCCCATTTTTCTTCTAGTTTGCATGATTTTTGATGCCTAATATGAAGTTAACTATTTTATGCACCCACACATGCATAATTAGCTCCATTTGATCTCAAATTAACTCTTCAATCAATCTCATGCATTCCCTCACCTCCATTTCCTCTTCAGTGATAAGCTATAATTGATTTATCACTCCTTAGTTAGCTAAGTTCACTGGTTAATCAACCTCATTAACCCCCCAATCATCCTTGTTAATTCATCAATCAAATGAGTTAACTTATCAATCAATCCCATTCCTCAAACCTATAAATACAACCCTCCCTCAAGCACAAAGGGAGGCAAATTCATTGTGCACACAGCTCTTGCCAGTTTTTACTCTCCAACTTAGCATTCAAATGCTCTTATAGGACAAAGGTGCCTTTTTCTTTATTTGTTCAATCAAGCAATGTTACATTGCTTCATTCTATGCCATTGTACTCAACCAAATCTCTCATTGAGCTCATACAAGCCTCATCAAAGCTTCTTTTTGCTTCTTTGTGTCATTTTGTCATCAAGAGGATCTCTCGCTACTTCAAAAGGACTCGAGGTTGCTGATATCAAGGATTTATGAGGGTAGTAGAGTCACACAAATTTTCATTTCTCTCAAGTTCCTTCATTGTTTTATTTAATTCATAGTAATTAAAAAAACCAAATTTGCTCTTGGGAATAGTAAATCATTTCTTTTTCCTTGATAATTAGATCTTGCATGTTAGATTAGTTATTTTCCCATTTCTAGATCTAGATTATTAGAAGAAGCATTTTCCTTTCTTAGATTAGATTACTTCAAAACAATCAAAAACCCAAAAACATAGATTAAACTTGCATTAGGAAAAGTCATATTAGTTTGCATACATATTTTCCTTTCATAGATTAAAAAGCACTTTTCATTTCCAAAATACTAAAAAAGCACAAAAACACATTTTGCATTTCATTTAGCTTTGCATGCATATAGAAACCCTAGAATAGACAAACATGCAAACCCTTGATACCATCATGAGGTAAAAACAAGTCAAAACATAGTCAAACCCTAGGTCAAAACCCTAAATCTAGTTAAGGTTAGTAATCACACATCTACCTCTATCCTGACTCATGAATGTGCTTAGGAGTGAGAGGAGAGTGGGTGAGGGCTATCCATAACGAGATCGAAGAGATCAATCCACGACCATAATAAGAAACATTTGTTCTACCACAAGGAGACCCATTTGTTCTCTTATTGTTAGAAGAAACTAGACAACTCCAAATACAACAAGAACTAATCTAACGCATTGAGAGACAAGAGGACATAAACGCACAAAACCATTTACCCACATAGAGGTAGAATCTAAGAAACCCCAACAGGAGAAGAGAAACTAGTGACCCTTTGGGTCATAGGGTTATCTCAACTACAACTTCAATCGAACGAAACATTCAACTTAGCACACAACAACAAAGGTCATAGTACTTGCCGACCCCTCTCCATGAAGTCCAGCTCTCCAACAAGCCAGACCCCCATTGTGTCTCACCTCCTCTCTATTCACTACTTCCACATGAGCGAGAGTGATGTGGTTGATCGCCCTGTGGCAAGGAGGGAAGGGTCTGTGTGTGTGCTGAAATCTAACCTGACAACCCTAGGCAACTAGAGTCATGATTTTGAGCGTACATATTTTGGTGAACCCGACGTGAATTACATGATCTTTTAGTTTTGTAGTTCACACTTTAAATGCTTCAAAAACCTTAGCAAAAGCTTCAAAACATTTTTACACCATTATTCATAGCCGCTTTAGCTTTGATCGCCTACGCCATCATCCATCCATTTGTTTTGTTGTGTCTATGGTACCTCCAAATATGATGAAACCTGACTTAAACCAAGGGAACATTACCTCAAGAGAACTAAAAACTCCCTCATTTGATAGGTATGTGCTGCTGCATCCTGATGCACCAATCACGAACTACTATGACTACGAAGATTCTAATTATGAACAAGATCAAAGAGAATCCAAGAGTTCTCTATCTTTCAACAACCTAGCTTGGGAAAACAACCCGGCCATACCAAATGCACCACATAAAGCTATAAGGATAAGGTCAGAGATACATCGACCCGAACAACCTTCCACAAGCACATTGAGTACTCATCTTGATGAGGAAGTGAAACAATTAGAAAAACATCTACAAGAAGCCAAAGATGCTCAAGAGGGATTGAGGATTGCCTTGCAAGAAGAACAAAGAGAAAATGCTATGCATGAAGAAGTACATCACCATGAAAATATTCGGAGAGAACATCCTAGAAATGAAGAAACACCTAGAGCTGCTACTCCTGTAGATTTAATCGTAACTCTAGTGCAAAGAATTAGAATCTTGGAAGTAGAGCAAGTTGCTCCAGAAAGAAGGCAAAAATCCCATGAACAGGACCAGGGGACATCTCAAAATCCCCCTACCTCAATTATTATTCGTGAAATGCTAGCAACGACACATGTCTGAATGGGAATCCTCCTATTCAGAATCTGACAATGGGTTATCAGAACCCACCTACAGGGTTATTACTATCGACCCCACAATCTCAAAGTGCCTTTCTAGGAACATATCTCAAATATTTAAAAGAACCTTTGGACCAAAACATAAGAAGCATGCAACTACCTTGGCCATTGCCAGATCTCCCTAAGTTCAAAGGAGAAGGAGATTTGAATTCCCACATTAAAGTCTACACCATGACCATAAGAGAACTCATCCCTTGGGATGGGGTTGCAGAAAAAATATTTTCAAAAACTCTCGAAGGCATCGCTTTGGATTGGTATTATCATCTCCCAGAAGCTTCAATCCATTCGTTTAGATAGCTAATCAAAGAGTTTGGCATGGCATTCGACATGAACAAACTCGTTAAAATAGGGATCAGAGAGTTCCTCACAATGAAACAAGAGCCAAACGAATCTGTATCCCACTTTGTCACTTGATGTAGACAAGTCCTCTATTCTTCGACTAGTGCTCTGAACATGGACCACTGAGAATTGTGCGACCTCTTTTTCCATGCCCTTAACAAGGACATGAGAGAAGATGTTCAAAAATTCCCATATAAAACCTATGAAGAGGCATTAGAAAGTGCTTTGAGGATTGACCAAGCCTCCATCGATAGTGGTAGAAAGGTCTACGGGTCAAATGGAAAGCTAACAAAGGAAGACACAAGAAACAATGCCTCTATCATTAAAATCCTTAAAAACAATAGGAATGCAACTACAGATGGGGTAATGGACCAACCCCTAATTAAGAAAGTAAGAGATGATTATAATGGGAGAGATTACTATCCTCCTAATGTAAATGCCATAGATCGACCTAGAAACAATGGGTACTACCCTCGAGACAATTACCAAAGTTGGAACCGCAACAGAAACAAGAACAGAAACAATGGAAGATACAAAAGACCCCAATACGAGTTCAATCAATTTTGTTCTTTTCATAGAACAAAGGGGCACAACACAGAATCTTGTAGAGAATATAACAGATTCATAGCAAGGCTATCAGAAGATCAACAACATTTATTCATAGAGATGTTCTTAAACCCACAAGAGGACACATCGAATAACAAAGATACAAGACAAAATCAAGCTCCAATAGCACCACAAAATGCAAACATGAGAATTTATCAGGACCCGTTCCCCACACATAAAGGCACAAAAACAACAAACCAAAACAAGACGGCTCAGAGTAGTAACCCTGAAATCCCACCGCAACTGGGACAAAAAGGAGAGGCTAGGATGATGGGATTAGTTGAGATTATGCACAATGAAGAAGAAGAGGAAGACCATGAGGATGAAAATGAGCAAATAGAAGCATACAAAGGTGTCATCTTAGTGGTAGAACCAATGCCACGTCCAATCAAACCTTATGAGCTCATTGAAGACTTAAAGAAAACATATGCTCACATTTCATTCATTGATTTACGTAGGAACTCCCCTTCACATCACTCAGCATTATTAAAAGCAATAGGTCTAAAATACCTTGACCAAATCACACCACCACGTAGTGAACAAATCAATCATGTGGACTACGATCTCAACCCACCAAACTCAGAACTCAAGGATCCACGGTTTTTCTTCGACTTACAACAGATGCCTTCTGAGGTAGAGTTATCAAAAAAAGGGGACCTTGCACTATATATTCAAGTGTGGATCTATGATATGTGCATCAAACGAACATTAATTGACAATGGGGCCACAGTCAATATAGTTCCTTTCTCCCTATTAGAGAGGATGGTCTATGGGCATACAAATATCACCGCTTCACGGGATACTCTAAGTAGGTATGATAATCTGAAAGTTGCCACCATAGGCAAGATTACCCTTCTAGTGACTTTGGGACATAAAACCATTCCTACCACATTCTACGTCATAGACAAAGACATGGGATATAACTTGATTCTTGGAAGGCCATGGATACACAGAATGAAAGATGTGCCATCCAAATTATTTTAGGAAGCTTGATTCTTGCACTTAGGGAAAGTTTATGTCGCGGAGGGAGATCCAGAACCTTTTAGCATGTTAAAATAAAACACGCCAAACAAGAGTATGGGTATCCCCATAGACTACAAGCTCCCTACCAACAAGTTAACTATCCCTAATCCTACACCTCAGTCGATATGTATCAAATGAATGGAAATCCCGGAAAAGACCATAAATGCTGCAAAGATAAAAACTTTAGAGAATGAGCCATTACCAAAACAAAAGGAAACAATCCCTAAAGAAAAGACAATTGAGATCATGGAATTGATTGAACGGGATCGACCACTCCAATTCCCTCTAGAGGTACTCATGATCTGGAATTGATATAAGATTATACTATTTTGTCAATTGACATCCTACAAGTCTATGTTCTATGAAGAATTAGGTATTTCATATGCACTTGACTATATTCAAGACTACTTTTGTTATGAGCCTGTACATATAAAAGTCTCTCGACCATACACAGGTCTACCATTGAAATGAATATATGTTTTTCTTTAACTCACAACCATTTTCTGGTCTATATATTTATGATTAGAGAACATGGGATGGGTTCTTGTTTTCCATAGCATTATATAGGCCGATTGCCTGTAATTCTCTCTATATATGGGTAAGTGGTGCAGGAGCACCTAGATGTTTAGGTTTTGGTTAGATTTTCTAGTAGGTTGTTTCATTTAAATAAGGTCTTGGAGACCATCTTCATAAGGCTTGTATCCATGTTGTAAATGGACTATGTCCAAATGTCTATAAGAACCTATTGTTATGTTGCAAGTCCTAGTTAGGACAGTCTTGTTGTCATAGGTAGTTGCAATAGTCATTTAAGTTTTAATATTTGTTAGAGGAGTCATTTAAATGTTTGTAGCCTATAAAGGCATGTCAAGGGTTAAGAGGAAGGTTTTAACCTTATCCAAAGGTTACCAAAGTGAGAGTGCACATTTTAATCATAGAAAAAATAGTCATTGTTGTCCTAAAGAAAAGGCAGTTTCTAAAAACAAAAACAGTTTCATAGTCTGCAGTTTCAAATCAAGAAAAATCATGAAGAAGGCATCGATGGTTTGGGAATGCCAAACATTTTTTCTTTGTAGAAATCTTGTTTTAAGCCAAGGAAGGTTTCCAATGTGGAGAAGATTCGAAGGAATAGGAAGAAAGAACAAAAAAGATAATTGTTTTTTGTTTTTTCTTGATTTTCTGTGTTTTCCTTGCTGTTCACCAGCCGTACCCATGATTGTATGGACTTTTTATTGCCCAAACTTGTGATGGATGGAAAGTTCTTTGAAGTACCTTTGTTTTGAGTTTGGTTTGGTGTCTTGACAATGATTTAGGAGAAAGATATCGTTGATTTCCCAAAAGCTATTTATTTAGAGTTGCTATTCACTTCTGAAATTGACTATTTTTCTGCATTATTCCGTACCTGTATAGAATTTCGTGGCACAAGGGCATAATGGATGGATAGAGTACTAAATCAGATTTGTATTGAATCTTGTTTAGACTCCTATCATCAATCTTGCTAAGAGAAATCACTGTTTTACCACAGACTGTCTTAAAACTGTTGTTACAACCATTAATTTGTTGTTTTCTGCATAAATCCGTACTTGTACGGCCTGGAGGTGGTTGATGTTTGTAATGCATGTTTAGAGTGGAGAGTTAACTTTCATCTACAAGTGGTTTGAAGTCTTGACACAAGGTTTAGAGTGAGAAATCATTGTTTTGGTGTTAGACTGTCATAAATTATGAATTAGGGTCTTCTGAGCACAACGATGGATATGTCCTCATTCCACTGATCTTTCCTATTTTTGATTAGTGGAATGGACTATATACTAACTATTTCAAGGTCTTGTGAAGGTTGCAGGGCAGGAAAATAGTGAAGGGTGGAGTTTTCCATATAAATGGTCCACCAAGATCCATGAATTGGAGGTTAATAGGGGACAGCAATAAGTTATGTGATAGCCACTGTTTGAGGAAGTGGAGTTGGGTTTGAAACACCAGTCATCAGCATTGAGGCAAGTTAACCCTAGATCTAGAAATGATCCATGGACAAGAGATGTGGAGTTAGTCACTACAAGAAGGTGATAGACCTCTTGATGACAGTCACTGCAGAGAAGGCTTGTAGATAGCCACTGTCAAGAAGGTAAGAGATTTGTTTGTCATTGCTTTTCCAATGAAGGCATTGGATGTGAATGCATGTTATAGATGTGCTATGAGAATGAGTTTGTGAGGGAGATTATTCCAAGGAGGCTTGAGTGACTATCTTGGTGCAAACAAGTTATGACAGTCTATGAATACTATTGTCCTACTATCCTACATGCTCTGCATCATTTTTGGTATCAGAGCTAGCTAGTAGGTCCTTGAAGGTGTTGTGGATCTTGTGAAGAAGATAAGGTTTGTGAGAGAGTTGTGAAGATGCCTCCGAAGAACCAGATGGCAAGAGAGAATGCTGAGTTGAGAAAAGCCTTAGAGGCACGAGAGAAAGAGCTAAGAGACAGAAGAGAACAGGATGTTGCTAGAGACAGAGAGCTGAGGCAAGTGAGAAGAGAAAATGCAACAATCTTGGCTAGATTGGAAGCATTGGAGAAGAATCCAAGAAAAGATGAACAAAATGTGTCAGAAGAAGAAGAGGATGCATATGAGAATCCTCTTGAGGATGAGTTAGACGTTGAAGAAAAGAAGTTTGTAAGATTGTTGAAGGCAGTCCAAGGAAGTGGAACTAAGGCAAACATAGAGCTACCTATCTATCAGGGGAAGATGGATAGTGAAGAAGTGTTAGGGTGGATAGATGCCCTGGAAAAAAATTTTGAGTATGAGGAGATGAGTGATGAAAAGAAGATCAAGTTTGCAAAGACAAAACTGAGAGGAACAACACTTACCTGGTGGAGTAGTGTGCAGGTAGAGAGAATGGCTAGAGGTGCATCAAAAATCACTTCTTGGAGTAGGATGAAGGACATGATGAAGGATCAGTTTCTTCCATCTGATTACTCCATTCAGACAAAGAGGATGAGACAGAATCTGAAGTAGAAGGACATGGATGTTATGTCCTATACTGAGCAATTTCATAAGCTTAGTATTAGAGGTGGATTAGAAGATGAAGAAGAGAAAGTAGCAAGATACCTTAATGGGCTTAGGTATAACTTGCAGGATGAGATTGGTTTGTCAGTACCAAAATCACTTGGAGAGTGTTTTCAGTTAGCCATCAGGGCTGAAGAGAGAGTGAAGAGGAAGCAAGAAAGGCAAGGAGGTTATGGAAGAGGAACTAGAGGTAGGGGCAAACCTACTACTGAAGTTCAGAACAGCAATGAGAAGGGTAAGGAGATGCCTACAGAACAGAGAGGTGGATATAGAGGTGGAGGTAGATTTGGATCAGGAAGAGGAGTGTTCACAAGTAGATGTTATCACTGCAATGAGGTGGGACACACATCTTTCAACTGTCCTAAGAAGGATGGTGTTGACAAGACCAAGGATAAAAGAGTTCACTTGGCACAAGAGGAGGAGAAGCTAGAAGAACCAGAAATGTCGTCAGCCTCTCCTATGCTGGATGGAGAGATGCTCATGGTGGAAAGAGGTAAGATGCAGCAACCACCACAGGTATCTATTTTCAGAACTAATTGTTTGAGCCATGGCAAGATATGCAAGTTGATTGTAGATTTAGGTTCTCATGATAACTTAGTTTCTTGGGAAATGGTGAATAAGTTGGGGTTGAAGACTTTTGATCATCCCAATCCTTACCATGTCACTTGGGTGAGTCAAGAGCAGAAGGTAATGGTCACTAAGAAGGCTTATGTTGATTTTACAATTGGTCCATATCAGGACTATGTTTTGTGTGATGTTATTCCTATGACATGTGGGCATGTAATCTTGGGTAGACCATGGCAGTATTTGAGAAGGACTATTCATGATGGGTATACTAATACCTATGTAGTACATAAAGATGGTAAGAAGTTCAAACTGATTCCTTTACCTTGTGAAGGGAAGAAGGAACATGTCACTATTTGCTTTGGAGAGAAGTTACAGTTGAGTATGCAGGTTAAGGATGATGGGATGCAGCAGGAACAATTGCAACAGAGTAAGGTTGATGACAGTCCTAGAGAGCAGCAGGCTTGGGACTTGAGTTATGTTAAGGTAGGGGACATTGAGTGTCCTATAAGGAGCTAGAAGAAGGAAAAAAAATAGCAGAGAGTCCAAGGAGGAATGAATCAAAACCTCCAGTTGAGAAGAGCTGAAGCATTGCAGCAGCAAGGTCCTAGGCAAGGACACCACAACAAGTTTTATGGTTCTAACACTATTTACAGGAGCCATGCAGGTCGGAGAAGGAGGAAGCTAACTCTTGGAGAGTTCCTGTTCTCTCTCACCAGTCAGAAGAACATCCCAACAAGCTGGAAGAGTGGATGGAGCAGCTCCCCTAACTCTTGGGACAAGAGTTTTCATCATGACGGGGAGTATGGTGCAGGAGCACCTAGATGTTTAGGTTTTGGTTAGATTTTCTAGTAGGTTGTTTTATTGAAATAAGGGCTTGGAGACCATCTTCATAAGGCTTGTAGCCATGTTGTAAATGGACTATGTCCAAATATCTATAAGAACCTATTGTTATGTTGCAAGTCCTAGTTAGGACAGTCTTGTTGTCATAGGTAGTTGCAATAGTCATTTAAGTTTTAATATTTGTTAGAGGAGTCATTTAAATGTTTGTAGCCTATAAAGGCATGTCAAGGGTTAAGAGGAAGGTTTGAACCTTATCCAAAGGTTACCAAAGTGAGAGTGCATCTTTTAAACATAGAAAAAATAGTCATTGCTGTCCTAAAGAAAAGGCAGTTTCTAAAAAACAAAAACAGTTTCATAGTTTGCAGTTTCAAATCAAGAAAAATCATGAAGAAGGCATCGATGGTTTGGGAATGCCAAACATTTTTTCTTTGTAGAAATCTTGTTTTAAACCAAGGAAAGTTTCCAATGTGGAGAAGATTCGAAGGAATAGGAAGAAAGAACAAAAAAGATAATTGTTTTCTATTTTTTCCTGATTTTCTATGTTTTCCTTGCTGTTCACCAGCCGTACCCGCGATTGTATGGACTTTTTATTGCCCAAACTTGTGATGGATGGAAATTTCTTTGAAGTATCTTTGTTTTGAGTCTGGTTTGGTGTCTTGACAATGATTTAGGAGAAAGATATCGTTGATTTCCCAAAAGCTATTTATTTAGAGTTGCTGTTCACTTCTGAAATTGACTATTTTTCTGCATTATTCCGTACCTGTACAGAATTTCATGGCACAAGGGCATAATGGATGGATAGAGTACTAAATCAGCTTTGTATTGAATCTTGTTTAGACTCCTATCATCAATCTTGCTAAGAGAAATCACTGTTTTACCACAGATTGTCTTAAAACTGTTGTTACAACCATTAATTTGTTGTTTTCTACATAAATCCATACTTGTACGGCCTGGAGGTGGTTGATGTTTGTAATGCATGTTTAGAGTGGAGAGTTAACTTTCATCTACAAGTGGTTTGAAGTCTTGACACAAGGTTTAGAGTGAGAAATCATTGTTTTGGTGTTAGACTGTCATAAATTCTGAATTAGGGTCTTCTGAGCACAACGATGGATATGTCCTCATTCCACTGATCTTTCCTATTTTTGATCAGTGGAATGGACTATATACTAACTGTTTCAAGGTCTTGTGAAGGTTGCAGTGCAGGAAAACAGTGAAGGGTGGAGTTATCCATATAAATGGTCCACCAAGATCCATGAATTGGAGGTTAATAGGGGACAGCAATAAGTTATGTGATAGCCACTGTTTGAGGAAGTGGAGTTGGGTTTGAAACACCAGTCATCAGCACTGAGGCAAGTTAACCCTAGATCTAGAAATGATCCATGGACAAGAGATGTGGAGGTAGTCACTACAAGAAGGTGATAGACCTCTTGATGACAGTCACTGCAGAGAAGGCTTGTAGACAGTCACTGTCAAGAAGGTAAGAGATTTGTTTGTCATTGCTTTTCCAATGAAGGCATTGGATGTGAATGCATGTTATAGATGTGCTATGAGAATGAGTTTGTGAGGGAGATTATTCCAAGGAGGCTTGAGTGACTGTCTTGGTGCAACCAAGTTATGACAGTCTATGAATACTGTTGTCCTGCTATCCTACATGCTCTGCATTAGTAAGTGCATGGAAATGGGGTACAAATAAGTGGCCAGCCTTAAGATTTTTGACAAAATGAGTTCATGTTATGAAAAACACAATGCATACATGGTTTAACATGTACACATTTTCAATGCCTTAAATTCAAATTTTTTATGATCCCTCCCATTTGGGCTTGTATTTCCAAGCCTCAAGGTTGAACATCTCTTGTGGCTCCTAAATTCATATTTTTAACATAAAACAACTCAAATTCAAACTTCAACCTCATCAAGTTTGCATGTTTTGCAATAACATTTTACAAAACCACCACCAAAATAAATAGCTACTTCTTACCTTTCTAGACATACAATTTTTTTAATATTTGGAATAAGTTAAGGTATTTATTTTTATTTTCTTTGAAGAGTGTCTTGATATTCCTCCAGTACACATGTATTGATTTTTTTTAATAACTTTTGACATGCTTAGATAAATTTGAAAAAATATATATTATTCTTCTACACTTCATTTTTTACACATTCAAAAGAAAAATTGCATTCTAAATTAGTTTTGTGCATGTTATGTGATGCACATGTGTAGTGATATAATTTTCAGGATGCATCCACTTCAAAATGTCACAAACAAAATTATTCAATAAAAAATATACAACTTGTAGTACTCACTCTTTGCTATATTTCCACCAACTAGTTTTTAAAAATACCTAATGTACGTAGAAAAAATAGGGGGGTGCACACTAGACACTATGTTATATTTTAGTCACAAAAATAGGAACACTTTTGTGTGTGGTAAGCATTTCAACCCTTTAACCTTATGCATTTTATAAAATCTTTAGTAGTTTAGAAACTAGATTCAAAGTGAGCTATAATTCTTGTTCTTATCATATCTTCAAATTTTGAATGTACACATCTTGAATTACTCATCCAAGTTTAGCTTTAGCTAATTTTAGAAAAATGTGGCCACTTTTTACCCCCTTTTTGTCCCCCATTTCCATGCACTTACCATATTAACAATTATTTATATGTTTAAAATGGGTTTGGAGATATGTGAAGGGACATTAGTTGTATATAAATCTATTCCTTCATTCAAATGCATATTATTAATGGGAGAAAATTATGACTATTTCTCATTCTTGATGGATTATGATTTCCATCTTACTTCATTTCTTATTGGGCATTTCACCCTTGATAGATTTTAGAATCAATTATTTTGAATTTATGAGAATTTCTCATATGGTAAACTGGTGAATAGAAACTTAGCATTTTTGTTAGTTTTAAAGGGTAAAAGCACAAAGTTGTGTCACACTTTTATAAATGAAACGACCAACGTTGATCCAACTTTTAAACTTGAATCACTAAAAAGAGACATATATGTTTTGAATTTTGAAATGATGTAAACTAATAAAATATTTATTTTTTAGTATATTTTATGTTTCTATTTTTTGAAAAAATTAAAAAATTATTTGAATATAGTTTTTAATAAATTGACACTATAATTTAGTTGCTGATAAAATGCTAAAAAATGAAGTTACATGAGACGTCAATCTTTTAATAGTAAACTTTGTTTTCTTCAATATTTTTTTGTGTATTTATAACTTGAAACTTTAGTGCATGGATATATTTTTTTCTAATTTTGATAAATATATGTTTTTAAATAAATAATAAAATGTGTGTGTATTAAAACGTAGTTGTTTCCATTCGACGTCAACCTTCATATTAACTATTTATCTAAAATAAAAAAAAAATATACCATCTTGATATAGATTCTTTTATCTAGTGTATCTATTTTTTTTAAAAAAATTTAATAAGTTTTACTATTTTTCCTTGACATGGTAATCAACCTAATGTTTTGTGCTGATAACCTACTTTTAGTAAAAATAGAAAGGAAAATATAAATAATAATTAAACTATTAATATATATATATATGAAAACTAAATTTATAGATCTACAAAAGGGTATTTTTATATTTTTTAAAAAATGTTATTTACACGAGTAAAAGTTGTTGAAATATCAAATTTTTCAAATAATTTTATTTTTTGGTAAATTGGCCTCATATTGGTGCTACATATGCATTTAGCCAACAATTTTAGTTGGAAAAGTTGTGGACACATCTAACTTGGCTAGAATGAATCTTACAAGATCATATGTTTGACCAAAATTAATTTTTAGTTAGAAATACTTAAATTCACTTGTGCTGATAAGTTGGCTTAAAGTGTGACACAGCTTTGTATATATATGTATAATGTAATGAACATACACACACACATAGTTTTATGTAAATGAGAACCTTATGATTTCTGTTAGACAAGGAAATGATTAGGGAAGAGTAGAGATAGTTTCAAAATCTATCAAACTCTATTTTGTCTTATGAATGCAATGACCTTGATGGTATGTTAGAAAATTTGAAGTTCATCATGAGCAGGAACTTCTGAGAATGGTTTTTTTAAACTTGATATAATTATATATTCTTCAGGGAAGATTTATATATGCCTATAAATAAGAAGTAATACAAAATCAAAGTTTGGGACAACAAGAAAACAATTTGAGTTAGTTTTTACTTGTAGACTTAAGCTATACTATATTTTGTTTGATGTATATAAATGACTGATGGTATCTATTATTAGTCTTATAAAAGAAATAATTTTAGTTGAGTATATTATTATGTTCCCTCTAGTGAAAAATAGGAGATGACTTCTTTAAATGTTTAATTATTTAATGATTTGAGTCTAAGATTCTTGATTGGACTATTATTTTGACTTAATGTTGAGAATGCATGGTAATGTATAGAAGCATCATTAACACTTGGTTGTATTAGTTAGTCTTCTATCATTTACTTGACTAGGTGGGTTTGTAATTGGTATAAAATACTTAAATCAACTAGCCAAGCCAATGATAGAAGGCTATATTCCTAATGCATATATGCTTATGTTTGGGATATTATACTTTTATGAATTATTGTAAGTGAATTAAATGATTCCTATTGACAAGTTTGAGATAGAGATGTGTGAACATATGACACACATCTCCATCCTGGAATGTGTATTTGTGTTATCAAAACTTTGGCCAAAGTAATTCAAAATTGATGATCGCATTATTGGTTCATAGTGTCTATATGATTGCATGACAGTCAGGTTTTGCCATACTTCGCTAGAGAGAATCTAGAGTCGTACGACATATTGTTTGTGATTGGACACAACACTAGTTCTTGGATGGCATGATGTTCTTTCAAATTTCCTTTATTTACTACCCTTGTGAAGGGTAGGGCCACTTTCTGTTGGAAGATATGCGAGGGAACACTAGTCTGTGGTTGGAGGTAAAGCACTCAGGTGATGCTCTCCCTCTTGCAGCTAAAGAACGTCTAAGACTTGGTTACACAGAGACATTATTTGTATTCCACATGATAAATGTTTTATTGAAAGTTTGTAAATTTGTAAAATGCGGCATCATGATATGAATGCTACTTTGTAATATGTTATGGATGATGGTATATTCATTATTTGATTTGTGAAATAAAATTATTCTTTATGAATCTCTTAGATGTAATTATGAGTTATTAATTATGTTTTATTAAAAAAAATTATGGTGTTTTCTTAGTAAAATTTAATATTTTTTTAAGGAATGAATAGGTGTTCATTACACTCTCATCTTGATCTGCATTCTTGGAGAGTTCATTGATTCTAGTAGATACCAGTGCTTCTTTGGTAGAGTTTACAACTTCTACATGTTTTAGGAGTTCGTCATGTTCATATCTTTCAGAGACAACATTTGAGGAGTTTTATTTATCCTTCTCATTCTCTCTTTTGGAGAGGAGTTTTATTTCCCACTAGGTTTTCCCATTTTCTTCATTTATGAGAGATCTTTTGATACATGGGTACGTCATCAGGCCTTGTTGTTGGGACCCATTCATGCATCTTTGTATTTTTTAGTATTTAGATTACTCCCTAAGTATTACGTAAGGGTGGTGTTAGTGTGAAAGTGCTTTTACCTATCTAGCTTGAATATGTCCTATTCACACTACACTTAAGCTCACTTAGAGGTTATTTAAACTTTTGTATTACCTCATATGCACACATGTGTCCACACTTTTATCAAGTGAATCCACATGTGTCACATCTTTGGAGGGGTAGTTAGACTTTCAGTCTTACCATCTCACCTCCTCATCCTTGCCTTTATATGCAAGGCCTCTATTGTACTTTTGTACATGCTACAAATTTTGATCATTGTGGGGTAGTTATTTGTCTTGTTATTTGTGCAATTCAACTTTTTGGAAGTTCTTGGTTTCTTGCAAGTGATCTTGGTTCCTGCAACACAAAGAAGTTCAAATGGTGTTTAGAGTCTATGGACCCCTTGACCCATAGCAATTAAATCATGGTGTCACTCCCTTTGCTCTTGCAAGAAAATCAACAAGTGGGAGAATGTTAGGAAATGTGTATCAACCCTACAATTACAAAAAAGTGTAATTTTTTAGTTATTAAAACATAAACACTCAATTTCTGGGCTACAGATTTGGTTTTTGGCCAAAATAAAAATTTTGGGTTATTTGACATTGATTTCATGGTGTTTGATGCATAGATCTCTTCAAGCTCTATAATTTAAAAAAAGTGGGGCCCAATTAGCCTCCCAGGTCAAAAGTTATGGCCTCTCGAAGTTGGGCCTCTAACATTAGAAAATGTAAAAATGTGTTGGACACATAAAAGAGTTGTAAGGGGAGTTACATGTGTTGATGTGTGTTATGATGCATCATTAGGCATCTTTGATTGGGGACTATGGAACCCTAAGAATTTGGGCACCACTTTTGGGTGGTTTTGGCTAATGGCTTTCTAATTATCATTTGATAGTTTCATGTATTGTATCTCCTACATATTAGGTTCTTGAGATGGAGGTTGTGTGTAAGAGTCTTATAATTGTTGTTAAGTTGCTTCCAGATCTATGGTTGGTGATACTCTTGTGATAACTTTCTTTGCACTTGTATATTATAGTTGTGTTGAGATTTTTGAATAATATATTGGGCTACTTTTGGAGTGTGGGGTTTTTCTCTCGAAAGGGTTTTCCCCACATAAATCACTATGTTTTGGTATGACTACTATTTATGTTTATTTATGTATAATTTATGTAACTGTTGTAAAGATCTGAAAAGTTTTGCATAACCCTCCTCTCAAGATTAGTGTAGGAAGTCGTTCTGCTACCTTAGCTTCCTTACAAATATAACTTCAAAATTTTACTAGTCACTACTCTACTATAATGACATCCACTAACTTCCTATATATTGCATTAGCTTCCTCTAATTGCACTTCATGTCATATTGCTTGTTCCTTTACTCAACCTCTCAATCCTCACCCCGGGGCTTAAACTTGACAGTCAACCTTGACTGTCAAGCAACTTTTTTATGACAATTATCTATTCAATAGTGCCTTTAAAATACTATGACATACTTGAGTATAAGTAAATAATATAAAAACCAAATATATATATCATCGTAATCCTATATAAATTTTGACAGTTTGTCCAAAATCTCTTCTTTCATATGATACAGTCTTTTCAAAATTTCAGTTGTATTTTACAGCTAAAATGTCTAAATACAACTATACAACTATCAAATTTAATCCCTGCTCACCCCTCACTACTAAAACTCACTCTCTATGCTCCTACCTCATTCTATCCTCTTTGATTTCTTTCAAACACTCAACCACACATATATATTATCATTAGTTTCACCAAAGATTTGTGTTGGCTACAAGATGGCACAAAACCCAAAACCACATGAAACATGTCACCAACCAAAAATAACAAACTTACAAATTCAAATTGTAAAAAGGTAGAGAACTTCCCCAATGGTTATTTAAAACCATACAAATATTCCTTTATTGTCACAAACTTCAAATAACCCTCCATAAATAGAAATAGTCCCAACTATGCAGATTGTCAACCTGTAGACACTCATGAACCAATTTATAGTCTTCTACTCATCCAAATCCCCTAAAACTTTAACACTAGATCCATCAACCATAAACATAACTTATCCCAAAACCACAAGATCCGATCTCTCATTATATTGAAATGCACTAACCTTCTCTACCACTAACTATCAACCATAGACTAGTTAACAAACCAACAAACAACTGAACTAAATGACAAAATCTATTTTTCTAGATATGATGCAAGATTTCCATGATGCCTAATGATGCTCCTACATCACAACTAATAATTAATATTTTTCCATTAACCTTTGCATATGCATTTAAATCTAACTATTGATATTTTTATTTCCCATATGCAATTAAACTCATTTTAATTTCTTTTCACATGAGATAGAATAATGCATAAAACCTTTTCACTAATGCATACATTAAATTATCTTTTCAACTCAAAGCATATTAAATATTCTACAAACACAAAAACTATGTATTTTAAAATTAATTTTAATGCAATGCAACAAGGTAAAAATAATTACACACAAAGGATCCACACACTTTACAAGTTTAATCACAACAAATAGATTCTATAATCGCCACTAATTTAGATCTAGATTTAATAGGGATTCACAAGACTCATCTCACAACTCAAATCAAGTGAGATGGAGGCTAAGAAAATAAGTTTTATTCAAGGCAATCATCTCTAATTAACTACCCTTGGGGAAATCTTTACCTGCACACTTAAGTGAAACATCAAGCATACTTGCAACATATAAGGATAGTCAAAACACATCATAAGACACCCAATATGATATAATATCTAATGAAATAACATCAAATCATCACTTCTAACCTAAAATATTCTATGATTAGCATGATCTAGATATCAAGATGCAAAAATCAACAACAATCTACACTATTGAACCATATACAATAATCAACATATATAACATATATAGTGAAAATAGTGAAATTAAAACATTGCAATAGTCCAATCATATAAAGGAACAACATATGCATCCCATAATACATAGTCAAAAACAATATGCCAATACAAATTCTCATCGATAAAATACATCAATGTCAATGTACAAAACATCACCAATAAAAATCAATGGATATTAAAGGCATAAATTCTTGAGGCATTACAAAAAGTGTCACTTGAAGTGGATAGCTCATCAACCTTGCCATTGTTGGGTGATGATGGATATAGTGTGTAGACACTCAAAAATGTCCCGAGTCTGCAAGTAACATTTTCACAGTAATTTCCATCTCCTCTCACATAGTTAAATAATTTATTGAGTATATTAATAGAAATGAAACAAAAATCAATAGACATTAAAGGCATAAATTCTTGAGGCATTACAAAAAGTGTCACTCGAAGTGGATAGCTCGTCAACCTTGCCATTGTTGGGTGATGATGGATATAGTGCATTGATGAAGAAGATGTAGATGGAATTAAGCATTTAATTCAAGATGGAGCCCAATAATTGAAAGTAGACCAGTGAGGCTAGAACCTTAAACCCAACAAATGGTTCTTCTTCTAGGGAGAGGTCCAATCTTTACCCACAATTTAATCAAGCTCAAAAGCAAATTGCTTTATTCAAATTAAATGAACATGGGCAAATCTTTATCAAGAACTATATTTATTGTTGGCTTACAATTTTGTGTGTTCTTATTTAGAAGGGAGATTTCAGAGAATAAATGGTTCTCTAGGTGCTAGTAGCATGCTAGTAACACAAAAAATAGTGTCTAATATTTTTCTTTTTGTTCTAATGTTGAATTGAATTGTCATTAATTTTAAGGAAAATAGATTTTCTCTTTTTGAAATTACATCCTCTGAAGTATTTTCTTTTTATAATTAAAATGATGGGCAGTACCCTCAATTTCAATGCTAGGCCAGTCATGCAACAATGTAATTTTATTATTAAAATGATGGGCAGTACCCTCAATTTCAATGCTAGGCTAGTCATGCAACAATGTAAATCATCTTTGACTAATATCAGGACTATAAGTCTGATTTACATTTTCCAAGTAAAAATCTAGGTTGGAATGATTGACTATTTATAAAAGAAAAATTGACTATGTCCTAGGGTTATTCTTAAACATCACCCTATTCAATAGTCAAAGGTTAATTTTGGCCAATAAAAGTAGGACAACAATTTATCATTTTTTGGGAGGAATAAGTTGTAATAATATTATTGACTATTTGATCATTGAAGAATTATGATATTTAAATAGAATGGTGCCACGACAACCCCAACTTATCTTATAAAAAATATGTATCTTTAAAAATATGTTATAAGAA
Organism: Cunninghamia lanceolata; assembly: GCA_027924645.1. Lineage (NCBI taxonomy): Eukaryota > Viridiplantae > Streptophyta > Pinopsida > Cupressales > Cupressaceae > Cunninghamia > Cunninghamia lanceolata. The sequence goes on from BSBN01000506.1 coordinate 457,256, forward strand.
AAGGTATGTATCTTTAAAAATATGTTATAACAAAAGGAAAGGGCAATAAATAAAAGAAATTTCAGGTGGGGTATAGTAATTCTCTTCCTTCCCAAGGCCCGTGATACAATAATATATCTTTAAAAATATGGCCCGTGATACAATAATATATCTTTAAAAATATGGCCCGTGATACAATAATATATCTTTAAAAATATCTTTATAAGAAAAGGAAAGGGCAATAAATAAAAGAAATTTCAGGTGGGGTACATGGTAATTATCTTCCTTCCCAAGGCCCGTGATAAAATAATTCGCTATGCAAATGTTCAGAGTCGAGGATATTGAAAATCATATAGAATGCACTATTTGTGGAAAAGTAAAGAGAGTGGGAGCAATGTAAGAAGAAATTTAAACAAAATGATTCGTAACAACAGAAAAGAAATCGACACACTGATCCTCCTAAACATTTAACACTTCACCATTAACTTATGTGAAGAAATTACATAGCCTGTTTCTTTGATCATCCATCAAATGAGATCTCCTAATTGAAGAAAACATATTGTTCACTCATTTAATCTTTATCCACAACTACTGAAAGACTGAAACCAATCAGTTTTAGGCAATCTTGTAAAACAAATAGATACCCACAATACATTTGTACATGGGTATTATGAATAATGTAGGTCTAGAACTTGCATTCTAGGACTACGTATGCCTTTCACAACCAATTTACAAATTTCTATAAACAATATACTTTCAATGTGAGAGGAAAAACAGATAAAAGTTAGCTCTGTAAGAGAGAGAGCCAGAAAAGTGAATCATCCATTTTCCTTTCACTGCGTTCCACATCAAAGTCCAAGTCCATGTCATTCATCTGAAGCATATCATCCTCAAACTCATCAAGATTTGGAGGCAGACCAAGCTCATCATCTGAAGCCTTTTCCAGATATTGTATATAATTCTGAGAAATTGGGTCTCCAAATTCTTTGCATCTGTATTCTTTTTCATCCAAATCTTCTATGCAACTGGTATTACTAGTTGTAGATTGTGCATCATCTGCTATGAACAAACGATCCAATTCATTAAATCTATCAGATAAAAAAGAAGCTCCACCTGAATCCAAAAGGGTCTCGGAATCGCATGTTTCCTCAATGAAATGATTGCAGCAAATCCCCCAACTGGGTTTTAGGAAACAGTTGCGAAGCCCAAAACATGCCCACATGATTTCCTGTGAATTTCATCTGCTTTCATGCAATACCAGAGACCAATTGAACATACTAAATTGTGGGTAAGAAAGATGGGGCAGCGTATTGATGAATATATGTTTGCTTCCTTAGGTCAAAAATGATTTTAGTCTTCCATGGAAAAGTAGACAACCACCATCCTGTACATTACCACGTGGAGGGAGAAAGTGGGCGACGACTCCATCACTTTCCTTCTAGAATCCAGTGAAGTGTGGATTACGAAAATTGCATGGAATTTTCTAGTACCTAAACTTTGACATTATTGGTAGCCCTATTTATGGTGAGGCAGGTGGATGTCATGCAAATGTATGAATTATTAATCCCATCAGAACAACTTGGTCATAAAAGACGTTGAAATGAAGGGATGGGAGAAAGAAATGCAAATGAAACCCACCAACTATAGTTTGGCTTGACCCATGCTCATTACACCCACCAAACCACCATCTCTGTTTACACTTTATCTAGGTATGCTTATTTTTTCCAATTCTACTTTGGCCTTAGAATCTAGACTAGGTTATTTTCTCATCTATCCCCCATTTTTTTCAAAATTCTACTTTTGCCTTCTAACGTTTGTTTTTAATGGAAAATGTAAAGAATATGACTCACTCATTTTTATGTATTTTGACTTTCGAATATTTTTCCTAGAAGATGTAAATAATATGATTAGGTTGTTTTCTCATTAGATATTTTATCTATCCTCATGTTTTTTCAAAATTCTATTTTTCCCTTCAACTTTAGTTTTTCATGGAAAATGTAAAGAATATGACTCGGTCATTTTTATACGTGAGAGACATTCTACAGGTGTAAATGTAAACAAAAACTAAAACATAGTCAACATATATTTTTAAATATAAAATAAGTCTTAAAATAAATTAAAATAGTCAACAATATAAATAAAATAAAATAATTCTTAAATAGTTCTAAAGTAAAATAAATACATGCCTCTGTAGTGTTGTAATAATAATATGTGTTTTGTTCTCCATAGATAAGGTGTGACATAACATTATAGAGAGGAGGTGGGAAGAATTATGAGATGAATAGATTCTTGCAAGTTTAATGTGTTATAATTATACTAAGTGGGTGAAGATTATAGTTGTGAACAATCTATTATTAATATAAATATGTTATTAATATTATTATAATTATAATAGTATAATATAAAATAATGTTAATATAATGACATAATATATAATTGTAGTAATATTATTTTTTAAGTATTTAGAAATAAACAAAAGTAGGATTAGCCTTTTCAAATTAAACTTGTCTTGTACTTCCATATTTTTAAAACATCAAAGGTATTTTCCAAATAGAAGTTTGGTTAATGTCTATCTAGCATGCTAATATAATTTTTTACAAAATATTAATAAATAAATGTATTTATACAAACTAAATTAATCGCAATCTATTAAGACTTGCTAATTTTTAACTATTTAGAAAATAATATTATTATAACTATATGACACTTATTAATTTCTAACTATTTAGAAAATAATATTATTATAATTATATGACACTTGTTAATTTCTAACTATTTAGAAAATAATATCATTATAATTATATATTATGTCATTATATTAACTGTTATGTTATATTACTATTAGTATTACTTATAATAATATTAATAACATATTTATATTAATAATAGTATAGTAATATAAATGGGAAGGTTATTATGATAATAATATTAATATTAACTAGTAGATTTTGAACTGAAAGATGGCTCGCCACCGAAAAAAAAGTAGGATGCAAATTCAAATTTAAGTTTTCCTTTGAAGAAGTCCGAATTGCATTACACCCTGGTAAACTTGTCAATCGATCTTGTAGAAGTAACTCAAGATTCTGATCTACTCTGTAACATCGCGGCTCATGGGAGATTTCCAGGCCCTAAGAAAGCTAGGAATGAAATTGTGTCCTAGGTTTGGGAAAATTGGAACGAATGAGTAATTTTAAAATTTCTTCCGAAGGGCTTCTTCACTGCCATCTTTGGAAATCAGGAGGCTTGAGATTCTACCCTATCAAATGTTTGGCACATGGGGGGACCCCCTTTTTTTGAAAAAGTGGCAACCTAATTTTAATCCTACACTAGCCAACTCTAATATTGGTGTTGATTGGGTTTGCTTCAACAACCTCTCGCTTGAATTCTAAATGGAGGAAAGATTTAGGAAAACTATTAATGCCCTTGGCATGTTCGTTGATTTGGACTGGGACATCCTGAACATAAATTCATACATTAATGCCCGGTTGAAAATCGATTACATAACAGACATTCCAAAAGAAATATCGCTCTCTACAGGTTGCGGGGTTTGGACCCAATTGTTGGAAATTGAAGAGAAGAAATTCTTCTGCCTAAATTGTTCATGAAGGAATCACAACACAACCTCTTGTAATCATCACCCTCCGAAGCTGAAAGACTGGAAGAAAGGTGAGGTTGAGGAGAAAATGTTACTTTGGTATTAGACAAGTTACCATCATTGCCCGAGCCCAGGAATTCAAAAAACCCAAACCCCCCACCTAACCAGGAAGCGCAGTCATGTTTGTTAGAGGATGATGACATTGAGTGGTCTAGTGATGAATTATCATCTATGGATGATGATCTTGGGCTCAGATCATTACCCAACATAGCACCAGTCAAGCCTTTCAGCTATATTAGTGAAACCTTTTAATGATCTTGGGATAATTACCCAAGCCTAAGATAGGTGCTATGTTGGATTAGGTTCTATCTCTATTGCCAACGATCAATAGATCTGAGCCCAAGATAGGTGCTATGTTGGATTAGGTGCTATCTTGGGCTAGGATTATTACCCGGTAACTATCTCTATTGCCAACGATTAAGCCCCAGCACGATGCCCCTTCAAATTTGACAGCATGTGGTTGTGCCATGAATCCCTCCCTGGTCTGATGAAAAAATGGTGGACGAGCTCCCAGATACAACAGGGCTCAAAAATATTTATGATGGAAAAGAAACTTATCCCAATCAAAAATAATTTGAAGGAGTAGAATTTATCCACCTTCAAAAACATCTTCATGGAGAAGGAGAGATTGGAAGTAGATCTACCATCACTAAATGAATCCATATTGGCGAACGGGATGGGACAAGTTGAGTATGAGATAGAAAATGAGCTACTTTTGGAGCATCAGGAGATCCTAAGGAGGGAAGAAATATTCTGGTGTTCAAAATCAAGGGAAACTTGGCTTCAATGTAGGGATTTGAACATGAAGTTCTTCCACAGTTCTACCAAAGCTCGAAGGATGCACATGTTTAGGGTAAAATTGGATTTTGTTAATCTTTTGTTCTTTAGATGTTTGAATCCTCCTTTCACCCTAACATTGAAGGATCTAGGGTTGAGTGGTGAGCACTATCATACCCTAGGTCACTTGCAAATGAGGGGAAGCTTGGATTAGGGAATTCAATTATTAATTTTCCTTCTCTTATGTCCAATTAACCATTAAAACCCTAATTATGCAAATACGACGGCAAATTGACAAAAGATGGAAAAAGCTCTTACAGACAAGAGTAAAATAACAAATTACAGAATACCTATTTTCAGGGTTCTGAAGCGGAACAGTCGGGGACACTGGTGCGGGCACCCAAGTCTAAGGTACCTACTTTTTTAGGGCATCTGGACCTCCTTCCGACACTAATCAACCCTGTAACTTCTATTTCCTGAGATCTATCTGCGGAGGACACTTTTGCGGGTGCCCTAGTCCTGGAAGTGCTCATGTGTCCGGTTTCTCTTCAGATCTCGAATCCTTGATGCCTGCCACTCCTTCCTGCAACTCCACTTTTCCCAAATACGACACCTGTAACCTACAATCACAAGACTTGGTTTGGGGATTGTGGTGCTTAGAGGTTTGCCTTAGTCAAACCTTGGAGGACACTTAAGTCTTTGAACACCATTGTCAGACAAAAAGTGCGTGCCCTTGTGAGGCAGAGGCAAAAACCAAAGGAATCAATGATACAAACACAATGATAAGTCACCTTGTAGTGAAGCTCTCATGGAGGAAGATACTCTTCATGCCATGAGGAGATTGAAGCTCAAATATGCAAATATCAACACACAAAACACACAAGTCTTCTCTTGCAACACAATAGAAAGCCTTAAATCACCTTGAGAACACAATAGCTTTCTAGTAATCATCTAGTTTACAAATGAATGCTTACACATACTTATATATGCACCTAGAAGCATTCCCTCCAAGATATTAAAAATCAAACTTTACCATGTCGGCAAAATAACCTCCTAATGATCATAAACCGACACCTAGAAATTGGGGCTGCCCCAAAATAGGGCAAGACTAGGGCGCAGGTGCCCAAGTCCTCCCCCCTATTTTGGGTAGGGTACAGGTCAAGGGGTCCACTTAGGTCCTATTTGTCATGGAACCTAGGTCTCATTCCATCGGGATGCTAAAATATGAACTAAAATGTCCTAAATGCACTCTAAAGACCCGGGAGCTAAACCTTATGAGGGAAAATCCCCCAAGGGGACATTTTTTGACGTTACATTTAGCCCCCACTTTAATGTATGTATGAACGCAAGGCCCAAACATGCATTAAAGTAAGGTCACAAACACAGAAAACACACCAATCACGGAGAAGACAGTTACAGTCACAAGAAATATGGAGTAGACAGTCAATGCATAGAAGACACATTAATGCATGGAAGATAGAAATGATATCTTTTCTTTTCTTTTTCTCATATATATGAAATGCAAATGCAAGTACTAGAAAGTAAACAAACCTCCCAAAAATGCAGGAAGCACTACTCGATGGCGCTAGTCTTTGCATATGGGGCAACACACATGCAATACATGCAAAACCTCCCAAAATGCATGAAGCACTACTCAAAGGTGCTAGTCTTTGCATATGGGGCAACAAACATGCCAAAAGACACACACTTGAAGACACGAAGAAAACAGGGCAGACAAGCGATGGTGTGTTCCCTATTTCTAGGCTCATCACCATCTCAGGCACATTACAGGCACACACTGACGATTGGGCTTCACCACAACAATCACCAAATACACGCTTAAGGGTTGAGTTAGTCACAGAACTGCTCCTCGCCTCCGCAAAGGACTTTTGAAAATGATAGGATGATGTAATCTGCTCTGAGAAATACACCATCCCCACCTCCGTAAAGGGCTTAAGAAAAAGGATATGCACGATATCTCACCTCCGCAGAGGGCTTACATGATTGATTGATTGATTGCAAACAAAATCAGGATGCATGATGCACTACTCTAGGGTGCAAATCTTTGCATTTGAGGTCAAACACATTGTTAACATCTATAACAGATAGCTTACCTTATATGCCCCCACGTTAAGGTGGTTGATATCAATTATCAATATCAAGCACATTAAGGTAGGAAGAAAACACACAAGGGAACACCAAATTTCACAAAGCCCATGCCCCCTGGAGGTGACATGTATTTTACGATTGCCAAATGTTTCCACAAACACATCGCTGCAAAAAACATGTTAGTGTCTACAAAATCATGATAAAAAACAACATCAATGCATATGATTAACCACACAAAGAGCCAAGGTTATACAGCAAATTCAGAGTTCAAGGATAACTAGGGGCTATATCATGAAGCTCTCTGAATCAAGTACTGCCAAGGCTAGATTCAAAGGAAAATGAAGGTGCACAGAGCAACAGTATTGTTAAGGTTTGTAAATGTGATAGAAACATCATAAAATTCACTACGCGGAAAGCACGAGTGCTTCCACTAGCCAAGCATCAGATAAGATATACAACCCCATTGTTATATTAGGAACTATAGTCCATTTTTTTATTGCTCTTGAAAGGGACACTAGGTCCGCATCAGTATAAATGTTTGTCATCATTCGCCCGCTAGGTGGAAAACACTAGAGGAAGGGAAACAATAAATAAGAGAGGAGAAAATAAGTGTCTTAGGGATAGTCATGTAGGAGGGTGCCCCAAGTCACCAACCACGATGCTATGTCCGTAAGACACAACACAAAACAATGAAATCAGTGAGATAGCAATTTAGAAGAATGATGATACAAATAGAAGAAGGTCACAACAAAGGCGGTCCCTTGGTATCCTGAACCTTATGGGAGAATCCGAGGTCATTCCAGAAGGCCTAAACAACACATAACACATGTCATGGGGGAAGCACATCACGAGAGAGCTAAAAGTTTATAGATACTTACCTGTAGGGTCTTCATTTTATATCTTGGAGCTCTCGAACCTCTTAGAGAGGTACTCGATCATGTTTAAAGCAAAATTTGAGTGGTTCTTATGAAAGTCTTGTTTGTTATCATATGATGTTTGTTCATTAAATCCTTATTTAAATGAGACTTTTTGTTGCTTATGAGGGGGGGAACCACTATTATTTCTAACTATTGATTGTTGTTTTGCTCTTTTCCAATTTTTAGCAAGTTTTTCGTTGTTGAATCTTTCTAGGATAGTAGCAGGAATCATCTTGTACCATCTTGCTCATCTATATCAGTTTTTATTCTTACTTTTTGAAGACATTTTGATTATCTACCGATCCATATAAGGATAACGAAGGAGGAACCTCAGCATAAATTCTATTTCTTCAAGGACGAGGTGGTTTATCCACCTGTTTCTTATCCACTTCAAGCATACCCATGATGCTATCATAGTCCAAGTAATCATCCTCGTCTACTTCCACTAAATCTTGTTCCACCATGTTATTTTTGGTATGTTTAGGAAAAGGATTAGTGAAGATTTGTAAATTCTGATTTGGCGGAGCAACCGACTTATTTCCATTGTCATTCACACCTGATACCTGGATGGCATTTGAATCAATAAGGTCATGTATCTCATGTTTAAGATGCATGCATCATTCAGTGTCATGTCCTTGCGTTCGATGATAATGACAAAAGGCATTAGCATTGAAGTAAGGTCCTTGTTTACTAGGATCAATAGGCTTGATTGGGGGAAGTTTCAAAATGTTATTACTCACAGCTTGATTCATGATACAATGATAGGACTCAAATATCAGAGTAAACTTTCTTGGTTGATATGATGCTTTCTTTGGATTATTTATATCAGACACGTTCATGTTCGATCCGTTGATCTTGATGAAACTCCTATTATTGTTCCTTCTGAAGTTGTTTTGCGATGATCCACCCACGGATTGAGAAACTTGAGCCGATGAGTTTTGGTTTTCATACTGACTAGATGAAAGTTGATAATCATGAAGAGCGGTGCATAAATGTTGAAAAGAGTTGTATTTCATCAAGAGAATCTTATCACGAATATTAGGTTGCAGATTTGTAATGAATATCTTTTGAACATCCTCATCTTTCATCTGATACTAAATTTGTGCATAAAGTCCTTGATATCGACCAATGAATTTAGTCAACTTTTCTTTGGGACCTTGTTTACATTGAACCAAGTCAATAAGGGTGACTTGGGGTCCATTATTTGCTTGAAAATGTTGTAAAAATTGATCAATCAACTGTGAAAATGAGTGAATTGAATTCAGAGGCAACGAGCAAAACCATTCTAAAGCAGTATCTTTGAGAGATCGCGGGAAAAGTTTTGCTAACAAATCCTCTTCAAAATAAAAAACACTACACATAGCTGTAAATGCTACCACATGAATATTAGGATCACCTTTTCCACCATATTTTTTAAAGCGAGGAGTCTCAAACCTCTCGCGCATAGGAGTTCTCTAGATTACATAGGATAATAGATTATGGGCATGATATGTTGGTAGACTAGGTTGCGAAGAATTTGTCAAATTCGTTACTTTTTGTTGTAAAGCAGTCATACCCTATAAAAGTTGGTTTAGGATGGCATCATTGGGAGATGTGGTCTGTTGTGAGGAATTAGAAACAAGGTGAGGAGGTGATTGAGCTTGAGATACAATAGGTGGAGGTTGAGAATAAGTTAATGGTAGTTGGCCATATTGATATGTGGAAGATGGCTGCGAGTATGTAATAGGTAGTTGGAAATGAGTGGAATAGATAGGAGGTTGAGAACAATTATTCATAGAAGAGGTCCCTTTAGGAACCAAATTTGACAATCAAATCCCATAGCTTTGTAATTAGTGCCATTAGATACTCCAATACCAGTGGTAGCATTACTACAAGTGTTTGCATTAGTTCTTAAGATCGTTGATGTAAAAGTGGATACTCCTATATTTGGTATAGGTATGGAAACTTGAGTATGATATGGTGATAAAGTGTTATTTATCATTTGTGCACTTTTAGTTACCGGCATGATATTGGTTCGTACAATATGTGCCAGACCATGAAGTGCATTAACACCATTTTGTCCCTCTTTTATCAATTATCTTATATTATGAATTGTAGGGACAGCTTCCTTAGCTATTCTCTCAGTTTCCATGAATGTTTGAAATTCAACCAAGTCTTTATCCAACTTTTCTATTTGCTCATCAAATACATATCCTGTTGCCTCAATATTATTATCAACATCATGAAAAGTTTGTTCTTCCATTGAGGTTGGAGGATGTATAATATCTTGCCCAATTTGATTGTCTCCCTTTGTAAAGAAGTGTCCAAAGTACCAACTTCTTTCAGAGCGTTAGATCCCATTAATCTTTTACTTATTCTCAAAGGGATATTGTTTTTAGGAGAGCGTGTCATAAAGGTTATACAAAAGCATACAACACACACTGCACAAACCAAGAGAACAAATCCTAGGAGAAGGATGCGATTGACGGCCAAAATTGGTGCAGGAGCACCAAGGAGACCAAAAGACTCATGTCTTGTTTTTGTTGTTCATTTTGTTTTGTTGCTTTCATCAGGTCTTGGAGACCATTCTCATGTTGTAATAAGGGCTATGATGCCATGTTTGTAATAAGCAATCATACAATCATACATTGTATAGGAGGCAGTCATATAAAATTCTATGTTGTAAGCCTTATTCAGGCATGTAGGACAAAGTCAAAGAGTCTAGTGCCTAATCCAAGGCCTAATCACATTGTAAAGGTGTTTGAAGACTCATAATCACCGATGTCTATGCAAACAAACTAGTAATTAGTTGAAGTTTCAAACTGCATAAGGTAGTTCGATGGTGGAAGGAGTAGTTATGGCTCCCATCATTGACCAAACTATCTTCAAGGAGGTTGTCAAGGTGTATACAAGTCTATATACCCTTGAACAAGATCAATGTATGGAGTGAAGAAGTTTCAAAGCAATAAAAATACCAATTCTTTGTTGTTTTCCTTTTTTTTTGTATTTTCTAAAGAAACAATCCATACCATTCTCCTGTACGGAACTGTCATGACTCCTAGGCTATTGGGAAGTGAACTGTGGTGAAAGAACTCTCATTAAAATATGATTTGAGGCTGTGACATTGGATAGGAAGAAAATTGTAAGCATTTTCCCTTGGACTGTTTGTTGAAACCTCTATTTTCTTGATCTTCCATGCTACCACAATCTGTACTGTGTGAAGGTACAGGGTTGTCTTTACTTCTTCATGTTTTGATTGGTTAGTGTATGGAGCTATATTCCATTTGAAGGTAGTTTTGTGTCTTGACAGTTGCATTGTAGGGAGATATAAGGTTTTCTTCCAAAATAGTCTCATTAAAACCTAAACAAGGGTTTGTTCCAAACGATGGATGATTGACCATCCCACTATCTTTCAAGGCCATAAGACTAGTGGGATGGGTGAATTCATTTGTATTTCAAGTGTTTTGGATGATTGCAGGAGAGGGAGAGTTGGTGTCTGCAAGATTTGTTAGAAGAGGCTTAATATGACCATGTATTAAGCCAATTGGAGGAACCATAGAGGCATTTTTTGGAACAACAGATTGTAGGAGGACAAAACCCACAAAATACATAGTTTTGGCATGTGTTCTAAATGTTCAAACCATTGGTTGAGTTCTGTGCATGAATTTTAGGGGGGTCTCTTTGTATTTTAGGTCTAATTGGGGCTCTAGGTCATTGAGAGGAGTTATAGGTTGGGGTATTCCGTCCAAAACAACCTATACCCAGTTTTGGATATGTGATAGGGGGTCCAAATGGGTATCTCCTAATTGTCCAAGTTCTATGTTTGAAGTTCTGTAACAAAAGTAATTCATGACTGTTCTCTTTTTTAGGGCTACAAGCAATTTCTTGGGTTTGTGAAGGAAGTACTAATCCTGAGTTTGGTCTGCCTTTGCCAATGATTGGAATGGGTCCCAAAACATCTAAAATCAACATTTCCATGAAGAATTTAGGGCCTCTAACTGTTGTTCCCACTTTTGTAAACTGATCTTCAAATTTGGGCTTTTTGGTGTAGTGTAAACCTAGTCAATTTTTTATATCTTCCTCCTATCCAAGTGCCTCTACATCATAGTGGTATTAGAGCCATAAAAGGTTCCATCATTGGTTGTGTAAGGCCTGGTATATGTCAGTAGAGGAGAGTGAAGGGGAGGCTAGCAATATGCCTCCAAAGGGGATGACCACTGAAGTGGTTAAGAAGTTCAAGGAGATGGAAGAAAAGATCAAAAATGGAGTCAAGGAAGCACTCCAAGCAGAGTTGAAGGCATTGAGGATGGGGAAGAGGATAGATGAAGGTTCTAATGAAGAAGATCAAGAAGAGGTAGAGGTACCTGCTGATCAAAAGTATTTCCTTGAAGCCATCAAGGCAATTGGCAAGGATTCTTCAAAGGCTCGGATGGGGATTCCCATGTTCAGTGGAAAGATGAATGCTGATGAAGTCATGGAGTGGATTGAGGCTCTAAACAACTACTTTGAATAGAAAGAAGTTCCTAAAAATAAGAGGGTGAAGTTTGCAAAAACTAAACTCAAAGGTGTTGCCCTTACATGGTGGAATTACACCCAAGGTGAGAGGGTAAAGAATGGGAAGAGTGTGATATCTTCATGGAGCAGAATGTTGGAGAGGATCAAGTCCCAATTCCTTCCATCAAACTATAAGGTACAGATCTACAAGAAGATGCAAAATCTCAAGCAAAGAGATTTGGATGTGGCCATCTACACCGAGGAGTTTCACAAGTTCTCTTTTCGTTGTGGGTACATGGAGGATGAAAAAGGTAAAGTGGCAAGGTATCTAAATGGTTTGAGGTTTAATATCCAAGATAAAATCAGTTTATTAACCCCTAAAATTGTGAAAAATAATTTCAAGTGGCATTAAGGGCTGAAGAGAAGTTGAAGAGGAGAGGTGAGCAGCAAAATAGAGGAAGAGGTGGCAGAAATTTCATAGCTAGGGGCAGTTTTGGAGGCAGAAATCAGTGCCAAAGAAGTCAAGGGGAATCTAGTTCCCAAGAGCTAAGTGGAGAATCAGGTTCTAGAGGAGGCTTTAGAGGAAGGAGACCAATGGAAGAGGTAGATTTGGTGGACTAGGGAGAGGGCTTAATGTCTTCACAGGAAGGTGCTACAATTGCAACCAAGTGGGACATCTAGCCTTCAAATCTCCTGAAAAGCAAGCCTCAAGCTCTCATGGAGGAGAGAGAAGGAACCAATTGATCCAAGAGGAAGATTACCAAAGTGTCAACTCTCCAATTGGAAGTGTAGCCCCAATCCATGAAGGAGAAAGTTTGATGATGAGAAGAACCATGTTGAAGGTGCCTCAAACACAAGAACCCCCTCAAAGGAAGACATTGTTCAGGACAACATGCAAGGCCTATGGTAAGATTTGCAAGGTAATTGTTGATTCAGGCTCAACTGAAATTTTGGTTTCCATTGAAATGGTAGACAAGTTGAAATTGAAAAGACTTCCTCATGTTATTCCTTATAAAGTATCATGGTTAAATAAGGGGCAACAAGTTTTGGTAGATGAACAATCATGGGTAGAATTTGAAATAGGAAAATATAAGGACAAGATTTTGTGTGATATAATTCCCATGGATGCTTGTCATTTGCTGTTAGGATGTCCATGGAAATATGATGTTCAATCACAACATGATGGTAAAACTAATTCTTTCATCATAACTAAGAATGGTAAAAATATAGAATGGATCCATTGCCTGATGAGAATGTAGAGAAGAATGTTGGGTCAAGTATCATTATTGTGAGTGGTAAAGATTTTTTAGACACCCTTAAGGAGGAAGGAACCCAAGGGTATGCTTTGATTTTGAAGCCTAAAAACAGTCCTAGTTTGCATGATCCTAGTAAGGAAGAAGTCCCTAAGGAGGTACAACAATTGTTAGAGAGGTATAAGGGGATTATGGTAGAAGAAATGCCTAATGATTTGCCACCTATTAGGGACATAAGCTATCAAATTGAATTCATACTAGGATCTACTTTTCTAAACAAAGTAGCCTACAAGATGACACCTTCTCAAAATGAAGAGATTGCCAAGCAAGTGCAAGAATTGTTGGATAAGGGATTGGTAAGAAAAAGCCTTAGCCCATGTGCTCTCCCAATAGTCCTAGCCCCTAAAAAGGATGGTAAATGGAGGCTGTGTATAGATTATAGAGCCATTAACAAGATTATCATAAGATATAGGTTCCCTATGCCAAGGATTGAGGACCTAATGGACTGTTTGGGAGGGGCTAGATACTTTTCTAAGATTGATCTTAAGAGTGGGTATCATCAAATTAGGATAAAGCAAGGGGATGAATGGAAGACATCATTCAAAACAAATGAGGGCCTTTATGAGTGGTTGGTGATGCCATTTGGTCTATCTAATGCCCCAAGTACTTTTATGTGTCTCATGAATGAAGTGTTGAAGGATTTCATTGGCAAATTTGTTGTGGTATATTTGGATGACATTCTTGTTTTTAGTAGGACTGAGGAAGAGCATTTGCAACATTTGGATCAGGTTTTGAAGAAGTTACATGATGATAAATTGATGATCAACATGGAAAAGAGTGTCTTCATGAAGGAAGAACTCACCTATCTTGGTTTTGTGATTTCACAAGGAAGTTTGAAGATGGATCCAACAAAGGTAGAGGCCATTTTGTCATGGCCAACTCCAAAAACAGCAGGTGATGTGAAAAGTTTTCATGGTTTGGCAACATTTTCTAGGAAGTTTATAAGGGGTTTTAGTCATATTTGTGCACCAATTTTGGATACTATCAAAGGGGGGCAGAAATGTAAGTTTTTTTGGACAAAGGCAGCCAATGATTCTTTTGAAATTCTGAAACAAAAAGTAGCACAACAGCCCATTCTTGTTTTGCCCAACTTTAACAAGTTGTTTGTGGTGGAATGTGATGCTAGTAACCTTGCTATAGGGGCTGTCCTAAGTCAAGAAGGCAGGCCTATTGCTTTCTTTAGTGAAAAATTGAATGATGCTAAGAGAAAGTACTCTACTTATGACTTGGAATTGTATGTAATGGTACAAGTTTTGAAAAAATGGAGGCACTATCTTTTGCCTAAAGAATTTATTGTTTATACTAACAACCATGCACTTAGTTTTCTGAATTCACAGGAGAAACTCAATCATAGGCACATGAAATGGGTTGAACAACTCCAAGCATATACTTTTCCAATCAAACACAAGAAGGGGTGGGCCAACAAAGTGGCAGATGCATTGAGTAGAATGGTGTGTATGGTTCAAGAAATTTAGTTACAAAGTGTAGGGGTTGATGCTCTCAAACATATGTATCAGTATGATGAAGATTTCAAGGAGGTATATGAAGTTTGTTCACATTTTTCAGACTCTTATCATTCTGATTTTTCTAAGTTTTTGTTGCAGTAGGGGTTGTTGTTCAAAGGCAACCAACTATGTGTTCCTAGGTGTTCCATGAGGGAGAACATCATAAGGGAAAAACATTGTGGTGGACTAGGTCACTTTGGGCTGGATAAAACATTGGATCAGGTGAAGAGGTTTTATTTTTGGTCTAAAATGCAATCAGATATCAGAAAAATTGTTGAATGTTGTAGTATTTGTCAAAGGGCAAAGGGTACTTCATCTAATGCTGGTCTATATCAGCCACTTCCTATTCCTAATAGGCCATGGGAAAGTATTAGCATGGATTTTGTCTTGGGTCTTCCTAGGACTCAAAGAGGCTTTGATAGTATATTTGTTGTGGTGGATAGATTCAATAAGATGGCTCATTTCTTGCCATGTAAATGCACTAATGATGCTTCACACATTGCTGGTTTGTTCTTCAAAGAAATTGTTAGAATCCATGGTTTGCCTCTTAACATTGTGACTGATAGGGATCCAAAGTTTGTAGGCCACTTTTGGCGCACTTTGTGGAAGAAGTTGGGCACTCAATTGTCATTTACTTCAGCCTATCACCCTCAGACTGATGGACAAATTGAGGTGGTGAATAGGTCTTTGGGAAATCTTCTCAGGTGTCTTACCAAACAACATGGAGAGGCATGGGATATGATCATCCCTCAAGCTGAGTTTGCTTACAATGATTCCACCAATAGAAGCATAGGAAGGAGTCCATTTGAGATTGTTTATGGTGTTCATCCAAGAGGTATTCTTGAATTGAGAGATCTCCATGGATTGGAGAGGAAGAGTGCTCAAGGTGAGAACTTTACATTGGCCATGAAGGACATCCATGATAATGTAAGAGAAACTCTTCAAAGGAACAATGACAAGTATAAGGAGAAAGCCAATTAGAGAAGAAGAGATGTACAATACAAGGTTGGGGATTTGGTCATGACACATTTGAAGAAGGAAAGACTTCCAAAGGGGTAGCTAACCAAACTCCTCATGAAGAAAATAGGACCATGCAGGATTGTGCACAAGTTTGGGCCCAATGCCTATGAGTTGAGCTTCCTCAAGGCTTTGCCATATCTCCTATCTTCAATGTTTTAGACTTGTTTCCTTTCAAAGGTGATCATAATGCAAATTTAGAGGTAGATATGATAGCAGTAGGAGATGAAGAATGGGTTAAGGGTCTTCCACCCAATCAACCATTGAAGTTGGAATGCATTCTTGACACCAAGGTCTTGAAGAAGACTAGAAAGAAGACATACAAATAGTTCCTTGTCAAATGGAGTGGCTTACCCATCGAAGATGCCCCTTGGATGAGTGAAGAAGACATCTTGAAGCGTGGTGTCACAATTTTTGATCTACTTCCTCAAGAGACTTGAGTTCTCTTTCCACTCGGGGAGTATGGTGCAGGAGCACCAAGGAGACCAAAAGACTCATGTCTTGTTTTTGTTGTTCATTTTTTTTGTTGCTTTCATAAGGTTTTGGAGACCATTCTCATGTTGTAATAAGGGCTATGATGCCATGTTTGTAATAAGCAATCATACAATCATACATTGTATAGGAGGCAGTCATATAAAATTCCATGTTGTAAGCCTTATTCAAGCATGTAGGACAAAGTCAAATAGTCTAGTGCCTAATCCAAGGCCTAATCACTTTGTAAGGGTGTTTGAAGACTCATAATCACAGATGTCTATGCAAACAAACTGGTAATTAGTTGAAGTTTCAAACTGCATAAAGTAGTTCGATGGTGGAATTAGTAGTTATGGATCCCATCATCGACCAAACTGTCTTCAAGGAGGTTGTCAAGGTGTATACAAGTCTATATACCCTTGAACAAGATCAATGTATGGAGTGAAGAAGTTTCAAAGAAATAAAAATACCAATTCTCTGTTGTTTTGCCTTTTTTGTATTTTCTGAAGAAACAGTCCATACCATTCTCCTGTATGGAACTGTCATGACTCCTAGGCTATTGGGAAGTGAAGTGTGGTGAAAGAACTCTCATTCAAATATGAGTTGAGGCTATGACATTGGATAGGAAGCAACTTGTAAGCATTTTCCCTTGGACTATTTGTTGAAACCTCTGTTTTCTTGATCTTCCACACTGCCACAGTCCATACTGTGTGAAGGTACATGATTGTCTTTACTTCTTCATGTTTTGATTGGTTAGTGTATGGAGTTATCTTCTATTTGAAGGCAGTTTGGTGTCTTGATAGTTGCATTGTAGGGAGATATAAGGTTTTCTTCCAAAATAGTCTCATTAAAACCTAAACAAGGGTTTGTTCCAAATGATGGATGATTGACCATCCCACTATCTTTCAAGCCCATACGACCAATGGGATGGGTGTATTCATTTGTATTTCAAGTTTTTTGGATGATTTTAGGAGAGGGAGAGTTGGTTTTTGCAAGATTTGTTAGAAGAGGCTTAATATGACCATGTATTAAGCCAATTGGAGGAACCATAGAGGCATTTTTGGGAACAGTAGATTGTAGGAGGATAAAATCCACAAAATCCATAGTTTTGGCATGTGTTCTAAATGTTCAAAGCATTGGTTGAGTTCTATGCATGAATTTTAGGGGGGTCTCTTTGTATTTTAGGCCTAATTGGGGCTCTAGGTCATTAAGAGGAGTTATAGGTTGGGGTATTTCGTCCAAAACAACCTATACCCAGTTTTGGATATGTGATAGGGGGTCCAAATGGGTATCTCCTAATTGTCCAAGTTTTGTGTTTGAAGTTCTATAACAAAAGATATTCATGATTGTTCTCTTTTTTAGGGCTACAAGCAATTTCTTGGGTTTGTGAAGGAAGTGCTAATCTTGAGTTTGGTCTGCCTTTGCCAATGATTGGAATGAGTCCCACAACATCTGAAATCAACCTTTCCATGAAGAATTTAGGGCTTCTAACTTCTTTTCCCACTTTTGCAAACTGATCTTCAAATTTGGGCTTTTTGGTGTAGTGTAAACCTTGTCAATTTGTTCGATCTTGCTCCTATCCAAGTGCCTCTACATAAAAAATGCTTGAGTTTTTGTATTCTTTTCAATGCCAATGAATGAAACAAAGGATGTTGTAAGGATTTTGATCAAGGACAAAAAGTTATATGTCTGATATCAGTCCAAAACAACAATGTAATCACTCTCAACACACTCTTGATGTAAATCCAAGATAATGCCAAGTCAAAATATAGTGAAAATATGTCAAAATGAGCACTTTTTTCACCAAAATTCAATGCAAAAGAGCATAACAAAGGGTTTCGTGAGGAAAATGATGATGGAAAACAAATAATATCATCAATAACAGCCACTTGATTCAAAAATACCCAACACAATATGATTGTAGTGCTACTTAAGGTAAAACCCTAGTGAAAATATAGCAAAATATGCAATTTTTCACAATTTTTAAACTCCAAGACCTAGAAAAAGGGGTGCTATAAGGAATTTTAGGAGGTACAAAAAAGAATATCAATAATATCCATCACCTCACTCCATAAAATTGTTCACAGCATGCTTGGAGTGCAAACTAGGCCAAACCCTAGGGCAAAAATGGTCAAAATGTGTAGTTTTTCGCCAAATTTTCACTACAAGAGCCCATTAAAAGGGTGTTGTGAAAATTTTTATGAGGGGTATCAAATGATTACCCTGATAAAAGAAAATTAATGCAAAAATACCTTTCACAACACACATATAGTGCAAGTTTAGAGAGTCGATAAGGCTAATTTTAGTGAAAATTGTTGTTTTTGAAGCCCTAGGTTTGAAATCTTAACACAAAATACTATGAAAATGATTTGAAGTCTAATTTATGATGAAATTGACTTAATCTTAGATCTAAAAATAATTTTTAATCCTTAACATGCAAAATGCCCATGCAAATTTAATGAAAATGCACCAAAATTGCTAGTTTTTGTTGAAATTTTCTATGTAAAAAATGCAACTATTTTAAATCTAAATGCAAATTCACACTAAAATGCAAGACTACAGATAAATTAAAGTTTGAATGAGCCTCTAAAACTAATAAAAAAATGTGATAAAAAGATTTTGCCTACAAACCCTAGATTTTGGAATTAGTAGGTTATATAAATTTGTCAAAATTTCCACAAAACCCTAGCAATTAAATGAAGAAAATGCAATGTAAATTTCTGATTTTTTGGATTTTTCTGTATTTTATATCAGATCTGATGCAAAAATCATGAATTAGGAAAATTTAGAAAGAACTGATGCAATTTAGTAAGCCAAACAATGCAATTTTTTTGTATTTTTCTAATTTTTCAATTTTTTTGAATTTTTCTCAATGCAATAAAATAAATGACCAAATGAATGAATGAAACCACACCAAATCAGAAAAAAAACACTCAGCAAGTTACAATTTAAGTCCAAAAACATGGGTTCACCAAAATGTTTAGGGTAAAATTGGATTTTGTTAATCTTTTGTTCTTTAGATGTTTGAATCCTCCTTTCACCCTAACATTGAAGGATCTAGGGTCGAATGGCAAGAACTATCATACCCTAGGTCACTTGCAAATGACGGGAAGCTTGGATTATGGAATCTAATTATTAATTTTCCTTCTCTTATGTCCAATTAACCATTAAAACCCTAATTACGTAAATACGACAACAAATTGACGAAAGATAGAAAAAGCTCTTACAGACGGGAGTAAAATAACAAATTACAGAATACCTATTTTTGGGGTTCCGAGGTAGAATAGTTGGGGACATTGGTGCCGGCACTCAAGTCCAAGGTACCTACTTTTTCAGGGAATCTAGACCTCCTTCCGACACTGATTAGCCCTGTAACTTCTGTTTCCTGAGATCTGTCTATGGAGGACACTTTTACGGGTGCCCTAGTCCTGGAAGTGCTCTTGTGTCTAGCTTCTCTTCAGATCCTGAATCCTTGATGCCTACCACTCCTTCCTACAACTCCACTTTTCCCAAATGCGACACCTGTAACCTGCAATCACAAGACTTGGTTTGGGGGTTGTGGTGTTTAGAGGTTTGCCTCAGTCAAACCCCGGAGGACACTTAAGTCTTCGAACACCGTTGTCAGACAAAGAGTGTGTGCCCTTGTGAGGTAGAGAAAAAAACCAAAGGAATCAATGATAAAAACACAATGATAAGTCACCTTGTAGTGAAGCTCTCATGGAGGAAGATACTCTTCATGCCATGAGGAGATTGAAGCTCAAATCTACAAATATCAACACACAAAACACACAAGTCTGCTCTTGCAACACAATAGAAAGCCTTGAATCATCTTGAGAACACAATAGCTTGCTAGTAATCATCTAGTTTACAAATTAATGCATACACATGCTTATATATGCACCTACAAGCATTCCCACCAAGATATTAAAAATCAAACTTTATCATGTCAGAAAAATAACCTCCTAACAGTCATAAACTGACACCCAAAAATTGGGGCTACCCCAAAATAGGGTAGGACTAGGGTGCAGGTGCCCAAGTCCTCCCCCTATTTTGGGTAGGGTATAGGTCAAGGGGTCCACCTAGGTCCTATTTGTCATGGAACCTAAGTCTCATTCCATCGGGATGCTTAAATATGAACTAAAATGTCCTAAATGCACTCTAAAGACCTAGGAGCTAAACCTTATGAGGGAAAAGCCCCCAAGGGGACATTTTCCAGTGTTATAGCACATTAAAATCTCTCAACTAAAAACTGAGAATGGTGACACCATCATCGATCTAATGTTGATTCATCAGGCTACAGAGGATCATTTCAAAAATATCCTTGCTTGCCCAGATGCCTCGAACTTACAAAGCCATAATTACTTTCTAGACATTACACCAAGATTGCTCGAGGATGAAGGTAATGAGTTACTTTGTAAAAGTACCACACTGGAAGAAGTCAAAAGTGTTGTATTCCAAATGCAAGCTGATAAAGCCCTTGGGCCTGATAGTTTCCCCGCTGGCTTCTTCCAACACTTTTGGGAGATCTTGGGCATGGATTTGTGGGAAATGGTGGAGGAGTCTTGAGCTTTAGGGAAGATCATGAAGGATATCAATTTACAACTCTAATTTTCCTTATCCCAAAAGTCAACAATGCAGAGGCTTTCACTAACTTTTGGCCCATCTCTCTCTATAACTTGATTTATAAAATCATCTCAAAGGTGATGACAAATAGACTGAAGAGCATCCTCCCAAGGATCATAACTGAAGATCAATGCAGCTTCACTCATAGGTGCTCCATTATAAACAACATTATCATAGCACATGAGGCTATTCATTCCATCCATGTGGCTAACCAGTCATGTATGACCATCAAACTTGACATAAGTAAAGCCTATGATCGTGTTGATTGGAGATTCCTTCTATCGCTCATGAAGAAACTAGGGTTCTACAATAAATGGCTTACTAGGGTATATAATTACATCTCTACAACAAGGTACTCGGTGCTGGTATATGGTAGTCCTATGGGATTCTTTGAACCAATGCGGGGCCTCCATTAGGGGGACCCTCTCTCCCCATTCCTCTTTGTAATCTTTGTTGATGCACTTGGATGAGCAATTAGAGTACAGGATGGAGATAACAACTGGATAGGTACCCACATAGTGGACAATTTTCCTACCCTAACTCATCGATAATTCATCCTATATGGGGAATCTTGCTTGGAGCAAGCTCGTGTTATTAAGGCCACACTAGACAGGTACACACATGCCTTTGGCCAATGCATCAACAATAAGAAATCTTGCATTTTTTTCTTTAATACCAAATGAAGCATGAAAAGAAGAATCATTGACATCTTGGGATTTAATACTGAGACCCTACCTGGCAAGTATCTTGGGGTACCTCTCTTCAAAGGTGCCATGAGAACCAATCTCTGGGAGGCAATGATAGAGAAATGCTATGGCAAAGCATTTGCTTGGAAAGGCAATTGGCTCTCAATGGATAGGAAAATAACCATGATTAGAGTTGTCCTTTCAGTGATTCCTATCTATCTTCTCTCAAGCACTCAGATTACGGGGAAAGCTAACAGACTGTTGGAAGGAATCCTCAAGAAGTTCCTATGGGAAGGCTCGGAAGATAACAAGCACATTCCACTAATTAGTTGGGAGACTACCTGTAAGAGCAAAGAAGAGGGCAGCTTGGGCCTAAGGAAAATCAAACAAAATCTTGCCCTTGGAGCCAAATTAGTTTAGAAATTATTCAGAGACATGAGCACTTGATGGTGTAGAATTATATGACTCAAATACCTAAACATCACGAATCTTTTACTTATTCTTACAACACCTAATCCACCTCGAGGTTCCCATATTTGGAATTTTTCTAATCCAATGTAGATCCATTATCATGCACCATCTCTTGTGGACTTTAAATAACGGTCACACAACAATCTTTTAGGATGATTCATGGAACGTATATCCTCCACTTACAAATGATTCGAGGTTACATGACATTAGGGCCATGCTTTCTTGAACTTGGGGCACAAAGGTAATTGATTATGTTGTTCCCCCAGGTCAATGCGGGCACTTGATGTTGGAAGGCACTTGATAAAATTCTTGTGCCAGAGGAATAGAAAGATCTTCTTAAACATCTCCTCTCAAAAAGGAGAATATTTATAGATCTGAAAGATGACTGTCTTATCTGGACTGGGGCTAAATTTCGATAATACAGAGCAAAATTAGGCTACAAAATCTAGCAAGCAATCCATGGTAAACCTGACTGGCTGGCAAAGCTTTGTTGGAGCAAGGGGTGCCTCCCTAAGGCTGGTGTCTTCGTGATGCAAAGGGAAAACAATACCAAGAAGATCTGGAGGCAGTTTTGTATGAAAATACATTGTTTTCTTACATTTTGTGACAGTTTTATGTAAAAAATAGTCAAAAAATAGATTTGTACAGTCGTGTACAGATTGTTACAGGTGTGGAAGTGTATGAAATTTGAAGAACATTGTGTTATAGGTTTAATGCAATTGGTTTGAGGATATTTCATGAAGTTTTGTTTGAGAAATAAGTAAGAACCTGTTAATTGCCATGTTCTTGACGTAGGGTTTCCAGCGAGAGTAAAAAATCCATAACTCCAGTTTGCACTGGTGAAAATTCATGAAACTTGGTGATTATTTTCTTTAGGGTGTTGGTCAATTTTTCCCCAAATCTTAGCTCTTGAAACCCTTATGTGTGAAAGATATCCATGACTGTGTATGCTCACTATTAATTAGGACTATTAAAACCCTAGTGGAATGAGGGTTTAGTAGAATTTATTTTTGTTGAATGCAATACAAGAAACCTAGGGTTTGATGAGACCTGTGAGGGTGCTTTGAAGGCAGAGAAAGTCTAAGAAAAACATAGGAGTGAGGGTAATCACCTTAATAAAGACAAATAGGCCTTTCTTGAAGGGTTAAACCTAGTGAACTAGGTTGGTAGAATAGGGGATAGTTTGAAATAGTATAGTACTTAGGGTTTGTAGAATAAAAAAGAACATTGTTTCTTGATATTGTTTTAAGAACATTGTTTCTTGATATTGTTTTCCCTCTACATCACTTCGCTTGGACAACTCTTCACAAAATAATATTGACAGGTGATAGATTGAAAACAATAGGGATTGGGGGTCCTTTATGGTGTGTTCTCTGCAATAGGGAGAACGAATTGGTGGATCACTTGCTGCTCATCTGTAACTTCGACAAAGATTGTTGGATGTGGCTAATCAATTCTTTAGGTTGGTCCAGTGCTCTTCCTATGGACCTGCTAGATTTGTTTCATTCCTAGCCACATTTTAGGAACTCCCTTTGGGAAGGCATCAGGGTTGCTTCCCCTTCCCTTGTGATATGGCATCTTTGGCGGGAACAAAACAATAGGATCTTCAGAGATTTGGAGTTGTTGCCCATGGATGTTCAGAGGAAGATCAAAATGAGCATTTTTGAAACAGTTCTAGCGAAGTTGGGACACTCAATCTCCAAGCTGTTCATGAGTTGGGATGATCTTATTATGAAGAAGTGGAAACTGCTGAAGGCCCCACCTTCCTTCTCTGTTGGTGGACTGTACTCAACAAAGAGGATCAAAAGGGCAAAAGTGAAGTGGAATCCACCACCCTCGGGCAGGCTGAAGTTAAATTTTGATGGAGCATCCAAAGGAAACCTTGGTATCTCTGGTGTAGGATGGATGCTCAGAGATTATCATGGAAATTTCATTTGGGCACTTTCTAAATGACTATAAAATGGGACAAATAATGAGGCCGAATTCCAGGCCCTCCTGGTTGGCCTTCAAAAGTGTAAAGAAAACTGAATCACAGGCCTAGATATTGAAGGTGATTTACATATCTGCATTAATGCCATTAGAACGAAGACCATCCTGAACTGGAAACTCAAAAACATTGTAGAGTCCATATGGAGCTACCTATCTGGGATAACTGACTACTCCATTGCCCAATGTTATAGAGAGGCAAACACAAATGTAGATTTCTTAGCAAATTATGTCTGTGGACAATCGAAGATGAGATTTTCATCTCCCTTCCGAACACTTGGTGGCTTCTACCCCCCTCTACCTCAAGACTCTGATTAATGTGCACCCTTGTCTATACAGGGCATGCTATTTGGTGTTCTTTTATGGGAACGGTTCCCTTAACCATATTTATAAATCAAAAAAATATTAATATTAACTAGTATAGATATCTTAAATAAATCTATCTAGAAAATGCCATCAATTTGAAGTTATTAGTACGTGCTTTCGGCAATACTATTGCAATGAGTTTTTTATCTAGTGATTAATCTATCTAGCATAAACCAATCAAAACAGAGTATTATTTTTTATGTTGAACAAATTTTAATTTTTCCTAAGTTTACATGAGAAAATTTTAACAAAAACTATTCAGAAAATCATATATCTCTTTTGTGATTGGCTCAAAATTTGAGCTCTTAAGGACGGATTTTGGGGAAATACTATTTTGAGTAAAAACAATACATTAAAATCAAGGAAAACAATATGGTGGGAGAGAGTATCTGGTAATACTAATAGATTAAGTGGCTAAATTATTGCCTAGAATTTGGTTATTAAACAAATATTTTTTAATGTTAAACATATAATATTTTTTTCTTTACGTCTATGCAAATATTATAACAAAATTTTAATATTTATATAAATATAATATGCATATTAATGTGATTTTTTCATTTTGATTCATTGTATATATATTATTTATAAATTTGATATTTTAAATATTAATGAAATAATATAATTAATTATATATTAATAATAGAAAGTATATTAAAGTATTGATTATACAAATTAGTAGAATTACCATTATAATATATTTATATTTATGTTATATTATAGTAAAATGAAATATTAATATATTAGTCATATTAATAATTAATTTTATTCATTCTATATATTCATTATAAAATTCTTATTTTAAATATCAATAGAATAATATAATTAATAATATATTTATATTAAATTATTGATTATACAAATAAATTTGAATTATCATTTTTTTTCTTAAAATGCGCTTGGTATGACGCTAGTGTGACATGCCCTCTGGCTCCACGCGAATGCTTTTACCCGGAGCAATGAACCGGTGAGGCCACAACACGGGGGACCTCATCCCCTAGTAAGAACACTTCAAACCCGTGAGCTCGTTGGCCCAACAAAGGCGTAAAGCCTGCAAGCTCATTGGCCTAGCGGGGATTTGAACTCTGGTGGCCGCCACTACAACCGAGCGACTTAACCACCAAACCATGCCCTTATCGGCAAATTTGAATTATCATTATAATGTATTTAAATTTATGTTATATTATAATAAAATGAAATATTGATATATATTGGTGAAAATATATTCAATATTAATATATTATAGAAATCTAAATATTAATTTATTTTATTATGTAGTATTCATATTAATATAATATTCAGCCTTATAAAAATTATTTAATTTTTATTCATTATCTATATATGTTTTAATAATAAAATTTATATTAAATTATTGATTATACTATACATAATATATATATATATATATATATATATATATATATATATATATATATATATATATATATATATATATATATATAGTATTGTATTGAAACAAAGCAATAAAATTACAAAGAGTAGTACAGTGCTACATAAAAGAATAGAGAAAACAATAACAGTAACCGAGATTACCAGTACTGAACTAAAGACCAATACCTACAGACTTGAAGTCTAAGTTCTACTATATTCAGCATTACAATTTTAGAGAGGACATGGGCATTTTAGTTGCCAGACATAAGAACATAAACTGTAATAATAATGCCAAGCAATAGCAAACAACTGACAACTGAAAGTCTGCAGGAACAGCATACAACATACAGCAGGAACCGGCCAAAGGAAAGCTGCACTTACACATAGATAAACCCTGTGCAAAGTTGGTAATGAAGGCTGGGAGAACAAATAACATCTCCACCTTCATCAAAGTATTTGAAAATTGCAAATATTGGTAGCTTTAACCTTTATCAAGGGCAAATATGTGGCCTAAAGCATAAATTCTAGGCTAAGAAAGCCTCAAGAAGAATAGTGCTGCCAAAATGAACCTGGCTTGCCATAAATCTTCCACACAAATCTTTGACTCTCAACATCAAAGATTTTTCCATCTTTCTCAGTATTAAATCTTCTCATGGACAGAGAGTGTTACTTGAGCAAGCCAAGAATGATACCAACCCAACCATTTGCACCATTTTAAGCATGTTTCAAATTATATTAATATGACTTGAGGCTGCTATAATCACTTGTAGCTAAAAATTCATAAAGATTGATTATATGGCCTACTTGTTCTTCATTTTAAACCTTTGATTTGGTGGATAATTTGCTCCAACAGATGAACAAATTTTAAAATTTTCTTTTTCAACTTCTGAATCTGAGAATAAACAGAAGCAATATTGAGAAAAATATTAGAGTAAAATTTTGGAATTTCAGCTACATGGTGGATGGAAGCATAAGTAAATACAACATTACATCTAATTTTCCATAAATGCAACAAAATAACATTCCTTATAGAATTGGCAATGATATTATTCCTCAACCCCAGATCAAGCAATGCCTCCTTCCACCTTAAATCATGGCCCAACGAAGCGGGAAAGTCTCTAAAAATTGTATTCAAGAGAATTTTGGTACTGCTACAGTCCCAAAAAATATATTTGATTATTTCTTTGGCATGACAATTAGGACATTTAACCGGCTGGATATGCAAAATTCTCATTCTTTCCCCAACAGGTAATTTCTAATGTAATAACTTCCATGTGAGCATTTGAGCATCAACATCTAATTTAGATTTCCAGATTTACAGACTCAAATTTTTCCATCATTTATGACTTAGACTACACTTCCATTTAGTGTTAATCCTGGACATAAAATTCAAGGAAAGAAGAAGATTGAGGTATACCTATTTCACGGGAAAGGAAAAAAGTGATGTACAAATAACCAATGCCAATCCTTAAAGAAATTGCATTCAATCGGGGTACATAGTTTAATGGCAAGATTAGGAGGTGCCAAAGATTGTATGAAACAAATAAATTATTTATATTTATTGCTCATCCCATATGTGTCTTTAATATTCTTCCATGAGAGCCACTGCATAGACTCGAAGTTCCATAAATCCCTGAACTATCTAATATTCTTTTTGAAAAGAAAGACTACTGATCTAGGAAACATAATGGCAAGAGGTTTCTCTTGAAATTGAACATGATTGTTCCACCAAATGGAAGAAGATGAGAGGATGAAACCATGTTGCAAATAATCGCTCCATGAGAGGAATTGACACACTTTCTTCCAGGATTTCCAAATTGATTGCATGGGGCCAGAAGCCTTAATTAAGAAGTTAGGATCAAAGAAAATTTTATCTAACCAATTAATGTCTTGTCATTTCCCTTTAATTGTCGCTGTGATAAATCTATGTCTGAGTAGTATTTTCCATGGATCTGCGCCTTTAGTAGCTCTAATAATCCATTTAGCAGCCAAACATGTTCCTTGGGTTTTAGGATCTATGAGCTAGAGCCCACCTTTGTGTTTAGGCTGAATACAATGCAGCCAAGAAATGGAATTATAACCAACACTGTTGTCCCATTTGGACCAAAGGAATTTCCTGATAAGATTACATAAGTCCTCATATCATTTCCTATAAGGCATCCAACATAAAAGAATATACACATGCGTAGCCAAGAATATTTTTTTAGCAATCTGCACCTTTCTAGCCAAAGAGATAAATTTATTACCCCAGTTAGAAAGTTTAGTTTTTAACTGATTAAGATACCATTTCCACATATCAACAAGAGATAGACCTAGCCCAAATGGGATACCTAAATATCAAGTGATTTCCTTGTGTTCGATTTTCCTCCAATCTTTGGGTATCCATTGTGGAATGGGACTAGTCTGAATCATTAGAAACTCAGCCTTTTGATGAGCTAGCTTGGATCCAGACACTGAGCAATTTAAAGATTTAGAATATCAAGAACATTATTTATTTCCTTCTCTGTGTTTTGCAAGAAAAGAGGACTATCATCGGAAAAGTGAGAATTAATAACCACATTATTTTGGGGAATATAAATGCCTTGAATAAGATGCAGTTGCTTGGCTTTCGAAATATTGTTAATAAAATATTTGCACTAGAAAATGAAAATGAGATCTATGAAACATATAATTATTTCATTTTGACATTACTTTGGTATTGTTACATTTGATTAAATTGTTGATTATAGAAATTTATAATGTATTTATCTTTATGTTATATTATAGTAAAAACAAATCTTGTCAATAAAATATTTGCACTAGGAAATGAGACCTATGGAACACATAATCGTTTAATTTTAACATTACTTTGGTATTGTTATATTTGTACTATTAATCTAAATTGTAACTTAAAATAAAAATTGAAAGAAAATAATCCAACAGGGAACGAGTGGGTTGGATGCACAAGACGTGGAGTCTGATAAATTTTTTAAGCTATGTTTAATAGTAAGAATAAAATGACTTAAAGTTAGTTATCTTTTTGACATTACGAGTTTATTTAAAACAAATTGTTATGAATAGAAATCTAAGAATACAAGTGCAAAAGAAATAATGTTTATTTGTGTCTTTGTTTTGCCACAAGACACATCTCACAGAAAGAGAAAAGAAAGAAGATATCTCACTGAAAAATCAAAAACCACCTGTTTTAGAGGAGGAAAAAAATAGTCTTCCATGGAAAAGTAGACAACCACCATCCTGTGCATTACCATGTGAAAGGAGAAAGTGGGTGACAACTCCATTGCTTTCCTTCTAGAATCCAGTGAAGTGGGGATTATGAAAATTGCCTAGAATTTTCCACTCCTAAACTTTGACATTGTTGGTAGCATTATTTATGGTGAGGCAGGTGGATGTCATGCAAATGTGTGAATTATTTATCCCAATAGAACAACTGGGTCATAAAAGACATTCAAATGAAGCAATGGAAGAAAGAAATGCAAATGAAACCCACCAACTATAGTTAGTCTTGACCCATGCTCATTTCACCCACCAAACCACCATCTTGTTTCCACTTGATCTAGGTATGCTCATTTTTTTCAGTTCTACTTTGGCCTTAGAATATTTTTCCTAGAAGATGTCAATAATATGACTAGGTCATTTTCTCATTACATATTTCATCTATCCTCATTTTTTTCAAAATTCTATTTTGCCTTCAACTTTTGTTTTTTTATGGAAAATGTACAACATAAAGCATATGACTCGGTCATTTTTATATGTGAGAGGCGTTCTACATGTTGTGACGAGTAAATGTAAATAAAAACTAAAACATAATCAACATATATTTAAAAAAAAACTATAAAAGAATTCTTAAAATAAATTAAAATAGTCAACAATGTAAATAAAATAAAATAATTCTTAAATAGTTCTAAAGTAAAATAAAATTTTACTTAAAATCTTAAGTAAAATAAAATAAATTTTGATCCATGATTGTATATTTTCTTATATTTTAATATATGTATAGCTGTTGGCCACCTTTTATTTAAAAAATAAAATAAAATAAAATCTTAAGTAAATAAAATAAAATTATCTCTTCAATTAAGAAAGTAAACAATATAGTGAAAGGGGTTGTGCTTAAATGGCAAGGCCATAATATTCTCAAGATGGAGATCCAAGTTTGAATCCTCCAAGTAACACCTATAGTTGGAACTCTAAGTTGTGGCTCTTGGACTTCCATTGTGGCTTCTATGTTGAATAAGTAAATCTAAGGTGAATATGTTGAATATGTGGATGGGGAAAGGTCCCCCTTGTGACCTTCGTGGGCTAGCCTAAATATCCTCACAATTTACGGATTAAAAAAAAAGTAACCAATATAGATAAAATAAAATAATTATTAACTAAAAATTAAAATTTATGTTTTATGTGCCCTAAAATAGTTCTAAATTTAAATAAAATAGCTCAAATCTCAATGTTATTAGATAGATGTATTTAAGATATCTATACTAGTATTATAATGGTGAAAATTGTATATCCTTCACTTTTCCATTTGTTTTGGATTTATTTTGATTGGGATATTTTTAATGTAATTGTTGGAAAGGTGTTATATGTACTTGCATAAATATTTTACAAGAATAGATATCTTAAATATGTTTATCTAAAAGATGTAAGAGATGTTAATTTGGAAGCATCTACATTGAATTTATGACATAGGTTAAATATAGGTCCCTTGATATCTCTTGGCGTCTTTTAGATAGACATATTTAAGATGTCTATGTTAATTTTATCTGCATTTTAGACTTAATTTTTACTTTCAAAGACGTATTTAGAATAGTAGTTGGATGGAATCAGTCTGACATGAGACAAAATAGTCTTCTATCTCCCTTCTCATGAAGAGTTTCCTTCTCATCAATTTCCTTTCGACTTTGAATTATGATTTTGTTTGGAATAATGTATCATAGTTTCATAGAAAATTTGGATTAATAGGAACTCCTTAGCAACCATTTCTTATCCTAATCAGTTCCAATTCTCTAAGTTTCCCTTTTAGATTTGATTTCACAACCTTCCTCTCATATGTTGATAACGTAAAATGATTAAATTATTGGTTGAGAAGGTGAGAGTGTTTGTGTGTTTAGATTTGACTTGCCTATATGTGGATCTCTTTGATATGTTACCATGTGCTTAGAATTTACAATCATATATGGGATCTTGGTTATAGTATGTGGAATATGAAGGTCTACATATGAGATGCTTTCATTGCAATTGGATTGGTCTTAAAAGAGTGGTTTTCTCTTCCCTTCAAGTGTCTTCGTAGTGTGAAAATATATTGATGTGGAAATGGGTTCCAAAACAAGGATCACCTTATAGGTGTTATAAAAGGTGTCTCAACTTTGGAATTACAGAAAATGTGATTTTTCAGTTGTAAATACATATAAACTTTATTTCTAGGCTACAGGGTTGGTTTTTGGCTAAAATAATTTTTTTGGGTGGTCTACATCGCCATCAAGGGTGCCCGATGCATAGATCTTTTTGAGCTCTTCAATTTTAAAAAAGGGCCCAATCAGCCTCCCATATCAAACATTATGGTCTTTGAAAGTTGGGCCTCCCATATTAGAAAATATAAAAACTTTGTGGACGTAGAAAAGAGTTGTAAGGGGGAGTTACACATGTTGATGTGTGTTTTGACACATCACAAGGCATCTTTGATTAGAGATAATGAAACCCTAGGAATTTGGGGTGCCACTTTTGGGTGGTTTTAGCTCATGGTTTTGTAATTACCATTTGACGGTTTCATGTATTGTATCTTCTATATATTAGGTGCTTGAGATGGAGGTTGCATTTGAAAGTCTTATAGATGTTGAGTTGCCTTTAGATCTCTAGTTTGTGATACTCCTATGAAATTTTTCTCTACATGTATATTGTAATCTTGTTGAGATTTCTGAATAATATATTGAGTTGTTTTTGGAGTGTGGGGTTTTTCTCTTGAAAGGTTTTTCCTCACATAAATCACTCTGTTGTGGCATGATTGCTATTTATGCCTTTTTTATATGATTTTTGTAACTATTCTAAAGATTTGAAAATTTTTGCATAACCCTCCTCTCAAGATTAGTGTAGGAAGTTGTTCTGCTACCTTAGCTTCCTCACAAGTGGTATCAGAGCTTGATCACCAAGTTGGTTTCAGTTGTGGGTTGTTGAATTTTTTGAACTAATCCAATTTTAAGTGGAATCTTGTGTAGAAGATACTTTGTGATCTTCTTGTAGGAATTTTCATATGGCAATTAGATCATGGAGAATAGAGGTAGAGAAGTTTTTTGGTAACAATTTTGAGATGTGGAAGTTGGAGATGGAAAATCTATTAATTGATTGAGATTTGTGGGATGTTTATGATAAGCATGTTTCAAGGCCTACAAATCCTACTTTGGATGCTCAATATGATGTTATGGACCATAAATCCAAGGGCCTAATCAAACTATTCCTAGAAGACTCTATTTTAATCAATATCCATGAAGAGTCCTCTATGAAGAAACTATGGAAGAAACTTGGTGAGATATATCAAGCCAAATCTTTAGTGAACAAGATTTTCTTGAGGAAGAAGTTGTATTCCTTGAGAATGGAAGATGGTGGACAAATTGCAGACTGCTTAGAAGAATTTAATATGTTGGTGGCTCAAATGGCATTAGTTGGTGTAAAAGTAGATGAGGAGGAGAGATGTCAGATCTTGCTTTGTTCATGGGATTCTCTTATTATGGTTGTTGGGAGTACTTCTATTATCTTAAAATTTAAAGATGTTGTAGGCTCTTTTCTTTCTAAAGAGATGAGGAGGAAAGTGTCCATCAGTGCCAAAGAGGCCCTAAATTTTCATGGAAGACCTAAAGAAAAGGGAAAGAAGAGTGAGAAGCATGACAATTCCAAGTCCAAGGGAGATCCAAACCTCCTGGAAAGTCCAAAGTTATTTGCTAGAATTATGGTAAACCTAGACACTTCCGTAAGGAGTGCAAAGAAGAAAAGAAGAAAAAAAAAGAAGAAACTTGATTATGATTTTGAGTCTGAGAAGGAAGATGGTGATGTGTTCATTGCATCTTTGGCCACTAATGTAGGTCATGGTGCATGGTTAATTGACTCAGGTGTATCTTTCCATATGACCCCTAATAGAGATTATTTTTTTGAATATGAAGAATTTGATGAAGGTAAGGCGTATTTGGGTGATGATTCTTATTTAAATATTTTTGGTCATGGTAAATTTAAAATTAGATTTCTTGATGGTAGAGTAAAACAGATTAATGTTGTGTTGCATATCGCTGGGTTAGCACAAAATTTATTATTTGTGAGAAAACTAATAGATGTGGGTGTGTAGGTAGTGTTTTATGAGGCAAGATGCAAGATAGTTAGAGGTGCTATGGTGATCACTAGAGGTGTTAGATTTGACCCATTGTATAAACTTGATGCATACACTGTTGAATACAATAGCACTTCTGTGAAAAGTAAGGTCTATGACTACATCATTGAAACAATTTAGGGTTTCTTCTTTAGCAGATGGTCATGGATTTTAGGTACCTAAGGATGCTATTTCTTCTAAATCAAAGTTACCTATGGAGAAGACTATGTTATGGCACTAGAGATTAGGCCACATTGGATGATGCAGGAGCATCCCGTGGTGTAAGGGCAATCTTGCATCACCCAAAAAGAAGTTAATTCAAAATCATTGTAGTTGTTTTCATTTCTTTCCATAATTAGTGTTTCTAGTTCCATAATATCCAAAATAATGATGTAGGACTTTTAGTTTTTCCAAAACTATTAAAAATAGCAACTTTCTTATTTTGGAAAGTGTACCTGCCATTTTAGGAAAGTTTACATTTGGGCATGGATTGAAGCAAAAAATTACAAAAAGTTACATAACAAAAATATAAGACCTTTGGCAAAGGAATCAGGCAAAGATCATTTGTGAGCTGAAAGGTATTAAAGTTTTTGTTTTCTGAAAAGCCCCTAAATTTTTTTGAAACGAGATATGAGGCACTAAAACATCCCATAACATCCCAAAAAGTTGATAGAATTCTATTTATGGATTTCCAGAATGATATTTCACATCGCGAGCTTTTCGGCGCTTAAAACGGTTCATCAATCGGACACCCAGATCAAAAGTTATGCTTCCCGAAAGTTGACCTACTTTTGGAGGGAGTTGCAAATTTCAAAATTTAGTTGGAGGCTACCAAAAAATGTTATTTATGACTATTTTGGGAACCCTGGGTGGTAGTAGAGTTAAGGGGGCAAGTGTGGAGTCAAGAATAGGCGGGAAAATAGAAACCCTAGCTGATTTGGGGTTACAGAAGGTAGAAGATTCCAGAGCCTGGTGAGGTGTAGCTGTAGTGTGTTGCAGCCTATGGAGGATTGATTCCTTGGATTGTAATTGAGCTTCTGTAATGTAATGAGTTACCCAGATCAATAAAAAAATATTCTATTTTCCATATTCTATTTATGTTGTTGTGTGTTTTATGATTTACCCCCTTTATCATTGGACAAAAGGGTCTAAGGACTTTGAAAAATAAAAACCTTATTGAAGGGTTAGTTGATTGTAATCTTGATTTCAATTTTCGTGAGCATTGTATTTATGTTAAACAAAATTGCGTTTAGTTTTACTCAATTTATTATAAATCTTGTGGTGTATTGGATCTTATTCATTTTGATGTGTTTGGTCTTGCAGATGTTCCTTCCACTGGAAAATCCACATATTATGTTTAATTTATTGATGATTATAGCAGAAGGACATGGGTATATTTTCTAAAGACTAAATCTAAAGTTTTTAGTTGTTTTCAAGAATTTAAAGCAATGGTTGAGTTGAAGAATAGAAAGAAAATAAAATGTTTGCAGATTGACAATGGTGGTGAATTTTTCTCTAATGATTTTGACAAATTTTGTAAAGATTGTAGCATTCAGAGACTATAGACACCTAAAATCAACCCCTCTTCATCTTAGCACCATTCAACCCTAATCAAGACATCATTTAGCCCCTTAATTGGACAAATCCCCATTTATTCAATTAAGCATCCAAATCCCCTTCAACCCATGATTAAATAATATTTTATTGTGAAAATCACTATTCACATACTTTTTACTATTCATTTGTACCTACATGCGTACCATCTCTCTATCATAAATGATTTATTAATAATCTATCATCCTCTTCTATAATCTTAACAGTAGATAAATTTCTATTTATCTAATATCCTGTCTTCATCCAAAATTAAATAAATATTTTCATATTTATTTAATTCTTCTATTTTGTTCAATTTTCATTAAGTGAACTAATCCTAATTAACTACCTAATCCCCCACTTGCACATTCCTAACCCTTAATTAAATCCTAGTCAAACCCACACATCCCCCCAAGTGTAAAAATATATGGTCCTTTGTACAAGACAACATGGGCTTCTTCAAAGGCATGGTCATGTGCTTTGTACAAAGGGTCCTTTTGTCCCTTTTCAATATTGACCATCCCCTTCTTCCAAGATGACTTTTCCACCATTGATCTTTCCTTGATCCAAGGACATCCTTTATCCTCTAACCAAATCTTGCCACTTGACAATCTCTCGTCTCTCCAAGCCTCTCAATCAACCTCATTAGTTGATCTTTTGAATCAATCTCTTCCATCCAATCCCCATCCAAAAAATCTATAAATAGTCTATCACCCTAGCCATTTTCAAGAATCCATGAGATGCAATGTTATGCTATCCATTTGAGGAGCCATCTACATATCAAAAAAATAAAGAGCACATCCACACAACAAGGTTTTCATTTGAGGTTTATTGTTTCACTTCATTTGTTGCATGCATTCATTTCTTGCTCTATCTTGAGACCATTTTGGAATTTGAGTAGAATTAGTCAATATTGTTTTGGTTCATTCTATTAGGCTCATTTTCCATGGTGATACATTTGGCATGCCTGTTGGGACCACCTAGGGTCCTTATCTAACCTTCTTTTCTTGTCAAAAGATGGTTTTTGAGTTGCAAGCTTTGTTTCTACTGTTCTGGCCCAATTTGGTTGGTTTTGTCTACATTTGGACAGTTTTGGACCTTGTTGGGGCAGTTCTGTAGTGGCCCTAACTTCCTTTTCCATCTTCTATCTCTAGATCAGTGGTTCTATTGCTGTTTTAGTGGTTCTGTACCCTATTTCAGTGGTTTTGTACCTTATTTCAGTGGTTCTACTTCCTAGACAACCATTTCACTTTTCATCCTTTCGAAATCATTCCCATCATTTTCTATCAATTCTAACATTATGTTTTCTAATAGGGGATCACTTTTACAAGGGTATATTCTACTCAAATTTTCTCTAATCATTTGATTTTATCCAAATCTACTCATTTTTCTTCAAAAATAACTCATTTCAAGCTCATGAAACCAAATTAGTGGTTTTGTGACCCATTTGGGTGGTTTTGTAACCCTTCTAGGTATCATTTTCATCCTCTAACACTGCTTGGGTGGTTCTAGCTGCACTTGGGTGGTTTTGTCCTGTGTTTGGGTGGTTATGTTCTATAGGTAGTTTTCATCAATTTTCTTAGGATTTTTGATATCTAACCCCTGAATCTTGTAATCACATGCATGTTCCTTGGTGTCTAACATCTCCTTGTGTATCTTATATTGGTTCAAGACAATATATCAACTACTAAGTTGTGGTTTTGTAGCACGCTTGTCAAAGGACCTATCTTCTTTTTTCCACTAATCTAGGAACATTTCTTTTTCTAAGGGGTAAAAGAACATTGTTTTCTTTGTTTGGGGTCACTTTAAGGTGTATGATCTCTCCTTGCACTTAATGAAATCTTGGAGATCAAGAACCTTGATTTGATCTAATCTTGTTATTGTTTGTTCATTACAAGATCTTAGATGTGTATGCTCTCTCCTTGTGCTTCATGTGATCTTAGACATAAAAAAACACCTCAGATTCTTTCCTCTAGGGGGACTACCTTGGATTTCATCACCAAGGGGATGACCTCAACCCTCGTGTTTCGATGGGGTATACAAATTTGGGAGAGAATAAAAAAACTATCCAATTGGGGGACATTTGTTGTTTGGGTGAAGCTTGCAATAACTTTATACCTTGAAAAGTGAAGGAGAGTGGGTTACCCTCTCACACCATGCCATTATACATACCCTTCATCTGATGGACATAGTCCTCATGCACCTTGAGTGTATTGAGTATACCCCTAGTCACCTTGTTCATCCTAGCATAAGACCTTTCTTTTGTTATTCCTTGTGGTGCATTGTTGCTAGGGGAAGAAGATACTCACATGTACTTTCATAGTGGTGAGATGGAATTCACCTTGGTGAGGCCTTTGGCACTCCTTGGAAAGGGATTTCATTTGTACATGGCTATCCCTAGCTATCCACCACTAGATAGATAGTATATTGTGAATCCACAAGGATTAACACTCCCACTTGACTAAATCTAGGGTGATTATGTACTTGGTGTGTCTTCATTATTGAAACCCATGAACTCCCTTAATTCAAATCAAATTCTTTTCAAACTTGTGCATGTATTGTGTAATTTATTGGTTGTAAAATCCCCCAAGGTCAAGCATCAATCCATTCCTAATCACCTCTCAATCCCCCATCTTCATCCAAATCTAAATTATGCATCTTTAAAACCCATCCAATTTCCTCCTAATCATCCCAATTATCTTATAATCATCCTAATCACCCTATCCACATCATCCTCATCTATCCTAATCCAATCTAGATATATTTTACAAGAATTTTTAAAAAAATTCTCTTCGGGGGTGAACCCCCGCAAGGGGGAATCCAAAATTTATCACCACCCCCTTGACCCCCTAGAAATAGAAGTGAGAGAGGAAAGCACCCCCACACCCCCATCAGGAACTAGGATCCAAACACGACTAAAACTCCACTTCCCAATGACCATCATTATCCTAATCAAATCCCAACATTGAGCTCAATCCAATTCATCATCATCTTCCTCCTCTTTCTTTAATCCACTTTCATCCACATCCTAATCCTATCCACTTATCATTTATCTAATTATCAGTTATCCCTTATCCACCTATCCATCCCCAATCAACATTACATCCTAATCCTTAATCAACAATCATCCTTTGCAAATCCAAAAATTGGTTAAGGTCTTAACCTCTTTCAACCCTCTCCAAATCCTAATCATAATCCACCCAATTTCATCCAAACAAACATCCAAAGGATCATTGGCCTAATCCAAACTAAACCCAATAAATCCAAATCTAACCAATATCAAGTGTCATACATCATTGACCTTAATTAATCAAATCTAATCATCCAATCCAAGCATCAAGTGTCATATATAATTGACCTTGATCAATCCAAAATCAATCAATCCCAATTAATCCAAATTAGTCCAATCCCCTCTAATCCAAAATCAAGATCATCAAGTCATCCTACATCACATCATCCCAAATCCAAGCCCAATCATTAATCCATCCAATTTTGATGATGATGATGATAGTCTTTTCGACCAAGATGAAATATAAAATTTTGATGAAATCATTACAAGAAAGATTTCCATAAACCCCTTCACTCATCCACAAGCATGCAAGCTCCCTTTAATCATGCATTGGCTAGCACAAGCTATGCCCCCATGCCTAATTGCATACCCATGGTCATTGTTGGCAAGAAATGAAGAGGAAAACATGTCTGGAGATCTGGTCCTTAGTCAAGTCTCTGTAGTCAGTTTATACCCCGATCATGTAGTTAGATATTAATAGTAAAACACAAAGAATAACAGAAACAAAGTATCATATATAGGTCAAAACCATAAGACAACATAGACTTATTTGGTACCGGTAGATCTCCATATATATATATATATAATCAGAAATCATACATCATGCATTCATCCTTTGGTAGGTCTTAGTCTCTACCTCATCCATCTACATTCATGAATTCTCTGTCATTCTCCATATCAACATACTACCGCCTATCATGCTTATCCTATCCTATATATATATATATATATATATATATATATATATATATATATATATATATATATATATATATATATATATATATATATATATATATATATATATATATATTATATCTATTACATATAGGGATGTGTCTTCTAGCATCTTTTGTCAGCCTACAGCCTCAGCATAATGTATTCACTAACTTCCGATCGGCTCTCCTCTATGCCCTACATCCTGCTAACATCATCCCCCTTCAAAATTATGTCTTGTCCTCAAGTCATGCAAAATTAGCTGCTAGGTAAAATGGCCTTGTAGATTTTCTTCAGCTATGCCAGACTATTATCCCATTATTTATTGGCCTTAGACAACATAACTATTTGTCCTTCTATCTTCATATATGTGTCTTTTTCTTTTGCTATACTTGTCAGTATCTGTATTGTCTGTGTAGTTTGCTTAGCTTCTGCAAAACTGATGGTCAGGTTAGCCAGTCTTAGGTTGACCACCTCCCTTAACTATTTTATCTAGATCCTTATTTGATCTCTTTGGTCTTGGAGCTATTGATGTTGGTTGTGAAGTGTCTCCACCTGTGCCCTTATTACTCCATCCTTATCCATCAGAGAATCATATTTGGCTACCACATTTGTTATTAGTAGTTCTAGAGCATCCATCTAGTCTTTTATTGCTTTGGTGGACTGTGACCATTTTAAACAAAATTGGTAAAGAATGTTCACCTTC
Organism: Cunninghamia lanceolata; assembly: GCA_027924645.1. Taxonomy (NCBI): domain Eukaryota; kingdom Viridiplantae; phylum Streptophyta; class Pinopsida; order Cupressales; family Cupressaceae; genus Cunninghamia; species Cunninghamia lanceolata. Next base: position 496,646 of record BSBN01000506.1, read on the forward strand.
GCAATGCTCTATTGAATGTTCTTTATGTGTATCTCCAACTGAGTGTGTGCCTTGGCACACTTATTTATCATCTTCACCGGTCTTTTCTTGTTCAATTGCTTTGTTTCTTCTCTAACTGGCTAGAGTACTCCTTGAATCCCTATGTCAATCGTTTCAATTGCTCAAGTAAGGGTAAGGTGGTATGCCTTAGTGTCTCTGGCTAACCTAAGACTAGCTAACCTAAGTCTTAGTTGACCACCTCCCTTAACTATTTTTCTGACTGGCTAACCTAAGACTGGCTAACCTAAGGGTGCATTTTTCTGATGGTCAGGTTAGCCAGTCTTTGCTTAGCTTCTGCAAAACTGATGGTCAGGTTAGCCAGTGCATTAGAAGGGCAAGTAAACCTTACCAGAATATCTCCCCTATAGAAGCTGCAGTTAGGAGATGTCTTCCACTCCTCTACAAAAATGTCAGAAAAATGCACCCTTAGGGGCTTTTTCCTTTTAAGGTTTAGCTCCTGAGTCTTTAGATTTTATTTAGAGCATCTTGCATGATAATTCAGACCCTTGGGCCTTGTGACAAATGGGACCTAAGGGAGACTATTTTGATGATCTTGGAACAAAGACAGGGGGTGGACTTGGATGCTAGCACCCTAGTCCAGCCCTATTTTGGGTCTCAAATTCAAATCAATTTGTGACCGTTATTTGGGTCCCAGGTCGACATCATAAGTTTTAATTATGAAATTCTTGGCAGGAATCTTTGTAGTTGCATATATAAGCATGTGTAGGTTATCATTTAGATACTAGAAGATGTTTATGATTGTGAGCTATTGGCATACTTGTGATTTTCATTGTGTTGCAGAGCATAGCATTGTTATTGTGTTTATTTTTGCAGGTTGGATTACATCTTCTCCTCATGGCATTGAAGAGCATCTTCCTTCCAAGAGAGCTTCATCATCAAGGTGACATCTATTATGTTTTATCATCATTATCATTTGGATTTTTGCCTCTATCCCACAAGGATACACACTCTCTCTAACAACGGTGTTCAGAAGACTTGAATGTCTCTCTGAAGCTTAACCAAGGCAAGCCTCTAAACACCATAGCCCCCTCCCACACTCCTTGTGATTGTAGGTTATAGGTATTGGATCTGGAGAAAGTGGAGTTGTAGGGAAGATTGGAGGACATTGAAGATTCAGGATCCAAAAAGAAGCGGACACTGTGTGAGATTTTGGGACACGGGCACTATCAACATTGTCCCTTGCATCCAAAGCTACAAAAATAGACTAGACAATGATAATTAGGGTTGGCAGAGCTTTCGACACCCAGCAGAAGATTCCTTAGTGGACTAGGGTTCCATCACCATAGTTCTCCGCATCTGAATTGTTGGAAACTGAAGGTACAGTGGAGATCAGTGTCGGAAGGAGATCAAGATTCTACAGAAAAAGTTGGACCTTGGACTAGGGCACCATCACCATTGTCCCTGACATTTCCATTTTCTGGACTATGAAAAATAGTGAGTTAAGGTTCTCTACACTTTGTCTTATTTCAATAGCATCTGTCATAATTTGTAGAATTACTTATCGCTTTGCCTAAATTAGGGTTTCAAGAGCATAAAAGCATTAATTAGAGACATTGTGTGATAACTTTTGAATTTCCTAGCTTTCCCTTGTGGCAACCCAACTTGATAGGTGACTCTCCTCTCGAGTGGAGAGGCAACTCAGTTGAAAAGCCCTTGGAACGTTTAGTGGAAAGGAGGATTCAAACTAAAACCCCCATACACCAACGAGCCCCCCTTTTCACATTTAAAATTTTGGTGAACCCATTTTTTTGAACTTTTTGGCACCTTTCTTAGTTTTGTTTCATAGATTTGCATTCATTCATTCTATTGCATTTAGAAAATTACAACAAAATTGAAAAAAATTGAAAAATTCAAATAATTGGCATATTAGGCTTACATTGTTGTAAAATTTGAATTAATTGGCATCTAATTTAAATTAATTTCTGTTATTTCATTAGATCTGATACAAAATAAATAAATTCATCATTTACAATTGATTTTCATTGCATTTGCATGCTTGATTTGCTAGAAATTGCTTGAAATTGTGCATTTTTTAATGATAACCTAGTTTTGCATGTGCTAGGGTTGTAGTCAAAATCTTGTTTTTGATTATACTACCTTGTTCAAACACTCATTAGGTCTTATTTCTAATTTTATTGTTGCATCATAGTGGCCTCCTTGCGAAATTTCATGTCTAGGGCTTGAAAACTTGCATTTTTTTACTAGATTTGGCCTTATCGTCTTGTTAGATTTTCACTCCAAGCATGTTGTAAGGGATTTTTCTGTACTAATTGGCTGTTATTAGGGTTTATATCTTCTTCCCCTTTTAAATTTCCTTACAACACCCTTTATTTTGGGCTTTTACATTAAAATTTTGTGAAAATTTGCATATTTTTGCTATTCTTGCACTAGGGTTTGATCTAGAGTTGAACTATAGGCGTCTTGTAATGGATTTTTTGTCATTAGGTGGCTGTTATTACTGTTATAAGTTTCTCTCCATCATCATTTCCATTACAACACCCATTTCTCTACTCTTTTGAATTGAGATTTGGTGAAAAATCTCATATTTTAGCCTATTTTCACTAGGTTTTGACTTATCGACTCTCTAGAGTTGTTTCAAAAGCATGTTGTAAAAGGTATTTTTGCATTAGTGGACTTTTATTAGGCATATCATGTGCTTTCCCTCTTTAAAATCTTTACAACACTTCTTCTTTCATTCATTTGCATTGAGAAAAGTTGAAAAATCAAGCATTTTAGAGCATATTCGACATCACTTTTGCATTTGCTTTTTTACATAAGTTTTGGAAGATCTTGAAAATATGATTTGACACTCCTTTTCAAACTCACAAATGGCTTCTCAATACAATAATAATTCTAGGTTTGTTCCTAGGCCTCATTTGAAAAGAAGAGCCCTTGAGCTTGAAATAACATTTACACCTCATGACAAAGAAATGGTAGAAACCGAAGGGCCTCTTTATATCACAGTAAAGATAATGGAACAACCTGTGCATGGAACACTCATAGATCCTAATTGCATGACAAATGTGGTCACGGAAGATTTCCTCCTTAAACATGAAATGGTGCAAGAATCTTATGAACCATCGAATTTGAGAATTAAAACACATAATGGAGCTTTAATGAAACCAATCGGCAAGATAACTCTAATGATCTCAATCTATGATAAAGCTATTGATCAGTCATTTGATATAATCCCCTTATCTGACCTCTTCCATGTAAAACTTGGACATCCTTGGCTTAAATCTATGAATGATGTTCCTTCTACTATTCACAAATGTATAAAATTTCCTTTGCGTGGAGAGATCCCTACTATCCATCGTAATGATTATCAACCTCTAGCTAAGGACAAGAACTTTATTCTTGATTACTTTTGGCTGCAACCTAAGACAAATCCGGAGCCACGAAGAGATATAACTTTCATAGAATATAGAAAATACAAAGCAAAACAACTAGCTCGAGTGGCCAAGTCTCCTTTGCAACCAATAAGAGAAGAACAAGAAGCAAGCATAAAACAAGATTATTATGGCTTTGATGAAATTTTTGGCATGAGAAATGTGGATAAGGAAAGTTTCTATAACCTGCCTCATCCACGGAGAGATGAAATTTATGCTGAGGTCCCTCCCCCATCATTCTTATAGGGATCGGGAGGCTTTCATCGACAACAAAATATTCCACCAAGACCAATGAGATTTGAACATGGTGCTTCCTCCTCTACTATACAAACTATGGAAAACCACAATAATGATAAAATAAGCAATAAGACAAGAAGGAATAGACTAGCAAAAGAAAGGAGGAGGAGGAGATAGGCCTTTGCCCAATGGATCACAAATGAACAAGAGAACATTCAACCTAATGTTGAAACAAATGAAGGAGACCTTAAAGATGAGAAAAACAAGAACAACAGTTGGGCTTTAGTGCCTTACACACCTCTTTCATCTACCATTTGAGACGGGGAGGATGATGACCTCCTCGATGATGACTTCTAGCATGAACCTCTCTACAGGTAAGTATCTCTAACCCTTTTACCTCTGTGTTGTGTTTCCCTCATGATGTGTTATGTGTTGTTAGGCCTCCTAGGATGACCCTTAATTCTCTTGTAAGGTCAAGGATACTAGGAGACTACCTCTATCATGACCTTCTTCTATTGCTATCATCATTCTTCTATATTTCCTTTCCTTTGATTTCATTGTTGTGTGTTGTGTCTTACAGACATAGTGTTGCAGTTGGTGACTTGGGGGCACCCTCCTACATGACTGTCCCTAAGGCACTTGTTCTCCTCTCTGATTTATTGTTTACCTTCCTTTAGTGTTTCCACCTAGCGAGCGGATGATGAAAAACATATCATACTGATGCAGACCTAGTGTCCCTTTCACGAGTAATCAAAAAATGGACCTAGTCCATACATGACGACGGGGTTGTTACATATTATCTGACGCTTGGCCAGTGGAATCACTCTGTGTGACTTCTCTATCTTGATATTGATGTTGACGTTATCTTATCTTACTGACAACACTTTAACAATATTTTTGCTTCATGCACTTTATCGTTCGCCCTGCATGGCTCTTTCATGTAGTTGATCATAGGCATTATTGTTTATCATGATTATTTGGACACTAACACCTTTCTTACAAGAAATTGTGTGTTTGTGGGAACATTTGGCAATTGTAAAATACATGTCATCTCTAGGGGGCATGGGCTTTGGGAGAGCTAGTGTTCCCTTGTGTGTTTTCTTCCTACCTTAACGTGCTTGATATCGATGCATGATATCAACCACCTTAAGGTGGGGGCATATATAAGGTAAGTTGTCTGCTTTAGATAATAGTAAAGCATGTTTACACAATCTGAAAATCAATCACAATCATATAAGACCTCATCGTGAGGCAGGGATATCACATCCCTTTTCTATCTTAAGCCCTCATCGCAAGGTGAGGATGTCATATTTCTCGAATATATTACACTATCCTGTCATTTTCAAAAGTCCTCATTGCAAGGCAAGGAGCGGTTCTGTGACTAACTCAACCCTTAAGCATGTTTTTAGTGGTTGTTGTGGTGAAGCCCAATCATCAGTGTGTGCCTGTAATGTGCCTGAGATGGTGATGAACCTAGTAATAGTTTCACTCCATCACTTGTTTGTCATGTTTTCTCCGTGTCTTCCATGTGTGTGTATATGGAGTGTTTGTTCTCAAAGTGCAAGACCAGTGGTGATGAGCTCCTCTACATCTTGAGATTTTGTTTGGTGTGTTGTTCTCAAAAGGTGCAAGACTGGTGGCGATGAGCTCCTCTACACTCTTTTGGGATTTGTTTGTTTACTTTCCTTGTACTTGCATTTTGCATTTCATATGGGAAAATCAAAAAGCAAATAATCACTGCATTCATTGTATTCTTTGTGCTCTGCGTGTCTTCAATGTTGTATTCTCCATGTTTTCATGCTTGTTATTGTCTTCAATATGTTTGGCGTGTCTTCTCTGTGCCTAGCATGTCTGTTGTGTTTGTTGACCTTACTTTAATTCATATATTGGCCTTGCATTTATACATACATTAAAGTGGGGGCTAAATATTATGTCAGAAAAATGCACCCTTGGGGGATTTTTCCTTTTAAAGTTTATCTCTTGGGTCTTTAGATTGCATTTAGAGCATCTTACATGATAATTTAGACTCCCGATGAGAAAACCCTTAGGCCTTGTGACAAATGGGACCTAAGGGGGACTATTTTGATGATCTTGGAACAAAGGTAGGGGGGTGGACTTGGGTGCTAGCACCCTAGTCCATCCCTATTTTAGGTTTGCCCTAAATTCAAATGTCGGGGTTGTGACCATTATTTGGGTCCTAGGCCAACATCATAAGTTTTAATTATGAAATTCTTGGTGGGAATATTTGTAGTTGCATATATAAGCATGTGTAGGTTATCATTTAGAAACTAGAATATGTTTATGATTGTGAGCTATTGGCATACTTGTGATTTTCATTGTGTTACAGAGAATGGCATTGTTATTGTGTTCATTTTTGCAGGTTGGATTACATCTTCTCCTCATGGCATTGAAGAACATCTTCCTTCCATGAAAGCTTCATCATCAAGGTGACATCTATTGTGTTTTATCATCATTATCATTTGGATTTTTGCGTCTATCCCACAAGGATACACACTCTCTCTAAATATGGTGTTTGGAAGACTTGAATGTCTCTCCAGGGCTTGACTGAGGCAAGCCTCTAAACACCACAACCCCCTCCCACACTCCTTGTGCTTGCAGGTTATAGGTATTGGATCTAGAGAAAGTGTAGTTGCAGGGAAGATTGGAGGATATTGAAAATTCAAGATCCGAAAAGAAGTGAACACTATGCAAGATTTTGGGACATGGGTGCTATCAACATTATTGTCCTCCACATCTAAAGCTACAGAAACAAACTGGACAATAATAATTAGGGTTGGCAGAGCTTTTGACACTTGGTAGAAGATCCCTCAATGGAATAGGGCACCATCACCATAGTCCTCCACATCTGAATTGCTGGAAACTGAAGGTATAGTGGAGATCAGTGTTGAAAGAAGATCAGGATTCTGCAGAAAAAGTTGGACCTTGGACTAGGGCATCATCACCATTGTCCCTGACATTTCTATTTTCTGAACTACGAAAAATAGTGAGTTAAGGTTCTCTGCCCTTTGTCTTATTTCAATAGCATCTATTGTAATTTGTAGAATTACTTATTGTTTAGCCTAAATTAGGGTTTCAAGAGCATAAAAGCATTAATTAGAGACATTGTGTGATAACTTTTGAATTTCCTAGCTCTGCCTTGTGGCAACCCAACTTGATAGGTGACTCTCCTCTTGAGTGGAGAGGCAACTTGGTTGAAAATCCCCCAGAATTTTTAGTGGAAAGGAGGATTCAAACTAAAACCCCCATACACCAATGAGCCCCCCTTTTCACATTAAACACTTGGGTTTTCTTTCTTTTTGCTTATTGTTTCTACTGGGGAGCCTTCTTTTGTGTGCTCTTCTTCATCCTTGACAATACTTCTGATGCTGGTCTCCCTTCGGATTGATATTGTTGATGATGATGGAGCTTGGGATGTCATTCTTCCTAACCTTCTAACTATTGGAGCCTCCTTGGTAGGTAGGAGAGCTTATGTGGAAGGTTTTGGAGCTGAGTTAGTTTCCTTTTCTAGAACTCCCCACTGTTTATGCAACTTACCTCTATGTTTTACCAAATGTTCCTCTACATGCTTTTTGTGTTGTTAGTCAATCACTTTTGAATAAGTGCCAAATCTCTCCACACTTGTATCCTTGGGTTCGCTTAATAGATTTTGTTCATAAGCATTAGCCTCTACTGTAGTTATCTCATAGGGCAATTGGGGTACCTATGCTATTCTAGGCTCAACTGCTTCTATGTAGGTGAAATCCTTGTCTACAAAAAATGTGACCTAGTTTATATATTGCTTCACAACTCCATAAGGCATTCTATCTCTTGCCCTCATCTCTTCTTGTAGGGTTTTGAAGAAACCCCAATATGCAGCATTATATGCTTTTGTGTCCTTGAATTGATCTATATGCCTTTTCACCTCTAACCCTACCAGTATGTTTTGATGCAATTGTTTCCCCTTACACCTCAATAATTCATTCAATAAATAAAATGTAAGACAAAGAATCAGGGTACCATACTAGAATTTGTAATTGGAATCCTTGATCTTTTGTAAATTCTCTAGCAGATGTTGTCATAATTTCCTCACATAGATCAAAATCCTTGCCCTCCTTCACCTTCTGATAAGTCGTATGAATAGCAGTGTCAGTGGCCAAACTCTCCCGGTTGGTGTAGCACACTTTGTAAGAAATGGCCATGGTAGCATATTTGACTCCTGGGTCTATGATGTCCTTCACATGCATATTCCTTCCATTTGTTGTTGCTATGGTCAATTCCCTCACTTGATCCATTCTGATGGCCTTCATCACTAGTAGGGGTCCTACGACACTCAACCTTGTGACTACCTTAATGGCCTTCTTTGTGATTCTGTAGGGTTTGTCCAAGTATATAAACTCATCATGAATTCAGCTCAGAATGATTCTTACCTATTCATGTGCATCTATGAAATCAGGGTAATCCTTCCACACATCCAGTTTCTTTGCCGATATGTTTGTATATTTGGGTAGATACCATGCATCTCCAATCAATGTGTTGCTTAACTCCTTGAATTTCATGTGATCAATCTCTGCCAAGGTATTGTGAATGTATTTCCTCACATCCTCTATGTAGACCAGATCTGTCAACACATTCAAGAATGTGCTATCCTTATCCACTTCTAGGGCTTTCCATGGATATTTCTTAAACTTCAGCCTCGGCTTGTGTGTGATGTCAATCATCTTAGGGGTAGCCATTGTGTATTCTCTGGTTATCTGCACTCTTATACTCTTCACTACTTTGCTCACCGTTGTGTTTTCTCTCAGAGCTCCAAATTTGCCAAAGTGTGAATGCAAAATGAGGTTGTAATGTCTGATTAGGGATAAATACCCCTCCTTTTTCGCCCTAATTTTTCCTATTTTCCCTTTTTTCTTTTCCTTTGTTATATTATTTCCTTGTTTTTTGTGTTTTGAGTTATGCCCCTTATTAGTGGTCATCCCATAGTACACTATGGTACAATGGTGGAATCTCTCTGCAATCAGTTTCTTTCTTCTAGAGATTGATGATCTGATGGTTTTGGCATCTTAAATAACTTCCCCACATTGTTTTCCTTGTAGCTTTCCCATTTTCTTCTTCATCTTTGCCTGTGACTATCATGTTTGTGTCTTCAGTAACTCAGTCATCTTGGTGTGTCGATTTCTCTACTTCCTTTGCTTCATCTAATGAAATTTCTGAGATATAGCCTCCTTTTCCTTCCTAGATGTATTGCAAATGAACTCTAGAGAGTTTCGATGAAATGCAAAGGATTGTAGTATGTCTTCCCCGCCACTCTTTACCATGAATATCCTTCGGTAACAAACCATTTTTCATGTTTTCAGTTCTGGTTCTTCTCTTAACCAAGCTTCTAGGACTTCTTCACTATCTGTGTTGTAGTGATCATCCTCTATCTCCAACTTTCTCTCAGAGTTAGGCTCTTTTGTTGTTTCTTCTACATCCAACCTTGAAATTGTGTAGATATTCTTTGAGTCCTTATCATTGTCTTCTGGTAGAATGATTCTTACCTATTCATGTGCATTTATGAAATCAGGGTAATCCTTCCACACATCCAGTTTCTTTTCTGATATGTTTGCATATTTGGGTAGATACCCTGCATCTCCCATCAATGTGTCCCTTAACTCCTTGAATTTCATGTGGTCAATCTCCACCAAGGTATTGTGAATGTATTTCCTCACTTCCTCTATGTAGACCAGATCTATCAACACATTCAAGAATGCATTTTCCTTATCCATTTCTAGGGCTTTCCATGGATATTTCTTAAACTTCAGCCTCAGCTTGTGTGTAATGTCAATCAACTTAGGAGTAGCCATTGTGTATTCTCTAGTTATCTGCACTCTTATACTCTTCACTTCTTTGCTCGCCATTGTGTTTTCTCTTGGAGCTCCAAATTTGCCAAAGTGTGAATGCAAAGTGAGGTTGTAATGTCTGATTAGGGTAAAATACCCCTCCTTTTTTGCCCTATTTTTTCCTATTTTCCCTTTATTCTTTTCCTTCATTATATTATTTCCTTGTTTTTTGTGTTTTGAGTTGTGCCCCTTATTAGTGGTCAACCCATAGTACACTATGGTACAATGGTGGAATCTCTCTACAATCAATTTCTTTCTTCTAGAGATTGATGATCTGATGGTTTTGGCATCTGAAATAACCTCCCCACATTGTTTTTCTTGTATCTTTCCCATTTTCTTCTTCCTCTTTGCTTGTGACTATCATGTTTGTGTCTCTGGTAACTCAGTCATCTTGGTGTGTCGATTTATCTACTTCCTTTGCTTCATCTGATGAAATTTCTAAGATATAGCCTCCTTGTCCTTCCTAGATGTATTGCAAATGATCTCCATAGAGTTTTGATGAAATGCAGAGGATTACAGTAGGTCTTCCTCATCACTCCTGACCATGAATATCCTCCAGTAACAAACCATTTTTCATGTTTTCAGTTCTGATTCTTCTCTCAACTAGGCTTCTAGGACTTCTTCATTATCCATGTTGTAATGATCATCCTCTATCTCCAACTTTCTCTTAGAGTTAGGCTCTTTTGTTGTTTCTTCTACATCCAACCTCAAAATTGTGTAGATATTCTTTGAGTCCTTATCATTGTCTTCTATCTGATTGAATTTTTCTATGTATTCTTCCTCCTTTGATGATCCCAAAGGAATATTGATAGTCTTGTTCTCATTACCAAATGATATCTCTTCTTTCTGGGAGTCTATGATACTGTTTGCATCTACAAATCATCTCAAACCCAAAAGTGAATTGAAAGCTTCACCTTGATCCTTCACGGCTAAAACAATAAAGTATAAGACTTGTTTGACCCCCATTAGGTTAACTTCCACTTGATTCCATGTTCCCATTGTTTGCATGTTAGATCCATCTGCCAATATTATGTTGTAAGTTGTCTCTATTAGTTTAGGTCTTCCCAATTGTTCCCAAAGCTTCTTTGTGATCATGTTGACATCTGCTCCCAAATCTATCATGACATTCTAGACTTTTCTGTGATTGATGTGAACATCCACCATAAGTGGCTTTGTCTTTCATTCTCTATCTATTCTTCCTATCCTCTCGAGTTGACTCTTTTGATCTTGCTCCTTATTCCAATATTTAGAGAATTTCTCCAGTTTCTCAATGAGTCTGTATTGTTGTGTTAATTGGGCTAACTACTTGAGAGCTTCTACTTCTTCTTTGGTAAAAAAATTCTTTTATTGTTTCTCCTTTTCTTGCTCCTTCCTTATTGTTTGTTTATCTTTCTACAATAGTTCCTCATGATGTTTCTTAGTCAAAACAAATTCTTCTTCCTCCTCACTATCTTATTCTTCTGTCTCAATGGTGTAGTGTCTTCCAGTATTTGTTCCTTGTCTTGTCAGTGCCACAACTTTCTCCTTCCTTCTTCTATCTTTTTTAGTATATTTTGGCTTTCTTCTCTAGTAATACTTTTCTTCTTCTTCTTCTGTAGATTCAATTGAAGATGTGTATGTTTCCTCCCTGCTATTCTTCTGGCAAGTTCTTGCTCATTGACCCTTAGGTTCCCTTCTTATGATCCTAGCCCCTTTCTGTGTATTCAGGTTTTGTAACTCATCAATCTTAGACTATGGCAGTGCATTCTGGAAGTATTTTGGTGCTCTATCACAAGAAAATAAATCATGCTCTGTACTGCTACAAAATGAACATTGTGTTTTTCTTTCGCCCCAACATTCATTAGTAAAGTGTCCTAGCTTACCGCAATTGAAACATTTAGCATTCTCTTTCCTTCTTTAACTTCTTCCACGGCCTCAACCTCCTCTATAGCCTCCAAAATGCTATGCCATCATTATTATAGCTATTCCCATAGGATGGACTGCCAAAGTTTGAATTTTGTATTGCATTGACATTCCTCTGGTTTCTCCAATTTGGTTGCTTGTAGCCTTGATCATGAGTTTATTTCTGTTATACCCTTCACATATTATATGTTGTGTGGCTCTCCATCGATTTTGTGTTATTGTACCATGTTTCATCTTTTTCATCATCAGTATCTCTTTTCCTCTAGAAATTTTGTGAAGGACAATCTAGTGTTTCATGGTCATCCCATTCTCCACACAATCTGTAGTATATTGAATATATTCTTTTTGTTGTTGTTTTGATGTCTTCCTTCATTGCAACAACTTTCCTTTCACCTTTTATTCTAGGGAATTCATTTCTCAATTGACCTTCCCTTGTACAGTATGAGCACAAAATATTAGGCCTTTTCTTCTATGTGCTTTCCTCCTGCTTGGGAAAAATCTATTGTCTCAGCTTCAATTGCTCTAATTCCAATTTCAACTTTTCCAATTCTAGGTTTTCATTTTTCCTTGTCTATGCCAAGATTGAGACTATATCTAGCAGGCTAGTGTCACTACTTCTGCATATGTTTCAAATGTTCTCCATCTAGGGCTGATCTTATTTTAGGGCTTATTTTGGAAATGAACCATTGTATCTTTTGCTTCTTAGTCAGTGGTTCCTCCAACTTCCTAGTTCTATCATTGAATCTCTTATCAAAGTCCTTTATTGATTCTTTGTCCAACTGCATCAAATCTCTCATCTTACTAACACCTTCTGTAGGAATATCTGGAACTCCAAAACTCTCCACGAATAGTTTCATGATTTCTTTGCATTCCTTATCACTATTTGGACACGTCTTCCTATACCACTTCAATGCTTCATTCTGTAAGATGCCTATGAAGTCAAATAAATTGATTTCATCTCTTGTTACCCCCTTCTGGTTCCAAATAGACTGAAAAACAAAAATGTACTTTGTTGCTTCAGTAGTGTCCTTCTCAAAGACTAGAAACTTGATAGGAATATCCATGATTGGTCTTCTCAAAGTCTCCAGTACTTTGTGGTAGGTTTCCTTTGGTCTGCTCTTCCTATTAGGCCATCTTCTATCAACTCAGTTTCTTTCTCTTCCCTTATCTCTCTATAGTCGAATATCAAAGTACTCCTCTCCTAAAACTTATGCAAAATTACTCTAGATCTCTTCTATTATGTCTACTTCCTTGTTTTCTTGAATATTTTCCTTCTCAACTAAAATTCTCTTTACTTTATATGGCACTCGGGGTGACTCATGGTCTAGGGGTTGTGTCTCTTCATAGTGTCTCTTCAAATTAGGGTATACTCTTCTATTTGTGAATGACATCATGTCAGCATCTAGTGATGATTGAAATAGCCTCCTAAACTGCTTAGAACTCCTCTCAATGTTTACCGCATCTTCTCCTCCTCCTCTTATCTCCTTTATGCTTTGGAAAATTAGCTCCTCTATATATTCCTCATCCATCTTCAAAATTTCTGGTGTTAAGTCAGAATTTATGGCAGTTTGCGGTAGAAACTCTAATTCACCTCTTTCTTCCTTTTTCCTTCCACTTTCCTCTTCGGTATCACCCAAAATGGCACGCTCAAAAGCATCCTTCATGATGCACTCTATTTCTTCTTCTAATCTCCTTTCTTTGGAAGCACACCCAATGGTGCACTTAGTAGCATCCTCCTTGACACGCTTTGTTTCTTCTTCTTCCCTTTTGGAAACACCCTCCATGGTGCTCTCAACGAATTGTTCTTACTTTCCTTCTACGACTTCTATTAAATCCTCTTTTTTAAACTCTCTTGGTCCCTTTCCATCCTTCTACAGCAACGTTCTTGTTATTCCTGAGTTTGCTTCAATATTTCTTCTCTACTTATCTCCATTCCAGTTCTGATTTCTTCGTCGATCTCTCTTTTCTTCTGCTTCTCCCTTTTCACCATGGGTTTTCTTGATTCAATGTTCCATTAGTCCTTTTATATCCCATGGTAGCCTTGTTTGAAGAGTCACCTCATTTGAGAGGTCCTTGTAGATCCTATCCCCTTTCTACTTGCCATCCCCTTAAGTGTCTACCCCCCTCTCACAGAGGTAGAAACTTAAGGAGACCCAAATTTCTCTACAACTTGAAAATTTTCTTTGCCAATCTAGCCTCCTCTACTTTCAGGTACTCCGCACTACTCCTTTGAATATTTTTCCCCTTCAATCTTTAACTACCCTCTTGTAGGGTCCTAGCAATGGAACCAAATTTTGGTAAGAAATGAAGAGGGATACTGGTCCAGAGATCTGGTCCTCAATCAAGTCTTTGTAGTTAGTTTATACCCTAGTCAAGTAGTTATAGATTGATAGAAAAACATAAAGAATAACAGAAACATAGTATCATATACAGATCATAACCATAAGACAACATAGACTTATCCAGTACTAGTAGATCTCCATATATATAAAATAAACAATCATATATCATACATTCATCCTTCAGTAGGTCTAAGTCTCTGCCTCTTCTATCTACATACACGACTTCTATGTCATTGTCCATATAATCATACTACTGCCTATCATGCTTATCCTATCCTATATATATTGTATCTATTATATATAGTGATATGTCTTCTAGCATCTTTTGTTGGCCTGCAACCTCCACATAATGTATGCACCAGCTTCCGGTCAATTCTGCTCCATGCCCTACATCCTTCTAATAGTCATCCCCATGCTACCTTTGACAAGGGAAATTCATTCTATCCCCCATCCACATCACACCATCCATTCTATTATGAGATCCCCGTTACCTCCACCTCTTATACACATTTGTTATCCCCTTGTCCTACTTATCCAAATCTATCATATCCCTATCCACCAACCTTGCCATCCACCCAACCATCTATTTCACCATCCAATTCTCCTATTAAATGCAAACCATCCTCCTCAAACTATCTCCAAAGACTCCTAGCTAGGGATCTAGAGAAAAATTACCAAATCAAACTTGTGGAGTCATGTCACCCCACTTCTCCAAATCCATTTCAGTGTGTCATTGATGATACCATCACCCACCTAGCACCCATCAAAACTACATCATCTCCTTCATCTTTTCTATCCAAATTCCTATCCCAAATATCTCCCACTTCTCCATCCACCCAATCTAAGGAGTCTATTCAAATGTCAAAGGAAACTAAACACTTCTCCCCAAACACACCAACCACACCATCCACGCAAATTTGGCCATGTCAAGAGCCTAGTCTAAGGCATGTGGAAACTACCAACCCCCATCCTAATCAAGATCCAAGCACCCCATTTCATCCATTTTCTAATCCTATACCATCTCATATTTATCCCTTATTCTCCCCTATCACTCCTTTACCATATCTGATTGGCACTTTACCACCTCTTATCAACCCCATATGAAATCCATAATCATATCCCCTAGGTCCCGCTAGCTTGATCCATGGTGGTTCTCTCATAGGAGAGGAACAACTTCTATCTACCACCCATCCTCACCCATCTAATAATGGACTCTAGTCATGTTTCCAAAACAACAAGCATCCCATCACACATCGTATGCTCCAACACATGAACTATCATAGAAAAGTCTTAGGCCTTCATGAACAGTGAATATTAGAAACCATCCATGACAAAATCCATCCACACACACATGGCCTTGGCTACACATCCCAAGGAAAACAATCCAAAAATGTTGGTACTGCTTTCATGCCTTCCAAAATCCATTTCTCCAAGCCCAAACCCGGTGTCTCTCACCACACCTCCAAATCATATGCTGCCATGCCTCCTCCATCATCATACAAATCCAAAAAGCATGTGACCATAGCTCCATCATCTTATCCTATCCATAAATCCAACCATCCTTCCATCCCTAAATCCACTCTTCCTCTACTCCTCTCAACTCCCAATATCCCTATCCTCAAATCCCCTAATCGTTCCATCCATAAATACCACACCCCAAAATCCTTAATCAAGGTCAACAAGTGCACACATAGTTCAAACTTGAAGCTACCAAGAAACCCATGGGATTCAAAAAAAATCATTTGGGTGCCTCCACACATAAAGTACAAAATCCACAAAAGCCTAAAGATTATCATGTCGTAGGGCATCAATACACAACATCCAAGAAAAATAAAAAATTGAAAAGACTACAAAAGCCCACACCTCCCAAATAAAAAATGAAAATGGTGTGGGTCCCCAAGAAAAAAGTAATAAATCCAAGTGAGGCATCTAAATTCCATTACATCACCAAATCCTGAAAATCCCACTCCCCTAAAAATCATAAAAATCTTAAGTCCATTTGGGTCCCCAAATCAGAAATCCTACAATCCTCCATCTTGATTCCATAATCAAACATCCCCATTGCTCCCCACACCCCCTCAAAATCAAAAGTTTCAAAATATTTCATGGTGTATGCCACCCTTGGTCTTAGTTCCCCTCGACCACATGATATCCCCACATACCTCCATCCCCCCATCTTATATTCACTATCCCATGTATCTCCCCCATCAAATCCCTATAATCCTTGCTTTCACATAATTCATCCATAATCCACATCATAATCCACTATCTCCCATCCATATATAATCCACATCATAATCCACTATTCACCATCCATCCCATCAACTCCACCTCCATCTCATGTAACCATCTACCAACATCCTCGCACATAACCACATTTGACATGGTCCACATGAAACCAATATCCAAAATGGGACACTATTTCTACCTCTTATCTAAAATAATTATTGAGTCCTCATCCTCCTCCAAATCATTTTCTCCATCCATCCCATCCCATCCCATCCAAATATCAAAAAAATCCAAAAAAATAGAAAAAAACAAAAAAACAAAAAAAACAAAAAAAATCAAAATAGTAAAGATAAATAATTTGTGCAATGGCTAAAACCACTCCTTGTGATGCCTTGGGCAAGTACCATGGTGAAAACCCCTTGTGGGCATCATGTTTAATCCCCCATCCATTTGTACCCTACACTTGGGGGTAAATCTCACCTAGCCTATCACTTCCCATCCATTGTATATCCTTATCCTATCGCCCTTCCCATCTACCCCCAATCCTTCCCACTTGTGGTTTTATTAACTCTTACAGTTCACACCATCAACAAGTTACCTATCTGGTCATTCTACCTATCCATCCATCCTATCTCCTATCTCTATCCATCTATCCTATCATTATTTCATCCTCCTTCCTTGTTGGTGATCCTGATAAGGATAGGGAAAAAATATGGAAGAGAAGCCTTGGACACCTCTTGACATGAATCCATTCCCAAGCATATCCTACACACATCCATCCCCACCATCATAACACCTTGTCGTGAGTGATACATCTCTTGAGTGGGTCATCTTCTTCCTATGTGACGTAGTCCTTGGAGATTACATCCGTGTTCCCTTAATCCATCTATCCTAAATACTCTTTCTATCCATATACCCTACACCCATACTTTCCTTTTGTCCATTATAAACCATTCATTATCCCCTTATCACTAATGCTTCTTCCTATCCATTATTAACTATCCATCACCTCATCCTCATCGCTCCAGTATACATCATCAATAGACTTGGATTTCCCTTGTCATTGGCACCTATCTCAAGGATACCTACATGCAAACCAATGCAATCCCCTCCTACAAATCTAAATCTTCCAAAAATTGCAAGAACATCCTTATCAATGTGCATCTCTAGCTAAGCATCTATGCACAATCATCCAATTGCATCTGTGGTATTGTTCCCAACCTTTTTGCAAGCCTTTGATCCAATTTACATCCATCCATGATCATCAGGATATATCATTCCCAATCCTCATGTTGCTCTTATCATCAACAACACAATCCAATATCATCACTCCATCAATCTTTAGCTTTTTAGCTTGACTAGGGGCAACATTGTGTTTGTCTTTGTATCATTTTGTGCATGTGTGCTTGCTTGTGTGTGTGCATTGTCATTTTATCTTGCATCTTGTATCAACCCCTATAACCTACTTGTCACAGTAGTAGCATGGTCTTCCATATCATGGTGCTATATGGCATAGGGTTGTTTGTGACCTTATCGATTGATTTTTATGCATGGGACACATCATCACCCTATTTACTTATACCTTGGTACATAACATCTCATGTCATGTCAAATCAGATGCTTCACAATACAATATAATACAACATAATGCATTTCTATCACTCCATCCATTTTCCTCCCCTCCAATCCTTTCATCCCATCCTTTTATCCCTTCCATCCACCCTATCCTATCCTACCAATCCATGTGGTCTTTTAAATTCTACTCTCTTCTTTCTAATCTAGCCCTCTTCATTCCTTTTCAGAGCACACACGTGTTCTTCAAACCCACCCGCCCTCTCGAGGGGGCATCATCCCTATTATCATCCTTACCATCATCCCTCCTTGTCACTCTCACTTCGAGTGGTTGGGGCATAATCATCCCTAATCTTACCATCTTCTTCTATCAAACCTAGTGCTATGTTTTATCTTTCTTTGATATGATGCTACTTCACAACACCATCTCAAAGAGGGGGAAAATGTAGACACCTAAAATCAACCCCTCTTCATCTCAGCACCATTCAACCCTAATCAAGACATCATTTCTCCCCTTAATTGGATAAATCTCCATTTATTCAACTAACCATCCAAATCCCCTTCAAACTGTGATTAAACAATATTTTATTGTCAAAATCACTATTCATATGTACCTGTATCCATACCATCTCCCTAGCATAAATGATTTATTAATCATTTATCAATCCTCTTCTATACTCTTAACATTAGATAAATTTCTATTTATCTAATATCCTATCCTCATCCAAAATTAAATAATATTTTCATATTTATGTAATTCTCCTATTTTGTTCACTTTTCATTAAGTGAACTAATCCTAATTAACTACCTAATCCCTCACTTGCACATTCCTAACCCTTAATTAAATCCTAGTCAAACCCACACATCTCCCCAAGTGTACAAAGGTATGGTACTTTGTACAAGACCACATGGGCCTCTTACAAAGGCACATGGTCTTGTCTTTTGTACAAAGGATCCTTTTGTCCCTTTTCAATCTTGACCATCCCCTTCTTCCAAGAGCACTTTTCTACCCTTGATCTTTCCTTGATCCAAGGACATCCTTTATCCTCCAAAAAAATCTTGCCACTTAGAAATCTCTCATCTCTCCAAACCTCTCAATCAACCTCATCCATTTATCTCTTGAATCAATCTCATCCATCCAATCCCCATGCAAAAAACCTATAAATAGCCAATCATCCTAACCATTTTCAAGACTCCATGAGATGCAATCTTATGCTCTCCATTTGAGGATCCATCTACACATCAGAAAAATCAAGAGCACATCCACACAACAAGGTTTTTATTTGAGGTTTATTATTTTACTTAACTTGTTGCATGCATTACTTTCTTGCTCTATCTTGAGTTCATTTTGGAATTTGAGTAGAATAGGTCAATATTGTTTTGGATTATTCTATTAGGCTCATTTTCCATGGTGATATAGAGATAAAAGATAACTCCATATTCTCCACAAAATAATGGTGTTGCAGAAAGAATTAACAAGGCACTGATGGAGAAGGATAAGAGTATGCTTAGTGGTGTTGCTCTAGAACAAAGTTTTTGGGGTCAAGTTGTTTCCACTACTTGCTACTGATTAATAGATCTTCTACATCAGTTCTTGTTGATAAAACACGTATGGAAGCATGGTTAGGTCACGAGCCTTCATTGAGATGTATCTTAGAGTTTTTGGTTGCGAGACATATGCACATGTACCAAAGGAGAAGAGAAAAAAGTTGGAAAACAAGGATATGAAATGCATCTTCATTGGGTATATTATAGTTATGGTGTGAAAGGATACAAGCTTTGGGATCTTGTTGCACATAAGGTAATATATAGTAGAAGTGTGATTTTTACAGAAACTAAGCCTTCTTCTATTACATTGTATCCATAACAAAGTGAGTAGAAAGATGTGATTCAACTTCCTTCTATGCCTAAAATAGTTGAATCGAGGCCCCTAGACAGATAAGAAGTTGAGGGGATCTCATCTAGCTTTTAATCTTTAGAAGAGGAGGAAGAACCCCCAACTTAGCTTGTTTGAAGGTCTACAAGGCATAGACAACCACTTGAAAGGTATTCACCTGATGACTGGAGATGTGTTTTTTCTTTGTCATACTAAGATATATGAACTTAGATCTATAGAAGAGGCATTAGGTATGATTGATCCAGAATCTTGGAAGATTACCATGGATGAAGAAATGATAGCTTTGAAAAATAATGATACATGGAATCTAGTACCATTGCCTAATGGTGAAAAATTGTTGGTTGCAAATGGGTGTTCAAGAAAAAGACTGGTTCAGATGAAGGTATTGATAAGTTCAAAGAACCTTGGTTGCAAAAGGTTACCCTTAGGTTGAGGGTGTTGACTACAGTGAGATATTTTCTCCTATTGGTAAAATGACATCCATTAGATTCTTACTTTCTATTGTTGCTGCTTATGGTCTAGAGGTTGAGCAAATGGATGTGAAAATGGAATTCTTTCATGGTGATTTGGAGGAGGATATTTATATGACATAGCTAGATAAATACATGGTGAAAGGTAAAAGTAATTTGGTTTGCAAATTCAAGAAATATTTGTATGGGCTCAAACAGAGTCCTAAGATGTGGTACCATAAATTTGATACATATGTGTTAGTTTGGGATTTGAGTGTTCTAAATCATATCATTGTGTTTATTATAAATCTAATGGTGATAGTTTCTTGTTTATTGCATTATATTTTGATGATATGTTATTTATTGGTAAAGGGAAATGAATGATTTTAGAATTGAAGTTTCAACTTGCAACTAAATTTGAAATGAAATATGTTGGTGCAGCTAAACTCATTCTTGGGATGGAAATTAGAAGAGATAGAGTGAACAAAAAACTATGACTTGGCTAGACTAAGTGTGTCAATTTAGTTTTACAAAAGTTTAATATGTAGGATTGTAGACCATTGTGTGTTCCTCTTACAATTGGAACGAAGTTATCTACTTTATAATTTCCACCATCCCCATGAGAGATTGAATACATGAGCAGAGTGTCTTTCCAGATTGCAATTGGAATTTGATGTATGTTATGGTCTTCACTAGACCAAACATTGCCCAAGTAGTGGGCATTCTTTCCAAATATATGTCTAATCTTGGTAGAGTTCATTGGGATGCAATTAAAAGTCTTCAGATATTTGTACGGTACCTAAAAGTATTCATTGTGTTATGATTGTAATTAGATAGGAGATGAGCATTCCCTTGATATTAATGGTTATGTGGATTTAAACTAGGCAAGTGATGTTAATAGTAGAAGATCCACTAGTGCTTATGTGTTTACTTTATTTGGTGTTGCAATTAGTTGGATGAGTAAGTGACAGGGTGTGGTTGCTTTGTCCACTACTAAGGCTGAGTATATGGAAGCTACTCACACTTGTAAAGAAGTCATTTGGCTTAAGAGACTATGTTCAGATATTGGAATAAAATAAGGTGCATTGACATTTTATTATGACAGTCAGAGTGTGATCTGCCTAGCTAAGAACCCAACATTTCATGCTAGGACGAAGCACATCAATGTATAATATCATTTAATTAGTGATATGGTCGAGGATGGTAGGGTGAAGCTGGTTAAGGTAGAAACATTGATGAATGTTGCAGATTCATTATCTAAGCTTGTGAACACAAAGAAGTTCAGATGGTGTTCAGAGTCTATGGGCCTCTCGGCCCTTAGCAACTAAATCATGGTGTTGATACTCCCTTTACTCTTGCAAGGTGTTTGACAAGTGGGAGAATGTTAGGAAAGATATCTCAACCTTGCAATTACATAAAGAGTAATTTTTTGGTTATATAAACATAAAAACTCAATTTCTTGGCTATAGAGTTGGTTTTTGGCCAAAATAAAAATTTTGGATGCTCCACACTACCATCAGGGGTGCTTGGTGCATAGATCTCTTTGAGATATTCAATTTTTTTTTAAAAATGGGCCTAATCGACCTCTTGGAGCAAAAGTTATGGCCTCTAGAAGTTGGGCCTCTCATATTGGAAAATGTAAAAATGTTTTGAACATAGAAAAGAGCTATAAGGGGGAGTTACACATGCTAATGTGTGTTTTTACACATCATAAGGCATATTTGATTGGAGATAATGAAACCCTAAGAATTTGGATGCCACTTTTGGGTGCTTTCAACTCATGGTTTTCTAATTACCGTTTGATGGTTTCATGTATTGTATCTTCTGTTGGCAATATGTGTTGCCATTGACGTCAACATAGTATACATTGATGTCAACATAATAGATAGAAATGCATAGACAGACTTGTATAGAGGAAGAGATAACATGGTCAAGGCAAACCAGTCCAGAGAAGAGAAAACAGTCAAAGTATGAGGAGATGATCAGTTTTGGGTCTAGCCATAATGCAGAGGTAAACACTTATGTCATTACATGCTCCCTGCATCTACACATATATATCTCATCAATTGGGTTAGCACACTTAATGGTAAGAAGCAGAAAACTAAGGCATTCACAGTGCACATCCTAAGGCAGAGTCAACTTGATTTGGTCCACACTTCTCTGCAAAGAAAGATTTGGTCTCGCAGTTCTAAAGACAAATTTTGGTATATATTGACATGATATATCCAAGACTTTAGCTCCTCACATCTTCAGTATGAAAAGTTACAAGAGATAGTGTATCGGCCACCACATAGTCAAAATAGAGCAAAGTAGTAATGGAGAGATAATGGAATGCTCTGTATTCCTCCAGAAGAGATTTGTTTATCATGCAGTTCTAAAGAATGACTAAAATATATATGAGACATGTTATAATGAAGTTTCAAGTGGTCTGGTGGTCTGTAAAGATAGTACTTAAGTAACAGAAGCAATACAGTTTGTTCCAAAGCCTGAATACACAAGTTGAGTCCTACAGAATTTGAAACATGTGTAGATATGTCACCTAAGCATATGTGGAGATATTATATGGTCTAAGGGATATTATATGCTCTTTTATTGGTCTAAAGCAATAAAGTACCAAAAGGAAACAACTGATAAGGCCAAGGAAGAGGTAATTGCAGCATCAGACGGAATCCTAGAAGCCATATATATTTGTGTGGACATGGTCAGAGACTTAAGTGGTTTGTAGATAGAAGATATGATAGAAATATATGTTGATCGAAATAACAAAGCCTATAGACAAACACTTTTTGGAGGATTGGAGGCTATGCCATGTAATTTTGATTTGGCTAGCATGAATAAGGTATATAAATAAAATAAATAAATTATAGATTTTCAAAGGAACTCCAAAGCCCTACCTATTCATAATAAGTATGCTAAGGCTATAGATACCATTAGATATAGACTAGATTTTGTGATAAATCCTCTTCCTAAAAATTTGAATTGTGTCCTCACTGCATTTGGAGAATATAGAAGAAGGGAGCAGGAAAAAGAGAAAATTACTATCAAAGATGATGCCCCTTAGAAATCAGCTTCTAGACGTTTTTTGTCATCTCATTAGCATAACAGTGTACAACATGTCCAGCTAGAATATCTCCATCAAAAAAATGTGCTACACATGTTCATTTTGACTTGTCAACTTAGTGAAGAAATGATTTGTCTTATTAGACTTATCAATAATGGGTTATTTTGTTTTATCTGTATAAGGTTCCAAGATGTAATTTTATCTTTTTTCTAAAAGACAAAAACAAAAATGAGTTTGCAACAAACTTTTGCCACAATAATTAAATGGTTGTTGAATCAGGGCCATTGGTGTAGGATGAATCCACACCCTTCATTGTAAACTTAGTGCTCTTGCCTCTTCTACATAAAGGCAAACATTTTCTTTATTTTGTAAGCTGGAAAATATAGAAATCTTGAAACTCTATCAAAATTCTAATTAATACAACTAATTTTTTTGGTGTTGTTGGTAATTTGCATTGTGTTATTGATTTAAATTTGGTCTTCATGGTTCATTTTTCATCTTCAGTTAATTAAAGTTCAATTCCAATTTCATGAATGCTTAAGATATTCGATGGATTCCATGTTCATACCATTGGCAGCTCGCTGAGATTGTAAGTTGATGTGTATGGTTAGTATGAACAACTAATTTATTATAATTTGATTATAATAATTTGATTAGGTTGCGCCATATTTTGGATGTTTAATGAAATCTTATAGTTTGAAAATCTCAAGTTTCTTCTAAAGATTGCACTATTTTCGCAGCACTCTGATTAATCTGGTTAAGTGGAAAGTGGTTTATTATAGGACTCTATCTATCTGAATCATCTCATCAATTTTGTGGTTGTCCTTAGGAATTTATCACCTCTTTCTTCCCTCCCCATATTTTAAATTTTATTGAAAGTGAAGTAGTTTAGGAGAAGCATCATTACATTGTTGGATTTGATGAAAGTCTGTTTTTAGATTTAATATCTAAAAACTATCAAGGGTTTCTGCAAATTTTTGAAATAAGTCATCCTAAAACCCTTTGTATTTCTAGTTCCTATGTAAGGTCCTATTGTTGAAACAAAAAAATACATTGAAAACAACTGAGTTATGTCACAAGTCAAGACCTAACAGTATAAACCTTGGGGTACTCTTTTTCTAGGTAACAAGGATAAGATTCCTTTCAAGAGAGGTAAAATACTCAGTATTTTATCTAAGGTTGTTGTGTGCAAAAACACCCATCAACACTATGGAATAAACCTAGAAACACAAGAACATTCTCAAGGAGCTAAATGTCTCCTTTATATCCCTCATCCCAAATATCTCAATCCCATCATCCTTTACATACTACAGACTCATCTCCCTCTACAACACCATTTATAAAATCTTTTCAAAAGCCATAACAACCAAGATAAATAACATAATCCCCTCACTCATCTGAGGAACAAGGGGGATTTATGCCTAGTCATGAAACATTAAATGGTGTTTTGGTAACCCACAAGGTGCTACACTCCATATAAGCACACAAACTTCCAACCATAGTCATCAAAATAGATATGATGAAAACATACATCATAGTCAATTAGGATTTCTTATTACAAGTTTTTCAAAGGTTTGACTTCTCCAAGGACTAGTGCAAATGAATCCACTTCTACATTTTTGGTGTCAGATACTCTATCATGGTAAATGGAAATCCAGTAGGATTCTTAAATTCATCATAAGGTTTGAGACAAGGGGACCCCATCTCACCCTTCCTATTCATTCTCATGGTAGAGGCCTTTAGTAGAGCTATTCAAGAAAAAAATTACAAAGGCAATTAGTTGGAGTCAACATCCCAGACTTGGCCAAACCAATTACCCGTGCCCTATTCATGGATGACACTGTGATATTAAATAAGTCCACCTTATCTGAAGCTAAATCCATGTAGAAAGTAATCTCCTCCTATTGTTTCATGTTAGGGAAAAAAATCAACTTCTTCAAGTCAAAGATCTTCTTTCTGAACTCGCTTCCCTCAGTACAAAAGGAGAGTCTCTAAACTATGGATCTTTAAACTAGATTCCTTGCCATGCCAATATCTGGGCATTCTATTATTTTCTGGCTCTAGTAAGAATGGGCTTTAGCAACACATCCTATAAACAATCCAAAAGAATGGGCTCTAGTAAGAATGGGCTTTAGATTACTATCTTGGTTATACCCAAAAGATAATTTTTTTGTTTGCATAGAACTTGTCAAGTCTAGAATAAACCCTTTTCCTAGGCTTTTGGTTATCACACCATGTAAACCAAATCTACTTATTAATACTTTTTTTTCTTCTCAAGAGGATCAACAAGGTTCTGAAACCTTTTCATTCTAGCCCAAAAAAACAACTCATTACCTTTCCATAAGGCATCTTTACCATCCACTTTATCCTCTCTATGCTCAACCATGTTAATGTCACCCCATAATCCAAGGTATCTTGGGGAGATCATGAGCAATCTAGTTCCACAACACACACCTATCTCTATAATCATTAGGAGTATACATAGAATAGAGATCAAAATTAGTATCATGTTTCTCAATAATCACCCACACCACTTTGTTACAAGGAGAAGAACAATTGTCTAGAAAAAATAAAACACACTTGAACTCCACTAAAATGGTAGACTCACCTTTTCCTTTAACATGTTGAGTGGAGAAAAAATTTGAATTCCTCCAAACAAATTTCAACATAGACTCTAGTTGGAACCCCATAGACTTAGTTTCTTGCAGACATAAAAAATCCATATTAGGATTACTATTACAAAAAGATCTAGGAATATATTTTCTATCAGAAGTCTCTATACCTCTAACATTCTAGCTAGAACACTTGATAATCATTTATGAGAGGGGGGAAGCCGAAGGATTTTGGCTTTTGTACATCCTATCAAAACACTTAGATTTTCCTCGTTTCCTTTTTTGTTATTTTTTTGCCATTAGACTCTTGTTTAGTTTGCTTTCTTTTATTTTCTTCTACAACTAAAGAATTCTGTTTTGTAGGATCCATTTCCATGCCCTCACTAAATAGGGAATTAACATAGTAAAGGATGGCTTTTTTCCTTCTATAATTTTTTGTATAAACTATACATGTTTGTTCCTCCAACAGCATGGTCTTTGAATCTAGTAGCATTTGGCAGTCTTATCTATTTTGGAGTTTTCTAACTCATCCTTAAGCTTGAGGATTTCCAAGGCCATCTATTGGGCATTTGTTTTTACTTGCAATGCTTTGGGGTTAGAAATTTCCACTTCAATATTTTCCTTGCTAATACCTGACACATCAGGGATGACAATGTATTCTTCCTCAAGAAAAGGACCTCTAATGTAGGGGTCAAAATTTTTAGAATGTTTATTATCAACCAAATCTTGAAACTCTATATCAATAGGGGAATGAGATGAAGGGTATTCACCCCCTAAATCATGTTCCATTATATCTAATTTTTTGTTCACAGTAGGAAGGGATTTTTCAATCATATTACCAGTTTCTTTTTCATTTTTACCATCTCCCTCATTTTCCCCATTAATGTTTTCACTCCTCATAGGAATATGTTGGTTTTTTGGAATTTTTAGATAATATTTTCTAAGATTCCATTTTTCTACATAGAAAAAAAAACATTTAAACTTCCCAGAAGCTCAATTTCACACTTTAATGTTTAACCCTCTAATTGTATGTTTAAAATTTCAAGAACCTTAGCTTCTGAAGACAAGGAGATTAATACTCTTGTATTGAGGTGAGGGAGGGTAAATCTAGTTTCCTCCACTTGTAACACCTCACCCAGGGGCTTTAAAATTTGTGAGATAAATTTCCACAACTGAGGAGCTAAATTTTTAATCTCTACCCACCTTAGAGATAAATTAGCCAAGACTTTGTCTAGCTTGGATTTTGCAAACCAAGGGACTACTATAAACATAGACTGGTTGAGATTCTAGAATTCTTTTTTCACCACTTTGTCGTGCATATTATGAGTTTTGAATAAAATTACAAAGAGATTCTTCTAAATAATTTTACAAAAACTCACATAAATATCTATTTTTCTGCTCCAGACATTACCTAACTAGTCATCAAAAATTTCATTAAAGGAAAAAAATTAATATCCAAACAAGCAAATAAAACTGCAATGTTCTTTAATCTATTTTATTCATACTTAATATCATGAACCATATCAGGACTAGGAGAAATAGAGAGTATTTTGAGAAATGAAGACACATTATCAATGTTTCCCCCTCTAGGTTCCTATCTCTCAATGTGGACAACCCTTCCCATTCCATCTCCATTGTCATCTTCAGGCACTAAAAATACAACTAACTCTAGGATTAGTGGCTTCTTCCCATCACAAACATCCC
Source organism: Cunninghamia lanceolata (assembly GCA_027924645.1). NCBI lineage: Eukaryota > Viridiplantae > Streptophyta > Pinopsida > Cupressales > Cupressaceae > Cunninghamia > Cunninghamia lanceolata. Next base: position 523,979 of record BSBN01000506.1, read on the forward strand.
AATATGAAGCCTTCTCTATCCATTTCTATGAAATAGACTTAGCACTTTCAATACCATCTCTTATCAACTTCTCCTCAATACACTCATCAATATTCTCTCTGCCACCAACATTAACTACCTATGGTTTCATAACACATCCTACACTTTCTAATATGGGGAGAATTAATGTCCCAATACCCAACGCAAAAAATTGATGCTCACACCCACATCACATGCCACTTGTTGCAAGGTGTGTGCCCTTGGTCTCCCTATGTTGTGTAGTGTAGCACTTAGGTTCGTGACAAGGCTTAACTGCCTCCCATGGATTCATTAACTCTAGTGGTTGTATCAAGCATTAATAGGTTGATCTTTTGGTGTAATGGTAACCATCTTTGCAACAATTGGTATCAGAGCCAGGGTCACGGGTTCGAACCCCTCACTTGCACTAGGGAGGATTGTTACAACACCACCCCCACAACCAATGATGACACACTAACCAACAAACCAACAAAACTCTAAAGGAGTAATCACCAAAGATTTAGACCAAACATAATAAACACAAAGCAAAACAACAAAGGGGGAACAAAATGAACAAATTCAAAAATTTAATTTACCAGAACACAAAAACCTAGCAAAACCAACCAAAATTCCTCTACAATAATTCTAGAAAGAAGGAATCGACAAAGGTGACCAAGATTGATGATTGGTATTAATCTGAATCACCATGAGTGAGCACATGAGCATCTAAGAGCAACAATGGAGGATGACTCTTCACTTTCCTCACCTCTCTAAAATAATATATCATTGCATAAATATACTAAAATTAAAATCAACTATCCTTGGGTTATTTTTGTGGATTACAAGTCTTTTTTATAGGTTGATTTTGTAGAATTTGGGTCAATTTTATGAAATGTGGGTCTATTTTAATGAAATTGTGCATGACATAAGGTTTTTCATAATGATCCACCTTATTATCCATGACATGTGACCATTAGATATTTTCCACGATAGTTTTGTTACAACATTTATGATAGTGGTTATTTCTTTTGAAAGCATTTACTATTTAATGGTACCTTTCCAAGATAATATGCAATCATTTATTGTACCCTCTTGAGATATTGATACTTAGATAATATATCAGTGCATTTTGTTTGGCATGATATTCTTGATGCATTCTTCATGATGGCAACATTTCCTTTTGGAAGTTATTTTTCCACATGATTTTATAGTTGGTTACATAATACATATTACATTATAGTTCAATTTGGTTAAATGGTATCAACTATTGACAAGTCATATGAGCAATTCATAGTTTCAATTATCACATAGTTCAATGTCAATTATAATTGCAGTGGGATTTTAGGATAGAGCTTGTTGGTTTATACAATTATAAGAGTTAAATTCATATACAATTGCTTGACACATCCCATGACCCATTCTATTTATACCTTATCATTGTTATATCCTTACTTTTAGGTGATTTCCCATGCTCATTAATCCTTACATATTATGGGCTATGGTCTTATTGGTAGTTTTTACATGTCTATGCTTACATTCTCACATGATTATTCACTTCTTTGTCCTATTTTTCAAGGGTAACATTGGAGCATGGTCCCATCCTTTGCTACACATGCTTACATGCTGATCATTCTATATAATATTGATTGCTTATTACATAATGTGTTGGATCTATGAAACTCATGAGTCTACAGTTTTCTCATCATAATATCTCTTACATTTACTTGTCCTCCTCTCATCCAAGTTTAGTCACCATTTGTATGCAACCAATTGAAGAGAGTATATTATATTATTGATGAGATTCATGATTATGGTTCTAGTGAATCTTCATTGGTTCTACACTACAAACTCATGGTTAAAGTCAGTCAATGAATGCCCTACATAGAGCTTGTTTGGTTGTAGTGACTTGTTGGAACCCCTACACTAAGCTTGTTTTCTTACAGTTGTATATTGTAGAAATTGGAATGCAAACAAGACACTTAGAGTTTCTATTCCAATGTCTACATAACTCAAGAAATAATCGAAGTGAACAATAATCAAATTCAAAGCAAACAACGATATGAGTTACCACACAACGATGTTTATTCCGTGGTATATTGATATGTGGATTTCTTAAAATACTAAAAGCATAACCATTGTTGCAAAATGGATGGATGAATGATAAGCTCAATTAATGCAACATGCTTCAATGAATTCTCAAAGCTAGAAAGGACGATATGGATGCCAAAAGGTCAAAGTTCGGGAAGGGTTAGTGAATGAGAGGATGAGTGTATTTATAGCTTTCAAAAGAGTTTGATCAACAGTGAAGAAAATTAGATTGAATCGATGGGTGAGATACATTGAGAGATCATGAAGGAATGTGCACATGACAAGTGTACATGCAAAAAGTTTGATTTAAAGAGTTAATTGCTTTCTTGGCTAAAGATAAGATTGCTTTTCGTAAAATAGAATTGATTTTCTATTTAAATGAATTGATTGATAAAAACAAAGATTTAAAGCCAATTAAACTCAATGCATGATTTGTTTTTTGACATGCAATGGATAAAATTAAATAATAAATTATTTAATTTATGTGCATGGAATAAATTTAGAAGAAAAAGATATTATTAGAAGATGAGAAGATAAATTAGAAATTAAATAAATAAATTTATTTAATTTGTTGTGCATGATGGAGGAAAATAGGAAATAAATAAAATATTTGATTTTATTTATTTAGGAGATAAGAAAAGTCAAGTTAAATAAATTAGAATAATTTATTTAATTTTGGAAGAGTAATTAGCCAATTAAATAATTGAAATTATTTAATTGTTGTATAATAAGAGGAATTAAAGTGGTGAATTAATTAAATAATAGAAATCATTTAATTAATGTAAAATAGAAGAATAAAGTGAGAGGGGAAGATTGATTTAATAAAATAATTTGAAATTATTTAATTATTATTGGAAGGGGAAATAAATTGATGACAAGGTGAAATTAATTAAACAATTCAGGAGTTATTTAATTAATGTTGAATTAGAAGAAATTAGGGGAAATTGATGAGAAAATGATGCATATGACATGGATGATAATGTTAGTCATTTTTAGGTGTCTACAATAGTGACTTGTTGGAATCCCTACACCATCTTTTGACATTTGGAGCATGGTTATAGTGGTCCATTGAGTGATCTCACACCTCCTTTAATGATTATAGTAATAAAATTTATGCCACATGTTCATGGCTTCATGCCTCTCTTTTCATTTACTTTGCAATTGCTTTGAGATTGTAGATGTTGTTAAGCAATTATGTTAGTGCCTTTATTTAAAATTATTGATAGATGCTACTCATTGTCTTTTTTTCTTTTGCGGGTTTTGAGATGAAGCGCATAATGCTATGAAAATGTGTTGAAAAGATATGAGATATCCTTATCTGCATCCTTTTATGAGTGCTTAATTTCATGGTCATTGATCAATTGTTTACTTTTACATGCAACCTCATAGTAGTTTAAATGCAAGTCAATGTGGCAAAAAAATGTAATGGTGAAACTTAAGTACCTTGCACTTTTCCCCTTTGTTTTGGACACACTTCGACTAGGTTAGTCTTTATGAAATGACTAGCTTATATGTTGCATATTTCTACATAAAAGTCAAAAAATCACATGAGCCATGACTGATCCCAAATTCCCACCTCTCAAGAACCTTCAGATTATTTGCTTCCTACCTTGGCTCAAAACCACAACATGAAATCAACCTATTTACTTTTAAAATTGAAAATTTAAATTTTTAAATTTGGGCTAGCTCCCTCTTCATACTAGTCATTGCTTGTTGACTTGAGCATTAAAAATATTTCAAATTGTACTCTATAGCATTGTATAAAAGGATGAACCCTAATTCATTTAACATAAATGAACGCCCATCTAAAATCTAGAATTAAGAACTCTAAGTGCACTTTTACATTATCATAAAAGCATTTGCATTACATGACCATCTACATACGTAGTGACAAACAAGGATATTTTATGGTTGCTTGTTGTCTTCAATATTTAGTTCACAAGTCATTTAATCAGTCTACTTAGGAGTTTGATTGACAAGAACATCACTGCCACTTAGCAAACTCCTCAAAGGTGTTCTCAAATATTACCAGTTCTTTACAATAGTTCTAGATATGTGAAGGTAAGGCAAGTTGGTTTTCAGATTGCAAGACTTGTTAGATCAATATCACATAGTATAGGTTGATTCTACACAAAGTTTAATTTCACACCACTACAATTTTGTTCGAGATCAATTTATAGAGTTCAATTTGTTATTTGTTAAAACATTGTAGAGATAGCTCTAATATTAGAGCATCGTTTTGAATCATAAAAGTACACTTTATAGCCTAATACCACAAATCTTTCTTAAAACTAATTAGCTCAAACCTTTCTTTATCATTTAAAAAATACAATTGTCTAAATTTAATTTACTATCTCAACTCTTAATTCTAAACTTTTAATTACATTTAACTGTCCAATTAGATTTAATGACCTCGATATATGAAAAAATGTTTCTTTATTTTTCAAACTATCGACACACTCCCCAATTTCGGGTTGAATAAACACATTGAAATAAAATTTAAGCACATTAGTCGCCTATATATAGAAGACTAAAAATTATATTGACTTTGGTGATCTTGACTGGCGCCCATTCTAAAATATATGGAAATCAACATTTCTAGAACATACTAATAACTTGTATTCAATAATAATAATACGAGCCTTTTACATGAAAAAAGACAAATTGTAGCATCAAACATCTCACGCATCTTTTAATAAATATAGATGTGTGTATCATTTTTTTGGGTTGAAATTAACCCTAAAAACAATGGTAACAACAAATTAGACGTGACGAATATAAATTAGCTAAGAAGTTGTAGACATTTTTGATTGGAAAAAGATTCGAAGTGTTTCAAAGAGAATTCGTGTAATATGTTATTGGACCAAGGAATTACCTCCCCTAGACTTTTCATCGTTTAAACAAAAAATTCTTGACGACGTCCGTCCCTATGACAACTCATGCTCTCCTAGTATAAATTTTGAAATAGTCCTCAAACCATTAATGCTCCACTTGCATTAGGTAGTGTAGCTCCAAAGGGTCATCTATCATTAGTCTCCCCAATATTGTAGGTCAACAATATTAAAAAAGAAAATAACACACCCTCGCCTATATGAGAGGGATGAATGAAAGGGATAAATGATTCAATATCATAAATACTTTCTATGATGCAATGAATGTAAATAAGTTAAATATTTTTGCAAAAAATAAAGTAATAAATATATTTAGTTGATTGATGATAGAATGTGATTTGTCAATAGTGTAGGAATATTAGTGAAGATTAAATGAATGCTTTAGAATTAGTAAATACTCTATATGTTGTTTTGGGTCACTTCTATGACTATGGATTTGATCTCGCAAGTGCAAATCTGATGTCGATATACAAATATGATCTCTACAAACTTTGTGAATGTCACTTGTAGCTCACCCTAATGTCCTTGGTTTATTCTTGCATAAAAAATGGTTTTGGTATTTGATGGTTTGCAGATGGAAGGGATAACTGCTTCCCTTGTGTCAAATATGTAAGGATAGTGATTCAATGGATAGATAAATGAGAAAGGACAACACTCTCAAACATGCAAGATGCCCTAGATGATTGTGCATTGCAGATACTCTAATAAGATGCCCCTGGTCATGCATCCATGTAGTAAAAATATTAGCTCTAGTATGTGATAATCAAATGTCATATAATGAACTAGGTTAGCCCTTTAAATACAACACCTTGAGGATAAAATGAAATGCCTTTGTACCTTGATTTGGCTCACAATGGTCATAAGAAATGGTGAAGTTGGCTCCAAATTGAAACTTGAATTCTAAAAGTTAAGAGATCATTTTCATGAGTGCAAAAGTGATCTAGATCACTTCAATGACTACAAATCTAACTCGGAGTAGAAATAGGGTAAACAAATAATCATGACTGGTCTCTAGGAATAAGTGTAGATAGGAACAAATAATGGTTGGGTAATGTGCCCACTCTTAGCTAAAAATGTGACATTTGTATGGTTGTACTTGCATAAAGGTCACTCTAATCAAAGTGGACCTAATACATGTTGGGATAAGGTGCCATTAACCTTGTAAATCATAATATTGCATTTATTCCATTTTATTTATTGTAATTTGTAATTATCCATAAGGGAATGAGGTAGTTTCACTGGCAGTGGTAATTTTGGAGTCACCGGAGGTAATTATGGAGTGACATTTATGGTTGGCAACTGTAAAAATCATGAGTAAATGAGTGTAGGCGCCACCTTGGGAGAATCTGCTATTTTTAACATGTATGACATACGTCATAATGTTTGGTGGGTGCATGTAAAGATTCTATGACAGCTGTAAGTTGTCATAAGATTCTCTAACACTGTGACACATATGACAGATATTTATTAGTTGTAAGTTGTTATGTTTAGCCCAAGGTGCCCATCTTAGGAAGATACTCTTTGGAGGAATCTATGATGGTTATGACACGTCATAAGATGCTACAAGAGACCAGATTTAGTCTTGGGCGTCCAACTTTGCATGGCCGACTTTAGACAAGTGGCAGGGGCTTGTAAGGAGACATTCAATGCTTGCATGTTGGAAATTCTCTAGAGAGAGAAAGTGGATGCCTAGATTGGTGTGAGAGCACTTCTATAAGTATTTTGCCATGTATTTTTTGTAGTATACATATTTACAGGTACTCAGGTGTTGCAGGAATGTTGTCAGATTGAAGGTTGGTGGGGAGAGTTGCATAGTTGATGTATTGTATCACTTTTACAGATTAATACAAACTTATGCCTCTTTCCTAGTGGAGCTTTTTACCCGAAAGGGTTTTCTCCACGTAAACATTGTCCCATTGGGTGATCAGTTTTCTATTTGTGGCTTCTGTGTTGCATATTTTATATTTTGTTTGCAATCTCCATTCTTTAATACACTATTAAAGATCATTAAACATATTTGAATCAGATTTATGTTGACTAGTCGAGTCTTCATTTCTAACATTTGGTATCAGAGCCTAGCCAACTTTGACTCTTGGGTGGTAGTGTGAAGGTTGTGTAACTGCAGTGGGAGATTTGGTTGTATTTGTTTTGTAGATCTTGAGTTGATATTATGGTTGCATCCACCATTGCATCAACCTCTCGATTGGACATTGAGAAGTTCAACAGAATGGGGTATGAGTTATGGAAGCTGAAAATGGAGGATTTGCTAGAAGAAAGAAACCAGTGGTTGGCTATTCAAAAAGAGAAGAAACATGACGATGTCTCTCAAGATGAGTGGGATAGATTGGATAAGAGGGCACGAAGAACTATCCATTTGTGTCTTGTAGATTTTGTCCTATTGAATGTCGCAAAGGAAGAGATTGCACATAGCTTGTGGAAACATTTGGGTGAGATCTACCAAGCCAAGAGTATGGTAAATAAACTTTACTTGAAGTGTAAACTTTTTTCTATAAAAAATGAAAGAGGGTGATTCGGTTGCAGAGCATTTAAATTCATTAATTTGTTGTTGAGTCAACTAGCATATATAGATATTGAAGTTAATGAGGAAGATAAATGTATCTTACTTCTTTGTTCTTTACCTGAGTCTTGGGAGAATGTTATCCTTGCTATCATTGCTAACCTCGTAGATCCGAAGTGAAAGGAAGCAAGGTATGTGGAAATCTCTTCCTACACTAATCTAATGAGGGGAGGAGAGTGCAAATTCATTTTAACCTTTACAATTACAGAATATTTAATACAACAATAGAGATATTGCAGCAATGTACCACATAAGAATGTAAGACAAAAGAGAGAGAGACAAGATATAACGTGGGGAAAACCCTTTCGGGTAAAAAACCCCACTCCAAAACCTGCACAATGTATTATCAAAACAACAATGTTTACAACACACTTGCAATGCAAGTCTTCTCAGGAGTCTTCGACACTCGTATCTGGAGACAAACTGGCAGCATAACAACACTTGTTAATCACCTCTTACATCTCCTCTCCAAGAACCTGTATATAAAGAGAAGTAGTACGAATGGAGGTAGCTTCTAGAGCAAGTCACACAAGGAACTCGTCCAAATCCATGTGGCCCAATTTCCAAGCCATAAAACATGCGTATTACACTTGTAAGTGATTCTCTTTCATCCCTTACAACCCCCCAATTTGGGCACCCCAAATTTACCCAATTAAGGTATGACAGATGCTCTTACAATATCATAAAATTTGTCATATATGACAACTCTTACAGTTGTAAGAGAATCTGTCATAACTATCTATTAATAGTAGATTCTCTTACAACCTTGTCATAGTCAAACTTGGGTGCCTACTTCCCCATGCAAGATGCTTTCGAACACTTGTCTCCACCTATCATATAATCTTCCATTTCTGGCCCTTACATGTCATAGATTCTGTCATAGCTCTTACATGTCATAAACCTTTTACAACACCTAAAAGATGCCAACACATGGAAAAACTCTTCTACCATAAGGTGGAACACCTATCTCCTCATATGAGGACAAAAATACATGTGGTCACCTTCCATGTAGGATGACACATCACCATGCCAACTCCCACAAAGTGACGAAATAGGATTTGCATCCAAATTACAATAATAGGCAAAAAAATAAATACAATTAAATAATAAATGCTAGAAACTTGCAAAGGTTGAGACACCTTAATTCCCAACATTCTCCCACTTGTCAAACACCTTTCAAGAGCCAATGGAAATAATAAGGTTTAACTTCTATAGGCCGAGAGGCCCATAGACTCCAAACACCATCTGAACTTCTCTGTGCCTACTGGTTTCATTAATGCATATGTAACATCACAATCTGACTGTCACAACAGATAGTAAACTATATTGCACCAACACCAATATCTGAACACAATATCTTAAGCCAAATGGCTTCCTTGCAAGCATGAGTAGCTGCCAAATACTCAGCTCAACTAAACTCCACTATGCTCACTAGCTTTATATAAGCACTTGTAACATCCTCCAAGTGATCACCAACATGACAAAAAGATGAGAATGCCAAAAATATGATGAAACACTAAATGCCAAATAGACACACCAATGTACCCAACTTCAAACCCGTTAACAGAACATAACTTTGAAGTCCAAACATCTTCAAAACAAGATCAAGTATGTAAGCTCCAAAATAGTTAGAACAACAACCACATCTAGTTGTTTACATCCAACTAAATAACCACCATTGATAGAACTTTTACACATGACATATTCAGCCCATACTGTAATTCTCATCCCTGTCTAATCCACTGTCCTGCACAAAGTTACTGTCTCCCATGATAAAAAACATACCAATAACCATTGATGTGTAAAAAATCTAAAGACCTTTGATACTACAGTCCAATGAAAAACCATCTACTAAAGATATACATACATCCTAGGAATCAAACTGCATCAACAATGCCAACCAAAGTAACTCAAAGTCTACCAATTAGCACTTACATAAAAGTGGCTTATAATCAAAACATATAATACAAAGAACAATTACAATGATCTGCAAACTACAACCAACTACTGCAAAATAGACCATACTTCCACAAACAATTTTCTTCTCACTCTCTCACCTTTGATCTCCTCCACTTCTCCCAAGTCCACATCTAAAAGAACACATACCGTTGCCAAAAAATAATAAAGTACAACAATAGTAGATGACCACAAACCCAGTGATCATACTAGATGAATGAGAACCTCTAGGAAGAAATATGAGACCATAAAGAGAAACTACAAACCATATCATGTCCTTCCAACACCACCAAGTGCTAAGCTGTGTCAAGTATGATCTCCTTTACAAAACCCCAACTAAAAAGCCTTAACAACACCCAACCATTCAATCTCATAAGATCAATTAAACATCATCATGGATGTAAGCCTCTCTAATCAAGTTAGATCAAACTCATAATCATTCCATGACAAGGAATAAGCCCAATCACATCTCCTAAACTGCTCATAAATGAACATCATGGATCAAACCATACGAATCAAGAAGACAACCATGCTAACATCCCTCAAATGAAACCTCCAGAACTAATAACTGTAGCTCAAGATTCATATCCATGAGAAATCAAAGCATAAAACAAATGAATCTGAAATAACCTGGGCAATACCTATCAGAACATTTTCTGTCAAGTGAACTGAGAGTGGGGAATGAGACTGATCCATTGAGATACACCGAGTCTCATATACTTTCTCCAAGAACAATCTCCTCTCAGGTTCAAATATGAACTCATGTCCATAACAAGTGAAGGCTCCTCGGTCTTTCTACTAAAAAATTTCACCATTCCAACACATGATCCCTTCAACAAGAGGTCTCAAGCCTCACCTCAAATCTCTCTAGTATCCATGAGCATCCATCAACCAATACATGCCAACTTCAAATTCATCCTACAAAATCATGAAGCTTCAAGCAAATGATTAATACTCAAAACCAAAGAAAACAAACAAGATCACTATCAAAACTCCCACTGCACATCTGCATGATCAAGAAGCTCATCATGACATCATGATCTAACCATCTCCTCATAAGAAGATCATATACAACAAAGCGTACAATGATGTATACATCCTATCTGAAGAGAACATGTATCATGCCAAAACTTTAAGCTAGCATCAAGAGTAAACCATGACACAATACAACATCTCTAAACAAAGGATAAACATGTCATACTGACAAATCATAAACCCGACACCTCAATCAAGATGTCAACATCTCCAAACATATGAAGATAACCATTTCCTGAAAACAAAACTAAAAATGTCAAAGAACTCTCAAAACCAAGAGCTCCTCCATGACACCAATATCCACTACAAAAGATCATCCATCACTTATGATGAATCCAACATCACTGCCAAAGCTCCCACTGAAACTGTGATATCGAGATTATCAAGGCATCATGATAACCATCCTCTCAATGAAGATCGTCCATGGCTCTAACACAATCAAATAATTGTCCTGTGTAATGTCAGCAACACAAAAGAATAAAGTAGAACCAAGATCTCCAAGTCAAGAAGATAAAACCATCATTATCAAAAGCTTACACTAAACTGTGTAACCAAGCTATCCATGACATCGAGATAAACATGCTATAAGTCCCAATAACTGACTATCCATGCACTCAAATTATCCATCATCTTATCCTAAAGCAACATACCAAATACACAAATGACCACAGACAAGGCCAACTAACAAAGTCTGCATAAACATTGAATCAATCTTGTGGATATAGACAGTCCACATCCGAGTCATCCCACTGCAATCAAATAGGTGATCAGCCCACAAAACTGCATAACTCGTAGATCCCAAACATGAAACATGCAAACTGAGATACCAAAGAAGACAATTTGTAGACTTCAAGACTCAACCATCAAATCAATTCTAGATTCAATTTTCCAACAAGTCCACAAAAAAGTGATCATAGTCAAGGAACTAATCAAGCATATGCTATAGAAATGATGAGTGATAAATCACATACCAACATCTCCACACTAAGAAAGATACAAACCTCCTCACATTGTGCATGAAGCATACATACAAATCTACAACTATCTTACATCCAGAAACACTCTCAAGGAATCATAATCTAAAAAATAGTTTGTCTACAGATTTATAAAACCACAAGTTTTGATTAACCATGTAAAACCTGTAAAACCACCATGTCACTAACATACATGCAAATCCATATCCACTTATCATATGAAAACACATAGGTCTAAAAATCACCAATATAGTTAAACCAAAATAATGGAATAACATAGATAAGCATAACCATAGATTTTTGAAACGCAACATCTACAAAACCCTCAGATCAAATCAATATGAAACTGAGACATGTGAGTACAACCAACTAAATGAAATAGAGGTCCAGGAACTTCAGGCCCACTTGTAGGCCAAATCCACAACCATCACCATGTACAAGCATATGGAGAAGCTAGGTTGTTCCAGAAGCTTTTTAGATCATTCAATGATCAGCTCCACAACCTACATGCATTCAAGGTTAACAAGATAATGTCTTTCAATGCTAAGCAATAAAACCAAGCACCCAACATAAGCACATCAAACCATAGTCATAACAACCCAAGTTTCTCCATGTGATTAGGGAGTCAAGAACAAACACCCAACATGAATACTTTGCTGCAAATGACCATAGAATGATAGAACATAACCACCAAGCATGAGGGTTATTGCATACTATCAAACAGGAGCTCCAGATCAATAACATACTAATTGTAACCACATGATCAACTCTACAACACTCCATCTTAAGTTTCCATAACTCAAAGTCTGTGTCGTTAAACATCCCCATCTCTATTCTTCCAGATGTGCCTACCATCTCATTCCTGCAACAAGATTTTAGAGTACTCTGTATGGACTCCCACTCAACTTAAGATTAGTACACAAAACCCCTATCCAACAACTAGGACCAAAGAGAATAGCTCTGATACCAACTGAAAGGAAGCAAGGAATGCGGAAATTGCTTCCTACACTAATCTAATGAGGGGAGGAGAGTGCAAATTCATTTTAACCTTTACAATTACAGAATGTTTAATAGAACAACATAGATATTGCAGCAATGCACCACATAAGAATGTAAGACAGAAGAGAGAGAGACAAGATATAACGTGGGGAAAACCCTTTCGAGTAAAAAACCCCACACTCCAAAACCTGCACAATGTATTATCAAAACAACAATATTTACAACACACTTGCAATGCAAGTCTTCTCAGGAGTCTTCGACACTTGTATATGGAGACAAACTGGTAGCATAACAACACCTGTTAATCACCTCTTACATCTCCTCTCCAAGCACCTATATATAAAGAGAAGTAGTATGAATGGAGGTAGCTTCTAGAGCAAGTCACACAAGGAACTCGTCCAAATCCATGTGGCCCAATTTCCAAGCCATAAAACATGTGTATGACACTTGTAAGTGATTCTCTTTCATCCCTTACAACCCCCCAATTTGGGCACCCCAAATTTACCCAATTAAGGTATGACAGATGCTCTTACAATGTCATAAAATCCGTCATATATGACAACTCTTATAGTTGTAAGAGAATCTGTCATAACTGTCTATTAATAGTAGATTCTCTTACAACCTTGTCATAGTCAAACTTGGGTGCCTACTTCCCCATGCAAGATGCTTTTGGACACTTGTCTTCACCTGTCATATAATCTTCCATTTTTGGCCCTTACATGTCATAGATTCTGTCATAGCTCTTACGCGTCATAAACCTCTTACAACACCCAAAAGATGCCGACACTTGGCAAAAATCTTCTACCATAAGGTGGAACGCCTATCTCCTCATATGAGGACAAAAATACATGTGGTCACCTTCCATGTAAGATGACACATCACCATGCCAACTCCCACAAAGTGACGAAATAGGATTTGCATCCAAATTACAATAATAGGCAAAAAATAAATACAATTAAATAATAAATGCTAGAAACTTGCAAAGGTTGAGACACCTTAATTCCCAACACAAAGTTGGATGGTCTTGTTGTAGTTTTACTGGGACATGAATTGAGAAAGAAGAGTTCAGATAGTTTAGGGGATGCTCTCAGTGTTAGGGGAAGGTCTAAGGAAAGAGGACCAAAAGGAGATCAGAAAGGAGCTAAGGACAAGTCTAAGGGCCAATCTATGAGTCATTGGAAGAAGAATAGAGTTAAGTGTTGGGACTGTAGTAAAAGGAGGCATGTGGATAAGGAGTGCAGAAACCCAAAGAAACAGTGGGAGAGTGCTTATGATAAGTCCTTGAATGTAGGTGAAGATGTTTTACTTTCTACATGTAATGTTGTTTCTAATGATCACTGGTTGGTTGACATAGGATGCTTGTTTCATATGACCTCGCATAAGGAATGGTTTTCCACATACGAATAGTATGATGGAGGTAAAGTGTACCTTGGGGACAACTCTACATATCCGATAGTTGGGAAAGGCAAGGTATTGTTGTGTTTCAATGATGGGAGGATTAAAACCCTCCTTGGTGTTTTGCATGCTCCTAGATTAGCTAGAAATCTGATTTCAGTTTTGAATTTGAATGATTTTGGAATGCATGTAACATTTGATTATAGCATGGTTGTAGATTGGTGAGAGGAAACTTGGTGGTAGTGAAGGGGAACCTTGTTTAGGCTAGATGCCACTATAGTTTGTAATTCCTCTTATGTTTCTGAGGCTTCTGAAAACACTTGTATGTTGTGGCACTATAGATTGGGCCACACAAGTAATAATGTTTGGAAAACTATTAATAATAAAGATTTGTTGGATGGTTTCTCCTATTCTGATGAGCACTTTGATTTTTTTGAGCATTATGTGTTTGGTAAACAAAACAGAAAATTATTTCCTTTAGGAAGCAATAGAGCAAAAGATAAGTTAGAGATTATTCATACAGATGTGTTTGGACCTATGGATAATGACACTATCAAAAAATCTCGTTATTTTGTCACCTTCATTGATAATGTATCCATATTTACTTGGATTTATTTTATGAAACACAAATATGAAGTTTTCACTAAGTTTAAGGATTTTAAAGTCTTAGTTGAAAACCAATCGGGATTAAAGATAAAAATATTAAGATCTGACAATGGGGGGAAATATTGCTCTAAGGAATTTGATGAGTTTTGCAAGCATGTAGATATAATCTGACAAAAGCCAACTCTGTATACACCACAACAGAATGGTGTTGCAGAAAGGATGAACTGAACAATCATGGAAAGAGCCAGAAGTATATTGAGTGATTCACAGTTGGATAAATGCTTTTGGGAAGAGGTTGTGTGTACTGCTTGCTACTTGATTAACAAATCTCCTTGTAAGGTTCTTTATTCGACACCTTATGAAGTGTGATAGGTAAGAAAACTTCTATTTCATGTTTAAGGGGTTTTGGCTATGAGGCTTTTGTTCATGTGCCTAAGGAAAAGTGATCTAAGTTGGATCCAAAAGATGAAAAGTGTACTTTCATTGGATATGGTGAAATGTAAAAGTTTATAAGCTTTGGAATCCACTAACCTATAAGATTATCTATCCTAGAGATGTTATTTTTAGGGAACTTAGAGCTATTTCTGAACCTAAGTAGCCAAAAGAGAAAGAAAAGGTGAAGAGAGCAAACTTTGATTTAGAGTAGGAAGATGCACCTTAGGAAGAACACAATGATTTAGATTAGAGGGTGAAGAAGAAGAAGAAGATTTGAGTATTTTTTATGAAGAAAAATCTTTTGTTACAAAGGAAGTTGGTATAGATGAGCATCTAGAAGAACAAGTAGAGTCTCTTACTCTAGCCTTGAGGAGATCCACAAGACAATGGAACCCTATTGATAGGTATAGCCCACTAGATTTCCATTGTGTATTTGCTTTATTGAGTACTGACGATGAGCCTAGATCCTATAGGAAATCTATTCATGCAGATGATAGTGAGTCTTGGAAGTTAGCCATGTAGGAGGAAATGATGGCTTTAGACTCTTGTAACAATTGGGATCTTATTCATTTTCCCAAAGAAAGAAAGGCCATAGGTTGCAAGTGGGTCTTCAAGAAGAAGTTTGGAGCAGATGATTCATTGGAAAAGTACAAGGATAGATTGGTAGCCAAGGGCTACTCCTAAAGAAAGGGAGTTGATTTCAGTGAAATTTTCTCTCTTGTTGCTAAGTTAACTTCTATTAGATTTCTTTTATCCATTATTGCATCTTTTGATTGGGAGATTGAGCAAATGGATGTTAAGACTGCGTTCTTGCATGGAGATCTTAAGGAGGAAATTTATATCCAACAGCCTATAGGTTTTGAGGTAAAAGGGAAAGAACATTAGGTTTGTAGATTAAAGAAGTCTCTCTATGGTTTGAAATAGTCCCTCAGAATGTGGTATCAAAAGTTTGATTCATTTGTATTGAAATTGGGTTTTTTTAGGAGCAAGGAGGATCATTGTGTTTAAATTCATTGTACTGATGATTCTATACTGATCATTGCATTGTATGTTCATGACATGTTATTTTTCAGCAATACTAAGGGTATGATTAGTGAGAGTAAAGCCCAACTTTCAGGCACATTTGATATGAATGATCTTCGAGCTTCCAGGTATATTCTGGGTATGGAGATCAAGAGGGATAGAGGCAACATAAAGCTTTGGTTGTCACAAAGTAAGTATGCTAATACCATTTTGCAGAGGTTTAGTTTACAAGACTGTAACCCAGTTAGAGTTCCTTTACCCATTGGCACTAAGCTTTCAGTAGATATGTGTCCAAAGAATGAGGATGATTTTGAGGATATGTCTAATGTGCCATATGCTAGTGTTGTAGGGAGTTTGATGTATGCAATGGTTTGCACTAGGCCAGATATTTCCCAAGCAGCGGGATTTTTGAGAAGATTTATGTTTAACCCTAGTAGATAGCATTGGAATTATGCAAAGAGGGTGCTTAAATATCTTGCAGGTACTCCTAATTATTGTTTGGTCTATTTTGGTACTGATAGTGCTAATAAAACTTTGGACATATAGGGATTTGTTGATGCAGATTGGGCAAGTGACTTGGATAGTTGAAGGTCCACTAGTGGTTATGTGTTTACTCTATTTGGAGGAGCAGTGAGTTGGATGAGTAAGAGGCATCCCACAATTGCTTTGTCCACCACCAAAGTAGAGTATATGGATGCTACTCATGTCTCTAAGGAGGTAGTTTGGTTAAGAAGACTGTGTATATGTATTGGTTTTGATTGCAGGGTCATTCAGATTAGTTGTGATACCCAGAGTGCTATATGTTTGGCCAAGAACCCTGTGTATCATGCTCGGACTAAGCATGTTGATGTTCAGTATCACTTTGTTCAAGAATTGGTTGCAAGTGGATAGATTGAGCTGAAGAAGATAGACACTCAGGAGAATGTTACAGATCATTGACCAAACCTATGAGTACAGAGAAATTTGTGTGGTGCAGAGAGGCCATGGTACTTCTTTCTAGTGCATGATTATTTTCATTTGTTTTCCTATGGGTTGATTTATAATGTATAATGTCAAGTGGGAGAATGTTGGGATAAGGTGCCATTAACCTTGTAAATCCCAATATTGTATTTATTCCATTTTATTTATTGTAATTTGTAACTACCCATAAGGGAATGAGGTAGTTTCATCGACAGTGATAATTTTGGAGTCACCAGAGGTAATTATGGAGTGACATTTACGGTTGGCAAAGTAAAAATCATGAATAAATGAGTGTAGGTTCCACCTTAAGAGAATCTTCTCTTTTTAACATGTATGACACATGTCATAATGTTTGGTGGGTGCATGTAAAGAATTTATGACGGCTGTAAGTTGTCATAAGATTCTATGACACTATGGCACATATGATGGATATTTATTAGTTGTAAGTTGCTATGTTTAGCCTAGGGCACCCATCTTGGGAAGATACTCTTTGGAGGAATCTATGATGGTTATGACGCATCATAAGATGCTGTAAGAGACCAGATTTAGTCTTGGGTGCCTAACTTTACATGGTCGACTTTGGACAAGTGGAAGGAGCTTGTAAGGAGACATTCAATTCTTGCATGTTGAAGATTCTCTAGAGAGAGAAAGTGGATGCCTAGATTGGTGTGAGAGCACTTCTATAAGTTTTTTTCCATGTATTTGTTGTAGTATATAGATTTACAGGTACTCAGGTGCTACAAGAATGTTGTTGGATTGAAGACTGGTGAAGAGAGTTGTGTAGTTGATGTATTGTATCACTTTTGTAGATTAATACAAACTTGTGCCTCTTTCCTGGTGGAGTTCTTACCCAAAAGGGTTTTCTCCACATAAAAATTGTCTCATTATGTGATCAATTTTCAATTTGTGGCTTCTGTGTTGCATATTTTATATTTTATTTGCAATCTCCATTCTCTAATACACTGTTAAAGATCATTAAACTTATTTGAATCAGATTTTTGTTGAGTAGTTGAGTCTTCATTTCTAACAAAACATAAAAGAAAAGAACATGGGTATGTAATTTTCACCGATTATATTTTTCTTCTACTTTGATATGAATGTGAACTACAATGAGGATGCATGTCAAAGTAAATACAAGACACCAACATGAAATTAAATGCATAAACACTCATAAAAAGATATTACTATGGAAGAAGATTTTGGCTCAACACTTATTCTCTTGAAATGAGTGCTCCATCTTTGAAACCTACAAAATAAAGATGAAAACAATAAATAACATGATATAGGCATTTAAAGTATGATGTCCATAATCAAAAGAAGAAGAAAATAAAAGAGATTGTGATAGAGACACCAGCCTTGAATTAGTGAGGTGGATAGGTAGTGTTGATGTGTGTTTTAGCACACAACTTTGATAAAATACTAAGTACCTTATCCCTCTCAAAAGGAATGAAGTCCCAAAGAATGGAAAATGATTACCCTAAGGTCTCTCCTAGCTAGGTCTTGGACTTACAAGATAACTTAGTGTTTGATGTTATTTTTCTTTTTACACACAAAGGGACTTACATAATTGTTAACTGGAACCTAAATATAGGGTTTGATCTGAAAAATAAGAAATTCTTAGTTTACCTACAAACACTAGAATGGTTTCAGGATCTTAGATCTGAATACAAATTGTAACTAGAAACAATGTTCTTTCAGCTAATTTTTAATGCTTTGGTCATGTTGATCCTAAAATTTATCCTATTCTAATCACTTGGATACAAAAAATTTAAAAGATGGGTGGGAAAGGGATAGTGCTTTGAAAATCCCTAACTATGAACTTCTATAATTTATGGCATGAAGCATGAATAGATAGATATTAAATAAACCAATCTTTGCTTAACCAAATGTATCACAACAATACAAAGATAGTGTGATCTTCAATAGAAAAAAAATATTTTTTAGATTATGAAATAATCTCATCAAACACCCAAAATTAGTGCAACCTAATAAGATATCTCAAATTGAACATATAATTGAAAGTGTTTAGGTTAAATACACAAAGCAACTTACAATTAGCAAGTCACCAGTAGTATGAACTTAGGAGATCCATCAAATACTCATAATCATTCATTCATAAACTATAGAAAATTCTTCTAAATGATAAGAAACTATGACACAATTTTTTTTATTAATAACAAAAGCTCAACAAATATCAACAATCTCCAACCATGAAGTAATAGAAAGCCATGAAGCAAGTTGTTTGTATTAATTTCAAAAGTATGAAAAGTATCAACAATTCCATATCCTTGTACAAATAAAAGTGATTGTCTTTTACAGAGGAGGCAAGTGCACTTAGTTTCTAAATGAATGGCTAGGATTCATCCCTCACCAATAGCTCAAATTAAATTACAATTAATTATTTGAGGCCAAATGCATCTTGATCATCTGTTTACAACAAACTCATATCCAATGCTTTATAATTTTTTACAAATTTTAAAGTCCCAAAACATGTCGGCCTCTTAGACAATATTTCTCCTTTTTTACAAAAGATAAAATAGACCTCCCAAAGATAGGTCAGCCAATCATCAACTAATAATAAAATAGAAAAGGAAATGACACGAAGCTCTAAGTGGGAAACCCAATTTAGAAGTCAAACTTAAAATAATTGGTTCACTCTAGTAATGTGAATAGGTTTAAGGATCAATATTCTCTTAGTCTGATATATCATCCTCTATGGTGATCCAGTCCTTTACTTGCTCTTGTCTTCTATAATCCATTAAGGCATTGAGGGTAGGATTAAGAGCATCACTATTTAGTTCATCAACAAATTTGAATCTAAACCTTTGTGAACCATATGTGTTGAAGAACATATTGTATGAGGCCTTTCTTCTGCATGTTTCTTTCAAAAATGCTCTGATTCAGCACTTCAAATCCAATAACTTGTTCATATGTGCAACACTGAATGAATACAAAGATTCTTGCAATCCAAACATTAGGATTTACTTTAGTTGGCCTTCAAAGTAAAAAACATGTGGCTCTGCAGTTGAATCTAGGAATAACCGGGTTAGTTCATGCATCACAACAAAAATGTCACCTTAAATATTTAATATGTTAGTTTTCAAATGATCCATTTCTACAAGATATTTGTCCACAATCTCTTTCCTAAATTATAGCAGTTCTTCCCAAATGCATGGCAACCTGAGATTTTTTGTCAAGGATCTTCTCTTAATCAACACTATTGTCTCCAATTTGCACATCATATCCACCCTTGGAAGGATTTGAGATTGATTTTCCAAATCTGATTTGCACTCATCTTTTAGGGATTCTATCTTCCCTTTTAGCATGTTGAAATCATTCAAAGCTTTGACAACCTCCTCATTCACCTGACAACCTTCATCATAGATTTCCTCTATCTAGTTCTTAGTTGTTCTTGCAACGTGTTTCATTTTCCCTAGTTTTGTGGATTCTTGTTGTGAAAGAATAATGGGAGGAGTTATTATGCCATCTTTCCAGAGAGGAGATGCTAGATGCTTGATATATGTCTACAATTCAACAACTTTCTCCTTTAACTCCCTTTTAGTTTTCTCATATTTGTTCATTCTGGAGATATTTGAAGAAACTATAGTTTGAACATATTGAATTTCTTGACTTTTGGTAGACTACCTAAGGTTGACAATGGTTGTTTGATAATTTATTTCTTGGAGCTCTCTACCATCCTTGTCTACTATGGGAGTTTCAATTTGGGAAATCCTAGATTCAGAGGCATCCTTTGTTATTGAAGATAACATTCTAGGTTTATTTTTCCCTTTTGGAATGTCTATCCTTGACATGACACTGGAGAAATCTAAGGATACAGGTTTTATTATTGGTTGTCTATTTTAAATTTTCACATTCAACCATTGTGGGACCAAAGAATCATCACTCATTGTCTCCACCATTTGTTGTTGTTATGGAGCTTGTTGCTGCACTTGTGAGATCATTTATTGGTTGTTGGGAAATGTCTTCCATCTTCCCATCATTGGACTTATTTTCTCCATATTCAACTAGAATTTGTGTATTATCTTTATTTGAGTCTCCTACAGGAATAACATCGACAACAACTATTTGTGCATCACTTGTCATGTCAACTTGTTGCTTAGTATTTGGAACTTGGTCCTTATTCAATTGTCCATCCTCCTGATTACCTTGGAGATCTATCCTTATTTTTTTCCAAATAAATTACTTTTTCATGTATGGGGACTGAAGATGAAGCCTTTTGTTGAGGTACATCCTTAGAAACTTCTTTAGGGATTATCTCCTAAACTACTTGTTGAGTGACTTCAACCTGTTTGGCCTATATTGATGTTTGTTGATGTTAGTGTGAGAATGTGCTTTAGTTAACTAGTTTACTTTTACCTAGTTGACCTATTCACATTTCACTTAAGTTCACTTAAAGACCATTTAGATTTGTGTCTCACCACATATGAACTTTACACATGTCCTCACACTTGTCCTAAGTGTTCCAACATGTGTCACACTCCTCAGAGGGTTACTAGTTTACTCCTATCTTCTTTCTATCTCCTTGTCCTACATATACAAGGAGCTCATTGTACTATTTTATTCACTTTTACATAATTTATTTTGGCTTTAATGTGCTCATATTCATGTGTGGAAGATCTTGGCTTTTTGTATTCATCTATTGGTTGCTCCAAAATGGTATTAGAGCCATGAATTGCAAATCCATTCCCTCCTTTTAGTGAATCCCACAATTATGTTGCAATATGTGTTGTCACTGATGTCAACTCAATATGTGTCAACTTCAGGTCAAGCTTTTATAGAACTTTTGTATAGAGGTTGAATAGGCTAAGGTGGATAGTGGAAGATTTGAGAGAGATGGTTTGACACAAGATTAACATGTTTGACATAATAGAAGATTTGAGAGAGACAGTTTGACTCAGTTAGAATGTTTAAGGCAGGTCAGTTCGGAAGACCTAGCAGATGGAGAGAAGTTGCCTAAGTATGAAGAAGAATGGTGATTAGCCTGATGTCTAAGTGTGATGTGGAGGTGAGTACACTTGTTCTAATATGTTTCCTATATGTCTACATTGATATCCTACCAGTTTGGTGTACCACACTTAGAGACAAGTTACAGAAGTTTTGCTAAGGCATTTTTTAGTGTATATCCTAAGGTAGAGTCATAGTGTTTTGGTCCGCAATCCACCGCAGAGCAAGATTTGGTCTTGAGGTTCAAAAGATAAGTTGATCTAGATATGAAGGAGTTATATCCATGATTTTAGGTCATTACACCTTCAGCAGTGAAAATTATGAGTGACAGAGTTATGGTTAGTGCTCTGACAGAGTAAAGCAATGATGAAGACTTGTTGGAATGCTTTGCATTCCTCCAGAAGTAAATATTTGTTCATGCATTTTTGAGAACATGCTTAGAGATGCTTAATGTATGCTTCATTGTAGTATCAAGTGATTTAGTGGTCTGCAAGTTCAATTTTCAAATGATAGAAGTGCTACAGTTGACTCTGGATGCCTAACTGTTCTTAGAACACATGTTCGAGTACTTGTGCCAGTTGGATAATGTACAGATTGGCTATAAGAGTTTATGTGAACATTCTACATATCTCAATACATCTCAAGTTTGACATGCAAATCTTTCTTGTTTCATATACTGCATAAAGTGTTCAAGACAATTTGAGTTATATGACTTTTGATTACAATACAACTGAGTTAAGTAGTGTCTCTGAACTTCTCTAGAAGTGCTAGATGTGGTTGTGCAGATCTAGAAATATGTTTAGAATGATGCATAAGTTCATTCTAAAGAGTTCTAGATGTTTTGTGGTCCACAATGCAATATCCTAAGTTGTGATATGTTAGAGTCAGTCTGGAATGCTTTGTTTTCATCAGTTCATCATGTTTCTTTTTTTGCGGATGCACATAATGATCAGATATTTCAAGTGAATGGTGTAAGGATAGTGTTGATAAGGTACAATGATCATACCTTGGTTCACATGATGTTTTTGGTGTCTCCCCAGTGATGCAAAGATGGATAGTTAGAAGTGTTAACATTGTTTGGGTCGATAGTCAGGTTTATTTCATGTGCGGTTGATCCTGATCAATTGGTTTGGCCTTGAAGGATGTGTTATGATGAATTTGATCCTATTAAGCAATGTGAAGTGATCCACAACTCATAATGTATTTGTTCTAATCCAACCTATACAGAATGACACGTTTCATCTAAAGGTCTTTTTGATGCCGACCTAATTGAGGATTTGAGTTGTTCCAGAGGGGTATATATAGAAGAAAAAAAGTCATTTGTGAAGTGTGTGGGTAGTATAGATGAATATCAAGGATGAAGTGTGCGAAGTCAGTATGATGGAGTAATTGTGTAGAAAAAGGACACTGTAACATCAACATAAGTTAGATGCTTCTTTTACAACAGTTCAAGTTCTTGGTTTTCATTGTAATTTTCATGTATCCTACTATCAGACAGTAAGTCTCCTTAGTAGGTTTTTATATCTTGCCCTAAGGTTGTAGCCTTATTTTGTAAATCAATATGGAGTAGTAGCTTCCTTGGGTTGTAACCCTAAAACAAAGTTGTAAACTTTTATAGCAGTGAGCTTATTATATTGTGAGTTAATCCTCACTGTGGTTTTTCCCTCATTGTGTTTTCCACGTAAAAATCTTGGTGTCTTTGTGTGGTGCTTGTTTTACTTTATGTTCTTCTTCTTTAGGTTAAAATGATTTGATGGTTATGTTGTAAATGGAATTGATTTAAATTTTAAGTATGGACTGATTCACCCCTCTCAGTCTCTAGATGTGTTCAACAATTAGTATCAGAGCCAAATACCTTTGAGAAGCCTAACAACTGTAGTAGATCCTGCATTTGAACACATGGAATTTGAAGCTATGTCTAATGATGTGTTTACTCCAGAACCAAATCTAGAAGTAATGGAACCTAAAGGTTGGGACCTCAATCTAGATGAAGTAGACCTTGAAGGAGAACTCTGGTCAGCCCTTGAAGATCTAGATGAATCAAGAGAACTAAATATGAAATATGAGGACATGCCTGAAAAACCAAAGAAGACAATTGTAAAATGGAAGACACAAGTGAGAGAATCAAAAAAAGAAATTGGAAAACTAAAAGCTCAAATAGAAGGAGATAAAGGATGTGGCATTAAACTTAAGGAGGCAAAAGATATGATCTCTAGTTTGAAATTCATGGTTGAAGAAGGCAAGAGGATTGAAGGCTACCTAAACATGAAGCTCAATGAGAAAGCAACTAAATGTTCAAAACTTGAGGAAGAAGTTGTCACTCTGAGAAAAGAACTAGAAAAAGCAAAAGAACACATTGACAAGGGGTTAAAACTTAAAGGAGGCTCTGAAATTCTTGATGAGTTGATTAACTCTCACAAGACATCAAAAGAAAAATATGGTCTTGGATTTAAAAAAGGGAAAAGTCCCTTAATTAGTGCATCTGCAAACTTATATGATAACTTCAAAGTAGAAGGAAAGTCTGAAATAAAGGAGGAAAAAGCTTGCACTGAAGATCCTAAGAAGAATGCCTCTGAAGATGCAAAATAAGATGGATTCAATCTTTTCTAGAGACAAAGAAATAATAGCAAGAAGAAGAACTTTAGAAAGCCTATTCCTAAACAAACTACTCCTACCAAGTACCCTCAAGCTTTCAATGGTAATTATTATGCTTGTAATAAGATTGGTCACAAGGTTGTTGAATGTAGAAGCAAGGTGAATCATAATTCATTTAGGCCTCCAAGGTACTTTGTTGTGAACTCTTATTCATTTCATGGTTAGTGTTATGCTTGCAATAAAGTTGGTCATAAGGCTAATGCATACAAAAGTAAATTGATGAGGAATGGTTTCATGAATAAGAATAATATGACTTCTCAATTCTTCTATGGTTACTACTACACATGCAACGAGTTTGGTCATAAGGTTGCTAATTACAGAACTAATGTGAGAAGAAATGGTTATGCTCCACAATCCAATATCATCTACTACAATTGCAATAAATCAGGACACATTGCAAGGTTCTTCAAGGGAAAGAATGTAAGAGTTGTTCCTCAAAAGAATATTGACATTGGTTAGCAAAAGAAGGAAATGAACAAGATATGGAAGAAGGAAGAATGTGAAGTAAAGGAAGGATCTGTACCTCTGCCTAGTGTAGTTGGATCTTTTGGTAACTAAAAAGAAAGTATTGGCTCAAGGGGAGTTGCAATTGCAAATCTTTTTCAAACCCCTGAATGCACAAGATGCTAAAATCTCCAACATAATGGCTAGAATGATGAAATGAATATGTTTGGCAGGTAATTTTATGATATTTGATCAAAATTCTGGAGAAAATACACTTTTGTGGAGATTTGCTGAAGGATCATGGATCCCTATGATAGTAAAAGGTTGATTAGGTCAAGAACAAAGAAATGCATTTATTGCAGAGAAACTAGGGTAGATGTGGATCATATTTAATCGATATTTGATAAAAATTGATCTAACTTGAATGATATCAAGTGTGTGCAAGAGCTAAGAAGAGAAGAAGGTCTTTAGCGAAGCTTGTGTACAAACCCTAATGACAACATTCATAGGTATTTCTCAAATCTGCTTGTAAAACCCTAGTCTTTTGGAAGAATTATCATGGCAACACGAGTGATTATTGAAATTGTGGAGAGGCCAAGGCCTAAATTCAAGAAGTATTCATACAGATCCATTGAAATTGACAAGGATGGAGTGTTTTCCTGTGTTCCCATCAATATATTGCATATTGAGGATGTCTGCATATACATCCACTCAAGCTAAGTGAATACAACCACTTGAAGTTGGAACAATTCAGGAATGGCCATCTTTTGGGTGATGATTTTTAGCTAAAACCAGAGTATGCAAATGTTGAGGCTAAATGCTTAGATGTATGGAAGGGTTTTCCCAATTTCTACTATGAGGATGATTGGGTCAGAATTGTTTTGAGCTAGATTCATGAAGAATTCCTTTGTCTTGATCAACCCTATATGATCACAAAAGAAGCCATTAAAACTATGACTGGAGTGTGCTCCTTCGAACCTATGCCAGTTGTAAAGGATATAAAGAATGAGGTGGTTATGAAGCTTATCGGTACAAAGTTTGACAAAAGAACCCTAAAAATGAATGATATCACTAACCTAGGGGTCCAGTATGCCACAATGGGCATTGCATACAAAGTATATTACTCAAATAGAGAAGGATCTTCTACCATAATTTCTATCTACACTATACATCAGATGGTTAAGGAAGGAAAAGACTATGATCTGTGTGAGCTGCTGTGATAGAAATTGCTAGATAATCTGAAGAGAACAAAGGAGACACGTTATCACTTCTGATATGGCTCTCTAATTGTTTGTCTCATGTTTTATTTCATGAAAGAATTGACTGGTATGAAGAATATAGTCTAGAGAAGAGATATCCCTATTGTACAATAGATTAGGGATCACATGCAGAGCTTTGCAGACTCTAAACAATGCAACACTATGTATTGGGGATTCTTTAAAAACTTCCAAGATGAAATGCAATTGAGGGAGAGGATACCATCAAAAGATGTAGAAAAATACAAGAATGATATAACTTTCATGGTGGATAAGGACAATTGCTATATGGAGGTAGTTGAACCAAGGACTTTTTGGATAACCACTTTGCCTTATGGGGTCTCTGGACCTGATTTGATTGGATATGCTGATATCTTTCTCAGCAAGCCTAAAGATCCCACTGTTGAGCGATTCAGGCCCTATGATGAAATAACTAATAAGATGGTCAAGAATAATGTAAAGGAGAAGGCAGAGAAGATGAAATCAAAGTTGGAAGAGATGCTTGATACTCTTGAGGGTTCTGCAGAAGAACCTCAAACCACCTCTGACTCACAAACTCCTAGAAGGACAAGTAGGTATGTCCTTGTTACTACTTCTTCCAAATCCTCTGAACCTACTCATACACCCCCTAGCAAGAGAAGAGCTATTGTTGAGGTCTCGGTACAAACCAAAACTATAGAGAAGAAGAAACGAAGACCAAAACAATAGGCAAAAAGAAGAAATTTCAACCTGATGAATGTGGATGATGATGAAGAGGATGAAGAAGAAGAAGAGGAATCTTGTATGTTGAAGAAAAGAGAGAAAAGAACAAGAGAAGGAGAAGAAGAAGGAGAGACTTCCAAAGAAAAAAGAAAAGAAAAAGAAAAGAAAACTAAAAGAGCTCCTCCAGAAATATCTGAACATAAGCCTCTATAGCTTGAGGCCATTATCAATGCTATAGCATAACATGGTGCCCTAAAAGAAGTTGCAGATCTCTATGATGAGATGCCTACTAATGACAAAACTAGAATTCAAGAAGCCATAATCAGGTATATGATGGCCTTTAATGTGGCCCTAATTGAGTTCATTGATCAACTTCCTGTAAGTCTTGCAGATACACTCACCAGTAAGGAATGAAACCATGGAAAAAGAGGCCAAGATGAGACAACAAGCAATTGAGAAGGTTGGTCCATCTATCTCTAATGAATAAAAGGTTAAAGTTTCCCAAAGACAAGCATAAGAATTTAGAACCAAATGTAGAATAAATATTCTAATGGAAAAGGATGAAGAAGAAATAGATAGATTGGAAAAGGAGACAGTAGAGAAAACAAGAAAAATTCTTGAAGAGATGAAGAATGCTGAGGTGATTATTGAATATATATATATATATATATGATGACATAGACTTGTCAGCCTTTGAATATAATGTAATAGGTGATGATGAGACTATGAATAATGATTAGAAGAATGAGGAGACTACTCCTTTAGAGAATATTGAAGCACAAGATATAGAGGATCAAGGTAAAATGGGTACACCTCCTTCAGAGAATACCAATTCTAGTGTAGAACATGACAATCTTCCTCCAGAGAATCTAGGGAAAGATGAGCAAAAGAAAGAGCATAATCCTAAGAAAGATCAACATGAAATAGAAAAGACTAAGGAGAAACAAGATGAGAAAATTCAAGATGAGACAGAGAAGACTGAGGAGAAGCAAGATGAGAAAGGTCAGAGTTCTTCAGCGTCAGACTCATTCAATGACCTATTAGGATTGCAGATGCAGTTTCAACCTGTGATTACACCTCAAATTCTGTAGATTCCCACTCATGAGGGACAAGTAGAATTGTCAAATATTTCACCCCTTCATAAGCTATAACTTGGTGACATCCTGCATGCTTCTACGAGGAAGGAGTTCCTGCAAGAAATTTTGAGGAAGACTAGATTAGTTGAGGATGTAGTAAAGTTGATTCAGGAAGGATTTCTAGAGGTAAATATTGATCCTTCCTTGGCTTTAGAGCAGAAATTGAAGCTTTTGATGGACTCCTTCAAAGATCACTCTTCTCATATTGAGAAAAAGGCAGAACAAGAGGCTTTGAGGAAGATTAATGACAAAAGATTGGCTGAAATATCTGACAAGTGTGTCAATGCACACAATAAATTGTAAGAAAATATAAATATATTTAAGGATTGTATTGATGAAGCTACTAGCTTATATCTATTCTATTTAAAATGGCCAAATTCCACCAAAAATATCAAAACTCAAATTGACTCCATTGAGTCATAGATCACAAAATTGGTCGAGATATATGACTTGTCAAAGGACAAGGATGGATCAACCAGGGCTCAAATAGAAAATATTCATTCATAGATGTCACAGCTTCAGGACCAAAGAGAACAAATACAGAAACATTTTGGTCAGCTGAGGGAAGTAGTCAGCTTGAGACTTGTCATTATCTGGGTTGCTAGGAGAAGTTGAAAAGATTGAGCAAAAAATGAAGGCTTCAAGCAGTATAGATGAGGTTGAGGACTTATGTATGTAGTTTGAATGTCAGAATCATATTCTCTCTTTAGAAAAGGCAAACTAGGTATCCACTCTTGCTCAACTCAAGGTAATCTACAAAAACATTCTACCTTCTAAGTGAGTTACAAGAGCATTATAGATAAGATAGTTTTGGCTTTGTATAGACTTGTGGAGGCTTGAAGTGTCATTTTTGATAATATTATGTACATAACATTAGTTTTTGGGCATTTCCATCTTAGGGGGAGTATTGTTTGTAGAAATCATATAGTAAGGGGGAGTTCATACAGTTTTTTTTGGTTTGTTATAAGTAGAAGATATTATACCCTTTGTCCATGATGTCGAAGGGGGAAAGTGTGTTGATGATTGTCTTATCAATTGGGAGAGAGGACTTGTAGATAAATAAATGTTTCCATCAATGACAAAGGGGGATATTGTTGGCAATATGTGATGTCATTGATGTCAACTCAATATGTGTCAACTTGAGGTCAGGCTTGTATAGAGATTTTGTAAATAGGTTGAAGAGGCTAAGGTGGATAGTGGAAGATTTGAGAGAGACAGTTTGACTTAGTTAGAATGTCTAAGGAAGGTTAGTCCAGAAGACCTAGTAGATGGAGAGAAGTTGTCTAAGTATGAAGAAGAATGGTGATCAGCCTGATGTTTAAGTGTGATGTGAAGGTTAGTACACTTGTTCTAATATATTTCCTATATGTCTACATTGATATCCTACTAGTTTTGTGTATTGCACTTAGAGTCAAGTTGCATAAGTTTTGTTAAGCCATTTTCTAGTGTATAACCTAAGGCAGAGTCATAGTATTTGGTCTGGATTCCACCGTAGAGAAAGATTTAGTCTTGTGGTTCAAAATATTAGTTTATCTAGATATGAAGGAGTTATATCCATAATTTCAGGTCATTACACCTTCATTAGTGAAAATTATGAGTGATAGAGTTTCGGTTAGTGCTCTGACAGAGTAAATCAATGATGAAGACTTGTTGGAATGCTCCACATTCCTTCGAAAGTAAATATTTGTTCATGCGGTTTTGAGGATATGCTTAGAGATGCTTAATGTGTGCTTCATTGTAGTATCAAGTGATTCAATGGTTTGCAAGTTTAGTTTTCAAATGACAGAAGTACTATAGTTGACTTCGGATGCCTAACTGTTCTCAGAACACATGTTTGAGTAGTTGCACCAATTGGAGAATGTATAGATTGGCTATAAGAGTTTATATGAAAATTCTACATATCTCAATACATCTCAGGTTTGAAGCACATGCAAATATTTCTTGTTTCCTATATTGCATAAAGTGTTCAAGACAGTTCGAGTTATACGACTGTTGATTATAGTACAACTGATTTAAGTAGTGTCTCTAAACTTCTCCAGAAGTGCTAGATGTGATTGTGCAGATCTGGAAATATGTTCAAAATGATGCATAAGTTCATTCATAAGAGTTCCAGATGTTTTTGTTGAATACACCAGGATACTAAGAGGGGGGTGAATCATTATCCAATCAAACTTCAAATCCTCCGGAGTAGATTAAAACATAAACATTATAGCATTAACATAAACATGAAAGATGAACATAATGCACATTAATACATAACACCAGATATATGAGGAAAAACCCAAAATGGGAAAAACACGGTGAAGATTAACTCACAATATATGAAGCTCACTGCTATAAAAATTACAACTTTGTGTTAGGGCTACAACCCAAGGAAGCTACTACTCCCTGTTGACTTTGTTTTAGGGTCACTCCCAAGGAAGCTACTACTCCATGAAGACTTTGTTTTAGTGTCACTCCTAAGGAAGCCAGAACTCCCTGCAAACTTTGTTTTAGGGCTACAATCCAAGGAAGCTACTACTCCTTGAAGACTTTGTTTTAGGGTCACCCCCAAGGAAGCTACAACTCCCTGCAAACTTTGTTTCAGGGCTACAACCCAAGGAAGTAACTACTCCCTAAACTGAGATTGAACTTAGAAATGATTATAGTATGACAATCATTCTACTATCTAAAAATTGACATTGAAGTACACATCTTTGATGATTGCAATTCTATTCTTCTGATGATTGGATCAATTAGGAACACACTTCACTTCCCTCTTGTCACAAAATGTCTTCAAGATGAATCAGGACAACTCTTATTACTTCTTCTCTTTCTCCTTTAGTCGCACATCACAATGCATAACATATTCATATTCTACTTTTTACACTCTCATATTCTCATCTTCGCAATCATACCTCACCTAGACCAACTAGGTTTACAATATACACATGACATTACATTGATTTAATTACAAGTCAGCCAATACAACAAGAATATTACATTTTACAAGTTAGCCAGAGATCACACATCATGAAACATGCATAGAGCAAGCCCTATCATGAACTACACACTAATTCAAAAAGAAACACATGCCTTGTAGATCCCAACACATGCTTAGTCTATTCCTAAACATCCTTCTCAAAATCATCCTTCAAGGAATAACATCCGTACGCTTCACAAATTTGAATTAGGTTACCCTTAAGAAAGAAAACATGAAGCATGTAGCACATCAGTCTTCACAATCTTGGCGGTACTCATGAATGATTAAACATTGCTTGTTCTTCTTCCAGATGAGTTAGAAGGACCTACACAACATCTCCAAATATTCCTTGAACTCTGCACAACAACAACTTTATGGTGCACATCATCAACCTTCCTCAATCAGCCAAGCAAGAGCATAACCTAGCAACACCATCATTCCAGACCTTAGTCAGTTCTGAAAAGAGCAGAAAACATCTTGTGGAGCAATATGGAACATCACAAGATCATCAAGATCATCTTCCATCAACCAATTTACCATTTCAAGTAGCAACAAGTTGGCGCACATCACCAACATATATTTTGAGAACAACTAGGCATCTGAAACTTGTACGCTCAAAATTGTGACTCCGGTTGCCTGGGGTTGTCGGGTTAGATTTCAGCATGCACTTAGACCCTTCCCTCCTTGCCATGGGGTGATCCGCCATGTCACTCTTTCTCATGTGGAAGTAGCCAGTCGAGAGGAGGTGAGACACAATGGGGGTTTGGCTCGTTGGAGAGCTGAACTTCACGGAGAGGGGTCGGTAAGTACTTCGACCTTTGTTGTTGTGTGCTAAGTTGAATGTTTCACTCAATTTTGGTTGTAGTTGAGATAACCCTATGACCCGAAGGGTTGTTGGTTTCTCTTCTTCTATTGGGGTTTCTTAGATTCCACCTCTGTGTGGGTAAATGGTTTTGTTCGTTTATGTCCTCTTATCTTCGTATGCGTTGAACGAGTTCTTGTTGTATCTGGAGCTGTCTAGTTTCTTCTAACAACAAGAGGACAAATGGGTCTCCTTGTGGTAGAACAAATGTTTCTTGTTGTTGTCGTGGGTTGATCTCCTCAATCTTGTCATAGATAGCCCTCACCCACTCTCCTCTCACTCCTAAGCACATTCGTGAATCAGGATAGAGGTAAAATGTGTGATTACTAACCTTAACTAGATTTAGGGTTTTGACCTAGGGTTTAGTTGACCTAGGTTTTGACTTGTGTTTAAGTTGTTTTTACCTTGTGATGGTATCGAGGGTTTGATTGGATCGTTTAACCATGGTTACCTCGTGATGGGATCGAGGGTTTGCAATTTTGTCTATTCTAGAGTTTTTATGCATGCAAACTAAATGATATGCAAAACATTTTTTTGTGCTTTTTTAGTATTTTGGAAATGAAAAGTATTTTTTAATCTATGAAAAGAAAAATATGTATGCAATCTAATATGATTTTTCCTAATGCAACCTTAATCTATGTTTTTGGGTTTTTGATAGTTTTTGAAGTAATCTAATCTAAGAAAGGAAAATGCTTCTTCTAATAATCTAGATCTAGAATTATGAAAATGAGTAGTCTAACATGCAAGATCTAATTATCAATGAAAAAAGAAATGTTTTACTATTCCCAAGAGAAAATTTGGTTTTCTATTTACTATGAATTGAACAAAACAATGAAGAAACCTAAGAGAAACAAAGATTTTGTGTGACTCCACTACCCTCAGAAATCCTTGTTAATGGCAACCTCAAGTCCTTTTGCAGTAGCGGGAGATCCTCTTGATGACAAAATGACACAAAGAAGCAAAAAGAAGCTTTGATGAAGCTTGTATGAGCTCAATGAGAGCTATGGTTGAGCACAATGGCATAGAATGAAGCAGCCTAGCATTGCTTGATTGAACAAATAAAGCAAAAGGCACCTTTGTCCTGTAAGAGCATTTGAATGCTAAGTTGGAGAGAAAAAAAACTGGCAAGAGCTGTGTGCACAATGAATTTGCCTCCCTTTGTGCTTGAGGGAGGGGTGTATTTATAGGTTTGAGGAATGGGATTGATTGATAATTTAACTCATTTTGATTGATGAGTTAACAAGGATGATTGGGGAGTTAACAAGGTCGATTGCCCAGTGAACTCAACTAACTATGGAGTGATAAATCAATTATAGCTTATCACTGAAGAGGAAATGGAGGTAAGGGAATGCAAGAGATTGATTGAAGAGTTAATTTGAGATCAAAATGAGCTAATTATGCATGTGTGGGTGCATAAAATAGTTAACTCTATATTAGGCATAAAAAACCATGCAAACTAGAAGAAAAACTGGCAAAAACAGAGCAAAAATAAGTGAGAAACTTGAGTTTTTCCATGCCTGGAAAAATGGCAAGGTTGCCTCTTTTTGCAGTAGGGCTACAAAAGACCCTATCCATCCCAGATCTCCCCTGAGTAACCATGGGTTGCCCGGGGGCGACCCTACGTCGCCTGGGGGAGATTCAGATTGGACAGGGTCTTTTGCAGAAAAATAGGCCAGGAGATGAAAGAAGATAAGAAAAGGAGGGGTTCTTCCTCTAGAAACATGTCAGTCATGTGCAAGAATCCAAATCTGCACTAGCACTTGCAGGATCTCCTAGGGGAGATCTAGAAATAATAGGGGGAGATTTGGATTGGTTGAGCAGAACTGAAAACTGAAAGTGGGAGATGGATAGGGAGACCTCTAGAAGGCTTCTAGGAGGTGCACAAGATGGAAAAAATAGGGGAAGGGTGAAAAATCATCTACAAGACACTCACAATGCATAGGAGCAAGGTCAAAAGCTCAAAAAATGCAAGTTGACAAGTGTCGTAACAAGTGTCAAAAAGCGTCGCAAACAGGGAGAGAGAAATCGAGAAAGAAGAAACAACACAAGACAAGAAAGAGGACACATCATCAAGAGGTTTGCTGCTTAAAGGACATTATTTCATGCTTACATGTACGTGACAAGGATTTGAATCATCATAGGGGTCCTCATGGAGGCTGTGCATGATTTTTGTGCTTACATATTTGCCCCCTGGGGGACAGTGGTCTACATGAAAGGTAGGTACCGTTCCTGATCTAGGCCTTACCTATTGTCAATTTTCTCACAATTTGTTCTTGCAATAACTAACATTAGTCTGGCATTTAAATATATCAAAATAAATAATGGAAATTGAAATAACAAACTTACCATGAATCATTTGAGTTCGACTAGTTGTTTTCCTTTGTCAGTTTGAACCTATAGGGATGAGAGCACGCAAAATGATGCATGAAAAGAGATTCATAAAAGAAAAGCTAATCTAAAATGCATAAATGAAACTAAACTAAGGGCAAACAAAGCAAGCCAAATTGTGAGATCAGAGGAAAATGACGACGAAATCATTCGTGTGAGAAGTCGTTAGAAAGGTATCGTCGAGGAGAATGTAAAGATGGCCACCTCTTCTTTAGCCGTAGAGAATTAGGTATGCAATCAGAGAAAAACTCTTCTCTAAACTCTAGTTTGAATTTTGTGAAAAAATCTTGAAATTGTCTATTTTTGATGATTTTCTCTATTGCATTGTGTTTGTCTTGTCGTTTAGAGAAAGGTTGGTTTTTCATTTTCTGAAATCATCCAAAAAATGAAGTTTTTAGAGTAGTTTTTGCTTGAGGGGTCTTCCTCTAGGGTCACCCCTGTTGTCAGGCAAGGTCACCTAGGGGAGATCCTGTCTGACAGTAGGGTCACCCAGGGGAGATCCAAAAAAACACCTGGGTCGCCCGGGGGTGACCCTGTTGGGCTAATTTTGAATGAATTTTCATTTAGTTTAACGCTTGTTTCACTTTGATCTGACATGTTTTGGCTACTATATTCACTTGTTTATTGCAATTTTGAGGGTTTATACACTTTTTTGTGTTAGGTTTTTCTACAATTTTATGATTTTTAGGGATTTTTGTGAGTTTACGAGATCTAATCTAAAGTTCTCTTCAGACTTTGCAGGACATGCGTATCTGATGGAAAGCCTGCCGAGAACAGGGATGGATCTCAGGGATGTTTGCTTCATTGAGTATTGAGGATCGTGCTATTTTGAAGAGGGCAGGTCTAGCTAGAGTTTGTCATGTGCCTATGATTCATCCTATGTCTCGTATATGTTGTGACATTCTAACCTAATGGGATGCAGATAAAAACACATTTAGGTTCCCGCAAATCTTCAGAGAGTGGACCATCACTTTGTATGATATGTATCGTATACTTTGGGTTCCTATGAGAGGACATCCGTTAGTTCTTCTAGTTAGTGAGTCCTTCGAGGAAAAGGCTTCCTAGGTTGTGTTTATGGGGGTTAATCACCTTGGGGATTAGACAGGAGTCCAACTCACTTCTATGTCACGCCTTTGCATTCCACTTTTGAGGAGATTCCTGATTGGGTTGATTGCATCGAGGCTATCGAGAGACAAGGCATCAACTTGTCTGAGATGGTGTTGGGCACCCATCATTTGTGATATTGAGGAGGGCATAGTTTACGCTTGGGGACCAGACATCTTGGCCATGGTTTACAGAGACTTCTATCATATTTCATGGCCAGGGGCTCTAGCTTTTAGCTACTCTTCTTTGATCATGAGATGGATATTTGAGCACATGAGGCCCTATCAGAAGCTCATTCCGCTTCCAGATAGACATTTACTGAGAGTAGCAAGGTGCATGCATGTTGGTCACTTTGATGATTCTTTACCCACTGTTTCTACTCTTACAGATGAGGACATGATCTTTAATCCTTATCATGACATGGAGGGATCCTGGGCCCATGATGGCGAGGTTAGGGAACACTGTTGCAGAGTATCTAAGATTTTAGACCGTAATGGTCTGGTCGAGGTCCATCGGGTTGATCATGTTTCACAGCAGTTTGGCGAGGACATCCCTGAGGACTTGCCCCCAGTGTCCACATGCTATAGGATAGTTCAGGAGATGGGTGAGATTGGACAGAGGACTGTGGTTTGGACTCCCTTGACTCCTAGAGTCTTCATTACTAGATCTTCGAGATGAGGACAGAGAGGAGGGAGAGGAACTCCTTCCTGATCTCTCATTGTGATTGTGGATTTGGAATCTACTGACGAGGACTATGTTCTAGATGATGATGATTCATCAGACAAGGTCCTTCCCAAGGATGAGGATTTTGATGATATTGGTGATTCAGATGATGCTCTTGATATCCTCAAGGGTCCTCCTATTGTTCCTTGACCTCCTCATTCAGATGAGGTGATGTGACAATTTGACCTTGATTGGCAACCTAGTGATCCACGTAAGTTTAACCTATTTTCTTTTTGTACTTTCATCCTATCTCTTTTCATGGGAGCTGACTTGTTCTTCTCATGATTTGCTCTTTTAGGCAATGCCAGAGAGAGGAAGGACTTTGTTCATGAGATTAATGTTGGATTGGCTTCTCCTTCACAAGGATGACTTGTGACCATCTTTTAGAAGATACTGGTGTGTCCCCTGCTATGGGGTGACACACTGACATTTTTGATCCTATCTATCATGGATGTTAGATGAATACAAAGTTGAAGACCCAAGTTGACACCCTTAAGGCTGTGAATCAAGTACTTCAAGAGATGGCTCGCCTTAATTTTGGATGTCATGATGCTAGCATGGCAGGGCCTTCACAGTCACACAGTAATAGTAGAGCACCTCACTCTCACAGGTTTCATGGAGTGATGAGTAGTATTCGCAGACAAAGGAGCCAAAGTCCTGAGGGTTCCTTTGGAGGGAACCGCCCTTGACTTCTTTTCTTGAAATTGTTCCCCCTTGCATGGGAAGCCTCTACTTTTGAGAGTGTTTTGTCCTAGCTCTTTGATAATTTTGTATATGTAAACTTTGGATGTATCTATGAAAGGTTATCCTTTTATAGCATTCACCTTATCAGATTTGTACTCATCTCTTGTGCATGTTTGGAGGTTTGGGAACTTTTGATTATGTTTGACCTTTTCAACTTTTTTAATGATGCAAGCGTGATAACAATGACATATTTTTATAATTTTTTTGTGGTATACATATGAAATGTAGTTTACGATATGATAATGCAGGAACACAAGAAATACTGAAATGAAACATTTACTTCTACTGAATGTCATGAGATATGACATTAGACTTTATTGCTTTGAGACTCTTTTTCTAATTTTTAGCATGAATGCAATGTGGGACAAACAATATGACTGCTCTTAATACGATTTTCAATCTAGGGGATAGCAAGTTGTCCTGTTATAAGAGACCTATTCAAGGTTGTGAGATGAGATTGGATAACTCAAGTGGGGAGCAGGAATGAAAATGGAGCATTTCTAAACTTTGGCTTCACTGAAGGCTAAACACTGATCCTTGTCTAGATAAGACAAATTGACAAGCTTTCAACTTAGACAATTAGCAAATTTTATTGGTGTTCGCTAGACTTAGATCATAGATGACAAGCAAGGTAGACCTAGGGTAAAGGATAAATAGGAAAGAACAAGTGTCCCTAGGTAGAAGATGATCCTATAGACTACTAGACTCTTCAGTTTTGCTTAGCTAGGCATGTGTGTGCTTTGTACCTTTCTTTCTCTGTTCGAATTGTAGACACTAAAATTTGTCCATGTCTTGTCTACACCTAGTCGACATGATCTTGTAATGTTTTGCCCTAGGTCCTAGTCTTATCCCACTTAATCACATACCCAATTAATTAATTAAATTTATTTATTTAATTAATTCCCCCTTGTCACATGTCTCACATAATTCAAATTAAATATTTGAATTAAAATCCCTCACCTCTCACCACATTCAAACAAGTGTCACATGACTACAACACTTCACATGTCAAACTAATTTAAATAATCTTTTATTTAAATTAGGTCTCATTTATCCTCCATTGCACACTTGTCACATGACTACAATCCCTCTTGAAGTGGGAAACCCTAATCAACCTTAATTAATCTCAACCATTCATCTCATTCAACATAACTCTCAATCCTGTCCATCCATTCAAATTAGGCCTTTTCTATAAAGGTAGCCTCTCATGAGCCATTTGATATGATCAAGTTTTCAAGTAGCCTTATACTGCCAAAATTAGTCTAGAATCATCATACAATCAATCAAGCCCTTGCATACTGTTATGCTGCTGAAATCTTGAGCAACCAACAATCCCCCATTATCAACCCTTTGAAATCTTGCATTCTCATGTGAGGTTGAGAAGAGCCATGGAGGTCAATCAACACTAGTTTGAATCTAGTTTGCATTTGAGTTTATTATTTGTATTTTCATTCTAGCTTGTGCTTCATGGTGCTAGTTAGGGTTTCATTTCTACAATTTTGACTTCTGCCCTAGATTTTGCCCTAACACATTTGGTGAACCTGACTCCTTCTCCATCCAATCATAATCAATCAATAGAACACATATAACTTGGCAAAAGGTCCAACTGGTTGTTGATCTAGTCTGTCTTATTTTATTGGATTGTTTTTTTTTGCAATCTCGTTCTTATGCTTCTCGAGGTAGTCCCTAAGTGATGAAGAGAAGTGAGGATAGAGTGAGATCTTTTTCTTTGATTGTTGTTTGCA
The DNA here is from genome assembly GCA_027924645.1 of Cunninghamia lanceolata. Classification (NCBI taxonomy): domain Eukaryota; kingdom Viridiplantae; phylum Streptophyta; class Pinopsida; order Cupressales; family Cupressaceae; genus Cunninghamia; species Cunninghamia lanceolata. Next base: position 562,602 of record BSBN01000506.1, read on the forward strand.
GTTTGTCTTGGCAAAATGACTGGGGCAACTTGGTGCCTTGCGTGTGATTAGGATTCCATTAGGTGTGAATCATAGACATCCTATGCATTGGAAATAATAACTACTTCCTTGCATAAGGACTTGCACACCTCACAATTATCTCATCACATGTTCCGACAAGGTATCACAGTTACTAGTCTGAGTTAGGTATTCCTTGTCTGTCATGTGCCTATTTCGCAAGGGACCACACTTTACGCCTTGGCCCTTGGCATGGCATGGTGATTGTCATCCTTTGACATAATAAGTTCTATGATGATAAGTAGAAAAAGTGCAAGTGAGAAGCTCAAAATCTATCAAAGCAAGATCTCATTTCCATTCTTCTAGCCAATCTTTCATTCCTCCACCATCTCTCTCTTTCATCTTCATTCCTCCACCTTCATTTCCACTTACCATATCATTCATTTCTTCTATCCATTCCCCTATCTTTCTTCCTTCACCAACCCCTTTCATTTTGAGAGCCTACACGTTTTTGTCCAACCCACCTATCCTCTCAAGGGGGCATCATCACCCTATCCTTTCATTGTCATTCCATTTCCTTCACTTCTTTGAAATGATGTTACTCAACATAATTCTCATCATCTCTAACATCATCTCAAAGAGGGGCAAAATGTAGACACCTAAAAGTGTCCTCAGATCACAAAACCCTAAACACTTCCACATTCTACTAGTTTCCCTAATTTGCCTCTATGGTTAAGTAGTTGATTTGAAATAATTAATTATTTAATCATTTATATCCTAATGTCCCCTCTCATTAATTTAAACAAATAAAACATTTGTTTAAACACCCTTTCACATTATCCCTTTCCTCAAATAAATTAAATAAATGTACACCATTTATTTAATTTAAAAATCTAATCCACCTCACCATTTATCTCAATTTAAAATTCAATTTTGTCCTCTTGTGGTGAGGAAACCCCAACTCATCTCAGCTCTCCATTTGGCCTCAAAGTTAACAATCGATCCTGGCCATCCATTCAAATCAGCCCCTCTATAAAACAACCCATCCAGCTCCATTTTGACCCCTTATGCTCTCTTGGCTTATGCTCTCTTGATTCATTTTTCAGCTCTTAGAATATCTCTCCAAAATCTTGCTAATCAAACACACAAGCTTGTCAAGATGGTTGCATAAATCTGCAAATCTGAGAACACACTATGCAAGATAGAGGAGAATAATTAAGATTAATCAATGCTAGATTATATTTATCATTTATTTTCTATTTGATTGCTTGATTTCTAGGCTAGATTGTACTTCATTGCAGTTAAGGTTTAATTAGTTTGCTATTTTTAACATTAGACCTGATTTATCATAGCACAAAATGGTGAGCCCGATGTGAATGCATGTAAAATCTAACCTTTTTTGGTGATTTTTAAAAATCAACTTTTGCAAGTGGCTTCCTGGTCTCAAACGGACCTCACCGTTGAGTCCAGGAGGCCCTTTCGGTAAAAAATGACTACAAATTCGTCAAATTTGGCTACAGGAAAAAAAATGATTTTTTTTTAGTTTTGGCCCATCCACAGGGTTGTACCATATGGAGCCGTACTACGCAGGGGTCTTTTTATGCAAATCATGGGTCTTTGTTATTTGGGTTTCAAACATTTTTTTTATTATAGGTTTAATGTTTTCCTCCATTGCGAGTTTAGTGTTTTTCTAGTAGCAGGTTTAATACTTTGGTTGTAGATTATGATTTTTTGCAGGTTTAATACTATTGGAAGTGGCTGGAGCTTAAGAACCTCACTCTATAGTCATCTACCAAAGATCTACCACCCTTTGTCAAATCTCCATCCCTGTCGATCTCCCACTGTCCCCTGTAACTTCGGCCTCTGCTCTTAAAAACTAGTCACCGCTCGTTGAAAAACCCTTATGCCCCCATCTAACATCACCTAAATCCTCTGTCGTCTGCATGTAAACCCATTTCCATTCCCTGTATTCATCGTCACCGTACCTTATACTGTGATCCCACCCACCTATTGCCTAGTTGCGATCTCTTTCATGCATCTAAACCCTAGGTCATCGTCATTCACTGAAGCTCTCATCGCTTCCTTCAAAACTCCCTGCCACTATTAAAAATGCCACAAGCGCCACCTGAAGCTCCGCCAAACATCCTCTTTGCCCTCATCACAACTTTCGGTCCGTCCGACTACCACTTCGAAAACCACCAGTCAAAAAACCCTAAAAAACTGTCCTTTGCTTGCCTTACGACCTCCTCCGCTTGGTCACCTTCCCCAAATGTTCATCGCAGTAGAGCTTAACCAATGTTCACTAGGTCGAAAACCCTAACAGCCACTCTACAAACATTCACCCCAACTCTCCCATCGCATTCTCCAGCCTTCCTAAGCCTGCAATCACAGTTAAATCATGACCGCCACAGTCTTCACAGTCACGGTTAGATCGTCGCAGTCACCAGTTAACCCACAGTTAAAGCTTCAAAATTCCACCTTAATCACCATTCACCAAGTCACCACCCAATGATAGTTGTTGCAATCCTTTGATCATTGTAATTACAGTGTGGCCTATAACAAGGTCCTTGCAGTATTTTGTGAGTTGAAAACAAAATTGCTTGAACAACAGTCTTCCGTTTTCTTCTGTGTCTTTGTTAACATAGTTGCATATTTCTGATATATATCCATGTAAACCACTAGGATCTCTAAGAAATGTAGTTCCAGAGAACAACTTGTAGAACTGCTTTAATCTTGCCTTATACAGTGATGCCCCCTAATCTTATGCTGTCAATGCTCAATTTGAAGTTCAAACACTTATAAATCATGCAAAATTGATCCTTTTTTAGTGCATTTTTTTTTAAACTGCTTAAAATTTCTTGAATAATCTGATTTTGAAATTTATTTTGATGTAGCTAATCAATATTTTTAGATATTTTGCAGATTCCCTTTTTTGACCTCTTTGATTGATGGCTTGCAAATTGAGGTATTTACTTGGAGTTTCATGTTTTTTGCATTATCATGGAGATTTTATGTTACTAATATTTGATTTTCATCTTGTGGCATTTTCTGGTCAAAGACTTTCATCTGAAACTACTAACACATTTGATGCAAGGTTCCTTTCATTTTCATCTGCACATGCTTTCTTATCATAGGAACATTTGGATTTTGGTGCAATAAAATGAACATAATCTTGCTGTTCACACATATTTTTGGGGGCTTAAAATGAATCAGTGTCTGCTTTTCTTGGTGACTTTGCTTGTGTTTTTGAAGTTTGTATGCTCTTCCCTTGCACTTTAAGCGATCTTGGGAATCAAAAACACTTCTTGAACACTTGCATTTGTCACACCGCACATTTTATTTCTAAAGGTGAATGAACATTTGTCTAGTGTGGCATAAGTCCAAAAATATGTACATGCTCTCCCCTCGCATTGTCATATGAACTTGGGGATCAAAAATATTTTTGGTACTTAGGTTGCTTTTGTTTCCCTTTAGAGTAGGCCTACTCTTGAGACACATCTGCAAGGAGAACTCATTTGTGACCCCAAGCGATACTTTCATCTAGTCATCTATACAAATTAGGATAAGGCGAAAGCCAAGTCCAAATTGGTATTAACGCTTACCGTACAAAGCTAGTTTGAAAGGAGGCATACCTTTGCATATATTAAACTCCTAGTAGGGTTAGTCAAAGCCTTTAGTGGCTTGCTGGATGCTCGTAAGGTGCCGGTCCCCCAGATATTCACTATGAACCTTTGTTTAGTGGCCAAAATCTTTCTATTTTCTGGCACGGGAGGTTGAAACTCTAAAGTCATCCCACATTCTCACAGTTTAAAGTAGAGATATAACAAATTTCTTGAGATCTTAAGGTTTTGAATAATTCAAAGCTTGGTGTGACTGAGAAGTGAGTGTCATGTAAGGGAGAGCCAGTGCCACCAAGCTTCTAAGTTATCTACTTTAAATAAGTGTGGCTGGACAAATCCAAGTGAGAATTTAGCAAATATTGTCCTTTCCTAGCCTAGGATTGTGCATGTTTACAAGTGTTTTCAAACTTATCAAGAGTCACTAAAAACAACCAATCTGACTACCAAATGTCTTCTATGATTGATGTGTGTGCTTGCCTAATCATCACCCTAAAGATTCATTCCAACCTATTAATTCCAAACCATGATATTATCATCTCATCCTTATCATATCCTCATCATTCAACTTTTGCATCTTAATCACCCTCCTAAGCCAACCCATTTGATCCTAAACATTCTAATCATTATCCTAATCAACCCATCCTAATCAATCCAATTCATATAATCATGTCATTCCTAATCATATTCAAGTCATCCCAATCCAATCCTAATCATGTCCTTGTCATTCTTCATTATCCAAACAACATCATTCTCCTAATCATTCCACATCACATCCTTATCATACCCTCATCACCCAACCTTCATATCCTAGTCACTTTCCTAAGCCAATCCATTTCATCCTAAACCTTCACATTATCCTAATCATACCCTAATCAACCTTCCATCATCCACATCATCCAACCATCCACACCTTGATCATCCCACTTGTCCTATTCTAATTACATTTCCTAATCATCATTACACCTTGTCATAATCATATCTTCTTCATCATTTCTAATCATTCAGCCACATCCTAACCTTATCTTATTCACTATTCCAAACCATTTCACCCTAATCACATTATTCTAAGTGCATCTCCTAATCACATAATCCTAATCCATCCTATTCATCATATCCTCATCATTACACCTCATCCTAATCAATCATATCATATTCATCATCCCTAATCTCTACACTTCATCCTAATCAATCATATCCTATTCATCATCCATAATCACTACACTTCATCCTAGTCATCATCCTACTCATCCCTAATCATTCCACATCATATCCTAATCATTCTAGTCATTATCCTAATCACATCCGAATCATCCTAGTCCAAACCCTAACTGTCTTCTTCCATAATCCAATTGACATCATCCTAATTGTTTCCTAATCCATCAAAGTCATCATTCCTAATCATACACATCTTCATTTATAATCCAGTCAAATTCTTCCTAAATCATCCAAATCATCTACTCTTATCACTACACATACTCATCTGCATTCATAATCCAATCAACTTCTTCCTAAACCATGCAAGTCATCTTCATCTCATCGCTACACATCATCATCTCCATTCTAATCCAACCAATCACATCATAATCATCCCTTTTCTCATCCAATCAATTTCATCCTAATCATTTCCAATCACGATACACACAACCTTAGGGAAAACCTTGAGTATCTACTCTCCCTATCAAATCTGATTGCAACTGTGTCAAAACATTATAGACCTACATATTCAATTTCATTCCACTACATATTCCATTTCATTCCTTTATGATCAAATTCCATCACAACATTTCAATTTCATTCAACCCTTGACATCAATAGAGGTTCCCAAACTTAGTCTTCCTAAGGTTGAAACATAGGGAGAAACTGTTGAAGCTTGACTATATCACAAGTTAAAATCTGTGGACCAAGAGACCTTGACATCTTTTTCAAACCAATCACAATTTGGGCTTAATACCACAAGGCTAGTTTAAGTCCATCCTTTCAAGTGAATTCTGAAACTCATGGGTTCACTTTAATCAATCATTTCTTACACACCTTGAGGTCTCAAAAAAACCAATTTGTGCTTTGAAAGGTCATTAGTAGACAAGAGTACCCTCTTGGAGCTAGACTTTTTGAAGACTAATAGCATTAGCCTCTATCATAGTCTGGGCCTCATCACCTAGCATTGACATCCCCATACCATCCCAAAATTCACAAGTCTCATTTGGTAAAGACATAGTTGCAAAGCGAAGAGAAAAGGGAGTAGATCCTCCTAGTTGTCCCTCATTCTAAACATTCTAAACATTCCTTCTAACACATCATCCAACCAACATCATATCATAATCACAAACCACCTTGAAGTATAAGGAATATGCTGATAAAAAGAAGAAGGATGTACAGTTTGATGTTGGAGATTTGGTATGGGTTCATTTGAAGAACGACAAACTTCCTAAGGGAAAATATACTAAACTTATGCAGAGAAAAGTTGGACCATGTTAGATCTTGCACAAGCATGGACAAAATGCTTATGAGATCCAACTCCCACCTAATCTTGGTTTGTCCCCTATATTCAATGTATGTGATTTAACTCCATACACGTCTTATCCAGATGCAGCTCAGGAACTCCTACAGGATACAGTCCATGATAACATTCCCAAGCATGATCCTCCATAGTTGCAGAAGGTTTTGGACACCAAAGTGGTCAAACAGACCCGAAACAAACAGTACTTGGAGTATCTAGTCTCTTGGAAGGGAAAACCTAATTCTGAAGCAGTATGGATGACTGAAGAGCAGATCCAGAAACATGGTGCAGATCTTCATACTCTCATCTCAAGTGGACTTGAGATTTCTTCTTCTGGGGAGTATGGTGCAGGAGCACCCCTACAAGACAGGATATAGGTTCATTGTCCGCATGACAGGACATTAGTCTATTTTTAGCATGTTTGACTTCATAATGTAATAAGGTCCATTGGACCAATGCATATGTATTAGATCAGTCTAGGAGAGTGTGCAGGCAGCTAGAGCTCGTGATCAGGTAGTATGAGTTGTCCTCTCCCAGCCGCTTGGAAGCTCCCAGCCGCTGGGAACCGAGTTGGTAGTACTCGTAGGATATTGCTATAAATAACTCAGATCAGTTAGGGTATGATATCAGAGAGAGTAGGAGAGAGTAGTAGTTATGTTATGTTGTACTGGTGATTGAGTGAGATCCAGAGATCAGTCCAGACATTGTGAAACATTGTTTTAGAAACAGGACATTTGTGTTTCATCTAAATAAGATCTCATCAATTGCATTATCTGGTTTATCAGCTATTTATGTTTTGATTTCTGTTCTGATTACAGGTTAATGAGTTCTTTCAACCCTTCCATCGGTTGATTCTGTGAATCGGTGGAATGGTCATGCATGTTAGTTTAGGTTGTATTTTAGTTTTCTGTTTATGCATTTCATTGTGTGGGAGATCGATTGGTAGCATGCTGTGAATCAACCTAGCATCCTCATGTGCTAGGGTTTAGGAAGATAAACTGTTAAGTTTTGATCTGAAGGTGATCCGGCCCGATCATCATGTTTTCTTTGTAAAATTGTGCGGTTCTGTGACTTTGCATGTAGCTGACGGATATACAGGGATCTGCATGTGCTTTTCCAGACGGAGTGAATCGCATCGACATCTGCGAGTATATCGCTATCCGGATCGGGTTATGAGGCTGACGAAGACTGTATGTTTCAAGTGCATCAGGACGATATAAATCAGATATATACTCAGTGTGTATATCATCATCAGGGTCATCTTTCGTCCGCATGTCGCTATCGCATGCAGAAGTGAAAGTTCATTTTTTGGCTAAGGACCGGAAAGGTCATCATCAGGATATTGAAAAGATCACCGGATATTCATTATCATGTTGCGGAGGATATAAGTGTCTTATATCCTGTTGACATCATCATCAGGTGCAAGTGACGTCATCATCATCAGGGTATTGCGCATATCACCCTATGCAAGTTTATCCTGCTATCGCTAAGTGTTTTGGCATCGGCGTAAGTCATCAGCATAAAGTTGATTATCATCATCAGGGTGTTTCAATATGACCGGATAAGTCATATCCTGATGCTCTTGTTTGAGTAGTCGGATATCAGGGTGACGTAAGCATCGAGGGAAAGGTGCGTGAAGTGTCGTCATCAGGATATATGGGAGGAATCGGATATTTTATATCCTGCTGATGAAGATGATGCTGAACATCATGATGATGAAGATAGAGTTTGGCGGTCAGATGAACAGTGAACATTAGGAGGATGTTTGCGCTTGCCGAATGTGATGATGCTGCGGACAGGCGAAAGGCGAAAGGTGAAAGGAAGTGAACAGTAGTTAGCAGGAGGATATTACATGCTTCTTCGAAATATGATGATGTTGTCTGTGTTAGCAAGAAATATGATGATGATGATAAGCCGATAGGTATTACATACTGCATGTCCAGGATTTTAACATGCTGGTTGTGTTAATGACTCCTCCTTCCCATTTGTAAGCTTCTGTTGCGTTACCTCTGCATCATAGTGGTATCAGAGCAAAGGAAGGATCTTTTGGAAAAGATCAGAATATAGCAGGATGTCAGGTGACGAAGGAACATCTGAGATTCCGGCAAGGATGACCAACGTTGAGTTGGCAGTTCTGGTAAAGAAACAGATTGCAGAGAGCAAGGCCGTGAAGGCTCAGAATCAGGAATTGAAGGATGAGTTAGCAAAGTTGAGGAACAGAGTAGGTTCTGGTAGAGAAGAAGATAGGGAAGAAGAAGAGATCCCTAGTTGGAACGAGGAGGTCGTTCCTGCAGACCAGAGACCACTGTTGAACGCCCTCAAGGCCATGGAGAGGAGAACCATGGATGTGAAATTGGATTTGCCAGTGTTTACAGGAAAGATGGAACCTGATTCAGTGATGGAGTGGATAGACTCCTTGAACAATTTCTTTGAAACAGAGGAGATACCAGAACAACAGAGGGTGAAAATAGCCCAGTCAAAAATGAAAGAAGCTGCCTTGACATGGTGGAATTTCGTCCAAGATGATATAGTACAGGAAGGAAAGCGTAGAGTCACTACATGGAAGAAAATGATGGCATTAGTAAAGGAAGCTTATGTCCCATTGGATTACAGTATCCAATTACACAAGAGGAAGCAAAACCTGAAGCAGAAGGAGCTAGATGTCAGCTCATATACAGAAGAATTCATGAAACTTTGTATGAAAACAAAGGTAAAGGAAAGTGAAGAAGAGAAGGTAGCCAGATACCTTAATGGATTGAGGTTCAACATTCAGGAAGATTTAAGTCTGCATAATCCAGATACAGTTCAGAAATGCTTTCAGTTGGCATTGAAAGTGGAAGAGAAGTTAAAGACAAAACAAGAACAACACAATAGAGGAAGAGGAAGACAACAAAGGGGTGGAAGAGGTCCTTTTAGAGGTAGAGGACATGGACATGGATATCAAGGAGAATCCAGTCATGACAATAGTAAGGGAAACAATAGTCAGAACCAGGGGGAAAATTATAGTCAGCAAGGAAACCTCAGAGGTAGAAGACCTTTCAGAGGAAGATCCCAGGGCAGAGGATCCATCAGATGTTATAACTGTAACAAAGAAGGCCATATAGCCAGCAGATGTCCAAAAAAGGCCACAAGCTCAACAGGAGAAAGGAGAACAAATCTGATCCAAGAACCTGATAATCAAAGTATGACAGGCTCTAATGCTTTTCAGAGTGTGAATGCTCCTGATAATTGTGGATACCCAGAAAGTGGAGAGTCTCTAATGATGAGAAGAACAGTGACTACCATGAAGGTACCTGACAAAGAATCCCCTCAAAGAAAGTCTCTTTTCAGGACTATTTGCAAAGCAGGAGGTAAGAATGTAAAGTTTTGATTGATTCTGGTTCTACTGAAAATTTTGTGTCTGAAGAAATGGTGACAAAGCTTAAGCTTAGGAGATTGCCTCACCCATCCCCATATAAAGTCTCGTGGCTTACCCAAGGTCAGCAGACAACTGTAGAAGAGCAGGCTTGGGTAGAATTTCAGATTGGAGCATATAAGGATAAGTTGTTGTTTGATATTATCATGATGGATGCTTGCAATCTTATATTTGGTAGACCATGGCAGTATGATTTGAAGGCACAACATGATGGTGTTAGAAACACCTATACAATTACTAAAGATGGTAAGGTTATAAAGTTACTACCATTGACGGAGAAGGAGGAGAAATCTAAAGGAAAAGAGGTGAAGGTAATGCTGATGGAAGGTAAACAGTTCATGAAAGAAGTAGCAGCAGAAGGTGCAATTGCATATGCCCTAATCCCATGTATGAGGGTGAATAAAGAACAGCAGCAAGAAGTCAAGGAAGAGAAAAAGCAAAGGTTCATAGACCCAGCTATCCAAGAGCTATTGGATAAGTACAAAGGTATCATCTCAGAGGGAATGCCAAGATCCCTACCACCTGTCAGGGATATCAGTCACTGCATAGACTTAATTCCAGGGTCAACACTTCCAAACAAAGCAGCCTATAAGCTAACTCTAGAACAGAATGCAGAAGTAGCCAGACAAATTGAAGAATTATTGGATTCAGGTCTGATTGGGAAAAGTTTAAGTCCATGTGCAGTACCAGCTGTACTAGCACCAAAGAAGGAAGGTACTTGGAGGCTTTGCACAGATTCCAGAGCTATTAACAAGATCACAATCAGGTATAGGTTTCCAATCCCTAGGATAGAGGATTTACTTGACTGTTTAGGAGGTGCTAAGTATTTTACAAAAATAGATCTAAAGAGTGGATATCATCAGATCAGGATTAGGCCAGGAGATGAATGGAAAACAGCATTCAAAACTAATGAAGGGTTATATGAGTGGAAAGTTACGCCTTTTGGTTTATCTAATGCACCTAGTACTTTTATGAGGTTGATGAATGAGGTTTTGAAAGAGTTCATTGGTAAGTTTGTCATAGTATATCTAGATGACATTCTGATTTTCAGCAACACAAAAGAAGAACATCTCAGACACATAGATTTGGTTCTTAAGAGGTTACATGAAGAGCAGCTGATGATAAATTTAGACATGTGTTTGTTCATGCAAGAGGAGATCACATATTTGGGTTTTGTCATTTCACAAGGAAAATTACAAATGGATAAGGAGAAGGTAAGTGCCATATTGTCTTGGCCAACCCCAAAGACTATGAATGATGTCAGAAGTTTCCATGGGTTAGCAACCTTCTACAGGAAGTTTATAAGAGGGTTTAGTCATATTTGTGCACCCATGCTTGATACCATCAAAGGAGGACAGAAGTGCAGATTTGTTTGGACTCAAAGAGCAGATGATTCTTTTGAAACATTGAAGAAGAAGGTGGCACAGCAGCCAGTCCTTGCACTTCCAGACTTTAACAAAATCTTTCAGGTGGAATGTGATGCCAGTCACATGGCCATTGGAGCAGTACTCAGCCAAGAAGGTAGACCTATTGCATTTTTCACTGAGAAGCTCAATGATGCTAAAAAGAGGTATTCCTCATATGATTTGGAAATGTATGCTTTAGTCCAGTCACTCAAGAAATGGAGGCATTACTTGATGCCAAAGGAATTCATAGTATTCATAGATAACCAGGCTCTGAGTTTCATAAACAGCCAGGAAAAGCTGAACCACAGACACATGAAATGGGTAGAAACCTTACAAGCTTTTACTTTTACATTGACGCATAAGAAAGGAGTCAAGAATAAAGTTGCAGATGCTTTGAGCAGGAGAGTTCTAACAGTCAACCAGATTCAGTTAGAAAGTGTTGGCATTGATTCACTAAAGACCATGTATGAGACTAATGAAGATTTTGGGGAGATATATCATGTATGCACTTCTTTTGGAGAGAAATATCATGCTGAATTCTCTGAATTTTTGATTTAGGATGGATTGTTGTTCAAAGGTGGACAATTATGTATTCCAAGGTGTTCTATGAGGTTAAACATCATTAAGGAGAAACATTGTGGAGCTATGGCAGGTCATTTTGGTCTAGATAAGACTCTTGATCTGGTCCGAAGACATTACTTTTGGCCTAAGTTACAATCAGATGTCAGAAAGTTTGTAGAGACATGTGTGATATGTCAGAAAGCTAAAGGCAGGTTGACTAATGCAGGTTTATATCAGCCCTTACCCATTCCTTCCAGACCATGGGAAAGCATAAGTATGGATTTTGTCTTGGGTTTACCAAGGGCAAGGAAAGGGTTTGACAGTGTTTTTGTTGTAGTGGATAGATTCAGCAAAATGGCACATTTCTTGCCATGCAAAACCACTGCTGATGCTTCATACATTGCAGATTTGTTTTTCAGGGAGATTGTCAGGATCCATGGATTGCCATTGAGCATAGTGTCAGATAGGGATGTGAAGTTTATTGGTCACTTCTGGAGAACTCTTTGGAAGAAACTTGGAACAAATTTGTCTTTTTCCTCGGCATATCATCCTCAAACGGATGGACAGACTGAAGTAGTGAACTGTTCCTTAGGAAATTTGCTTAGATGTTTGACAAAACAACATGGAGAAAAGTGGGATAATATTCTATCTCAAGCTGAATTTTCCTATAATGATACTGTCAATAGGAGCACAAGGAAATCACCTTTCCAGATAGTCTATGGTATGCATCCAAGAGGAATTTTGGAATTGAGAGATCTACCTACAGTAGACCCTATTAGTGCAGATGGAGAAGCTTTTGCAGAAGCCATCAAAGAGGTTCATGATCAAGTCAAGACCCAACTGCAACAAACCACCTTGAAGTATAAGGAATATGCTGATAAAAAGAAGAAGGATGTACAGTTTGATGTTGGAGATTTGGTATGGGTTCATTTGAAGAAGGACAGACTTCCTAAGGGAAAATATACTAAACTTATGCAAAGAAAAGTTGGACCATGTCAGATCTTGCACAAGCATGGACAGAATGCTTATGAGATCCAACTCCCACCTAATCTTGGTTTGTCCCCTATATTTAATGTATGTGATTTAACTCCATACATGTCTTATCCAGATGCAGCTTAGGAACTCCTACAGGATACAGTCCATGATAACATTCCCAAGCATGATCCTCCATAGTTGTAGAAGGTTTTGGACACCAGAGTGGTCAAACAGACCCGGAACAAACAGTACTTGGAGTATCTAGTCTCTTGGAAGGGAAAACCTAATTCTGAAGCAGTATGGATGACTGAAGAGCAGATCCAGAAACATGGTGCAGATCTTCATACTCTCATCTCAAGTGGACTTGAGATTTCTTCTTCTGGGGAGTATGGTGCAGGAGCACCCCTACAAGACAGGATATAGGTTCATTGTTCGCATGACAGGACATTAGTCTATTTTTAGCATGTTTGACTTCATAATGTAATAAGGTCCATTGGACCAATGCATATGTATTAGATCAGTCTAGGAGAGTGTGCAGGCAGCTAGAGCTCGTGATCAGGTAGTATGAGCTGTCCTCTCCCAGCCGCTTGGAAGCTCCCAGCCACTGGGAACCGAGTTGGTAGTACTCGTAGGATATTGCTATAAATAACTCAGATCAGTTAGGGTATGATATCAGAGAGAGTAGGAGAGAGTAGTAGTTATGTTATGTTGTACTGGTGATTGAGTGAGATCCAGAGATCAGTCCAGACATTGTGAAACATTGTTGTAGAAACAGGACATTTGTGTTTCATCTAAATAAGATCTCATCAATTGCATTATCTGGTTTATCAGCTGTTTATGTTTTGATTTCTGTTCTGATTACAGGTTAATGAGTTCTTTCAACCCTTCCACCGGTTGATTCTGTGAATCGGTGGAATGGTCATGCATGTTAGTTTAGGTTGTATTTTAGTTTTCTGTTTATGCATTTCATTGTGTGGGAGATCGATTGGTAGCATGCTGTGAATCAACCTAGCATCCTCATGTGCTAGGGTTTAGGAAGATAAACTGTTAAGTTTTGATCTGAAGGTGATCCGGCCCGATCATCATGTTTTCTTTGTAAAATTGTGCGGTTCTGTGAGTTTGCATGCAGCTGACAGATATACAGGGATCTGCATGTGCTTTTCCAGACGGAGTGAATCGCATCGACATCTGCGAGTATATCGCTATCCGGATCAGGTTATGAGGCTGACAAAGACTGTATGTTTCAAGTGCATCAGGACGATATAAATAGGATATATACTCAGTGTGTATATCATCGTCAGGGTCATCTTTCGTCCGCATGTCGCTATCGCATGCAGAAGTGAAAGTTCATTTTTTGGCTAAGGACCGGAAAGGTCATCATCAGGATATTGAAAAGATCACCGGATATTCATTATCATGTTGCGGAGGATATAAGTGTCTTATATCCTGTTGACATCATCATCAGGTGCAAGTGACATCATCATCATCAGGATATTGCGCATATCACCCTATGCAAGTTTATCCTGCTGTCGCTAAGTGTTTTGGCATCGGCGTAAGTCATCGGCATAAAGTTGATTATCATCATCAGGATGTTTCAATATGACCGGATAAGTCATATCCTGATGCTGTTGTTTGAGTAGTCGGATATCGGGGTGACGTAAGCATCGAGGGAAAGGTGCGTGAAGTGTCGTCATCAGGATATATGGGAGGAACTGGATATTTTATATCCTGCTGATGAAGATGATGCTGAACATCATGATGATGAAGATAGAGTTTGGCGGTCAGATGAACAGTGAACATCAGGAGGATGTTTGCGCTTGCCGAATGTGATGATGCTGCGGACAGGCAAAAGGCGAAAGGCGAAAGGAAGTGAACAGTAGTTAGCAGGAGGATATTACATGCTTCTTCGAAATATGATGATGCTGTCTATGTTAGCAAGAAATATGATGATGATGATAAGCCGATAGGTATTACATACTGCATGTCTAGGATTTTAACATGCTGGTTGTGTTAATGACTCCTCCTTCCCATTTGTAAGCTTCTGTTGCGTTACCTCTGCATCACATCATCTATCCTCATTGTCATCCACTTAGGATAGATGATGTGATCTAGGGTTACTAGCAAGGAACAACCTATCTCCATGTTAGACACCCATTCATGAGCCTATTAACGAACCTTGAAATGGCATGAACATTCCTTTGACCCCATCATGTGGTCCAAAAACCATTGAACCTATCCAAGAGTCATCTGCTTCCACCCAAAGTCAAAAGCTATGTCAAGAGCATAATCCTAAGCATGAGGAAACATGGCCCCCTCATTCAATTCAAGATCAAGCCCTCTTATTGATCCCATTGATAGCACACCTAACCCCATTCATGATCAAGCTCCCATATATGATCAAGATCCCCTCTATGATCAAGAAGACCATGATGACCCTCTTAGCCAACTCTATGCATGCCATGGTAAAGAGCTTGCCACTTCATCCATCCATCCTCCGTCCAGCCCTAATGTGCAAACACCCACTCCTCATGATGAGACAAGTGCCTCCCAAATACACATAGAAGATCAAACAAATAACTTGGATCTATATGAACATAATAAAGGTCCTAATGATCCTGTTGACTTTTTCCCATACTGGATGCTTATTCCCAGATTTCCCTACAAGGTAGCCATCAGTGATCAACAGGATCTCTGGGCCAGGGGGCCAACAGTGTAGGAGATAGACTCTATATTTTATCTCCTCTTCTTCTTCAGGCTCTGTAAGACCTAGGGGGTATTCCCTACTCAACATCCATGAGGATATGCATACAAGGCTGGGATGCTGACAGAAAGCAGATAAGTCCTCCTGTAAGTAGACCAAAACTGAAAGATAAGAGCAAAGGGGCTAGCTTTGGGCCTATTTGCAGTTGTAGACAGAGGACTGAGGTTCCTAAAACTAACTCTAATGTCCTAATGGTTGTTTTAGATTTTGATTTGGAGTTTAAGTGTGGATGCAAAGCTGGACATGGTTATAACACAAAAACAAAGCATGATTGGTGCCTATCCAGGGCCTGGAGTCAGTAGACATACACCTGTGAATGATCAGCATAAACAGCTAAAACTGGATTTCAAGGGGATATATGTGATACCTGCCTTACAGGTATCTCCCAATACAAAGTGTTAGGTTATCTCTACTTATGGTATCCCTACTGCAGTATACCCTTCCCAATGTTCAACCTGAAAACATTTTAATCTACCCCTTGAGCAGAAGTTAAAAGATCAGACATTCAACATAGGAATTCTATGCTCTAGAATCTAAACATTACTCAAATATCCAGATTCAGAAGAAGAATACATGCAATACTGGAGACAGAATTAACACAACACATGCTAAGATAGCATTTCTCATATAAGTTTAATCATGAAATCAGTGGGTTCATGCCAAAAACATACAACAGGAGATACATAAACTCACAGGTAAGCTGTACAGAGCAACCGGATCAGCTTGTTATGCATTACAGAGCCAAAAATCTTCAACTTTCAACAACCAACAAATGAGCAACACAACCTGCTTATAACAGCCAGGTAGGTGCTCAGCAATTAATTACATGGTTGACCAAAAATCCCGCCAGATACACAGTATCAGAGAGATGGCGCTCAAACATTACCAGATTGGCGCCCAAACTTGAGTGCAGTAGGTAGGGGAGGAGACAGGAAGATTTCTCGAGCCCTGCGCCACTGTCCACCGATGTACACCTTCCATCGGGTACCAGATCCGCCCACGCCATCGCCCATACCTCTGCAACAATCGCCATTGATGGCGCAC
Organism: Cunninghamia lanceolata; assembly: GCA_027924645.1. NCBI lineage: Eukaryota > Viridiplantae > Streptophyta > Pinopsida > Cupressales > Cupressaceae > Cunninghamia > Cunninghamia lanceolata. Next base: position 578,878 of record BSBN01000506.1, read on the forward strand.
CAACCTGCGGCCTCGGGAAGAACATTAATTCTGCATCGCAACCATTTCCCGCCGAGATTCATCATCATGATATTTGAAAATGCAGGATATCAATTATCCCACATGCACCCCGCGATGACCTCCTTAATACCTTATATACTAGGTCATGAGCATATATCATGTCGGTGCTTTTGCTCCTGATGACACTAGTATAAGACTTCATCATCATCATCCTCCAGCAGCATGATATCCTGTTGACCGAAATATCACCCTGACGTCAGCATCATATCGCAATACAACCGCATGATAATCGCCTTCACCTGCACAACCGGATCCATCGGAGGAACATCCTCCTGCTGAGCTTATACCAAAAGTCTGGCCGATGAACATCCTGATGACATCATCATCATATCTTGCTGACGTCATCATCATGTTTGCAAATATCGGGAGATCTCCTCAAGATGATCAGTGTTAGAAATATGACCCCCCCGGACCTTGATGACGTCATCATTATATCGACATCAGGATGATATTCGGAAGACAACCGGATATTTGGAAATATCATCCTGATGCACGAAAATCATGTTGCACTGTAGCTCCACTATAAGATCGGGGCGATTGATGAATATGATGATGCTTGAAAAGATCACCCCCCACTAGATAATGCACGAAGCCGGCAGGCGGATATCTCCTTGATATCAGCATCATCATGACGCTGGAACAAACATACATCCGGATGATATTCAAAAATGAAAATATCACCCCCTCCTTCGGAAATATCATGATGCAGATAGGCAGAGAAATAGATATCACCTTGATATAAGGATGACGTCAGCATCATCAGGATGACAAAACAACGAACAAGAAGTGATACAACATCATCAGGATGATATTGACTAAGATCATCCTGACGTTCAAAATATGATGACCCCAGTGAATATCGGGTCGCACTTAGAATTCTTCAACAACATCATCAGGATGATCATAACCAAGATCACCCGATGATAAAGATATCACCCCGGCGAAATATCATGAAGGCAGAAAATATGATGACCCTCGCAAGCAACACGGTGATAACTGGAAATATGATGATGATGATGACGACCCTTAAGAAAAAACAAGTCAGGTCGAACAACTTAGAGAATAACCCCTTCAGAATAACGGGGCAACATCATCATCATGTTTGGGCAAGGTGATAAGTGCAAGATCACCGGATACTTTGAAAAATCACCCTCGCAAGCAGATCAGGGCGCACTGTAGCTCATCAGCAGGATCAGGATGATAACCAAACATCACCCGATATTGAAATATGATGATGACGATGAGAAACCGGTCGACGGAGAACATGATGATGCAGACCATCATCGAAGACAAGATGATGATGATGACCTCCTCCTCAGGAAAATATGATGCTGCAGCTGAAAAATGCTGAGGAGGTCCAACACTTAGAAAAAATGGGCAAGAAGATAAAGGGTTCAAATGAAGAGACCCCCTGATCATGAAAAATCAACCCCAGGTCAAAATGAGTGCTAACAGATCCTTCATCATCATCCACTACCAATCCCATTTCAAATCCATCATATCCCCTTGGCCTATCTACCTTCATTCATGAATGTTCCTCCTTGGGACAGCAACAACCATCATCTTCCACTTTACCTACTCCGTTCAATAATGAACTCGTGTCTAGTGTCCAAACTACACAGTCCCATTGTTCATCGCATGCTCCAAAACATGAACTATCAAGGTAAAGGCTTAGGCCTTCATGAACAAGGTATTTTGGAGCCCATCCATGTCAAATTTCCTCCACGCTCATTTGGCCTTGGAAACACACCCCAAGGTAAACAATCTAAAGTTGTTGGTACCACCTCCATTCATCATAAGTCCACCACTTTCCATCACAAATCCCATCACATTCCTAAGACATACATTGCCATTCCACCTCCATCATCCTACAAATGTCAAAAGCATGTGACCATACACCTTCCACCATCTACTTTACCTCCACTTCTTCTAACTCCGCATATTCCTCCATCCACTTTACCTCCATTGCTTCCAACACCTAATAAATACCCTTCCTAATCATGACCAACAAATGCACATGTCGTCTAAACATAAAGCTTCCACTCATTCCACCAAACCCATGGGATTCAAAAATAAACATTTGGATGCCTCTACCTATAAAGCTAAAAATCCTAAGGATCCTCATGCCTTAGGACATCAATTAAAAAAGTCAAAGCAATCCAAAAAACTATCCAAACCCATACCTTCAAAAGAAAAGTCCAAAACTAAAATGGTTTAGGTCTGTCATGCCCATATTTCCCATGCGGTCACGACACGCAACACACGTGTCATGTCCACATTTGTCATGTGGTCATGACAAGAAATATCAAAAACTTTTTCATGCATCCCTAGAAACCCCCTCACCTGCATTAGCATCCTCGGTGGCAATACCCATAAGGCGTAAACATGTCAATCAAATCTCAGGATAGTGCGATCACATGCACAATCCCCTGCATGATGATAGCTGACTAGGGGGTTATGCGACATGAGGAGCATCACCATTAGGGTTAGGATCGATTTGACCTGAACCCTAAGTTTCCTAAGTGAGTGATGTGATTTTGACATGTGTTGAAATCAAAACCTAGGAACTAGAGTTAATAAATTAAATGAATTACAATATTAACATGACCAAACTATAGATAATAAAAAGAATGTGATTAAAGCGGATAAGAAAATTAAAGTATTAAATTTCCCCTTCACCTTAAATAAATTTCGACAGTATAACGCCTCTAGGGCGTGTGGGGAAATTACTTTAAAATAAAATCCTACTATGAGCCTCTTTCAAATGGAATTATTGTTACAGTTAAAAGATGCCTGACTAAATTAATAGTTATATTCCTTAATGTTTCCAACTAAGATTTTAGGATGATTAGAAATAAATAAATTAAAATACACAATTAAGATGCTGAAATTATTAAGGTATAAACCAACACCCAAGTTAAATACCCAAGCCATTACTACAATTCTCTTTAGAATCCCCAGTGGGATTTAATTAACATCGGGCCAACATTCGATAAGGGTCAATCCACTAGACAATTCTAAAAGCAAGGTAAAAAAAGATAATTTAATCCTACTCCAAGCATTATTCCAAAATTTAAATAAACCTCCCTAGGACAAATTATAGTGTAGCTTTAATAAAATAAATAAATAAATCCCATCCACAAAACACAAGGGGAGAAGAATAATTTTAAAATCAAATAAAATAAACCTAGGGCTAAAATTAAATCCACTTAATAATTTTATCCCATAAGGCAAAAGGGACATCTATAGTTCAAACATAAAAAGGGAATGTGAGAGGGAATAGAATTCTTGTACATGCCAACTCCTCCAATTTTTTTCATTCATATTTCCCTTAACCCTCCAAGTTTAGAATATTATAACCTCCCAAAACCTAACCCTAATAGTCTCTCTATGTTTTTCTAATATTTTCTTCTCTCACATCATCTCAAATTTCTAACATTTTGCTATCTCTCCTCTCACTTTACTTGTAGGTCTACATTTCTTTGGGGCAGCCATGAAATTCCCCCACAGAGGTATACTTGCTTGCTACTTTCTATTCCAACTAGAGGTTTGTTTTACTAAAAAGGTGAATCTACACTTGATGAGAAATTTGTATATAAACAGATTGCAGGTCTAATGGCCAAGGCCGAGTGTAGCAATTGGTGACGGGACTATGAATGGGTGCTGGGCGCCAAGCTCGAAACGTAGGCCAAAAAGGGTGGCGGTCTAATTTCCTGGCGCCCTGAGTTTATGACAGTGACGAAGAAGGTTAAAGGAATGTTGTTCTTTTTTTTATCTAGTGGGGCGGATGGGTTGATGGACGGGGGTCTGTAGACCCCCGCTCACCGGTGGCATCAACATATGTGGGGTGGTTTAATCCCCCCAAAACCTCTGTAAATATTGATATGGTGGCAACCATTGGCCGCCGCCCCTTCCTACGCTATTCCGCTATGCTCTTCGAACTATTAACACATTAAAAAAAATATCCGTGACCTTCCATAGTGCCACTAGGGTTTCGAAATTGATGAATATAAACCATAGTTCCACGGAGTTTTGGGGACGAGGACGGGGGGATAGGGGGGATGCGTTTCTGAGATGGGGGGTGGGGGGCCTAAATTTGGGGATGACGGGGGATGGCAGGGGGACGGCAGGGGAGCATTGCACTGAAATACATATAATACTTGAAAAATTAGTTATAAAAAGATGTATAACTGTAGATGCATAGATAAGGCATGTGAACTGTTTGATAGAATGCCTCAAAGAAATATGTCTCCCATACAAGTTATAAAATTTTGGCCTGTTTGTGTTGTAGAGGCACTTCTATGGTTAAGCTGATGCATAGAAATTGAGTCTTGACATATCAAATTTTCTAAAATGTTTTGCTCGAGAAGCTTTATGCAAACAAGTGTTAAGCTCACTTGAAAGTTGAAATGCATTCTAATTTCTTTCAAACATTCTGATTGAGGCATTCTGTCAAACAGTTCACACTTCACAATGTGCCTTGTAAGTTGTCTATGCTTCCACATTTTGCATACATGTCTCATTGTCTAGTCTCATCAACAAAGACTCAAGAGTCCCAGGATATCCGATATGCACAAGCCACAAAACTTGAAATGAAATGTTAAAAATGCATATGATAAGGTTAGGTTTTTATTTTTGATGATTTAAAAAAAATGATTAAAAAATTAAATTCGGGGGACGTCAAGAAGTCTCCCCAATGGGAGACATTTCAGGGCTGGCGGGGGGCTGGCGGGGGTGTGGCAGGGGGTGTTTCGGTTGTGTCTCCCCTTCCCCGGGACGTCCCCCTGGGAAACAGCTAATTTTTTGGGGGGGACGCGTCCCTGTGGAACTATGATATAAACTTAAAAAAAAAATGTTGGTTACTATATATATATGTAATATATACACTATTAAAAAAATATCTTTCTTCTATTCTATACATCTCATCCATTTCAGTCTAGTAATATATATATATTATTCTCTAGTCACATGTAATTATATATGTTTTGTAAAACAAAAATACAGTTAGGCTAGTATATATAAGTATAGATATACATTTACAAAAGGGTACATAAAAAAGATGTGTAAATAAATATATGTATACATTTGAATATCCCCACAATTATATTTCTCTGAAACACATTCTATTTCTAATCCCTTTACTTGATGTCATGAAGGAAATAAATGATAGAGTTAAAAACACTTTCCTTTTTTTAACTCAAAGAGTTTATCTAAAAACAACAACCATTCATTTTCTTTTGGTGCAACTATAATGTTTAAACAACCTATCCAATTTCCTATCTTTACATGAAGAAACTAGCAACTATTTTTCTTTTGAAATAGGAATTTAAAACAACAGCATATCTATATTTTTTTTTGACGACATTAAAGAGCAAAGCAATATATGCATATTTTCCATTGCAACTTGCTCACAACCACATAACAAAAACCAACAAACATAATATATTTTCTTTTCTCTATTTTGAGTCATTTCATTACAACAACAAGTGAGGGAAATTACAATAATGACTATTACAATATTCATATACAAGATGAGAGTGAAAACTCCATTTCCTCTACACAACAAAATGCTCTCCCAACCAAAATATGTGTTCACCCAAGCTCCAAAGGTCACTAATAAAACCTGCAAGAGACTAAAACAAAGCAGGGACAACCAAGCCACTAAAACTACTCTCCTCCCTACCATAGACCCACGAGTGGGTCACCCCTAAGCTGGGAGGTTGATCTTCACACAGGGTTAACACTCCACAACACAACAATGAGTAAACCACACAAAACATGAAGAACACCCATATGATTTAACACAACACAAAACCCATAGAAATGAGTTTGAAGGGGTAGGGGAGTGGACATCACTCAACTCAAGAGGGCCACTCCAAAAATCTCAAAGTCTCAACACAAGCAAGGCCTCAAGCCCAAAATAATAACTCCAAGAAATACATAGATTTCACCATGGCACTCATGCCAAACAAAATTCTCCATACTCAATATCTTGCCCTTAAGGCCATAAAAATACTAGCACCAAGAGGGTGACCTCGAGGAGGTTCACTCCTCCCCCACCTCACACAAGGATGGACACACCAAATTGGTAGTCTCATCCCAATACACCCAAAACCCCACAACAAGAAGAAAATTAACACCCACAACACATTTCAAGCACACAACTAAAATGTAACAAGCATAAGAAGGCAAAAATACCATGAGGCTTACCTTAAGAGCCTAACAATGGATGCAAGTTGAAGAAGAGCCCACAAGCTTTCTCCAAGCCTCCAATCCTCCAAAAACTCTCCAAATTCCCCAAAATCCCTCCAAAGATAGAAAAATTCACCAAGGTAAGAACCCCATTCCCCTCTCAAAGAGGAATTAGAATAGGCCTCATTCCAAGGCCTTGAGGAATGAGAAGGTGACACATGTCACCTTCTCCTTCCTCATCCTAAGCCACTTGCAAGGGAGAAGGAATGTGAGGGTGACATGTGTCACCCTCTTATCCATTCAAACCTCACCCTCTCCACTTATGCTCTCAGACATGTGTGAGAGCAAAGGTGGAGAGGCGGCATCTCTCCCCATGGCTCCAAGAGGATAAGGGATGACACATGTCATCACCTTATTCTCCAAAGGGAACCCCTTCACTCCAAGATGTTCTCACACATGTGTGAGAGCCTTGGAGGAAGGTTCCACAGACTTGGGGGTCTTGAAGACTCCCCAAGTCTTCAAGGTGGTGGAATCCCAAGCCTTGAGAAGGGAGATGGGCCTTCCCTCAAGGCATGAATCATCTCCCACACTTAACCAATTTGAATTTTCATCACTTTTATTTAACCCAAGATTAAGGTGACTAGACAGGGGTAACCCTAGGGTTTGGCATGCTCAAATGGGCCCTAAACCCTATGGGTACCACCTAGGGTTAATTTTAGCCCTTAATAAACACCTAAGGAGGTAAAATTCACAATAAAAGGCCCCAAAAATTAAAAGACACCAATTGGTGTAAATTAAAACACATATTTTACAACACATCATTAAAATACTATAAAAGGTGAAACTAGGCCAAATAATAAAATATAGGCATTTACAAAACATCATTCAATCACACATGATCGTTGTCCCTCTTGGGAATGGATCGGTCTAACACAGGAAACACATAAGTGTGAGATTGATCTCTGATTTTCCATAGCCTAGAAAATCACCCACGCACTTGAACAAATAGATTAATCCAACCTATATATCATAGATGAAGCAAGGAAATGCAACACTCACGTCATCGTATAATTCATTTAAAACATTAAACAAATCACATCATAAATAAGATTCATAATTTGTATTTCTATATACTATCTCAGAATCAAAATCACATAGCAAATCCATATAATGATTTCACATCTAACATCTCTAATATCATCAAAGTGCATATCACATGTCTAAACATCATCAGTGAATCAAAATCAAGATATAGTCAAATCACCACATACTAATCATAGCTAACCAAAGTAAAGGAATATACTCTAGAGTCTACATGCTGGGATCAACAGTCCCCAAATGTCTAAAATGTCTCCAACTGCAAATATGAAATGATCAAAATAAGGGAGTCAAATAAATAGGCCTCACAGGGTCCCTAAGCAAAAAGCAATCGCGTCAAATGAAGCATCCACCTCTCAAAAATCCCAACCATCCTCTTCCATCCATTACATTAAAAAATATCAAATCCCTCCATCCCACATGAAAAGCAAAAGTCATAAAAATACTAAGTCCATGTGGGTTCCAAAATGCTTACATCACCCATCTCCTAAACGAACATCCCCATTGCTTCCTACACCACCATCCAATCAAGTGCTTCCATGTTTAACATGGTTTGTGCAGCCATTGCTCATGATTCCTTTTCACACCTCCATTACCCCATCATTCAACTATTGTCCTACATATTTCACTCATCCTATCCCTATGTTCCATGCTTTTGTATAAGCCTTTCATCCATCATTGCATCATCCCTACATAATCCACATCATAATCCACTATCCACCCTACATAATCCACATCATAATCCACTATCATTCCCTCCATAATCCACTATCTACCTAATCCATCTCATTTTAGAACAATCCCTTACCAACATCTATGAGCATTTGACATGGTCCATTTGTGGCATTCCTCTCTAATGGGACACTATCACCTTCATAGAACTAGACATTTGAGTTTCTCTTTTCCACATTCCACCTATCCCATTCACAAAAGTCAAAACATCAAAAAAAAAAAGAAAAAATAAAAAAAGTAAAGAGAAATCCCTTCGTCCAAAGGTGAAAACCTGGTAAACAGGTTCCTTGGATAAGTACCATGATGAAAACCTGGAAAACAGGTGTCATGTGTAAGCTAATCTTCTATTTTCACCTACACTTGAGTGCACTTTGTCTCATAATATTTCACTTTCATCCTATCATTTCCTTCCATACCATTTCCATACCATTTCCTATCCTACTCTACCATCTTTATCCATTACATACACATTCCTATCATATCAAATCCATCAATCCTTCCTTCCTAGTTTGATGTTTATAAAGATTGGGGGCACAATGTTGACTAATGTTTTGGATGTCTCTTGACATACCTTATCTCTCCCAACCAAGCAAATCCTTCATTATCCTATCATCATCCTATCATCATAAACATTATCATGTCAAATCCTAAGTGTTCCACCTACAATGGGGCATGCTATTCCTATGGGACATAGTCCTTGGAGATCACATCCTCGCCGTCTTATGCATGTGTTCCTTCCATCCACTATCACCCACCCTTTCTTCCATTCATCCCTTCCCACCTAGACTTGGTCCTCCTTTGTCATTAGTATCTAGCACAAAGGCTATCTCTATTGTCACCCAATGCCATATCCCAAAACATTTTCAAAAATACAAAAAAATCAAATATTCTCAAAATCCAAAAAATCATAACATTTCAAAAATCCAAAAAAAATTAAAACATTTCAAAAACTCAAAAAAATCAAATATCCATAAAAAACACAAGCAATAAAATTCATCCAATCAACTCCAATTCTTCCAATCCAACTCAATCACATTCTTCCAATCAATAAAATCACATCAAACCAATCACATCATCACATCAACCCTTCACATCTATAAATTATTCCAATCAAAACAATTCATCAAGTCAATTCAAATCAATCTCCCCATTCTTCAAATACATTAATTATCATTTCAATCAAGGCACTTCATCACTTCTTTTAATCAGTTCTTCAATTCATTTCAAATCACTCCATCAATCCTATCCAAATCATTCATCCAGACATTCAAATCAATGTTTCAAAATCAAGTCATCAATCCTTCAAATCAATTCAATCATTTCAATCCACATCAATCAAATCATTCCAATCAATCAAATTCATTCAAATCAATTCTTCAATCATTCAATCAATCCTTCCAAGTCAATTCATTATCCAAATCAATCAAATCCATTAAATCAATTCTTCAATTCTTCCAAATCATCAAATCATTCCAATCAATTCAATTCTTCAATTCATCCAAATCCAATCATCCATTCTTCAAACATTCCAAGAAATAAATCAAATGCAAGTAATCCTTAATTCATACCAATCAATCAATCAATCAAGTCAAATTATCCAATCACATTCAATGGTCTTGATCCTAATCTTGACGTAAACCAAATCAGTCATCAATCAAAACTTGGTGTTGCTCGCATGGCCAACAACACTAGTGTCAATCAATCAATTGTCTTAGACAGGATGTTGCATTGTGGAAACTAGACTAGGCCTCTTAGATGACATGTTTCATTTCCTGAAACCAGACACCATTATCATCAATCAATCATTGGTTTATAGCTTGACAGGGGAAATACCATGTTGTTTTTGTATCATTTGTGCATGCATACATGCATGCTTGCTTGCTTGTGTGTGTTATCATTTTTTCTTGCATTTGTATCATTCCCAGCTAATATTCATATCTTGTATCTAGGCAAGGTTGTATTACGTTGGGGCATGAGACACATTGTCACCTTGGTCCTTATACCTTGGTGCATAACGTCTAGTGCTATATCAAACATCATGGTTGCTCACCTTCATTGCAACATAACACATCATTCATTTCTTCTATCCATTTCCTTACCTTTCTTCCTTTACCAATCCATTTCATTTCGAGAGCCTACCCATGTTTGTCCAACCTGCCTATCCTCTCAAGGGGCATCATCAGCCTATTCTTTCATCATCATCCCATTTCATCATCCTTTTCCTTAGCTTTTTTGAAATGATGTTACTCGACATAATTCACATTATCTCGAACATCATCTCAAAGAGAGGCTTGAAATGTAGACACTAAAATTTGTCCATGTCTTGTCTACACCTAGTCGACATGATCTGTAATGTTTTGCCCTAGGTCCTAGTCTTATCCCACTTAATCACATACCCAATTAATTAAATAAATTCATTTATTTAATTAATTCCTCCTTGTCACATGTCTCACATAATTCAAATTAAATATTTGAATTAAAATCCCTTACCTCTCACCACATTCAAACAAGTGTCACATGACTACAACACTTCACATGTCAAACTAATTTAAATAATCTTTTATTTAAATTAGGTCTCATTTATCCTCCATCGCACACTTGTCACATGACTACAATCCCTCTTGAAGTGGGAAACCCTTATCAACCCTAATCAATCTCAACCATTTATATCATTCAACATAACTCTTAATCCTATCCATCCATTCAAATCAGGCCTTTTCTATAAAGGTAGCCTCTCATGAGCCATTTGATATGATCAAGTTTTCAAGTAGCCTTATGCTGCCAAAATCAGTCTAGAATCATCATACAATCAAGCCCTTGCATATTGTTATGCTGCTGTAATCTTGAGCAATGAACAATCCCCCATTATCAACCCTTCGAAATCTTGCATTCTCATGAAAGGTTGAGAAGAGCCATGGAGGTCAATCAACACTAGTTTGAATCTGGTTTGCATTTGAGTTTATTATTTGCATTTTCATTCTAGTTTGTGCTTCATGGTGCTAGTTAGGGTTTCATTTCTGCAATTTTGATTTATGCCCTAGATTTTTCCCTAACACAAGAATGTCACCCTTGAGGCTTCGATCTTAGATTGATCTCCACCCAAGAGTACGGACATTCAGCAACCTTCTCTCTTTCACTCTCTTTTTTATTTTTTATTATTTTATTTTCCTTGATTTTTTTCCTTTTTTTTGGATTTTTTGACTTTTCAAGAAATAAATGCTTTTGGAACTTTGATATGCAATGATTTGATCTCTCAATTCTCACTTTTTGACACTCTTATTTTGATCACTCATTTTTTTTATTCACTCGAATCTTAGATTGCTTCCTTCAGAGTTCTGATCTTCTTGATGTTTTTGGCCAAGAAAGGTAAGGGGCTGAGTGCCACCTAAAATTTTTGTAATCTGGTTGGACTTCTATAATACTAGGGAAGATATGGGAAGGTTTACTTGTAAGCTTCCTTTGAACACTGTAGGTTTGAATACTGACTGTGTTTAGACCTAACATCTTGACTCATAAGACTGGGATTAGTGTAAAGCTAAGAGCTAGGCTTTAATTAGAATCACTGGGAATGAAGGGGGATAATGGCAGTTGTGAAAATGAGGAATCTCTAGGTCCTAAAAGGATGACGTATATCTGGGCAACATTAGACTCCATACCAAAAAGAAAATAGTACAAGAGCAAGTCACTAATAGTAATGCAAGATGAACAGAATGATGCAGAAATGCAAGAAACAAATTGTTTTTGACATTTTGATTTTTATAATTTTTTTGTATTTTTATGTTTTATGATTTTTTGGTTTTTAGACATAATATTTCTTGAGGTGAAAGGCATTGAATGTTTTTCCAAATTCCTCTCCCTCAATTGTGCACAAGAGATAGGCACCATTTCTGACATTTTCTTTGACCATATAAGGACCTTTCCAGTCTTTCGAAAAAGCTCTTTTTCTTCTTCTTTTCTTATTCTTCATGCTACCTCTTCTTAGAACAAGTTCTATTCTATAAGGTTTGTCATTTGAATCTATTTCTACCAACTCGGTGGTTTCTCTTGGTAGTGTGAGACAGAGTAAGTCTTGAAAGGCTTGTTGATGAGAAGGGGTCCAATATAGGACTCCATCACAACTCAATAGCTCTGCTAATAGGTCATATTGTTCTTGCATGTAGATCTTTACATCTAGTCTCTCTTGGATTCTTTACAAGAATTAGAATAACTCAAGGGAAGTTTGTTGCCCCCTTTTTTCATCAACAGGGATGAAGCTTATACTTTTCCTCCCATTTGGTTATGGCCTTAAGTCCATGGCATATTCGATGTAACTTTTTGGTAATTCAAAAATGACAAGGTCGTCAACACCAACTGTCACTCTCATCTTCCATTCTCTGTGAAAGATACCTTCACTTTCTTTGTCCTCATTAGGAAGTCTTTCAACCATTTCAATTTGTACCAGAGGTGCTTCCCATTCACCAAGTTCATTTGATTGAACTGAGGTAGACGTGGTTGGTTTTTCTTGTCGTTTGGACACCATGAACATCCTAGGTAGCATTCCTATGGTTGATTCATTATCAATAGAATATGCCTCTTCCATGGGTATTACTGGTTGATGTGAATCCTTTGTTGGTGTGAGAGGGTCATATGATTCTATTTCTTCTAGTGTCTCAGGGACACGTGATTTGCTTAGTGGTGACAGTGGAGTGTAACTTTCTGTCATGTCTTCCTCAGCGTCTAATAAAGCATACGAGTCTACATCTCTCAGATCTAATGTAGTGGTTTGAAAGACTGGTCCTTCATTTCTATGAGGCTTCTCCCCTATGTAAGGGAAGAGTTTGTAGGCCTCTTGGAAGTCAATCATGAGTATCTCTAGAGGGAATTGGAGTGGTCCATCCCGTTCAATTAATTCCATGATCTCAATCATCTTTTCTTTAGGGATTGTTTCCTTTTGTTTTGGTAAGAGCTCATTCTCTAAAGTTTTGATCTCTGCAGCATTTATGGTCTTTTTTGGGATTTCCATTCATTTGATACATATGGACTAAGGTGTAGGATTAGGGATGGTTAACTTGTTGGTAGGGAGTTTGTAGTCTATGGGGATACCTATATGCTTGTTTGGCGTGTTTGATTTTAACATGCTGAAAGGTTTCGAATCTCCCTTTGCGACATATACTTTCCCTAAGTACAAGAATCGAGCTTCTTGAAATAATGTGGATGGCATAGCTTTCATTCTGTGTATCCATGGCCTTCCAAGAATCAAGTTATATCCAGTGTCTTTATCTATGACGTAGAAAGTGGTTGGAATGGTTTTGGGTCCCAAAGTCACTGGAAGGGTAATTTTACCTATGGTGACAACTTTTAGGTTATCATATCCTCTTAGAGTATCTCATGAGGCAGTGATATTTGTGTGTCCATAGCCCATCCTCTCTAATAGGGAGAAAGGAACTATATTCACTGCAACCCCATCATCGATTAATATTTGTTTGATGCACGTATCATAGATCCACACTTGAAGATATAGCGCAAGGTCTCCTTTTTTTGTTAACTCTGCCTCAGAAGGCATCTGTTGTAAGTTGAAGTAGAACCCTGGATCTTTGAGTTCTGAGTTTGGTGGACTGAGTTGTAGTCCACGTGATTGATTTGGTCACTAGGTGGTGGCCTAATTTGGTCGAGGTATTTTAGACCTATTGCCTTTAGCAATGCTGAGTGATGTGAAGGGGAGTTCCTGAGTAAATCAATGAATGAAATGTGAGCATATGTTTTATTTAAGTCTTCTATGAGCTCATAAGGTCCGATTGGAGGTGGTATTAGTTCTACTACCGAGATGATACCTTCATATGTTGGTATTTGCTCATTTTCATCCTCATGGCCCTCCTCTTCTTCTTCATTGTGCATAATCTCGACTAATCCCATCATCCTAGCCTCCCCTTTTTGTCTCAGTTGTGGCAAGATTTTGGGGCTACTACTCTATGTTGTCTTGTTTTGGTTTGTCATTCTTGTGTCTTTATGCATGGGGAGCGGGTCTTGATAAATTTTCATGTTTGCATTTTACAGTGCTATTGGAGCCTAATTTTGTCTTGTATCTTTGTTATCTGGCATGACCTCCTATGGGTTCAGGAACATCTCTATGAACAAATGTTGTTGGTCTTTTAGAAAACTTGCTATGAATCTTTTATATCCTCTACAAGATTCTGTGTTGTGCCCCCTTGTTCTATGAAAATAACAAAATTGATTGAACTCATATGGGGGTCTCTCGTATCTTCCATCTTTTCCATTCTCATTTCTGTTGTGGTTCCAACTTTGGTAATTATCTTGAGGGTAGTACCCATTGTTTCTAGGTCGATCTATGGCATTTACATTAGGAGGATAGTAATCTCTCCCATTGTAATCATCTTTTATTTTCTTGATTGGGGGTTTGATCTGTCACCCCATCTATGGTTGCACTCCTATTATTTTTAAGGATTTTAATGAAAGAGGTATTGTTTCTCGTGTCTTCCTTTATCAGCTTTCCATTTGACCTGTAGACCTTTCTACCACTATCGATGGCAGCTTGGTCAATCCTCAAAGCACTTTCCAATGCCTCTTCATAGGATTTGTATGGTAATTTTTGAATAGCTTCTCTCATGGCCTTGTTAAGGGCATGCAAAAAGAGGTCGCACAGTTCTCGGTGATCCATGTTTGGAGCACTAGTCAAAGAATAGAGGACTTGTCTCCATCAAGTGACAAAGTGGGCTACAGATTCGTTTGGCTCTTGTTTCATTGTGAGGAACTCTCTAATCCCTATTTTAACAAGTTTGTTCATGTCAAATGCCATACAAACTCTTCGATTAGCTATCTGAATGAATGGATTGAAGCTTCTAGGAGACAACAATACCAATCCAAAGTGATGCCTTCAAGATTTTTTGGAAAGATTTTTACTACAACCCCATCCCAAGGGAGGAGTTTTCTAATGGCTGTGGTGTAGGCTTTAATGTGGGAATTCGGATCTCCTTCTCCTTTGAACTTGGGGAGATCTGGCAATGGTCGAGGTAGTTGCACTCTTCTTATGTTTTGGTCCAAAGGTTCTTTCAAATATTTGAGATATGTTCCTAGAAAGGCACTTTGAGATTGCAGGGTTGATAGTAATAACCTTGTAGGTGGGTTTTGATAACCCATTGTTGGATTTGTTGGATTGTTCTGAACAGGAGGATTCCCATTTAGAAATGTGCCATTGCTAGCATTCCACAAATAGTAATTGAGGTAGGGGGATTTTATGATGCCCCCTGCTCCTATTCATGGGATTTTTGTCTTCTTTTAGGAGTGGCTTGATCCACTGCCAATATCCTAATTCTTTGCACTAGAGTTGCGGCCAAATCTGTAGGAGTAGCAGCTCTAGGTGTTTCTTCATTTCTAGGATTTTCTCGTTGAGTATTTTTGTGGTGGTAGGCTTCTTCGCATGCAACATTTTCTCTTTGTTCTTCTCTCAAGGTGATCCTCAATGCCTCTTGAGCGTCTTTGGCTTCTTACAAATATTTTTCCAATCATTTAAATTCCTCATCAAGATGAGACTCGATGTACTTGTGGAAGGTTGTTCAGGTGGGTGTATCTCTGACCTTATCCTTCTTACTTTATGTGGTGCATTTGGGATGGCTGGGTTGTTTTCCCAAGCTAGGTTGTTGAAAGATAAAGAATGCATGGATTCTCTTTCTTCTGGTTCGTAATCAGAATCTTTGTAGTCATAATAGTTGGTGATTGGCGCATCAAGATGTGGCGGCACATATCTATCAAATGAGGGAGTTTTTGGTTCTCTTGAGGGAATGTTCCCTTGGTTTAAGTCAGGTTCCATCATATTTGGGGGTGCCATAGACACCATAGAATAAATGGAACAGATGCTGGCGTAAGTGATAGAAGCTGAAGTGGCTATGAAGAGCAGTGAAAGAAGGTTTTGAAGTTTCTGTTAAATGTTTTGAAATGTTTGAAATGGGAACACAAACTACAAAACCAAAAGATTTTGTATTTCACGTCGGGTTCACCAAAATATGTACACTCAAAATTGTGACTCTAGTTGCCTGGGGCCGTCGAGTCAGATTTCTGCACGTACACAGACCCTTCCCTCCTTGCCACGGGGCAATCTGCCACACCACTCTCACGTGGAAGTAGCCAGTCAAGAGGACGTGAGACATGGTGGGGGTCTGGCTCATTGGAGAGATGGACTTCGTGGAGAGGGGTCGGCAAGTATTGCGGCCTTTATTGTTGTGCGCTAAGTTGAATGTTTTTCCGGATTGTGGTTGTAGTTGAGATAACCCTATGACTCAAAGGGTCACTAATTTCTATTCTTCTATTAGGGTTTCTTAGATTCCACCTCTGTGTGGGTAAATGGTTTTGTTCATTTATGTCCTCTTGTCTTTGTATGTGTTGAATGGGTTTGTAGATTAGAGAAATGCAATAAGGTAAAAGCAAAACCAAATGTAAACAAAACACAAGATTATACCTCATGCAAAACCTAATCCCATCAAGGGAAAGAGGAGCCCTTGCACCCAAGAGAGGCTCCCAAGACCAAGATTGTCCCTAGACTATTGATTCAAATGTGAAATGCCTTCTCAAATGTGCAACTCACTATAAGCTCAAGTGTGATTTTGGCATGGTAACTTTGCATGAAAATGGATGATGAAAATGACTTGTGAGAGGTTGTATTTATAGACTTTTGAAGAGGATTTTGATCCAAGGGTGGAGATTGATTGAAGAGATCAATGGTGGAGGATGAAAGTGAGGTGGAGGGCCTAGATTTGATCTTGGAAGATGGAGGGCTAGGAATAAAAGTAAATCTTTTATTCATTTTTGGGAAAGGGGTGAATAAATGAGGTTTGGTGAGATGGATTATTTGTGAATTAAAAATTCACAAAGGGAGGGGTAAAATGAATTAAAAATTCATTTTGGGGAAGAGAGTTATGACATGTGTAAGAGGAGTAAATGTGATGTGTGATTTATTTGAATTTTAAATTTGAGGAATATGGAGAGAAGTGCTAATGGGGATTTGACTTTCTTAATTAGGGTGATTAACCTAATTAATATGGCTGGAATAAATTAGTAGAGGGATTAGAGGGGGGATAAGATTAATTAATTAGTGATTTAATTAATTAATCCTAAGGCTAGGATGGGATAGGCTAGAGTAGGCAATTAAATAATAGCTATTTAATTGTCTAGGGTAGGGATAGGCTAATTAGTAGGCTGGATTAATTAGTTAACATGGTTTTAACTAATTAATTGGATTTAGGGAAAATGGGGATTTGATTTAATAAATTTTGCATATTTATTAAATCATTTGGCTAATGTTTGGACTATTGAATTAATAAAATTAATTCAATTTTGGGATAAAACGGTGTGGATTTGGAAAATGAACGGGGTGATTAATGAAATAAAAATTTAATTAATTAGTTGGAAGGGGAATTGGTAAGTTTAGGGGTGTCGGGAATCAGTTTGGTGGTCGAGACATTTTTAGGTGTCTACATTTGCCCCTCTTTAACGTGGCGTCAGGACCTAGGAGGGAAGTGGCGTCAGGTCGAAGAAGAAAAATATGCCCCAGCTGCCGGGAAGGAGTGAGATGGATAAGGGATGCCCCCTCGAGAGGTTGGCGGGAAAAATGTCGATTTTACAGGTAAACTCTTGAAAGGAAGTGACGAAAGCGAAGGTGATGGAAAAAGAAGATGGTGGGAAGAAAAACAGAGGAAAAAAGGCTGGGATCTGCACCCTGGAGGGAGAAGAAAGGGATGGAGGGAGGATATGGCCCACTATATTAGGAAAAGTGGGCCCAAAGAGTGCCACATTTGCACACTTTGACCTTCTAGAAGAAAAAGACCAAGGAGAGATGGGCGAGCGCAACCCACAGTTCCCGCGACTTCATCACATCTCAGAGCGATTCCGAGAGGTTGGGCAGTCTCCCGAGGCTGGACCCCAGGTAGGGCCTAACCCGTACTTTGTGATTTTCATTTTACGCACTTATTTTTGGGTTTCAGGAAATGGGTTAGGAGCGCGTGGTGCCATAGACAAGGCGGATTAGCGCAATCCTGCGGATTAGCGCTATTCGCCAGGGTAGGTTAGGGCGATTTTGTCACCATTTTGGATGAATGCTGGCGCTATCCTATGGATTGGCACCAAAACTAAGGGCGAAGCAAATATGGCATTTTGACGCCATATTATGGGTAGAATGGCGCTATCGTCTGGAATAGCGCTATGATTAGTTTTAGCGCTAAAAGGTTGATTGACGCGAAAAAGGGGAACTGCGCCATCGTCTGGATTGGCGCGATATAGGGCACGCAGTGGCGCCAATGTCTGGATTGGCGCGATACAGGGAGCACAGTGGCGCCAATGTCTGGATTGGTGTGATAGGGAGGGGAAAGTAGCGCTATTTTTTGAATAGCTCTTAGGGATTTGTCTGTATGGGGCTGCATGGTTTGGGCCTTTGGGACATTTAGAAGAAAAAGATGTAGGGGGACGGTAATTTTGTATCTAATGAAGAAGTGGTGGATGCAGGATACGCAGCGGTTTATACTGCAGTCGCGAGAGCGACGAGTATGATCCGTGATGCCACTATTTGACGAGGCATGGTGACCTCGGCTTGCGACACTGGGGCTTTGGACGGTGGCATCGATGCCTGTGCTGCGAGCTCATAGAGCTCTGATGACGGCCGCAGTGGAGCGATACCACAGCGAGACCTCTAGCTTTTTGCTGCCAACAGGAGAGATGACCATCACACTTGAGGATGTTTATCGCATCCTCAAGCTGTCGATTCATGGTCGACGTGTGAGGTATGACACGAGGAGGGGGCGGACTGCGTTGATTAGAGTGTTTGGAGCAGAGCACGTGGTGCTTTCTGCAGACGGGAGGGAGATGGATTACGACAGGACGCTGGCAGCGGGTGCAAATCCCTTTGCCTTATACTTGTGTGCGCTGATTGGAGGTGTAGTGCTGCTGGATAGGTGAGGCAGGGGTTTTCCTGTGGGCTGGGGTGGGATGATAGAGGGGATGGTGAGACATGAGACTGTCTACGCATGGGGGCCGGTGATGCTAGCACAGCTGCTACATGAGATGCACACGGTTGCCTATCTTCATGACAGGGCTTTATCGGCTAGGGTTACACTGCTGCATGTATGGCTTTGGGAGCATATCCCCGTGACTCGGCTGATATGCGGTTATTATCGGCGGCCGTTTGAGGCATTTGTGTTCTTGTATCGGGATGCCGTGTATACTTATACTGGACAGGTCCGCCACTGGCGGAGGATATTGGATGATGTGATTAGCGTGGTTTATCGTCCGTATATTGATTGTGAGGATTGGCCTGATGATGTTATCCAGCTCCCGTACACCTTTCAGTAGAGATTTCTTATGGGTCGTGCGGATCGGACCATAGAGATGTACCTACCTTCACGGGTGATGCGGTAGTTTGGACGGGTATAGGATGTGCCCCAGCAGATGGCCATATATGCACAGACACCGCGGGATACAGCTTATTGGCCCACAGCATTACAGCCACAGGTTGCGCTGAATGACTAGGCAGCACTACGACCAGTTCAGTGGGATTGGGGGAGCACCGTGGTAGATGCAGGTACTACACCTGCCTATGATGCATGGTGGCAGACACATCGGCCCACCTGATTTACAGATCTGGCAGCGGAGCTATCAGAGGATGAGGGGGATGGAGACGATCCAGATGGGGGTGGTGATGAGGTTATTGTAGATTTTATTGTAGAGGTGATGGATGATGGATCGGAGAGGGTGATCGCCAGAGATGGTCAGCTGGTGGATGAGGGGGAGGCAGCGGTAGCGGGACAGGGGCCAGTGGGGCAGGATGTTCCAGGACAGCAGGTTCCTGCTCAGCAGGTTCCCGCGCAGCAGGTTCCAGCGCAGCAGGTTCCAGCAGAGCAGGTTCTAGCGCAGCAGGTTCCCGCAGAGCAGGTTCCTGCGCAGCAGGGGCAGGCTAGGGGTGGACGGCTAGGTAGAGCACCACGACGACGCGGTGGTCGGCCGAGGACAGAGCAGGGTGATCTATCCCCATCACGGGTGGAGCAGCTGCAAGTCTGTAGGCATGATGTCGAGGCAGGGAGCTTGGGGGTAGCGATGGAGGCAGAGGTTGAGAGGCTGACGCCTCGACGATGGCCACGGGATGAGAGGGAGGAGATAGAGACACTACGTGCTCAGGTGGCCAGTCTAGAGGAGGCGTTGGGGCATCGAGAGGCTGAGTTGGGACAGCTGCAGGGAGTAGATGGGCGGCTGGCAGTTGCAGAGGCTCAGCTGGCTCAGGCCAGAGAGGATATGGAGGACTTGAGGATAGAGCGAGATGCAGCGCTGGTGAGAGCACAGCAGGCAGAGACTGCGTTGAGCAGTGCACAGGCTATGGGTGGGGGCCTTGCCCTGATATTGGCAGGGATGCGGACTCAGCTGGCCCAGGCTCAGACACATGCGCATCAGATACAGGGTCAGTTGAGCCAGTCACAGGGACAGGTTGCTCAGATACAGGGATAGATGGCTCAAGTACGAGGGGAGCTAGCAGAGGTGAGAGCACGGACTGAGTACTATCGGGGGGTATACTATGCAGCCGTACCTACAGCGCAGCGAGCACCGAGTTACAGCCAGGTCAGTAGATCAGGGGCATCGAGATCACATCGATCTAGATCTATTCAGTCAGTTCAGCAGATGATGCCCCCTCCCACGTATGTGCCCCAGCAGGATCCTTAGGTACCAGTAGCACCATAGCCACAGCCGCCGCCAGGATCACAGGCTCGACCAGGGTCATCATCTCCTACCCCCTCAGAGAGGGGATCCTCGATGTGATAGTTATATCATGATAGCCCTTAGAGGCATTGTATCAGGACACTTTATTATTATTTTTTTGATGATGTGAGCGATGTACATTTTTTTTGCGGTGATTATATATGATGCGAGACTTCTAATGGCTTATGATGTTCTTTTGTGATGATGATTATATGATGGATGCACATGTTATATTTTATATGTTGTGGATGTATGATGTGTTTTCAAATGATATGTGTGATTTGGTGGATGCAATTATGTGTTTAGGAGATATTGATATGTATGGAATGCAATGTAATGATGCTATTTTTAATATGCACTTATGCTATGATGTGTAATGATATGCAGCTGAAATGAATCTACTTGTGTTTTATGCAAACTTAAATAGATTTAGAATGAACCTAATATGTGATGCCAATGGATTAAAATGAACCTAACATGATATGCAAATGGATTTAAATGAACTTCAAATGAGATGCAAATGGATTAAAATGAACCTAACATGATATGCAAATGGATTTAAATGAACTTCAAATGAGATGCAAATGGATTAAAATGAACCTAACATGATATGCAAATGGATTAATAATGAACTTCAAATGAGATGCAAATGGATTAAAATGAACCTAACATGATATGCAAATGGATTAATAATGAACCTAATATGAGATGCAAACGGATTTAAATGAACTTAATATGATATGCCAATGGGTTTAAATGAACTTAAAATGAGATGCAAATGGATTTAAATGAACCTAACATGATATGCAAATGGGTTTAAATGAACTTAAAATGAGATGCAAATGGATTAATAATGAACCTGATACACATGATGTTCCTTGTGTTGACCCGGAATGGTGAGACTGTGGGTGAAGGTGTTAGGTGTTGTGGATGATAGAGGGGATGGTGGTGGGGGGATTGGAGGATGGTTAGGTCATAAGATACCACGTCATTGAGGGGGGGGGGGTTTGGTTCAAGATATGTTACATGGAGATAGGTTGGGATGATGGGGTTAGTGCAGGAATTAGATTGGTGGGGGGGGGTTGAAAAGTGTTGATCAAATCTAGGCCGATATGGGATAAGTGACTGAGTGATTAGGGTGATGATGTTGAGCTAGTATCAGTAGTTGCACAAAATTAATTGAGAGCATTTCTAAGTTTATTGTAGCAATGTCGGATACAATTCACGAAGGTATGAAATGACCTAGGTGATGATGTATATCCGACAATTGCATGGACTAGACCCACAAACAATAGGTTGGCTTCATGCATGCCCAATGTAGTATAATCTTGTCTAGTAGAGGAAGGGGACTCATAGCAGTGAGTGTGAATAATGCATATAAGGTGTTGATGCCTGTATATGCAAAATAGGACTCATTATGCTAGAACCGACCTAGACTTCAAGATATGAATACTATTCTTGGAGTAATGAAGCCAACCCACAAGCACAGCATACTGAAACAATGACTATGTCCACTCCAAGGGCTATCCGCTACGTACCATGATATAATGAGATCAAGGTAGCTTTGGAGTTCTCTTGGAGTGAGACAAAAAGATAAAAATCAATAAGCAAAAAGACCAACGAAAGATACAAATAGCCTTTTGTGTGCTCTTGCCAAGAGACGTGATGATAGAATGACAGATTTTTGTCCATTGTAGGAAAGACATATCCTAGGACGCAGATCTGTTTTTGATTGGAGAGTTGTTTTGTGGAAGATGGGCAAAAGAACAATCGGGCCAAATGGAAGATTATAGTTGGTAGGTTGCTTGATGATTTCTGCGCGAGGGATCCTGTTTCAATGGTATGTGTAGCATGCATATCATTTCGTAGATCTAGAAAGCTCAGTGAGTGGGAACCATCCCAATGGGTGGGATGGGTGCATCTTAGATACCTGAGTACTGGAAACATCCTTCGTATTCCAGACTGCCTACATACCCTATGTCCACGGGATCAAGGTACTTTTAAGATGCGGGTGAAATGAATATGTAGTTCTGGCAAGACTTGATGATGTGGGAATGGTTGGCGATGTGATGTGATGAGGGTTGAGACGTGTTTAGATGATTGTGGTGGGATGTGAGGTTGATGCCTGTGGTGATTATTTTGGGATTTTCTAATTTTTTGCTGTTTTTTGGATTTTCTGATTTTATGATGTTTTTGGATTTTCTGATTTTATGATGTTTTTGGATTTTCTGATTTTATGATGTTTTTGAATTTTCTGATTTTATGATGTTTTTGGATTTTCTGATTTTATGATGTTTTTAGATTTTCTGATTTTATGATGTACAAAGGAGAGCTTACAAGGATCCTCGTTCCCCAGGTGGGGTTCTGGGTGGGTGAGTGAGTGCGGGATGGGCGAACAAACTTGATGTATCAGAATTTTGAGCCATGGGATGTGTGGGTATGGAGTGTTATGCTGGAAAGAGGACTTATTAGATGGTAGAACCGGCCATTACGCATGGCGCCTGAAACAGGTTTTCACCATGGTACTTATCCAAGGCGTCACCGAGGTTATTTTCACCATTGGAAGTTTTTATTGCACTCTGATTTTTTCTTGATTTTTTTGATTTTTTGACATTTTTTTGTTTTGTTTTTGTTTTTTTGACTTGTGGTATCAGATGGGTTATGCATAGAATCACTTGAGATGCAAGATATTCATTGGCTCATCTAGAGGCTGCCCCTCGGGTGTTGCAAGCTGATAAGCTCCTGACCCATAGTCGGCGGTGATGACATAAGGTCCTAGCCAATTAGGTTCGAATTTTCCTTGCTTCGGACGCTCTTGCAGGTTCTTTTGATTTTCCATTAGGACCAGGTCACCTACCTCAAACTTTCTGGTTCTGATCTTTTTGTTGTAGCTTCTTCTGAGGCGGTTTTGGTATGCCTGTAAGTGATTTAATGCATTCAGGCGTTTCTCATCCAACAATTCAAGTTGATGATCAGATATAATATTTTGCAATGATACTCGGAGGGACAGGAGCTTGACCTCTATAGGTAAAATGGCTTCTGATCCGAATACTAGTGAGTATGGAGTGGCTCCAGTAGGAGTGCGAATGCTAGTGCGGTAAGCCCATAGGGCGGGGTTAAGTTGGAGGTGCCAGTCGCGGCCAGCTTCATTGACTGTCTTCTTTAAGATGCGGAGGATGGTTTTGTTAGAAGCCTCTGCCTGACCGTTTCCTTGGGGGTAATATGGCGTGGAGAAGCGGTGTTTGATGTCAAACTTTTCGCACAAAGTGTGAACTTCTTGGTTCTTAAATGGCTTCCCATTATCAGTGACAATGGAATGGGGGATACCGTAGCGGCAGATGATGTAGTGGAGAATGAATTTGGAGATTTGGATGCCTGTGGTGAAGGTGAGTGGTATTGCTTCCACCCACTTTGTGAAGTATTCGGTAGCAGTTATTATAAATTTATGGCCGTTGGAAGATGGAGGGTGTATTTTACCTACGAGGTCGAGTCCCCACTGTGAAAAAGGCCATGGTGTTGTGATTGGTTGCAGCTCCTGTGCTGGTGTGTGGATGAGATCACCATGCTGTTGGCATGGGAGGCATTTTCTGATAAACTGATGTGCATCCTTGTCCATAGTGGGCCAATAATAACTAGTCCTTAGGATCTTCTTAGAAAGAGCTGGTCCACTTGAATGTGCCCCGCAAATACCTGCGTGTACCTCTTCCAAAGCTGCTTCGGCTTCCCTAGAGTCTAAACATCGTAGAAGCGTACCATCAAGACTCCTTTTGTAGAGGGTGTCACCTACAAGGATGAAACGGGAGGCTCGACGGATGAAGGATTTTTTCTGTGATGGGGATAGGTTGTTGGGGAGGATGTTATCGTGCAGATAGAGGTAAGTTTCCTGATACCAGGGGGATAAGGGACCAACAATTTCACACACTAATTCAGACTGGGGAACGTCATATGCTGGGATGGGGAGCTCTTCAATCAGGAACTCGCATTTCTTGCTGCCTTGCTGCATATCAACCAGAGATCCAATGGTGGCCATGGCATCTGCCGCTTTGTTGTTTAACCTTGGGATCTGCTCAAAGTGGATGTCACTAAAATAATCTTTAAAGTCATCGACCATCTTCTTATAGGGAAGAAGCTTATCGTCCTTGGTTTTATATTCATTATTGACTTGTCTGATGACTAGTTGAGAGTCGCCATACACAGTTAGTTTGTCTATTTTCCATTGGATGGCCATTCGGAGGCCTGTGATTAGGGCCTCATATTCTGCTACATTATTGGTGCATGGAAATGTGATTTTGAATGATTTAGGGATCGTGTCACCTTGAGGGGTAACAAATAGGACGCCTGCCCCCGAGCCTCTGTGAGTGTAGGATCCATCGAAATACATCTTCCATGTATCTGTGGCTGGTGTGATTGTCAAGATGGCCTCGTCTGGAAATTCCGCTATTGTAGGATGCTCTGCTTGAATAGGTGCCTCAGCCAGTTGATCTGCTATGACTTGTCCTTTGATTGCCTTTCTTTCTGTGTATTCTATGTCAAATTCGGTGAGAATCATGACCCATTTTGCCATCCTTCCTGTGAGAGCTGCTCTGTTTAGCAAATATTTGAGTGGGTCGATCTTAGCAATGAGCTTAGTCTTATGATTGAGCATATAATGTCTTAACTTTTGTGATGTGAAGACGAGGGCCAGGCATGCTCGTTCAATTTGTGTGTAGTTAAGCTCATAGGAAATCAAGGTGCGGCTGATGTAGTAGATGGCTCTTTCCTTTCCCTGTTCATCATGTTGTGCTAACAAAGCCCCAATTGCTGTGTCGGTTGCAGAAATATACAAGAGGAGGGGCTCTCCTGGTCTTGGTGGAGATAGAATAGGGGGGTTAGCGAGATATGCTTTTAGCTGGTCGAAGGCATCCTGACACTGAGTAGTCCAGGTAAAAGCTGTATCTTTTCGGAGGAGATGCTGGAATGGTTGGCATTTGTCAGCAAGTTGAGCAATGAACCGGCGAATAGACTGTAGTTTACCCTGTAGGCTTCTCAATTGTTTCAAGGTTTTTGGAGGTGGCATTTCAGTAATAGCTTTGACCTTTGCCGGGTCCACCTCGATCCCTCATCTAGAGACTATGTATCCCAATAATTTGCCTGAAGTGACGCCAAAGACACATTTTTTTGGATTTAAATGAACATTATATTGCTCTAACTTGTCAAAGATTTTGGCTAGCACGTCCAAGTGCTCTTCTCGGGTCTTTGATTTGCCGAGTAAGTCATCAACATAGTCCTCCATGATGTGGTGAAAGAGGTCGTGGAAGATGACAGTCATCACTCGTTGATAAGTAGCTCCTGCATTCTTTAAGCCGAACGGCATTACTACCCAACAGTATGTCCCCCATGGGCAGATAAAGGAGGTTTTGTGCTGATCTTCTTCGGCAATTTTGATTTGATTGTATCCTGAAAAGCCATCCATGAGGGATAGCATCTCATGCCCTGCGGTAAGATCCATGATCATGTCAATGTTGGGAAGAGGGAAGTCATCTTTTGGGCAGGCCTTGTTGAGGTCTCTGAAGTCAGTGCAACAGCGGATTCTGCCATCTGGTTTAGTAACAGGTACTAGATTCGAGACCCATTCAGGATAATCAATTGGACGTATGAACCCCACATCTAGTAACTTTTTAAGCTCTACTTTGACAAGAAGGGCCACCTGAGGATTCATCTTTCGGAGCTTTTGTTTGACTGGTTTGGCATCAGGACGCACTGCAAGGTGATGTACAACCAAGGCGGGATCTAGCCCTGGCATGTCTGCGTAGGTCCATGCAAAGTTGCGATTTTTGCGTGTGAAGAATGCCAAGAAGTCCTCCTGTTTGAACAGGCTGAGAGATTCTGCTCGATATGTGATTTTGGGCTCTTCCTCTGTCCCTAGATTCATTTCCTGCACTGGTTCAACCAAAATGGGTGATCTGTCAGGATATACCTTATCTATTTCAGGGAGGCCCATGCTTCCATCTCTTGGCGCCTCATGGAGGTTTTCACCAGGAGATACGTCTTTTATTTTTACTTTTTTAGGATCTGACACTGCCGTAGAACGGTTTTCACCATCAGATCTATTTTTTGCTTTTGTATTTTTGCGACTAGAAGCAGGGGTTGTCTCCCCAAAATAGGCAGCCGGATTGAGTTCCATGATGTATCCAGCTTTGTGGTCTCCCAAGGGGAAGTTGTCTCTTACTCCCATCATTTCGGCAATGGCTTCATCATTAGGTGCAATATCCAAAATAGGAGGTCCTCGTTGGTCCCAGTCGATGAGGTCAGGGTATACTAATGGTAGGTCATTAGGTGATGAGGCGAGAGTAGTGACCGAGTAGATGGTACAAATGGAGGAGGCGAAGAAATCGGCAAAGTCACTAAAGGGGTCTTGTAGGTCTGTCTCGTTAATGTGGTCGACGTCTAGAGAAACTGGAGCAAACTCGGCTAAGATACATTCGACGGTATTAAGGATGCGGTGTGGTTGGCCATATCCTAACCCTTGAGTATAGGGGTTCCTTGTTGCTTGCAGTGGTTCCACAATGCCCTGTTCATGAAGGCCAATGCCGCCTTGTCCTTTGTAACCCATGCTTTTGACTATCTCAGAACCTTTGCCGTAACTGTTTGCTGGGATGGTGGGGATGTCTTGTTCTGTTTCCTCGTCCTTGTAAAGCCAGGATGAAATATCTTCAAGTATGTCCTGATCCAGAAGGTGTTTTTTCTCAAAGACGGGCGAGGGTTTGCATTTGATGATGACTGTGTCAGCTGCCTCTGTGTGCGGAGTACCAAATGTCTTGGGAGTGGGTAATAAGCCCACGCAAAAGGTGCCATGAAGGTTGTATTCTCCACAGCCTTGGTCACTGAGCTTGATCTTGACCTCAGGTGGTGAAGGTGTTTGTGATGAAGTGGTGGCGATGTTGGCAGGGTCGATGTATGAAGTGGAAGCTGTTGGGGTGATTTGGTTGGTGGCTTTATTGTAAGGATAGAAGGTTTGGTTGTGTCCTTCTAGAAAACTACAGTATTGGAAAGGACGAGGATCGGCATAGATAGTGACTTCAGTGCCGTTGTGGGGGAATTTGAGACATTGATGGAAAGTGGAGGGGATGGCTTGCATGGCATGAATCCATGGGCGGCCGAGAAGAATGTTATAAGGGAGGTCAAGATCCAGAACCTGACATTTGGTTTCAAGGATTTTCTGTCCCACTTGAATAGGAAGCTTTATGGTACCTTCTGATAGCCTCTCGGTGTCATCATATCCTTTGATTGTTATGCACTCGCTAGCATCCACAACCACATCTGAATATCCCAAGTGTTTTAGTAATTTTAGAGTGCATATATTTAGGCCGGAACCACCATCTATTAGGACCCTTTTAATGGTGTGTTTGTGAATGCGGACCTCGATGTGTAGTGCATCATTATGTAGGTACTCGGAGGCAGGAAGGTCTTTTTCAGAAAACGTGATATGGTGTGGTGTGGCAATATGGCCGACCATGGCTTGAAATTGATTGACATCCAAGTTTGCAGGAACTTGTGTTTCCAACAGGGCCTTGTCGAGAATGTCCTTGTGGTGGGGTGATGTACGAAGGAGCTCAAGGATGGAGATTTGCGCGGGTGTCTTTCCTAGATGGTCTAGGAGGTTGTATCGAGCGGTGAGTGATGGACGAGCGTTTGGACGAGGGGGGAGGGGATCAGATGTGGATGGGGGTGTTGGTTCAGTGGGAGGGGCGGTGCGGATTGAGACACGGCCTCGACAGGTTGTGACGGTACAATCGGGTGCTTGTGCCCGAATGGTTATTGTGTTGACAGAGTGGGACGAGGGTTCAATGCGGCCGACAATGGAATCGTAGTGTGTGGGTGGTGGAGTGACATTGTACGCTTGATTGGATGATGAAGCTTTGTTATGGTTGGGTAAGGGGTCCTTGTAAGCTCCAAGATTGGCATTTGGTGATGGCTGTGTGCTGTGCTCAAGGTTGACAAGATTTTGATCTATTAGGTCTTGGATACAATGTTTTAATTGCATGCAGTCTGCTGTTTTATGACCTGCCACGCGGTGGTATTCGCAATAATCATTTTCATTGTACCATGCTGCCTTGAGGTCATTGTCTTGGCGTGGTCTGACAGGTGGGAGTGTGATTTCTCCTTGCTTGAGACATCGATCGAGAATGTCCTCAATAGGTTCTGCTAATGGCGTGAAATTTCAGCGAGGTTTGCGAAGTTTGTTTGGTCCTCATTGGTTATTGGTGTTTGCTGCATATGTGTGTGCCGGTGTGTGATTTTGGATGTGTTGGACGGCCTTTATATCAGTGACGCCATCGTTCAAATTATTCTTTTTCTTCCCCCAATAACGTGATTTATCATTAGATTGCGTGTTGGTATTGTTGTTGTTGTTGGGGGTGTTATGATTGGATTTGTGGTTATTATTGTTGTTGTTATTGTTGGACTTGGGATCGTAAAGTTTGATAGAACCTTTGGCAATGAGGGCTCATTCCACAGTGGTGCCTTTGTCGATAACCTCTTCAAAGGTAGATGCGCACAGAATCTGTAAGTGAAAGCCTAATTCCTGATTAAGATTGGCCACGAACATGGTGACAAGTTGTTTTTCAGGAATAGGCCATGGGAGCTTGCTTGCTAGACCCCTCCACCTTTGTAGGAAAGAAGCAAAATCTTCGCCATTCTTTTGTTTGGTGTTACAAAGGTCGGTCATTGACACCTCATGTTCAAAGTTGTAGGAGAAGTGATTGACAAACTTCTCCGCAAGCTCGGGAAATGTTCGAATACTTGGTGGCAGATGGGCAAACCATTCAGCGGCTTGGCCGCCAAGACTTCTTGGGAAGAGTCTCATAAGATACGTGTCATTGTGAGAGACTTCGAGGCAAGCAATATAGAATTCCCTTAGGTGGTCCCTGGGGTCTCCCTTTCCCTTGTATTTGTCAAATTTTGGCGTTTCAAAGTTTTTAGGGAAAGGGGGCATGTACAAGGTGCGATCAAACGGGTAGGGACAAATATCCTCAAAAGAATAGTATTTGCGTTTGCCCCCAGTTTGTAAGTCATCCACCTTTTGGATTAGGCTTTGCAGCGCGGTGTTGAAATCCTATGGTTGTTGTGGTTGAAACGCGTAGGGTTGTTGATTGGTGAGATATTGGAGGTGGGGTGGGAGTTGGTGTTGGGGATTGGTTTGGATGAGATGTTGATGTTGCGGGTTGGGGTTTGGATTGAGATGTTGGTGTTGGGGATTGGTTTGGATGAGATGTTGGTATTGGGGATTGGTTTGGATGAGATGTTGGTATTGCAGGTTGGGGTTTGGATTGATTGGTGTCTGTTGTTGTTGGTATGCGTATAGCTGTGGGAGAACATGTGGTGGTATTTGGGGGTTGGGATTGTGTTGACTTGTGAGATTGACGTTGGATGGGTTGGTCGAGTTGTGGGATTGTTGTGCGAACAGTTGTCGTAGGTATGCAAGGGTGTGAGGGTTTGGTGGGGGCACACTTGTGGAGGTATTAGCTTGTGTGATGTTGCCTTGTATAGCTGTTGTGTTTGAAGCGGAGGGGTTGACGGTAGTCGTGGTAGTGGAGGTGATGACAGGTTGGGAGATGTTAGCAGTGGATGTGGAA
Organism: Cunninghamia lanceolata; assembly: GCA_027924645.1. Classification (NCBI taxonomy): domain Eukaryota; kingdom Viridiplantae; phylum Streptophyta; class Pinopsida; order Cupressales; family Cupressaceae; genus Cunninghamia; species Cunninghamia lanceolata. Next base: position 609,300 of record BSBN01000506.1, read on the forward strand.
GTAGTAGATGTGGTAGCGGTTGAGGTTGTGGATGTGGTAGATACGTTAGGTGTTGACGTTTGAGAGATGGTGGGTTGGGTATGTGACATAGATGCTTGGGTATTTGATGGGGTTGGGACAACTGTAGAAGTGGATGGTTGTGATGATGTTGTGACGGGGGGAAGTTGAGCGCCAAGTTTGAGAAGATGGTCAAGATATCTCTTTGGATCCGATCTTAGGACTTTATCAAGTAGGTCCATATTATCGGCATCTTGCGTGAAAGTCAAGACATCTAGATCATCTTGGGGTATGATGGGGACGTTTTGTGGTGGGGGTGGGGTTGGTGTTGGTGCTTGTGGTAGGAAGTGAAAAGGGTCGTTGGCGCCAAATGGGGGGATGAAGGAATATGTAGGTGGATTGTATGTCTGATAGATGGGTATGTTGGTAGTGTCGGTGTTAGGTATGCCAAAGGGCCATCGTTCCGCCATTTCTTGATTTCTTTTGTGTTGTGATCTTGTGGTGGGCATACACGTATGGATTTGATTTCTAGATGTGGGATGAGGTGGAGACCTTAGAGAATCGAATTGATTGTGTTGGACCCAAAGATGGATGTGGTTGTGAGATGTAGTAGAGGGATATGATGAAGATCGATATGTTTTCCAAAGGTTTTACCCTAAGGATGATATGAATGGGTGATATTGATTTTTGCACAAATTTTGGACCAAAGATGTATGATAGGAAAGGGATTTGATGTTTTTTGATTTTTGATTGGTTTAGGATGATGAGGATGATATTGTTGATGTTTCTCGAATTGAGCTTTTGGATAAGATCTAGATTTTGATTTGACACACAAAGGATGACGATTTTCTTTGTTTGGGGTAGACTAATGACCTTACACAAAGAGAGGTGATTTGTTTTTCTTGAAGTGATTTTTCAAGGAAAACGTGATGTTAATGATAGGATCTAGATCTATCTTTGGCTCAAAAGGGTGACAAGATTTGATGAGTGATTTGATGAGGTTTTGATGTGAATTTTTTGAAATGATTTTATATTGGTCCAAGGAGATATGCAAAAAAAAGGAAATGAATGGGGATGGATAGATACGTATTTGGATTGATTATGATGTATCAAAGTGGTCCAACAAGGGTGGTGAGTGATTCTCTAAGGTCAAAATAGAAGGTGTAATTTTGGAAGACTTTTGAAGAAAGTGGCTGGACTGCTGGCGTATTTCTGTGAAATGGATATGGATTACGGCAGAACAGAAGGTGTAGATCACAACAGAGTGGGTCTTTGCTACAGGCAAGTCAATCTTATAATAGCGCCAATCCACGGGTGAAAAGGTGCTACAATCAGACTGATATGGCGCTGAAACAATTTACACAGATTTCTGATGGCAAAATTTTGGATTCTTGGTGGGAAAATTCTTGGATTTGTCTGCTTTGAATCTGACCGACTAGTTTGTTCTGTCCCAGGCACGTTAGTCTAAAAATAGCGCCAATCCACGGGTGAAAAGGCGCTACAATCAGACTGATATGGCGCTGAAACCGGAAAAACAGATATCTGAAGGCAAATTTTTGGATCTGTGTGTTTGGGATATGAAAAACTGATTTTATTTTGTCTCAGGCACGTCAATCTCAAAATAGTGCCAATCCACGGGTGAAAAGGCGCTACAGTCAGACAGATATGGCGCTGAAACAGGGTTTTTGACAGATGTCTGATGGCAAATTATTGGATTTCTTGGACTGTGATCAACTGATTTGTTTTGTCTCTTGGCAATTTGTTTGTGAAAAAATCAAAGCACTTTAACACACATTTGAATGCATAACAAGCAATGATTTTTTGTTTGTGAAATGATATGACTTTGTTTAGATCAAGCACATTTTTTACAACCTATGGTGAGATTGGGACAGTATTTGTTGAATCCCCTAGCTGCGCCTATTCAAAGCGGGTAGCTCCAGGATCTTGGTAGCACCGGCTCCTCCTTACATTTGCACACACTTCTCACGCATACCAAGATCTAGGTTTCTTATAAGGCTTGACCCTCTCCAAACCTTTAGATTATCCCTGCTACCTCGCCTAAGAACCGCATGAATCGGGGCCGCTTCAAGGGTTTTGCCCTCTGCGTCAACAAATAGAAGGATTTTGGCTTTCTAAACAATGGCTCTTAGTAAGGGCATCCGTTCAGGTGGTTATACGTGCGGCAGCGCTACTCTCCGTTATGGAGTCTCCCAGCCTCCAAGGGTTGCGCCTTGGAGGGTTTATGGGGAGGTTGGCTGTCGGTATAACAAAACAACACCTGTCGCTTGAGACTTTCGTCCCAAATGCCTTATTTTATATAGCGGCTCGGAAGAGCTTGGCTTTAGCTCGTTGCTGCTTGGGTCGTTCCCACCTTTCGAAGCGGGGTGGCAGGCCCTCTAGGGATTACAAAAGCGATACAATCATGAAAACACTTTTGATCCCCAAGTTCATACAAAGATGCGAGGGGAGAGCATACGTGTTCCCTATGATTATACCACACTCAACATGGTTCAATTTTAGATCTTTGGACTAGATGGGGGGTGATTAATGCAAAGTGTTGTGAGAAGTTTTTGATTCCCAAGATCACCAAAAGGTGCGAGGGAAGAGCATACACCTCTCACTCTACTTGACACAATCACGAAAACACTTCACACAAATATTAAATGGTCTTGATTAGATGCGTGAAAATGCAATTTTGTTGTTCTTTTTATCCAATGAAGTATGCAATTTGTTGTTCTTTTTATAGCCCAAATTGAAGTGTTTTGATTGTTTGTTGGTTTGCACACAAAAAGAAGTATATTTTAGAGCACCAAAGATAAATGTTATCACACACACTTCAACCAAAAGAGTTGTGGTTAATTTTAGAACACCAAATTGAAATGACAAAGTAAACAAGGGTTCTTTTTAGTTTCCAAATTGAAGTGTTTTGCTAACTAATTAACAAACCATCCTGCAAAAAGATTTCGTTAGTACCCGCAGTACATGCAATGAACAGAAAAGAAGAAAAAAAAATGGTGCTAAAACAGATATATACAGGCGCCACTGCAGGCAGAACAACCCGACTTACGTGAAAATAGCGCCAAACTGGAAGATGGCGCTAATTAAAACCTAGGATAGCGCTAATAAAACAAAAGGCGTAAATACAGAAGATAGCGTTAACAAACACTAGTTTAGGTGCTAATTAGTATGATGGTGATAATACTGAGAATTTATGGCACCACTGCGCGGTGTTTTCTGAATCTTGAGGAGACCACCGATGGCGCTAATCTGAAGGATGGCACCAAAACGCGGGTCCGTTTTCTGTTTGGTTGATTCTCTCAAAATTTTGCCATAACCTCCCCCTGTAATTCCTATTTTTCCTGCAAAACAGAGGACAGACAACACAGAAAACAATCCAGAAAAGCAGAAAATAGACGTGAGTATGGTTAGTATGCCAAATGAACACGCGCAGAAATAGCGCTAAAACAGAGATAGCACTGAAATACGGCAGTGATGGCGCTGCTGTGACGGATGAATAGCGCTGTACCTGCAAACAGTCGAATACTAACACAGCAACTCATCAACAAAGATTAGATTGGACCTTGTGGGTCCCACCGGGTGTGCCAATGTAGATTAGAGAAGTGCAATAAGGTAAAAGCAAAACCAAATGTAAACAAAACACAAGATTATACCTCATGCAAAACCTAATCCCATCAAGGGAAAAAGGAGCCCTTGCACCCAAGAGAGGCTCCCAAGACCAAGATTGTCCCTAGACTATTGATTCAAATGTGAAATGCCTTCTCAAATGTGCAACTCACTATAAGCTCAAGTGTGATTTTGGCATGGTAACTTTGCATGAAAATGGATGATGAAAATGACTTGTGAGAGGTTGTATTTATAGATTTTTGAAGAGGATTTTGATCCAAGGGTGGAGATTGATTGAAGAGATCAATGGTGGAGGATGAAAGTGAGGTGGAGGGCCTAGATTTGATCTTGGAAGATGGAGGGCTAGGAATAAAAGTAAATCTTTTATTCATTTTTGGGAAAGGGGTGAATAAATGAGGTTTGGTGAGATGGATTATTTGTGAATTAAAAATTCACAAAGGGAGGGGTAAAATGAATTAAAAATTTATTTTGGGGAAGAGAGTTATGACATGTGTAAGAGGAGTAAATGTGATGTGTGATTTATTTGAATTTTAAATTTGAGGAATATGGAGAGAAGTGCTAATGGGGATTTGACTTTCTTAATTAGGGTGATTAACCTAATTAATATGGCTGGAATAAATTAGTAGAGGGATTAGAGGGGGGATAAGATTAATTAATTAGTGATTTAATTAATTAATCCTAAGGCTAGGATGGGATAGGCTAGAGTAGGCAATTAAATAATAGCTATTTAATTGTCTAGGGTAGGGATAGGCTAATTAGTAGGCTGGATTAATTAGTTAACATGGTTTTAACTAATTAATTGGATTTAGGGAAAATGGGGATTTGATTTAATAAATTTTGCATATTTATTAAATCATTTGGCTAATGTTTGGACTATTGAATTAATAAAATTAATTCAATTTTGGGATAAAACGGTGTGGATTTGGAAAATGAACGGGGTGATTAATTAAATAAAAATTTAATTAATTAGTTGGAAAGGGAATTGGTAAGTTTAGGGGTGTCGGGAATCAGTTTGGTGGTCGAGACATTTTTAGGTGTCTACAGGGTTCTTGTTGTATCTGGAGCTGTCTAGTTTCTTCTAACAACAAGAGGACAAATGGGTCTCCTTGTGGTAGAACGAATGTTTCTTATTGTTGTCATGGGTTGATCTCCTCGATCTCATCACAGATAGCCCTCACCCACTCTCCTCTCACTCCTAAGCACATTCGTGAATCAGGATAGAAATAAAATGTGTGATTACTAACCTTAATTAGATTTAGGGTTTTTGACCTAGGGTTTGACTTGTATTTAAGTTGTTTTTACCTCATGATGGTATCGAGGGTTTGATTGGATCATTTAACCGTGGTTACCTCGTGATGGGATCGAGGGTTTGCAATTTTGTCTATTCTAGGGTTTTTATGCATGCAAACTAAATGATATGAAAAATGTTTTTTGTGCTTTTTTAGTATTTTGGAAATGAAAAGTGCTTTTTAATCTATGAAAAGAAAATATGTATGCAATCTAATATGATTTTTCCTAATGCAACCTTAATCTTTGTTTTTGGGTTTTTGATAGTTTTTGAAGTAATCTAATCTAGATCTAGAATTATGAAAACGACTAATCTAACATGCAATATCTAATTATCAAGGAAAAAGCAATGTTTTACTATTCCCAAGAGCAAATTTGGTTTTCTAATTACTATGAATTGAACAAAACAATGACGTAACTTGAGAGAAACGAAGATTTTGTGACTCCACTACCCTTAGAAATCCTTGTTAATGGCAACCTCAAGTCCTTTTGCAGCAGCGAGAGATCCTCTTGATGACAAAATGACACAAAGAAGCAAAATGAATCTTTGATGAAGCTTGTATGAGCTCAATGAGAGCTTTAGTTGAGCATAATGGCATATAATGAAGTAGCATAGCATTGCTTGATTGAACAAATAAAGCAAAAGGCACCTTCGTCCTATAAGAGCATTTAAATGCTATGTTGGAGAGCAAAAAATTGGCAAGAGATGTGTGCACAATGAATTTGCCTCCCTTTGTGCTTGAGGGAGGGATGTATTTATAGGTTTGAGGAAGGGATTGATTGAGAAGTTAACTCATTTTGATTGATAAGTTAACAAGGTTGATTGACCAGTGAACGCAACTAACTATGGAGTGATAAATCAATTATAGCTTATCATTGAAGAGGAAATGGAGGTGAGGGAATGCATGAGATTGATTAAAGAGTTAATTTGAGATCAAATAGAGCTAATTATGCATGTGTGGGTGCATGAAATAGTTAACTCTATATTAGGCATCAAAAACCATGCAAAATGGAAGAAAAATGGGTGAAAATGGAGCAAAAATGAGTGAGAAACTCAAGTTTTCTGTGGCTAGAAAAATGACAAGGTCACCCCTTTTGCCAGTAGGGTCACCCGGGAGGCAACCCTAGGTCTCCTGGGGGAGATCTAGGCTGGGAGATGAAATAAGAGAAGAAAAGGAGGGGTTCTACCTCTAGAAATAGGTTAGTCATGTACAAGAATCTAAATCTCCACTTGCACCTGTAGGATCTCCCGAGGGAGATCTGGAAATAATAGGGGGAGATTTGGATTGGTTGAGCAGAACTGAAAAATGAAAGTGGGGGATTGATAGGAAGACCTCTAGAAGGCTTCTAGGAGGTGCATACGATAAAAAACATAGGGGAAGGGTGAAAAATCACCTATGAGATAGTCACAAGGCTTAGGAGCAAGGTCAAAATCTTAGAAAATGCAAGTCAACAAGTGTTGCAAGAAGTGTCGAAAAGCATCGCAAACGGGGAGAGAGAGAAATCAACAAAGAAGAAACAACACAAGAAAAGAAAGAGGACACATCATCAAGAGGTTTGTTGCTTAAAGGACATTATTTCATGCTTACATGTACATGACAAGGATTTGAATCATCATAGGGGTCCTTGTGGAGGCTGTGTGTGATTTTTGTGCTGACAGAACCATCAGTACAACTTCTATAATTTAAAAACTAAGCTTGTGTACCTCTAAAACATCTGAAACACATATGGATGAACTCATACATATCTCTGAACATATCCTAAAAACTACATGGGAAAATCTTCACTTGTGTAGGAATGCAGAGCATTCCAAACAGTCTTCACCAACATATTATATTGCCAGAGAATGTACCAGAAATCTATCACTTGTATCTTTCCTTGCGGAGGAGAAAATGATCTGAAACTTTAGAATTAGAACCTTTCCAGCACACTTAACTTAACTTCTAAACCACATGACCATATCTTCAAATGCAGAGGAATGCAGAGTATTTTACCAGACAGTCTTCCTGGTAGCTTCCTACAACAACAACCTTCACCAACATCTAGAGGCTAGAACTTTCTTATAGTAACTCATACTTTATTAGGCTCATCAGGAAGGATCATATAACATGTTGTAGGTCATCAGCAACATCTTCTCATACTCAACATAGATTCTAATTCCCATCTTAATATGTCATCATTCATCTTTATGCTTATAATTCCCATCTTAATATTTCATCATGAAATCATCTTTGCTAACCACAAACATGCACAATACACCTTGCCTTGACATTAATCAGGGCATAAAATCCAACCATGAACATCAACAACCAACCATGAACATCAGCATCATCACTTCATCTCTATTACTACACTGGTATATCATCAACATGAACATTCATATCAACCACAAACTAAGTGCTGACATCACTCTGAGTGTTGACATCAATGACAACACATATTGCGAACAATTTTGGTGGTTTGCAATGCAATATCCTAAGTTATGATATGTTACAGTTAGTCTGGAATGCTTTGTTTTCATTAGTTCAACATGTTTCAGCTTTTGCGGATACACATAATGATCATATATTTCAGGTGAATGGTGTAAGGATAATGTTGATAAGATACATTTCTCATACCTTGGTCCACATGACGTTTTTGGTGTCTCCCTGGTCATGCAAAGATGGATAGTTAGAAGTGTTAATGTTGTTTGAGCCGATAGTCTAGTTTCTTTCATGTGTGGTTGATCCTGATCAATTGGTTTGGCCTTGAAGGATGTGTTATGATGTATTTGATCCTATTAAACAATGTGAAGTGATTTGCAAATCATAATGTATTTGTTTTAAGATGACCTATATAGAATCACACATTTCATTTAAAGGTCTTTTTGATGCCAACCTAATTGAGGATTTGAGTTGTTGTGGAGGGTATATATAGAAGAAAAAAGTCATTTGTGAAGTGTGTGGGTGGTAGAGATGAATATCAAGGATGAAGTGTGCATACTGAGTATGATGGAGTAATTGTGCAGAAAAAGGGGACTGCAACATCAACATAAGTCAGATGCTTCTTTTACAATAGTTTAGGTTCATGGTTTTCATTGTGATTTTCATGTATCCTTCTATCAAACAGTGAGCCTCCTCAACAGGTCTTTATATCTTTCCCTAAGGTTGTAGCCTTAGTTTGCAAGTCAGTAGGGAGTAGTAGCTTCCTTGGGTTATATCCCTAAAACAAAGTTGTAAACTTTTATAGCAGTGAGCTTATTATATTGTGAGTTAATCCTCATTGTAGTTTTTCCCTCATTGGGTTTTCCACATAAAAATCCTAGTGTCTTTGTGTGGTGCTTGTTTTACTTTTTGTTCTTCTTCTTTTGGTTAAAATGATTTGATGGTTATGCTGTAGATGGAATTGATTTAAAATTTAAGTATAGACTAATTCACCTCCCCCAAGTCTCTAGATGTGTTCAACAACTTAGCCCTATCAAAATTGTCTTGTTGAGCCAAATGGACCTCATCATTGAGTTTGGAAGGTCCAATAAAGTTAAAATAGCTTGTCATTTCATTGTATTTCAACATAAGCATTTTTTTTCCCCTAAATTGTACAGTCGTACGATTGTGTATGGAAGTCTGTACTTGTAAGATTTTTTTTCCACTAGAGGCAATTTTTTTTGTAAAATATAGTTTTGTAGTTTTAGGGTGAAATTCTTAGTTTAGGTGATTTTTGACCTCTTAGCTATACAAATCATCTGAAGGTCTTCTAGTTTGGGACTTTGCCTAGTTCACCAGTCACTAGTCAAACTAGAACTTTTTTTTGTTTTGGAAATTTAGATCAGCATTTGCATGTCCTAGTTGTTTAGGATCTTCCATGCCATCAAGGATTTCACTAGATCATCACCATTTTTTTACCTAGCTCTTCATCAAGCTTGCGGTTGGGGTTCATAGGATTTTTATTTTTTTGAAATCCCATTTCAAATTATTGTTAATACTAGTATTTTTAACATTGTTTTGATTTATTGTTTCTATTGTTCAAAGCAAATCAAGGGTTTTCATCAATTTTTCGTTGGGTCTTCATAGTCCATGACCATGAAAGTGCACTAGAGTTGAAGTCTTGAAGCCCCCAATGGGTGCTAAATCTAGCAAATAGGAGGCATCCCCAACCCATTACTACTCCATCAGGGAACCAAAAGAATCACAATCCATGTTAACCACTTCAAACTTGCTTTCCACAGAAGCAATCTTCCCAAACTATCTACCATGGTCACATTTTTGTTGACAGTTCGCAGCCACCAAAGGTCTTTGTCATTGACATAGTAACTTTTAATGTTACATTTTATGGTAACATTTATTTTTTAGCATTCTTGTGAACATTTTATGTTCAATTAACTACTAACATTTCTTGTTAGATACTAACATTTTATGCTAGCATTTTTCTGTTGACTACTAGCAGTCAACTATAATCTTAATGTGGTTGTCCCTAATTGCTAGAACTTATTGTTAGAGTTAACATTTTTTGTAAATGTTTTGTTAATCTAACATTTAATGCTAACCACTAGTTGTTAACAATAACCACTGGCATTTTATGCTAGCCACTAGACTAATCACCAGAACCTATCTAGTGCTCTACATGGGGGTACATTTTCTTTCTTCCATAACTTTCAAACCAAGAGGTAGATTTTTATGAATTTATAGTTGACAAAAAGTTGATTCCATCTAGTACACAATGGTAAAGTTGTTTTTCCCAAATTGTGCTATTTTTTAACAATATTTTTTTCTCCAAATTCAAAAATTTGTATTAAACTTTGATGGGGCATAACTTTCACCTCATTTATCAAAATTTTGCACAATTTCTTTTTGAAAATTATCAGCAAATCACAAGTATCTTAATTATTCATGTAATTTTCATCTTACAATAGACATTTTTTAGAAATTGTAAAGTCACTATGTCTTATAGATGATTGATTTTGGTTTCTAGGTTGTTGAAATTGTAATTAAATCCTGTCACATTTTTTTGGGGTTGCCTATATTACAACACCAATCAAATTTGGGGGGTTTGTAATGCACAATGCCAAGTTTCTCTTTGTGTTTCTGGATCCTAAAATTGATATCTTAACTTCACACAACTATTACACTTGGAAGATTGAAGTGAAACAACTCTTACAATCTAAGGGCTTATGGTAGATGTTAAGTGAACAACAACTACAATTTACAAGGGAATATGAATAGTTTGCCTATAAAATCAAATTAGATGAATCCATGGGAACCATTAGCTTGCATGTGTCTGATACTCTTCAATTCCATCTTGTAAATTGTACTACACCAAAAGCAATGTGGGATAAATTGAATGACTTGTTTGGTACAGTTAATGAATTTTGTGCTCTTCAATTGGATGCTAAATTAATGACATCATCCTCTAATGCCTTCCCTTTGACTGAAGACTTCTTGGTTAAGTTCAAGTATTTAATTTCATTCTTACAAGGTTGTGGCAATGAAAAATCAAATAAATCAAAACCTAAACAAGGCCATGCAGAAACATAATATTTCTATACCCAAACTTAGGAAAGGTCAAGAACTAATAGCTAGAGGTTTAGATTCATCCATAGAGATTTATACTTGACTTAGGAGCCTCTCATCACATGACCAAATCATATGATCTTCTTGAATCTCTTTTTGATAGCTCTACATCTTAGATTATAGTGGGTAACTCTACATAGATTACGATTTTGGGGTTAGGTACTGTATAGTTGATAAATAGTTACATTGAGGATGTGCTCTATGTTCTTGAGATTTATACCAATCTTCTCTCCATATACTAGATTTACCATACTATAAATGGGAAGAGAGTTGAGTTCTCCCCACATGATGTAGTTATTTGAGAACTACAACATCTTAAGAAATATGTTGCTTTAGGAAGAGTTGATCATGGGTCAAGATTATATAGGTTTCATGGTTTTAATTCATCTTGTGGATTATCACACATTTCCCATGCATATTATTTGAGTCAACTTTGGAACAAGAGATTTGGTCACCTTAATTATAGATATCTTAAGTAGTTGAGTACACAACATATATGGTACTTGGGCTCCTTAAGGTTTCATGCATACATGGAGATTGTCGAGGTTATGTCCTTGGAAAACATCATCAAGAACCCTTTCCTAAGGGTAAGGCTCATCGTGCTACAACCTTGCTTGAGTTGGTTCATAGTGACCTCATGTCATTTCCAACTCCATCTTTTTATGGAGCCAAGTATGTACTCACTTTCATTGATGATTACTCTCATCACACATGGGTGTACTTTCTTAAGTACAATGACATCTTCACCACTTTTAGGACCTTCGGGGTGTTGGTGGAGAAGCAATCATACATTCTTCTATTCGGCAGATACATACAGATAATGGAGGGTAATATGTGAATAAATCCTTTTAGGATTATTGCACTGAGCATCACATTCAACATTAGTATTTGGTTTCCTACACTCCTCAATAGAATGGTGTCAATGAAAAAAATAATAGAACACTAAGGCAGATGGCAAATTGTATGCTTCATTCGTAGTCTATGGCCCCATCTTTTTAGGTTGAATTAAGCAATTAATTGTGCCTACTATATTAAAAAATGCACTCCCCACAAGGTAGT